>JAPDVU010000008.1:22213281-23413281 GCA_026230045.1 Corynorhinus townsendii | reverse complement strand
CCCACAGCAGGAGTGGCAGGAGTGGCCTCGGAGCTGGGCGGCACTGGGGCGGGGCCGCGGCCGCTCAGAGCCCACCCCCAGCCCTGGTGTATGGTGTGTGTCTGCTGGGGCTGGGAGCATGCTCTGAGCTGGTCGTGATGCAGCCTCCTGAGTTGGTTGTGCTGTCCTGGCCTAATTTGCATATTTCTCCCTTATTATATAGAATATAGGATATTTAAGAAAAGCTGATGAATAAAATGTAACAAAAAAAGCAGATGGTGATAGAGGTAGAGAATAAATAACCTAATCACCACCGAACTCATAGAGCAAGTCAGCTATATGCTTCCTACAATACGGAATTTTTGAGAAAAGAAATAAAGATTCACATTAAACCAAAGTTATGAATTTGATTAAGCTCTAGTTTTACAATTCCAGATTATTCCATGTTTTTGTGGTCTGTGTTTATAAGCTTATGACAGCCTATCATGAATAGAGGCATAAGCAAGGAGGAAAAAAATGTTTCCCATGATACACTAAGTCCAAGAAAAAAAAGGAAAAAGAAAATGCAATTTAGAGAAAAGTTAATTCTCTTTGAATACAAAAAAAGCATAATTTTTCATTATAATAACTAGTTGTTTTCCAACAACTATTATATAATTGTAAATCTTTCAGCTGTAGACAAAAGTTACAGATGAATCATGCCATCATTAGGTAGTCTATTTGGCAATTCAGACTTAAGATTCCAAAAGCATTTACTCTATGTCAATTGCTGTGCTAGACACTGCCTCATGTTATCTCACTTATTTCTCACAAGTACATATAGGGAAAGCATAATTGTCAGCTTTTATCCTATGAGAAAACTGCATAATTCTCAGCTTTTATCCTATGAGAAAACTGATGATCAGAGAAGTTAATTCACTTGTGCTTAGTGGCACAGCTTAAAATGGCAGCTCTGAGACTTACAGATGGGTCCTTGGATGTCAAGTGATCTGACAGACAGACGTTGAACTATCATGGAAGAGAAATGAATACCAGAGAGCTGGAGGCCAGGATGCATGATTAAAGAAAAGAGGTTATAGACAGAAGTAAGGTTATCAGATTTAAAACAAAATTCTCAGAGAAACAGAAGGAGGATTAAAAGGGTTCCTACTCCTGAAAAAACTAGCCAGCATTTCACCATTTACCTTGCTCTGCTGCCTCAACTTATAATCCTGCTCCTAAGTGTGGGAAACCCCCAGGTTCCACCCTCAGCTCCTCCCTTTCCTTCCTTTCTCAGGGATATCATCTACTCTACAAGCCACCTCTATGCAGACAATTCCCAGGTTGATTCCTCTGTCTTTGACCTCACTCAAGAGCTCCAATCACAGCTTTTTAAAGGGTGGCTGGATGTTTTCACCAGGATATTATAACCTACTCTCAATCATCTGTTAGAAATGTCTTTTAGAACTAAAAGCTTCCATAACTTATTTTGGTATAGGTTATGATTCAAAATTATGAAGATGCTATAATATTGAAAAACATTAGAAGCATCATAAAATAAAATCCCTGAGCTCCCATCCTATATAATAAAAGCCTAATATGTAAATCGACTGAACGGCGGAATGACCGGTCGCTATGATGTGCACTGACCACCAGGGGGCAGACGCTCAATGCAGGAGCTGCCCCCAGCCTACAGGCCCCAGGCCAGCCAAGGGGGGTGTCAGCAGGGTCCTACCCAATCACCCTGCTCATCGCCCCACAGAGGGAGGCGACTGGCGGCAGGGGGCAGGGCCGGAGAGTGGGTGGTGCCAGGACAGCCAAGATGGGTGCCAGCAGAGACCCCTGATCGCCCCACCAGTCACCTGATAGATTGGCCCTAATTGCCAGCCAGGCCTAGGGACCCTACCCGTGTGTGAATTTTGTGCACCAGGCCTCTAGTTTCTTATAAATTTGGTGGTAGCAAAGCAGAACTTGGAAGTCTTTCATTTGCAATCATTGTTCCTCATGGACTCACTCATTCTATATAATAAAAGTTTAATATGCTAAGTGTCCAGTCATCCGGCCGTTCAACCAATAGAAGCATAATATGCTAATGATATGCTAAGGCTGCTCAACTGCTCACTATAACATGCACTGACCACCAGGGGGCAGATGCTCTGACTAGTAGGTTAGCTTGTTGCTGGCATCTGGCCAATCGGGACTGAGCCAGACAGGCTGGACATGCCCTGGAGCCCTCCTGCAGTCCCTCCCCAGCTGGCCAACCTCCTGCATCCCTTCCCAGCCCTGATCATGCACTGGTGGGATCCCTCAGCTTGGCCTGTGCCCTCTTGCAATCCGGGACCCATCGGGGGATTTCAGAGAGCCAGTTTGGCCCGATCCTGCAGGCCAGGCTGAGGTACCCCACTGGTGCTCGAATTTGTGCACCGGGCCTCTAGTAAGAAATAAGATCCCTGAAACTAAGCCACATGGCAGATTTCCTACCATTAAATTTGTAACAGCAAAGAATCAATATGCGAATCCTCTGCTCTTACTATATATGTTCAAAGATCTGGGAAAGTTCCCAGAAAGTATGTGGGTTAGCTAAAGTCCAAATAGTGTGCAAGAGAAAATTGTGCTGTGAAGAACTGTTTAGCAACAAAGCTGAGAAAATAGTGTCATTTCAAAGCTGAGATAATAAAGTCACAAGTTCTTTGTAATGGGTTTGCTTAATGACCACAGGCCTGAATCCTAGAACCCTTAGGATTTCTCTAAAATTTAGAGCAATAGAGGTTCTCTTTAAGCAGAGAATAACAATCCTGGAGGATAAATTACAGGATTTATAGACCATTAGACAATATATTCTCTTTAAAATAAATGATAATAGCTTTGGTTTCAAACATTACAAAAATTCAGTGTTGTATCTTATGGGTATTTAATGTCCTGGAATTGGAGATACATACATATATATATATATACACATATATATATATATATATATATATATATATATATATGTATATGTATATGTATGTATATATGTATATATGTATATATGTATATGTGTGTGTGTGTGTATATATATATATATATATATATATATATATATATATATATATATAGAGAGAGAGAGAGAGAGAGAGAGAGAGAGTTATTGGTTTTTCAGCTGCAAAGAAACCAGATACTGCTGTGATTACTGGGGATTTTTCAAAGTCATTTTTGCCTTACTCAGCTTCTGCCATAAGTTTTACATTTTGAATCTAAACCACACATAATATGATGTTGCTGCAGTGTTGAGTAATTGAAACTGATGGCTGGCAGGATGAAGTTAGAAGATCACTCTCTTTGGTGACTCTATGTAAGGCAGTTAACCTCAAGTGAGGTGAATCTTACTTCCTCATCTGCAAAGTCAGGGTAAGAATCATTTTCATAACATCATAGTAGGGCTTTCGTAAAAATCAGATTACATAATAAATATAACAGTGTTTGGTTTCAAAATACCATTTAAATTCAAGATATTAGTTATTGTTATTGACATGGTTGTTATTCTTACACTTATTATAATCAGGTCTCTGGTTTAAAGATTCATCTTGGAAGAATTTGTAAAAACTAAGTATAATGCATCCATACTTAAGGCAGCCAATTCATAAAGGCTCTTGCAATGCCTTGGTTCAGCTACTCAACCCAATTCAAAGGATGAAGTTACTGTTAATTAGAATGTATTGGGCTCCTATATAGTGGTACCTATGTTTTCAGTAGAGTTTCCTTAAATGCTTTTCTCCTGTCATTTTATTTTACTGCATGGAAAAGGTATTATAAAGTATGTGACTCTTCTTTTCATAGATAATTTGTAATAGGATAAATGGGACTTTGTTGCTCTGAAATGAATTACTAGAACATAAATTTCTGAAAAGTAATAAGAATCCATTTGAAATGATGCAAAGCAGGTGATATACCCCTTTGAGTTTTATTAGGAAGCCATCTAACTCGATCTGATACCTCAGTGATTCACCTAAGCAGTGGTTCTCAACCTTTCTAATGCCGCGACCCTTTAATACAGTTCCTCATGCTGTGGTGTCCCCCAAACATAAAATTATTTTCGTTGCTACTTCATAACTATAATTTTGCTACTGTTAATGAATCGTAATGTAAATATCTGTGTTTTCCGACGGTCTTAGGTGACCCTGCTAGCGGTTCTCAACCTGTGGGTCATGATCCACAGGTTGAGAACCACTGCTGCAGAGCCTAAGACCGTCGGAGGCGACAAGGATGACTACAAGAATTGTAGGGGTATGAGACCATAGGAAATCCAAAGAGAAGTGCAGAGGCTTTTTCCTTAACTTTCCATGAGAGAGCCGACAAGTATGCACTCTCATCCCCAAAACGTGTGTGTGTGTGTGTGTGCGTGCGCGCATGTGAGTGAGAGTGAGTCGGGCATGGGGGGTGGTTGGGTGGTTCTAAGAAAACCATGAAGAGATATTGGGCATGCCTGCCAGGAAGCATCTCCTTCCCCTTTTAGACACACCTGCTTATGTAGTACAATGGCTGTTCTGCCCCTGCCCCATTTGGACAGTGTAGTAAAGGATCACGCAAGAGAGTAGGAGTGACAGTAGAGCAGCCTTTTCTTTCACTTTCAGCACAAACAAGTGACTTTTATGCAGGACAAGTGGAAAGAGTAGAAAGTAGTTATTAAAAATACACCTCACCCAAACACCATCAGTCAATCATATTATCCTATTTGTTTATGTGTCTAGTTCTCTCACCATGAGGTTAGCAACTTTCTATCTTCCAGTGCCCAGAGCAGTATTTGATACATGGAAAATGTTCAACTACTATCTTCCCAACTGATTAGCAACCTGTGGCTTGGCTTCTTATTATAAGCTCTTTCTACAGTAACCTTCTGGTCTCCCACTTTCTATTTGACAGCACTGCTTTATCAACACTGGTGTGCGGGGATTTTTGGTTTTCTTTTTGGACTTTGATTTGATGTCTAGATTATCAAATCATAACAGAAATCGATCTCATTAAATTATTGTTCTTATTCTATTTTCTAATTCTTCTTCTATTTTTCACTTAAAATTTCTGGTTGGCCCCAGAAACAGAGAACTTCGTTTAATCAATTGACCTATATTGTAATGTATAAAATTGATCTTAATATGCATTCCAACATTTGGTCTCACATGATATAACCCTTGCTCACCAGGGAAAACACAGCAGACTTTATTTCTGACAAATATTGGTTTCATTTCAGTTGTTGCCTTGGCTGTTGGCCATTGGGGGTAACAAAAATGGAAAATGCCAACAAACATGAAAGGAGTTCAATGCTTTAAGAACTAAGAAGTACTGTTTTCTAAGTTATTGCCAATCCCCATCCAACCACTGATACCTCTGCATATTTTAAATAGTCATGTGGTTTACTACAAGTCTTATTTTAAACTTGAAAAGTGCAATCTATATATATATATATATATAAAAGCCTAAACGACTATTACAGTGGAACAACCAGAATGACCGGGACCACCGTCACTATGACACGCACTGAGCAGGCAGGCAGGCAAATGGTTAGGAGTGAGCAGGCAGGCAGGTGAGCAGTTAGGGGCGAGCAGGCAGGCAGGCAGGGATCAGGCCTAAACTGGCAGTCAGACATCCCCTGAGGGGTCCCAGATTGTGAGAGGGATGTCCAACTGCTGGATGTCTGACTGCAGAAATCGGGCCTAAACCAGCAGTCGGACATCCCCCGACTAGTCCCGAATTGTGAGAGGGCACAGGCCAGGCTGAGGGCCCCCTGCCCCTGTGCACAAATTTTGTGCACCGGGCCTCTAGTCAATACATAAAACTGGGTTGAAACCATGAAAATGGGACAATCAGTCCAGGCTTCGCAAAACTTTAAGTAGGGCTTCCAAACCTAACTGACTACTATGAGGTACTGTCCATTTTAAAGGACAGTGGCAATAATTTCATTCAGGAAAATTTTCCATCCCTCCTCCCCATCCTTGCTGACTTGGGACATTGCTCTAATGAGGCTATTACTAAGGTCTAAGACCGAGCTGTACCCTTCACCTGGGCTGTGGCTTGTACTTCTCCCATTGATTTCTGCTATGGGTTTTTTGTTGTTTTTTAAGTTGATGTGTTTATTACCTGGAAAGATGGAGAGAACAAAGACTGGAGGAAATATAACAATCTTTGCTTAGTGAGCCACTCACCACCCAAATACTCGTGTGTGTGTGTTCTTTACACATATAACACACTCCCTCCCTCGCCAAAGGAGGCAAGCCCAAAGTCCTAGCCAGTTACTGCATCTGAACCAAAGTCCAAGGTATCAGGGTCATTTCTCATGCTCTTCTCCGGGTATGAATAGTTTTTCTTTTTTTCTTTTTAATTTATTTTTTAATTTAAATATAGGTGGTATACAACCTTGTATTGGTTATATTCGTTTCAGGTGGACATTTTTATACCCCACTAATTCTAATAATCATGTCACCATGTATTATCACAGTATTGTTGACTGTTCTATGGGGTCTACTTGACCCATGATAGACATATGGTAGGCACCTTGATTCTCAACACCTGTAGGTTTCACAGCTCACACAGGCCTGTGGGGACTTTCCTGTTTAGCCTTCATTTACTGACAGGCTGGTGCATTCTGCTTTCAGGATGTTACAATGCTTCCCCAACTCCTTTCTGCATTCTCTCCACTATACAGCTATATCCTAATAAGCACATATGCCCTGCCCATTCTTTGGGGCTCACTTGAGTATGGCATGACTGCTCAGGAAATCTAATTAACTAAGGCTTAAGTTCCAGTTGTGTTCAACTAGTAGAAAAAATCAGTGTCCTTTTCTGCTTGATTTTAGATGTTGGGGGAGAGGTTGCTTTGGAGATTATATTATACCCAAATGGGCCCATGATATTCTGCTCCTCTAATTAAATGTCTTCCTAATAACAGGATTCTATTAGTCACCATCTCTCACTAACAGATATTTATCACATTGATTTTCCTTTGAGCCAGTCTCTGTCAGTGCCATTAGGTAGGGAATTTGGCAATGGGAGGTCTCAGTCAGTCCTCAGTGGTGACGGGGAAAATTCTAATCCGAAGCAAACCTGCACGCTTTGTTGTTTCCTACAAGGAAACCAAAATAGAAATGTGCTTGGTGGGAGGCGGACCTGGTGGGTGCTAATAAAGCAGAGGGAAGTCATGGACATAATATGTGAATAAAAATACATGGTTTTTTTTCTTAAGGGGTGAGAAAGTTCAAAATAGATTCCTTCTTTACTTATCCTTTGTAAAATATTGTGTGTTTCTTATTAAAAGATTTCTTTTCTGCATGAAAACTGACATTCTCCTGCTCTGATATTGCAGTTACAAAAATTCTGTTCTGATCTGAGAAAAACATTCTACTTCAGTCCAGAATTGAGCTTTCTAAATCATGTGAATCATCCCACAGTAACTTGCAACTCTGTGGGTGCTTGAAAATTAAAAAAAAAAAAAAAGAACACAAACCAACTTTGTTGACTAATGCACCTCCTGCAAAAAGACGACATAGTAATTATCTTCTCCTTTTTAAGAGTAGAACAACAGTTACCCTTTGTAAATCCATCGCACCTACAGAGTTTAAAACATTATCCAAGCAACTTGAAAATGTGTTATAATCCTACTCAGAAATAAATGTAATTGTGATCCCACTTCATAGGTATTACCATGAGACATAGGGAAGAGAAGAGATTGCAAGTCATTCAAATATAACAACTCATATTTACTGAATATTTAATATGTGCCAAGCACTATTCTAGATATTTTATGTACAAAGCTCACCTAACCCATATCACAATCCTATGAAGTTAGTGCTATTATTAGCCACATTTTACAGATGCACAGCAGGTATAAAAGCAGTCAGACAACTTAAGGTGACACAGACAACATGTGGTATGGTTGGGATATGGATCCAGGTAGCCTGAGTCCATCATCAATATTCTTTAACACTATGCTTGATGAACTTTTTCTCCAGCCTTATTGAGATATAACTGACAAAAAAAATTATAAAATATTTAAAGTGTACAATGTGATGACTTGACATACACAGGCTTTTTGATGTGATTCCCACAATCAAGTTAATTAACATCACCACATATAGTTATCTTTTTTTTTTATAAGAACACTTAAGAACTATTCTTTTAGCCAATTTCAAGTATGCAATACAGTATTATTAACTATAGTCACCATGCTGTAATTACATTATCTTATAACTAAACATGTGAATCCTTTGACCTACATCTCCCCATTTCCTTCGTCCTCAGCCCCTGGCAACTACCATTCTACTCTGTTTCTATGGGTTCAACCTTTTTTTTTTTTAGATTCCACATATATAATTCAATGATTCCGTACAGTATTCGTCTTTCTTTGTCTGGTTTATTTCACTTAGCATAATGCCCACCGGGTACACTGATGTCATAAATGGCAGGAATTGTAGAGCTCCAGTGGCACAATAGGTTAGCGCGCAGTACTTATAAATGGCAGGAATTTCTTATCCTTATTTTTTTATGGCTGAATATTATTCGTGTGTGTGTGTGTGTGTGTGTGTGTGTGTGTGTGTGTGTGACATTTTCTTTACCCATTCATCCATCAACAGACACTTAGGTTGTTTTCATAATGTAGTTATAATGAATAATGCTGTTATGAACATAGAGTACACATATCTCTTTGAGATAGTGATTTCAGTCCCAGAAGTGGGATTGCTGGATCATATGCCAGTTCTATTTTTAGTTTTTTGAGGAACCTGTTTTCCATAATGGTTGTGCCAATTTACATTTCTATCAAGAGTGCACAAGGCTCCCTCGCCTCTGCATCCTTGCCAATATTTTGTTATCTCTTGTTTTGAAAATAGACATCCTAACAAGCAGGAGGTGGTATCTCATTGTAGTTTTGATTTGCATTTTCATGATGATTACTGATGTTGAATATATTTTCATATAGCTATTAGCCATCTATATGTCTTCTGTGGAAAAGAAAAGGACCTTCTTTGAAAAGGTCCTTTGCCTGTTTTCAATTGGGTTCTTTGTTTTTGGGTTTTGTTTTGTTTTGATTTTGCTATTAAATGTAAGAGTTGCTCACATATTTTGGATATTAAACCCTTCCAGGATATATAGTTTGAAATATTTTCTTCCATTCTATAGGTTGCCTTTCACATTATTTTGTTTCCTTTTCTATGAGGGACTTTTTAGTTTGCTGTATTCCCACTTATTTAATTTTGCTTTTGTCACCTGTGCTTTTGGTGACATATCAAAAAATCACTGTGTCAACCAATGTTAAGGAGCTTCCTTCCTCCCTTTTTTAGGTGTTTTACAGTTTCAGGTCCTATGTTTAAGTCTTTAATCCACATTGAGCTTATTTTTGTGTAAGATAAAGGTCCAATTTCTTTATTTTCATGTTGATATCCAGTTTTTGAAGACTATCCTTTCCCTGTTGTGTATTCTTGGCACTCTTATAAAAATTAGTTGACCATATATGTGTGAGCTTATTTCTTGGCTCTTTATTCTGTTCCATTGATCTACGTATCTGCTTTTATGCCAGTACAATATTGTTTTGATAACCACAGCTTTGTAATATAGTATGAAATCAAAAAGTGTATCTCCAGCTTTGCTCTTCTTGATCGATTTCTTTAGGTATTTGGGGGGCCTTTGATGGTTTCATCCAAATTTTAAACTTATTATTTCTATTTCTGTAAAAAATGTCATTGGAATTTTGATAGGGATTTCATTGAATCTGTAGATCACTTTGGGTAGCATGGATGTTTTAATAATATTAATTTTTCCAATCCATGAACATGGGATTTCTTTCCATTAATGTGTCTTCAATCTCTTTCATTGATGTTTTACAGTTTTCAGTATACATACAGATCTTTCACATCCTTGGTTAAATTTATTCATAAGTATTTTACTCTTTGTTACTATTGTAAATGAGACTATTTTTGGAGGGAGAGATAGTTCATTGTTAGCATGATGCATTTTTTATACATTTTATAGTGAAACTGCATCACTTGCCTAACTGGAATCCAGCTGTAATGTTAACTTACTATGTAACCTTAGCAACGTATTTAACCTCTTTGTGTTTCAGTTTCCTCATGTCCAAAACAGGAGTATAATAACATCTATCTCACAGGGGAAGAGGGAGGCTGTATAAGCATTAAATTGATATACTACAAAAAAAAAAAACTTGGAACAATCCCTGGTAAAAGTAATATATGTGAGTTTTTACAGTCAGGTATGCTAGCCTTTACATGCAGAAAAGATTATTTTGTCCATTTTACAGAGAAAAGAACTGTGTTCTCAAGTTAAATGACTTGTCTATTGAGCTGGAATCTAAGCTCAATGATTTCCTTCTCATGACACCAGCTTGTATTATGGAAAAATGTAGGCTTAACTGGATGGATTCTAATGAAGTTGGAGAATTACAGAAAAGGGCTCTAAATTAGGTATCCATCTGTAGACTTTCAAGTTTCTAAACTAGTTCTATACCATTCAAGTAGTATAAAAATGTGTCTAGTATATTTTTCTAGAAAGGAGTACATAGCTTTCATCAGATTGATGAAAGAGATCCAAAACTCACAAACACTAGGGGCCACTGATTATCAGTATAGCAAAACATGTAGGCCCTAGACTTTTGAATTTCCTGGATTCAAATCATTTCTGAGATTAGATTATAAAAGACAGAAGTTTATGTCCTGAAATTTCTCTCTCTCTTTCTTGGACTGCTCACTGTGGGGAAGGCCACCTGCCATATTGTCAGGCAGCCCTGTGGAAGGGTTCATGTGAAAAGACCCTGAGGGAGGACTCTAGCCAAGAGGCAGCAATCTAACATGAGGCCTACAATCTAACAGTCCCGAGAAATAGAGGCCCGCATCAGTAAGCTTGAAGCAACAGAGAGGAATTGACAGGTCTGCTCCAACCACGAAGACAAGAGGAAAAACAGTCCAGAGATGGAAGACGCTGACGACACTTGCCATGCTAGCAGTCAGCAGCTGTGCATCACTGCAGGTTGCCTAGGACCAAACCAGAGAGGGTCGGACCTACATTGCCACCATGTGCCCACCATCCAGATATCATTGCTGACATGTACACATAAGGAACTGTTTGACATTGAAACGGGGACTCAGAACTGTTGGACATTGAAATTGAGACTCAAACATTTTTTGTTATTATATGTTTATTTCTGGTCTGCAGAGGCAAGATTTTTAAAGGACAGAAACGGGGGAAAAATAGATACAGAGGCAAAGAAGCATTGAACAGACTGTCAAACCACAGTGGGAAGGCAGGGGAGGCTGGGGGAGGGCAGGCTGTAAGAGATCAACCAAAGGACTTGTACTCATGCATATAAGCATAACCAATAGATACAAGACACTGGGGCAGGGGGTTGGGCAGGTGAAGGCATGTACTGGGGGGTAGGGGAGGCCAGGGGAAGGTCAATGAGGGAAAAAGAAAGGAGACATATTTACTACTATTTGTAATACTTCAAACAATAAATAAATAAATAAATAAATAAAAAAGAAAGTAACTCTTTTTCTAATCAGGTTTTCAGATGAGACTTCAGACCCAGCCAACAGCTTGGCTGCAACCTCACAAGAGAACTTAACCCAGAGAACTTAAGCTGGGCACAGATTCGTGATCCACAGAAACTGTGATAGGAAAAATAATAAAACAATACAATATTTATTGTTTTAATCCACTAAGCAATATATACCTAATACATATGGAAATATTTTGTAGATGTTATCTCATTTAGAACTTACAACTACCCTATGATGTGTATTGTTGTACTGATTTACAGAAGAAACCTAAAGAAATCAAATGAATAACTCAAACTGGCAGTGATTTTTGCCTGACTCCAAAGCCCAGGCTCTTTCTTGGCTATGATAATAATTTCTTTTTTTTTTTAATTAAGGTACAGTTGACATATAACATTATAATAGTTTCAGGTGTACAATATAGTGACTTGACATTGATATACCTTAGGAAGTGATCACCATATTAAGTCTAGTAACCTTCTGTCACCATGCAAAGTCATCATACTACTAGAGGCCCGGTGCAGAAAATTCATGCATGGGTAGGGTCCCTAGGCCTGGCCGGCGATCAGGGCTGATTGAGGCCTTTGGCTGCTGGCTGGATCCTTCCTTCCCTAGCCACCAGCTGCTGCCTGGGGCCTTCCTTCATTCTGTGCCACCCCCTGGTGGTCAGTGCACATCATAGTGAGCAATCGAACTCATGGCCTCTGGTTCGAAATCCTGAGGGGTCAATTTGTATTTTAGCTTATTATATATATAGATTATTAACTATATTCACTGTGCCATACATTCTGTCTCCATGGCTTATATATAACTGAAAGTTTGTACCTTTTAATCCCCTCCTCTCAGTGCCCTCCCCTCTGGAAGCCATTAATTTGTTCTCTTTGTTAATTCATTTTTGAGATTACTTTTGATTCTGTGTAGGTGTTTTTAAATTAACCTTTATTGCTGAAAGCATTACAGATGTCCCCATTTTTCCCACCGACCTTCTGATTCTGTGTAGGTTTTGTAATAATTATAATAAGAATTACTGAAGTTATTCAGAAATGGTCTTAAATCTGTTTTTGAAAGGTATTACTGGCCTTTATTTTAATCAGAACTCAGAAGTCTGAATAAATCACATAATAAAACACTAGGTTTTGCCAACATTATACTGTAGGGAATATTAATTTAAATATGAGTGATTTTTAAAAGGACTATGTTCTAAAAATAGATACCAATAGTAATGTAGAGGTTCTTATGAAGAGCCTCCACAATATTATTGGTACCTATTTTTAGAAAAAAGCACATTTAAAAGTCACTCATATTTAAATTAATTAATGGCTTTAAGAAAGAGAAATTGCCATCCATTGCCCATTGATTCCCATCCTCAAATAAAATTTCCCTCAGTAAGCCAGTGGTCTCTTGAACTTGCATCCTATGACTTTCAGTCAAGCAGTCTGTCAGTTCCATCCCTGATTGCCTAGTGCAAGGAATACTTGAAGTCCTGGTATGGTCAATGATCCAATGCCAAACCATTAAAAACAGCAATAGGACCCTTTTAAACTTGCAGCAGATGTGCAGGACACTAAGGAATAGATATTTATGACTTCAGACTATAGCTCAAGCCTCACAAACCAATGTTTGACAGAATCCTTTTCCTCTGCCTTTTTGAAATAATTAGTGACTTTAACCCAATGGAATATTAAAATTTCATCTCTGGTTATTGTCGCAAATTGAGAACCAAGTGAAGATTATTAATCCCAGAGACAAAGATGTTTTGGTATAGAGACACTCCAGCATAATATATATATAAGAGCCAGGGTCCGTAACATCCAAAATGACCAAACTGACTACCAAACACTGGAATTCAGTCCTGCAGTCAGTGCTGGGTCGCCATGATGACCCAGCACTGACTGCCACCACTGCAGGCACGGTGACCCAGCACTGACTACTGCCACTGCAAGCGCAGCGACCCAGCACTGACTGCCGAGGGGGCTGCGGATCAGACCTGGAGAGAGGCCCAGAGAGAGAAGCAGGGTCTGATCCGCAGCCTCTATGGTAGCTGTTGATCAGTCCTTGCCTCTTTTTCTCTCTGGGCCTCACCAGCAGCCGCGGAGGCTGCTGATCAGCCCAGCCTCTCTGATCAGGCCCGGAGATAGGCCTGGAGACGCTGACTGGCATAGAAACTGACCAATCAGAACCAAATCTGAGTTAACTGTGAGGAGCCAATGGCTGCCTAGGAGGAGGAGCTTTTGATGTTGACTGGCATAGCAACTGACCAATCAGAACCTAATCTGGGTGAACTGCAAAGGCAGAACCTAAGGTAGGGGCTGAGGAGGGGTTTTAAGGGCAACAGCTGTTTGGTGTAAGGTGTAAGAAAGCGGTTCAATTTTTAATGACCAGTTTGTCAGTATAGTGCATATGGCTGGCTATCAGTCCAGATATAGGGATTATGTATTTTTGTCTGCCAAGAGCATCTCCTCCTGCTAAAAAGGCTTTTCCCACCATTTAAGCAATCCTATCCTATATAATCTATCTATACTAATAAAAGGGTAATATGCTAATTAGACCGGGTTGACTGGCCATCTTCCGGATGTCCAACTTCCTTCCAGACAAAGCCATGGCGGTGGGGGCTGAGGCAGAGGCAGTTAGGGGTGATCAGGCTGGCAAGGGAGGGCAGTTGGGGGTGATCAGGCCAGCAGGGGAGGGCAGTTAGGGGCGATCAGGCAGGCAGGCAGAGGGGTTAGGGGCAATCAGGCAGGCAGGAAGAGGCAGTTAGGGGTGATCAGGCAGGCAGGCAGGTGAGCGGTTAGGAGCCAGCGGTCCCAGATTACGAGAGAGATGTCTGACTGCCGGTTTAGGTAGGATCGGGCCTAAACCAGCAGTTGGACATCCCCCAAAGGGTCCCTGATTAGAGAGGGTGCAGACTGGGCTGAGGGAATCCCCCCATGCACGAATTTCGTGCACCCAGCCATTAGTAGGTTATAAAAATGATTAAATGTATTTTTATGTTTCAGAGACCCTATATTTCTTTTTATCTGTTTACTTATCTATTGAGCTATTAATCATCTATACTAGAATCAATATTTAAACTATCCCTAATTTCTAAATAGACATTCTTGGAAATAAATGTTTCTTGAGCCAGAAAAGAGTAATATAATCATAGTTTTTTAGAGGCTGAGCTATTTGAGTGTTTAAAGCATTATGAAAAAAAAAAAAGCATTATGAATATATAGTTAAAAATAAGTTAGAAATAAAATCTACAGCCAGATCAATTTAATAAGTAAATATTTTAAAAAAATAAAAATCTAGTTTTTCATACTGTATATACTATAAAAGACTTAAATTTTAGTTTCACCATTTTAATGATACATTTAAGATCCATCCTGGTTGGCTGTACTCAGCGTGCAGCTGAAGATTAAAATTGTGTGCATGTAAAGAGCATTCATCTCTATGGATATGGTGAATAAATGCTATGGTCAGTCATAAAAATTAGACTCAGAAGAACTGCCATTGATAATAGTGAAATTATCAAAACCAACTATCAATGTTCATTGCTTTTGCTATGCTGACCTCCTCACATTTCTTTGGATGAATCCAAACCAGGAATGGACATAATCATTGATACAATCTCAATCTTAACATTAAATTTTTAAAAATATGCCCTACATCATATGGGTTAGAGTATTAGAAAGCGAAACAGGCTTATGATTAAGAGTTAAGACATTTTGATTTTGTTTTGCCACCATGTGACTTATAATGCAACTTTGGAAAAGTTGTCTTACCTCTCTGAGATTAATCTTCCTTATCTATAAAGATTGGTCTTTAAGACCATTTCCAATACTAATGTTCCAGACTGAATAATTATGACCCAGTCAAAATTAAAATATTCAAATAACCTCTAAAAAATATAGTTAGGGTACTCATTTAGGACACCCAATTATCATTTATTTCAAAGTACAAGGGATCCTCATTGTTCACACATTCTGTACTTATGAATTCACCTACTCACTAAAATGCATTTGTGATTCCCAAATAAACACTTGCATTGCTTTCATGGATATAAACACTGTGGCAAAAAATGTGAGTCACACAGCATATACATTCCCAGATGAGTTCAAATATGGAAAAATTCTGTTTCAGTTTTCATACGGTAAACAGTGCACTTTTTGCAGTCTATTCAGTGCCATGTTATTTGCATTGTTTAACTTTTTGTTCATTTGCTGTTTAAAATGGCCCTCAAGTGTAGAGCTAACGTTGCTAAGTCCCAGAAATCTGTGACGTGACTTATTGAGAAAACACCTGTGTTGGATAAGGTTTATTCAGGCATGAGTTATGGTGCTGTTGGCCAGGAGTTCAAAGCTAAGTCAAAAACATGTATTGCAAAAAGCATCTTTAAACAGAAATGCACAGAAACAAAGGTTATATATTGAGTGGTTGGTGAAAACATAACCAGAGACTCACAGGAACCAGATGCTGTATTTCCCCCTGGGAGTTTATAAAGATTTCTTCTTTCTAAAAATTATATCTATCCAAATAAAAGGCTAATATGCAAATTGTCCCCTTGGGAGTTCAACCAGGAGACTGAGAGTTTAATTGCTCTCTATGATGTGTGCTGACCACCAGGGGGCAGCGTGGAATGAAGGCAGGCCCTGGCCAACAGCCAGAAGGAAGGCCCCAATCAGCCCTGATCTAGGGACCCTACCTGTGCACAAATTTTGTGCACTAGGCCTCTAGTATTTAAATAAGTTCTTTAGTAAAGGTAAACTAGTATTTGTTGTAATAATGTAACGTAAGATACAGCTAGATATTTAGTATTCCATAATTTCTTTTCTGTTAATGATGCTCCTCTCTGCTATTACTAAATTTATTTCTCAACTTATTTTCACTTAAGTTGTATCTGAACAGTCCAAGATTGCACTTGATATTAGAACTCTTCAAAAACATTATTTGACAGGGTCTCTCCCTTTCTATCACTCAATAGAACACTTACCTTCATTGAGTTCGCATGCAGCCTGCTCAATATTCTCTCGCTGGGAATGTAACGGCATCATTTTGACAGCATGTCTGAACATCTTAATACACTGGAGAACATGCCTAGGAAATGGATACAGGTATAAGAGCAATACAGTTCCAAAGAGTACACTTGCTTTTCCAATAAAAAATTGAAGTTCTGTGATTTGAACCATCTGTGGACAATTTGATAAACAGATACAGAAAAGGGTAAAAAAAAAAAAAAGGAAAAAAGGTTGCTCTTGCTATTTCACTCATTCATTAACAACAGGTTGCTAGAAATCCTACTTTTAAATTTTGCAAATATTGAAACTCATTTCAAACTAATGCAGGCAATGGATTGTATAATAATTGAACTGAAAGAAATAGGAAGAAATAAACCCTATTTAACATAGAGCAATCTGTGGAATAATGTATTAGGGTATTAATTTGCATTTTTCTTATTGCTGTAAATAGTTTACACTTCTTTGTGTAAATAAAGTAGCAATATTTTTGTCTTTATTTTTCCCAGAAATAGGAAAAACACACAAGCATACCCAAAATAATACTTCCAGAAAGGACGTTTGCAAACTTCTGGGCTCATTAGAGAATGTGGAACTAGATTATCTGAGAAAAGAGATTACAGGGATGGAAAAGGTAATGAGTTAGCCCTTAAAGAGAAAGGTTTTGAGTTTTTCCAGACATGGAGTAGAAGTCTGGAGAGTTCAGATGCAATAATGATGTGCTGCTTCATAGTCTACAACCAGGGAGACACAGGTCTAAGATGAGCACAACTCCGAGATGTACCTGAGAAGGTCTGCAACTAGCCCTGCAGTTCTCAGCCTCAGCAAAGGTATAAATTCCCCTTTGATGAAGCACACAAAGTGCCTGTAACAATGGTGATCAATGTGCAATGTACCATAGATCACAAGGCCACTCTTCAAATACTCTTCAAACGCTGTGATTCTTATATGACTGTAGGCTCCCATCAAAAATAAATATTTCAATCTTTAATTAGGGGGGGAGGAGTTCTGAATATGATGATTGTTTAAAAGAAAAATAAGATCATGTTTCTTGGATTGGATCACAGACAAATTCATATTTATATATATTAACTTATATAACCCTCATAACAACACTGCGTGATTTGTACTTTTAAACCCACTTTACAGATGCGCAAAGTAAGGCACAGAAAAGTCAAGTACCTTGCCTATGTTACAGAGCTAGGAAGTAGCAGAACTGGGATTTGAACAGCCTGGCTAGACACTCTGTGCTCCCGAATACTCTACTCTAGTGCTTATCCTGTTATGTCAATGCCAAACCACTTAACTTTTTTAAAAAGTGGTCTAACAAATAATGTGCACAGGTTTTATCTCCTCTTAGCTCCCTGAGGACTGGCATGCTTCTTATTATTTCTATTTCCTACAGTGCCTGACACTGACCCTGGCAAAAACATACCACTCTTACATATGTAAAAATCAAACTTGCTCATAAGCCATACCTGAATACATATGTGTGCAAACAGAGATAAATACATGTATATATAATCTTTAAAACACAGATGGGCAATCAGGATTTCTCAAATTCAATTCAATAAATATCTACATTACACTTTTACAATCATGTTAATCATGTATTAAAATACATTTCCATTAGAGAATGTATTGGTAGTGTTCATTATTTTATTTCATGACAACGCAATGTACCATAAAAATTGTAATTATATGCATTTTTAAAGCAGCTAGTAAACCAACTCAACTTTATTTTAAATGGCATTTTAGAACCATTTTAAACAAGGAACATAACATTTTTAATGAGCATGCCATATCTAATAGGGTAGATTCTGTTGTACACACTCAAATTCCCCTTCAGACCTGAAGAACTTTCACTACCCCCACCACACACACACACACACACACACACACACACACACACACAAAGGCAGTCATCATCAGAAGCTACCCTCCATTGGGGAAAGCTGGCTCAACCAAGGTTATACTTGTGTCCACAGAGGAACCCTGTCTCCAATTACTGGTCAATATAAAAATGCAAAAGGTGGTCCTCCTTGACGCAACTTGGGGCCACTTTGGGGCCCACCATACTTCAGATCCCTGCAGCGATCAGCTGTGGCTTTCCTTGAAAGTGTATTAAGACCCAACTTCTCCCTCTGCCTAATTCTGTTTTCTTCCTTTTTCCTTCTGGAAATGCTGATCATGATAGCCTTACAAATAAACTTCGTTAGGCTAACCTTCGTGCCAGTGTCTGCTTCTTGTGGAAACCAAGCTGGGACACCTCATGGGTCCAAATGAATGATACATGCTAAACTGGCATTGGCCTTGATTCCTAGTAGGCATGCTCAATGCGTTTTCTTCCAGCTGAAGTACTCATGTAATTTAACCTAATGGAAGTAGATAAGCCATGTCCAAGGAGTCAAGAAGCTTATCTGGCCCTGCTGTGATTCCCACCGTTAACATGAAAAGATCCCCTTCTGAACAGTCATTAGATCCTCCTGTGATTGTATCCGTTGATTACAACTGTGGTTGCTCACATCGAGTGCTTATTAGGTGTTGGACACTGTGGCAAATGTTGTGCATGTGTTATTTCATGTAGGCCTTATAACAACCTTCTGAGGTAGACACTATTATCAACTCATTGTACAGTGAGGATCCTAGTAGTTAAATAACTTCCTCAAGGTTACATGGCGACACCGCTTTTTGTCTACAGCCTTTTTGTCTACTGCTATATGGCCTCACCTAAATACATAATGACAATGAGCTATAAAGAATTCAGTAATGCAGTTAAATCACTTTCTATTTTATTCACCATAAAACAGCACCTGGATTCATTTAAAATATAGTAGCATGTAAATACTATTTTTATTCATTCTGCAGACAATTTTTGGAATGCATATGCATTTGAAAACATATTTCAAAATTGCACCTTCATGGGGTCTTCTACTCCTGAATCAACAGTAAGTGACTGTTGCCCTAAAGAATTTATATACCATTCCCACTCTGCTCCTGATGTTTAAGATTATAGATGCTCCCTCCCTACACCTGAAAAAATATACATAAAAGAGCAAAAGCAAAAAAAAAAAAAAAAAAAGGAAAAGACGTGGTAAATGCAATCAACTTAGAAAAGCAGTGGCCCAAGGGAGGAAGTAGAACATTATAGTATGACTAGGGACACATTCTTGTCCCCTGAGAGCCATCTTGGAGAAAGAAGGTTAGCACACCAAGTCTTGAGATTTTCATTAATATCTTTAATTTCCAGAGAACTGCACTAAACGGGTAAGTAGGAATACAGGAAAAAAGTCAAGGCACATTCTTAAGAATAACTGCCATGCTAGTTATGAGTGAGCAAGAGAAGAAAAATGCCTGCAGAGGCACGATCTTCCAAAGCTGCATTTTGATTGAGTGAATTAATAGGAGGTTTATTTTGTACCATAAAAATAGGATATTCCTCCAATCAAGTAAAATAAACCACAGTGCAGGATATCTGACACCATCTCAGAAGAGAGTAAATCCTAAATGTTATAGTTTTCTGTCAAAGTAAACTGTAATGTCAGGAGCTGATGAGCTCTTCCTCTTCTTTTGCCTCTGTCCCTTCTTCAAGGCAAAAAAGAAAGAATAAAAAAAGAAGAGAGAAAGAAAGAGATGAGAGAGAGAGAATTATAAAGGACAACAAAAGGCAGGCAGGCTTAGAACAGTACTTGGAATATAGAAATTTCAATAAATGTCAGCCATTGATTTTTTAAAAGGAAATAATGTAAATATTACCAATTTTGACAAAACAAATATACTTAATTATAATTAACCAATATAAGGATGTGAGGCAAAATGGAGAAAGGAGGAACGTAAATCTGTTTTTTCCCCCCTATTTTCCATAGCAGGTAGGCATTCAGTACCATTGAAATTTGAAATCTAAATTTCAAAAAAAGTGACTGGCACATCTTAGTTTTTCACACTACTTCTATCTACCTTTAGGACAATATATTAGAAACTAACATATATTTGGGGAAGAAATAGTTATTGGATGCTCACTTCATTTCTGTTTATTTGCATTTGGTATAACAAAGTAATTTAACATATTATATTTAAAACTAGAGGCCCAGTGCATAAAATTCGTGCATGTGGGGTTCCTAGGCTTGGCCAGTGATCAGGGCCAATCAGGTTCCCCACCTTCCCACCTCCCCTCCTCCTCCTTCCCTCCCCACCCAGGTCCCGCTGCCACTCACTTCCAGTTCCCCGTCCCAGCCCGGGGTCCAGCCCTGATTAGGTGATTGGGAACTGCCAGCTGGGAGGGAGGGACCAGAAGGTCGGCCAGCAGACCCCATGCTGGACAGGAGGAGGGGCCAACCGCCACTGCAGTGGGTGAGCAGCAGGCCAATCAGGGCCTGCCAGCTGGGGGGAGGGGCAGGGTGAGAGGGACCCAGGAGGTTGGCCACCATCCCTGAGGAGGGAGCCAGCCCTTGGCCCCACTGAGAAAGGAGCCATGTCCACCGCTACCCCACCCCCAGTTCTGCATCCCAGCCCAGGGGCCATGCTCCAATTAGGCGATCAGGGCCTGCCAGCCGGGGGGGAGAGACCAAGAGGTTGATCTGCAGGCCCCATTGGTGATTGGGGCCTGCAGGCTGGGGGCAGCTCCTGTGTTGAATACCTGCCTCCTGGTGGTCAGTGCGCACCATAGCAACCGGTCATTCTGTCGTAATGGTCACTTAGGCTTTTATGTATATAGATAGAATGAATTCCAGGATGCCGTTTTATGAAATCATTTCCATTCTGTATCTATCCATTCATTCTTCTATTTACCTCTCTGTCCATCTATCTATCCATAGACACTAAAGAATATCTGCTATTATGTTTTCTTAATGGTAATGGTTGTTATTTCTGGTTGATGAGATTATTTTTCCTTCCTGTATTACTTAAGCTTTTAAAAAATGATTATGTATCATTTCAATAAAAATGATAAAGCCTTTCTTGTGTGAAAATTTTTAAAAAAATACTACCAAAGTGAGAAAAAGGAAATAAAATAATTCATAATCAGGTGCAGTCATTTTTAAAACAAAAACAAAAAATTGAATCTAATTCCAGGTTTTAGAAGCATTAAACAAAGAAAGAAATAATGTTCTCAGACTGTTTGATGAATTGTACTATGGGCTTACATGATACCCAAAGTGAACAAAAATAGGCACAGTCTGAAGAAAAAATATCTGTAGACAAGATCAGCATCCAGTTCTGCCAAGACTCAAAGCTATTTTAATGTGCACTTTTTATCAGAAATAGGAATAGCCTCATCATGATGAAATCAAATGCAATATAAACTGAAATAAGTATAAACATAACCAGAGTATTGAGATCAGATTACTCATTTTTTGCATATCAACATAACTATTTCAAATAGAAATAGAAAAAAAGTACATTAAATTAAAAATGTAAGAATTTCCTTGTATAGTGTTCTTTAGGTTTCAAAGTTTAAATTTGTTCCTGAAACAAGCCCTTTTATTATACTTAATATGTGATTATTTGCATTGTTTATAACTTTTCCCATTTTAGAGATGAGGAAAATGAGGTTTGCCTCTATCCCTATTTCAAGGCAAAAATGAAAGAAAAAAAAGCAAGAGAGGAAAGAGTGAGAGTTACCCCTAAGTCACACAGTCACTCTCATTATCCTGTGTTGAATCTGATGTTGCATCTTATGTCAGATAACAATGTTTATTAGGCATAGCTCAGATGAATAGGACATATATTTTAAGGTTATTCAACTTTTATAATCCAAGAATATTTTCTTAAAGTTGTAGGAAGAACCCAAAAGCTTAGAATGAAACATATTGACAAAATAAAAACAAAAGAATCATGAGTTGGGACTAACTGGTCCCCCCGCCCCCCCATCATTCTGTCAATCTCTGAAGCCCCTCAGCAGAACCACAATACAGTCTAATAAACATTCACATAATTTGATGTGTTGTAGTTGTTGCTATTTATCTATCTATCTGTTATGAGAGACAAGATATATAAATGAACAATAAGTCAGATATTTCTTTTAAAAAATAGAACTCTGATCCACAATATGCAGCAACCAGCCCAGAAACCAACTTATGATTCATAGTAACCAGCCCAGGAAGCCAGCCTTGTATCTGTAAGTCAGACTTACTGGTACAGGAAGTCAAGCTATCTCTTGTAACTAGTTCAGAAAGCCAAACAATAACTCATGGTACAACTAGCCCCAAATGATCAAGACTTGATTCATAATTGATAGCCTTCCTATTTTTTTGTCACAATTTCCAGCTTAGGACCGACCAGAGAAAGCCAAATATGCACCCCTAACCAATTATTTAGGATGCCCACCTCCAGGTTCCACTGTGCTGACAGACCCCAATCAGGGCACATCTGAAGCCTTCTGTTCTTTTCACTATAAAGCTAAATATTATGTACTAAAGGCCTGGTGCACGTATTCATGCACATTGAAAGGAATTAATTAGAATGTGGCTGGCGGGGCAGGACTGGGTGAGACAGGCTGGACATGCCCTGGAGACAACCTCCCATGGTCCCTTCCCAGCCAGCTGTATCTGGGGCAGTGCTGGGACTCAAAGTGTGTCTGCAGAATGAGCAGGGTCCCTCCAGCAGGTGGGGTTCCTCAGCCTGCCTTTAGGGATTGGGCCAAAACTGGCAGTCCAACATCCCTGGAGGGGTCCTAGAGTGCAAGAGGGCACTCTGCAAAGTTGCTGTCACTCGGCAGCTCCTGCGTTGAACATCTGCCCCCTAGTGATCAGTGTGCTTCATACCTACCAGCTGGTTGGCTAGTTGGCTGGTCACTTAGCCTTTTATATATATAGATTGCACATGTATTTACTTGTATTTATTAGAAGAGTATCAAGGTATCATAGAAAACTGGTTTTAGCATTATTCTGTTCAAAGCAGAGACTTACTTCACATACAAGGACAGGTCCTCTTGCTCCTGAGATAGGAAAGGGAAAGAGATCTGGGCAGAAGTAAGTTAGCACAGAATGGTCTTGAGAATTAGAAATGCCAAGAAGAGTTTAGGCTAGGCCAGTGGTTGGAAAATTCATTAGTCAACAGAGCCAAATATCAACAGTACAACAATTGAAATTTCTTTTGAGTGCCAAATTTTTTAAACTTAAACTTCTAACACCACTTCTTCAAAATAGACTCGCCCAGGCCGTGGTATTTTGTGGAAGAGCCACACTCAAGGGGCCAAAGAGCCGCATGTGACTCGTGAGCCACGGCTTGCCAACCACTGGGCTAGGCAAAGTAATCCATGAAGCAAAATATCACAACCAAAGTCACTTAATTTTGTCTTCACCACAAACGAATTCAAATAT
Source organism: Corynorhinus townsendii (assembly GCA_026230045.1). Classification (NCBI taxonomy): domain Eukaryota; kingdom Metazoa; phylum Chordata; class Mammalia; order Chiroptera; family Vespertilionidae; genus Corynorhinus; species Corynorhinus townsendii. The sequence goes on along the minus strand of JAPDVU010000008.1, from coordinate 23,389,476 downwards.
TCTGTCCTTTCATACCTTCTTGCTGTGGTCATTTTTTGTAATGAGCGTATCACAAAATTATTTTATTGTTATTCACTAATAAAAGGAAAACTCATTCTCCACCTATTTTTGTTGCTTATTAAGACCCCCATGAACCGCAGACATTTGATGGGTAATAAAGCCTTCAAATATTGACAGCCTACTGGCTGATTTCTCATGTGATTGCCCAATGCTGCGCATCCGCTTGGTATGCAGGTGCTCCAGCTGCTGAGTGCACTGAAACCCGCTGAATTAATCAAGTGTGACTGATTGCCTTAATTGATGGGGAAGACACAGTAACCTTTTTCTCAGAGCAACTACATCATGTAATTACAGAGGGAACCATATAGCTTTTGTTAGTTGGACTAGACACTTCTAATGACATTAGCCAAGCAAAGGGTATTATTATCTCCCATTTTAGAGATTTCAAAAACTGAGACTAATATCAGTTAAGTAGGTAACTGCTCCAAGGGCATACTAAAGAATACAGAGAAAATTTAGACTTCAAGTCTGTTTACCCCTACACTCTATGTAGCAAGCACCATAACCACATCTGATGGATTGGGTGATAGTATATGTAGGTATAAATAAGGTATTTCCAGCTGGTTTCAACTCATATATTTCTGGGGCTGTATTTAAAAGCTTCATATGTCTTGGGTCTTTACTTTCTTGGGATTATAATATTTGATTTGGACTTTCAGATATTCAGAAAATTCTCTTATGGGATAAGTCATAAAAGTTTGTCTCACACAATCATCTTAAAATTCACCCCTTCGTCCTCGGCCAGATTTCTAAGACTGAAGTAGATATTCAGTGCTTTGACTATCTCCCAATTTATGGCAGGTGTCCTCTCAATCCAGGAGAGCCTTCAGAAAGTTATAGTATATCACTTTTCCTCACAAGTCTTGATCATAACTGCAGCTTTTCCTAAGAGGAAGCCTATTGGGGCTTTCACAGAACTGAAACCCTCAATGGCCTTCCTCCTCCCATAAGTCCTCATTTCTTAGAGTTCCCAAAGGAAGATGCAAAAGCAGGCCACGCTGAGGACCCTCGCTACTTGTAAAAGGAAGCTTGCATCTGTTCCATTTGGCAACTGGTTACTATCTAAATGCTTCACTTAAACTCCATTTCCCTCTTCCCTATTTTAGCCTCATTGAGTACCTAATGCTTGTCTTCACATGGAGATTCTGAGAAATAGAAGATTCCATGTCTGAATCAGTTTGCCCCCAGACCTAGGGGTTGGGCCATCTTATTTTCTATGGACTCTCTCTATTTCATAATTCCAATAATTTCTTCCTATGGAAGAGAACACTCAAGAAAAACAACTCACATTCTCCACTTTCAAGGAACATAGAAAAAATTAAATTATAATATGTTTCTAAAATATAATAGCATATTTATATATGTATATAAAATTACTTATTTTTTCAGGCCTTATCTTAAGATAGAAAGTTTGTTTTATTTGTTGAGAGTAGTGGTATAGTATGGAGGAGGAAGAGGAAATTTTAGTCTTAAAGGCTTGGATTTGATATCCAGCTCTAATATTTACTCTTTGCAACGCTGGACATATTACTTCACTGCCCCTGTTTTACACATCTGTAAAGTAGAAAAAATGGTACCAAGTTTATAGAATACTAGAGGCCCAGTGCACGACCGGGGGGGAGGGTATCCCTCAGCCCAGCTTGCACCCCCTCCAATCTGGGACCCCATGAGGAATGTCCAACTGCCTCTCACAATCCAGGACTGCTGGTTCCCAACTGCTCACCTGCCTGCCTTCCTGATTGCCCCTAGCTGCTTCTGCCTGCCAGCCTGATCACCCCCTAACCAGTCCCCTGCCAGCCTGATTGATGCCTAACTGCTCCCCTGCCAGCCTGCTTGCCCCTAACTGCCCTCCCCTGCAGGCTTGGTCACCCCTAACTGCCCTCCCCTGCAGGCCTGGTCACCCCTAACTCCCCTCCCCTACAGGCCTGGTACCCCCCAACTGCTCTTCCCTGCAGGCCTGGGTCCCCCCTGACTGCCCTCCCCTGCAGGCCTGGTCCCTCCCAACTTCCCTCCCCTGCTGGTCTGATCGCCCCCAACTGCCCTCCCTTGCAGGCCTGGTCCCTCCCAACTGCCCTCCCCTGCTGGCCATCTTGTGGTGGCCATCGTGTGTCCACATGGGGGCAGGATCTTTGACCACATGGGGGCAGCTATCTTGTGTGTTGGAGTAATGGTTAATCTGCATATTACTCTTTTATTAGATAGTATTATGAAGATTCATGAGATGATATATATAAAGCATCTAGTAGAGTGCATGATGGATAGTAATACAGATCATAATATTAACAATAAGATTAATATTGATGCGAGTTTATAAAAATTTTAAATGCCATAATATTTTTCCTAAGACCACACAGCATAGCTCAACTGCAAATCTGCATTATTCGTAAGAATCATTTGAGGCTGCACAATGGGTGGAGAGAGCTGATCTCCCTTAAAAGCTTTTCTATATCTCTCCCTCCATGTCCATCCTCATATTCAAAAAAAGGAAATGAAAGCATTGAAATGTCAAAGAGAAAATCATAGTTTTTTCCCTCTTATCAGTTTACATGTGCAGTATTCTTTCAAAATTAAAGAGTCAGCATTCAATATATGTGTTTGATTTCTAATGACCTCGTGGCGGAAATAATAATGTTCTCTGTTCATGAAGAAAAATGTTCATCTTGACAAGATTATGCTCAATCTCCTAGATCATAGTTTTATATTAACTCCTTATGGCTTATAATAAAACAAGATTCTTTTGACTCGTTCTACATTATAAAATCTGTTTCTCAGAGGATTTTCATCAGCTGGTTGTGAGCAAAATATTCACTCTTTTTACTCTTATTTTCACAGATTATTTGTTTCATGATCAATGAAACTACTAAGGGTTATGGATTAAATTCCTTGGGAAGAACTGTTTTCATTGGGTTCAGTTAGGAAAAGGAAACCATGCTAGGTCTCTAAAATAGAAGAAATTGATCTCAGAAACTGATCTCTAGGTGATGAAAGAGGGTAAAAGCCAATTAAGAGAAAGTGAGGCAATCCATAGATTAGCAACAGCAGGTAGCCACGACCCCTCCTAGGACTGAGGGAACATTGGGAATAAGTGGATTACAAGAGGTGAGCCCAACCACGGAGCCAGAACCACAGCAAAGACTGTCTTGAGCTGGAACCCCAGAGGACATTCAGTTGCTCCAGGAGATACTACCAGAAGCATGGGTGGCAAAGGTGAGTAGTTCCCCTCTTCCATTCGCACTCTAACCTCGCCCTAGTGTCTTCACTGGCAAAATCTACCATGCTAGGAAAAGGAAAATGCAGTTCTCTGATAAAAAGAGTAAAATAAAGAAAGGGCTGGGGACAGATCTGAGAACAAAAAGGGACTTAGTTGATCAGCCCAAAAACCACATTTTAGTCAACATTGTAAGCTCCTATAGGACAGGAACTAGATCTGGTTTCTCAGTATATACCCGCATTGTTTCAGCACCACACACAAGATGTTTAATATTTAATGATTAAGTGAATATGTGTGTAAGTTGGTGGGAGCAGATAGCTCGTAGTCCCTAATCAGATGCTCTTAACAACTTCCGCCTCTGGAATCCTTGCCACTTGTCCAGCAATGATTTTAGTGGACACAATCCAACAATGTGTCTTGCTTCCCAACTCCCACTCCAGAGGAGCCCACTGCATACTTATATATGTACAACCTCAAGAGTTGAGTTGTACATAACATCATCAATCGGCTACTTCCAGCACACTCCCCACTGGGGATTGAGCCTGCAACCTGGGTATGTGCTCTGACCAGGAATCGAACCGATGACCTCTTGGTTCCTAGATTGACCTTCAATGACTGAGCCACATGGGCCAGGCCATATCATTATTTTTAATACTTCCTGTTAATCTACTTTAATATACCAGTGACATTAAGTACTTTCTTCTCCATGTAAAAAAAATTAATGAACAAAAAGAAATACCACTCTGTATCATATTACATTAAGCCTCTGTTTTTATGAGCTGTGCTTAAAACTTGGAGCTCATTAAATTGGGATTCTCACTGAATAGTAAATTAACTTTCCAGTGAATTATAACCTAGGAGCAAGGAACAAACTAGTACAGAACTGAGAATCCATTTTCAAATCCTCATCAGCTAGCTGTATGAACTTGATCTCAGTTTGTTCACATGAAAAAATGGGAATAAGACCTGATAAATAATTTTTGAAGCTAAAATGAGATAATGTCTGGGAATGGTGCACCACTGGGCCTGGTGCAGAGATTCTATCAACAAAAGTTGTTCCTTTTCCTCTTCGACCACTCCAAAGTCTACAAAGAAACAGCTAGAACTAAAAGGAGGTTATATATTTTAATTTATGCTACTTTCCTAGTTCCCTGAATCTTTTTAACATTTTGAAATATGAGGGGGGAGGGAGGAATTAAAATATTAGTGGAAAGTTGAAATGTCATTTATACCCACAAATATTGCAAGTTATACCCAAAGTTATTTCTGAGGATCTCAATGTAAAACAAATATTTGCTTTACCTTTTTGCAAATTGGAGCAGATTCTTTAAATATTTTTCACTTAGAAAAGGAAAATGCTATCTTTTAGAAGAGCCATTTTACTGTAATGTACTTTTTTGTATCAGAAAATTAACTTTTAAAATTTTTCACATTGCTGCTAAAGTACTCAGTTAAATGAATCTCAATACACTATGCTGCATTAAATTCTACCAAAATGAATCTCTTATGTATAAAAATTAAATCTCTTTCCTGTCATGTTCAATCATTAAGCTATGTTGAACATTAAAAAAAATACAAAGGAAAAAATACAAGTATGTTTTTCAACAAAAGTTCAGAGAGTCCCGAGAAATGAAGTTGGTTTTGTCATAACTTTGTATGTAAATTGACAATTTATCCAGAGAAAAATAAGCAACTGGATGAACATCAGAATAGTTATTGATATGAACACAGACACAGATATATTCTAAATTTGTTTTCTCAGGGAGTCTTAAAGAATATTTTCCCTTTTGCTGGGGCCAATCTGACTCTATTGTGCATTTTCCTGTTCCATCTCCTCTTCTTCAGGAGGTGCTTTGGTGCCTCCCATAGAGCAACAAATAGCTCTTCCTCATGGCCTAGACCCAGAGCCATGGGGAAATCTCAGCCTCAGGTTGGAGACCAATGTATGCAGATCTGGAAGGAAGGAATGTGACATAATAATAATGACAAAAGCAAAACAAAAAAAATTTTGACAATCTTGAATTGATCCACCTTCTTCCTTTCCAGATGCATAGGACAGCTAATGAACGAGCAACAAGGCCCAGGGTCTCTCTGAAGTCCAGACTGGACTGAATCTGGGCTAATAAATAGCAATGCCAACTGAATGGGGCCAAGCACCAGGCTTCTAACGCATGAATATCCCACAGTCCTTGCAGAAATGTATCAGACTGAGAGAAACAGAATTGGGTATGGCATTTGGTCATGGTTTCTTGAGATAACAGGCCATATATTTTTTTCTTGGCCTTTAAGAGAATCACACATTTTTAAAATGATTTTCGTATTTCCTCATTTTTCTGTGCAAGGATTATTTTGAAATGCCTAAGCTCCTAATCATTGGTCCTGTCTCCATTCTCAACCAGAAGATTCAAAGCATCTCAGGAAGTAAATTCAATTATTTAGACTTCTGTCAAATCACAAGGTAATGACAGGGAGGCTCTAATAGAGTTAAACCTCTTTTACTTTCCCAGCAGGCCAGCATTGTTATGTTTTCTGACCTGGAGAAAACCAAGAGCAAGTTCAGGAGCAAGAGTGTAGAAAAGAGAGTGACAGCACTGGCTCCCAGGCACAATTATCTATCACACAAAGCAAGTTGTGAGCCGAGGAGTAGAGTGAACAGGAATATGGGTCAGAATACTGATGAAACAACAATCTGTGATTGCCTTCGAAGAGTGGAAGGCAAAGCCAGTTCCACTCCAAATAAAAACAGAAAACAAGTGTGTTTTTGCAGAAGGTGAGTGAGGGCTCAGAAATGACAATGGTGGGGCTTAATAAACAGTAGTAATACCAGACCAGGCTGGGTCATTCAGAAAACTCTATCATAAAGCAAGGCAAGGCAGGGCACACATGGAGGCCTGGCATTCACACAGGATGGAAACAAGAAAACAGTCGCTCCTCATCTCAGCTGGCTGAAGGGAAAGGGTAGGATTTACCTGGGATTCTCCAGTGTCCTGAGGCAACTGGAAGAAGCTCAGGGGACACCAATTAAAAGGAGCAGGACAGCAGTCTGTCTCTTCATGAGAGGCCAATTACAATCTTGCTTAGGTATGTCTGAAATTCATTCCACACCTTACATTTCCTCCTTTTCTTTTTAAAAAAAATCCTCATCCAAGGATATTTTTCCATTGATTTTTAGAGAGAATGGAAGAGAGTGGGAAAGACAGAAAAGTCGATGTGAAAGAAACACACCTATTGGTTGCCTCCTGAACGAGGCGCAACCAGGGTCTGGGCCAGGGAGGGGCCTGCAACCGAAGTACATCCCCTTGACTAGAATCAAACCCAGGACCCTTAGGTCCACAGGTCGATGCTCTATCCACTGAACCAACCTAGCTAGGGCCCTCCTTTTCTTTAGAAAGGCTACTCTATGCTCTTTTACTCTTGCTCAATATCTTAGACTTCTGGCTTCACCCCTTAGATTCTCATTCCCTGGAGCTCTATGCTTCTGATAACTCTGCCTGCATCTAGCACTGCCTGTCAAATGCAGTTTTACCTTCCATCCCCCTCTAGCATCCCTGCGGGCTCAGGCCCTCAGGATCGACTCGGTCCTTTTTGTTTACACCTGCCCCCTCTACAGGCCCCAACCACAAGCAAGACTGGCCAGCCATCAGTCTTATGATGTCCTTAAAGTAAACCTTTGAATGGGAGCAGACAGAATTAATTTCCAGACTCCACTGATCAGCAGGGTTCAGGTGTCCTCCTAGGCATTTCTCAATCTGTCCTCTGTTTTCTTTGCCCACTCCGCAGCTCAAGCCCTGTAATATCTGTCCATTTTAGTCCAGCAGCCACCCATCTTGTCTTCCCTCCTCCAGTTTTGCACAACACTCCCATACATCTATTTTGCACAATATGTTGAGATAATTTCCCTGAAAAAAAAACCGGGGCACATTACTGCATTGACAAAGATTCATCAACAAATTCCTTTACTCTCAGGATGAAGTCTAGATATTTTAATAATGCTTACCAGCACCTCCAGATCAAGGATCCCTGCTGTCTATTTCTTTAGCATCTTCTCTCTGCTCTTTCTCACCCAATATTGTAAGCTCCAGTCATACCAAACCACCGCCAGTGTTCTGGACACATCAGACATTCTCTGTCTTCTGTGCCATTTCATAAGCTAGACTTTACCTTCTTGCCTCTTCCCCTTTATTCTCATATCTTTAGCTGGTTAACTTCTATTTATCCAACCTTCAGCTTCCCCCAGAAAGCCTTCTCTGTACCCACAAAATTGGCATGCAGTCCTTTCTGTGCTCTCACAATATTTTGTTCTTAGATCATTTATGATACTTAAATGCATTATATGTTGATTGGCCACTAATTTTCCTAGACATCCATTAAACTCACTCTAAGCTCCATGAGGGCAGGGGTCATGTCGGTCTAGCAAAGTGCCTGACATGAGGTAAATAATTAATACATTTTTATGGAAGAGACAAAGAAACTGGAAAGGGGAGAGAATGCTTAGCTGTATTGATTACACTCCTGGAAAGGATAGGGCTGCTTATTTATCCGTTGCTTCTCAGTCTGAAGAAGAGGGCTGGGGCCACTGGAGGTCAAGGGTAACAGAGTTCACCCAAGTCAAGCTGCTCCTCTTTCACAATTTTCCCAGAGCAAGCCCTTCACAAGATCAAAGTGGACAAGCCCTATCACATCCCTGCCTTCACCCCGCGGAATGGCACACATTAAACTCAGCATCACCTAAATGTTATTGTTCCAACTCAGGTTTCTGAGGAAAAGGTTGAGGGTGGTGCCACAGCTGGAAGGTGACAGCGAGAAGTATCAGGTAGAGTATGTGCTCATCTGCTGCCCAGGATTTATCTGATACATGATGAATTCGGACAGAACATACATAACATGGTGCTAGGAATACGCTTCTGAATACAAAATTTATATTATGTGCCTTGGAGATTTCAGTTTCTACTGGGGAGGTTTGTCAATGAGAGGATGTGAGTGACCTTGACAAGAACAGTTTTGCTGGGATGGTGAAGATGAAATCCTGATTGGAGAAGGTATTAGAGAGAATAGGATAAGAGAAACTGAAAACAGTACATATATACATAATATGTTATGTATAGCATTATAAGATGCTATAAGAAAAGAATTATTTTTTGAGGAAGAGGGAACAAACTAAAATAGGAAAGAAAAACATATGAACTTAAGGAAAATTTCCAAAGAGTTAAGAACAGACACACATCTGGTACCCTCTGGGGCTGGAACATGGAGCATGCTATACAGAGGTCACACGAACAGAAGTGTTTCATTGACCTCGTCATGTTTGGCAGTCTCACACCTGTCTGCTGAGAAAACTAACATCTGCCTCACCAGTAGGGGATGCAGAACCCAACCTGCCAAGTCTAGTCACTCCTGCTCCTGGGCCCAGCTCGTCATGGTTAACCTCGCCTGATATTTCTGTCCAAATGCTTCCCTAAGATCCCACTCTGCCCTTACTGCAACCCTCTAAGTATTGACTCTTTCCTGACTCTGACCATCCTAGGCAAATGTATTCACTCCCTCAGCTGATTTGATTCTGCCCTTGAAGGACATGCTGGCTGACTTCTAGAGAATGTGGACCAGTTCCAAACAAGACTGGCCCATGGATCATGTTTGTCAAGCCATAGTCTGGACCCAAATATTTAAGGTATGGTATAAGGCAAAAAGCTCTAGATCTGAAGTCAGAGAGATGGAAATTCAAGCTGCCACGTAGCCACTTACTAGCTGTGTGATCTGAAGCAGGTTCTTTGACCTCCCAGAGCTTCAGTTCCCTTATTTACAGAATGGAGAGACTAATTCTGACCTTTAATGTGTTGTTAAAATTGAACAAGATAGCATATATGTTAGGATTTGTGGACAATTTATCTATTTAGAAGCTAGTAAGAGATAGAATTATGGTATAGGAAGCTTTCTATGTTGAGAGGATACATCTTGATACACTTACGGTGCTCCGACTTCAAGCAGAATAAAAGCCTCAATTTATATTGTTCATTATATTCCACAAATGAGTGAGATCATGTGATACTTATCTTTCTCTGACTGGCTTATCTCACTTAGCTTATGCTCTCCAGGTCCATCTATGCTGTTGCAAATGGTAAGAGTTCTTTGTTTTTTACCCTGATGAACAAAAATTTCTTGTGTGTCTTCCCGAAGCACTGAGCTCTGGCTTCAGAGTGTCACTCTGTGCAATTTGCTGGGGGGGAAAAACACAATGCATCTTCCAGGCAATTTTCTTCTTTAGAAAGAGGCAGCAGGGCATAGTGTGTCTTGAGCTTCTGAAGTTGTGGTGGAGAAGAGAGGCAACTTAAAAACAACAACACACATGCTTTTCTCTATACATCAACTTTCTCATCCTTATGCAGAATGTAGATTCTAGTATCAGACAGCCATGTGTTTAGATCCTGGCCTTGTCACTTTCTAATTGTGTGACCTTCTACAATCTACTTAGCCTTTATGTGGCAGGGACGGCTGCTGTCCATCAGATTTATCCTTTTCTTCTGTAGAGTTGAGCTGCTATTAGGAAGCAGCTGCATAGCCAGCAATTGCATTCTGAAGCCTTTATTAAATCTAGGAAGGGCTATGTGAATGTGTTCTGGCCAAGAGAATATGGGTAGGAGTGATATATGTCACTCCCTGTCCTGGCCCATAAAATCACGCTCTGCTGTCTCTTCCCCTGTCTCTGACAGAATATTGATGCCCAGGGCCACAGGACCGCCATGTGTTGAAGATGGTGAAGCCTCCTCAGCCTAGATCTCTGAATGACTATGTGGTCCCCCACTGCCACCACCACCACCACCTTCTTTCCCTGACATTGAACTTTATATGATTGATAAGTAAATGTCTATTGGAAGACACCATTCAGATTTCAGGCTTTATCTGTTACAGCATTACCTTAACTAATCCACATGTGCAGCCTCTGTTTCTTCATCCGTAAAATTGTTATTATTCAATAATAGCTACTCAGAGTTGTTGTGATAATTAAATAAGTCATGTAAAGCACTTAGCATAGTGCCTGGAACCCAGTAAGTATGCAAAAAATATTAGCCACTATATTTACTAAAATATTTTTCCTTTTACTGCTTCTTAAATCGGAATATACAACTCCTTCAGCTCCAGCCATCTCTAGAATAAGCTTTTCTTCAACCGGCAGTGAATATCACAATCAATGGTTTCTTAGAAAGGAAAACATATTATTGCTTTTATTATTATTTCTATTATTATTGCTATTACTATTTTTATACTAAAATATTATTGTCATACTATCACTATTACTACTATTAGTAATAATACTATTATTGCTATTGCTATTCTTATTATCATTGCTTTTGCTATTATTATCTGCATTTTTACCTAGGTCATTACAAATCATCTCTGTTCTTTTTCTGCCACTATCTGCCTCTAGTAATAAATAATTTGTCTTTTTATATGAATGTCATCCATTCTTCCGAGGAACCTGTTTGTGAGCTGAGGAAGAGATAAGCTATATAAGCCTGCTGCTGGCAGTGATCTCAGACTAGCACGCAACCTTCAGCAAGTCCTCTGAGTTATTTAAAAGACAATGCCATGCAAGAGATGCTGCTTGAGATACTGTTCATTACTTACTAAATGACAGTGTGTCCTTTAGTGGAGGGCTTGCCTTAGAGCAGTGGAGGTGGGCAAATCTTTCATTCCCTGCCTGCTCCTAAGCATGCCCTGACTGGCTGTGGGTGTTGAAGCCCTGCCACCTGCAGCCCACACCTGTCCATTTCCAAACTGATGTGAATCAGACCTGGCATTATCACAGGAGAGCCTCTACGAAGCATGATATGGGGAAGTGTAAGGCAAAAATTGATCTGTTGCTCTGAGCCGGATGTACAGCAAACCCTTCAACAGGTGCCCAAGAACAGGTGACTTTATGCACACCCTCCTACACTGCTACCCACTTCTGCTACTGGTTTGCACTATGATTTTCACAAAAAGGGTATACAGCTCTGAATCATAATGATCAACATCGTTATCACCATAGTAATAATGACAGCAGGCCTATTGAGCATCTTTTGTATATCAGGACAGTTTGCTTTATACATATCATCTCTTTAAAATATTCATGACATATTTTCAACACAGACTTTATTATGATGTGGAAATTGAGGCTCAAAGTAGCTAAATTGTTTGCTAGTAATGACTAGAGCCAGAATTAAAATCCAGCTCTGATTTTAGAGTGCATTTTGTCTTTCAGCTGACCCCCTTTTAGGAGGATCTGTCCCTCAATCACTACCTATTTCCCCCTTCAAGAGTAGGCTGTCCCTTTACATAGCCAATTGATTGGCTTATCCTCTGCATAAACCCAAATGGGCTGCCTTGCCTCCTTGTAGTGAGACTGCTATCTCTTTGATTGGAATTCACAACTGCTGACCACAGCCTACAGACAATGTAAACACCCTACCTCCCTTTGGACATGGAGAGATCTGGGCAGCTGATTCTTTCTGGAGGAGAAAGGTAGACAACCTAACCACCTTGCTAGTTCCCTAAGCCCTGTCCTCACAGATCCCAACTCACTGCTCCCTCTATTGGTCCTCCGGTGTGACAGCTCTGTGTCACAAACAGTCTCATGAGTGCAAATAAAACCTAATGAACAAAATAGATATCTACTACAAAGGCAAAATAGATATCTACTACCTAATGAACAAAATAGATATCTACTACAAAGATATCTACTACAAAGGCAATTAGATATCTACTACATAGATATCTAATTACAAAGCAATTAATCAAATCCTTCTAAAAAATCCTCGGTTATTTTATCATTAATTTATAACACCCTTAGCTTGGTTTTGAAATCATCATTAATTGACTATGACCTTTTCCTTTAGAGTTCAGAAATCCACCTACCTCTAGGTTGAAGAGTTAGAGATCTATGATAGGGTCACTTAAATAATATGCAAAGGATTTTTTTTAGAAGGATATGTATTCTAATTTAATCCTAAGGAATCTCTGGCCAAGATCAAGTGGAAGGTCTAGAGACTAAGCTTGTCACTCTCAGACCTCCATATAAGAAAAAAATACCTATCCACTCGATCTTGGCCAGAGATTCCTTAGGATTAAATTAGAAGATAAATGGCATCAACTGGCATAGTTTCTGGTGCAGAGTAAGTACTCAATAAATGTTGGATTAGAATCTGAAATTCTCCCTCACCGATCCAACAGTAGACAGAGAAGTTATCCTTCCCTTCTATATCTCTTTTCTCATTTCCTAATACCTGATCAGCAAAGTTCCCACACCCATACCATTCAACAGAGATGAGAACCACAGAAATGGTCTGGAAGCAGTGGTAGTACATGCAGGTCCAAAGTCAGAGAGAGCCAGTTGAGTCAGGAATCAGAACTGAGAGCCCAACCCAGGGACATGCTGTCTACAGAGAAAGGAAAACTGGATTTGAAGAACATATAAAGCAGATTCATGGAATCCCACCCAGACAATGACATGGAAATAGTCACTGATTCTCAAATTCTGTAGTTGAGACAAGTTCTTTCCCCCAAACCTTGTACAAGGTAGGTGCTCAATAAACACTAAAGACAGATTTCCATTTGCTCTGTATTATTCTAATTTGTTCTTTACCTCTGTTTCAAGATAGGTTTTGGCATCTGGGCAACTGAGATTTACTGTAAGTTTAAATAGAGGAATAGACTGAAGTTCTCAGGATACTATAGACAGAGAAATTTCCAGAAAGTTGAACTTATGGTTTTGCATTGTGGCTGATTGAAGGAACTTCCAATTTAGGGGTATGGGAAATTTAAATTCACCATGAACAATGTATGGTCTTACTCCTTTTGTATATTAAAGATAAAAGGATTATATAATATCAGAATTGGAAAGGATGCTCAAAGGTCACAGCGTCATGTCTTTATTTGTTCTTTATTAAAGACCTATTAGTCTTTATTTAATCTTGACTTTGTACAGTGGGTTGAAATTGGATCAATTATTTTCATCTCTATAGTCATTTCCCTTTGCAATGTGACATTGCCATGCCTACCATAAAGAAGTGAAATCTATTCCCCCACACACCTCCTTAAATCTGACTTTGGCTATACAATTTGCTTGGGCAGAAGGGAAAATTAGCAATTGTGACATTGGCAGAGGTGAGAAAAGTGCTTGCTCAATGTCACTTATCCTCTTTTGCTGCCCTGAGACCATCTGTGAAAAAGCCCAAGCTAGTCTCCTGGAGTAATATGAGATAAAATATAGTGAAGACAAGTTGCTCAGCTGTGACAAATGCCAGTCACATGAGGGAGGTCATCCTAGACCATCAAACCTTAGCTGACACCAGCTAACTTGGCTAATACACAGACTCATGAACATTAATAAAATGGTTATTTTAACCCGCTACATGTTGGAGTCAGACATTACACGGAAATACATAACTGATACACCTTGCTTGATAACCTGATCTGCCATCTCCTATAATTATTAAAAGATTGCTTTTTTAAATTGTAATACCCAGAATTAAATATAATCCACTTACTATATTTGTTAACAATATAGTAAATATTGTTTTAAATACTGCCTCATCTCAAAAGAATTTAAAGCAGCTTATAACCAGAATTCAAAAAAATACAATAATTACAAAATAGAAACAAATAATTGAATTCAATAAATAAGAGGATAAATGTTAAGACCAAGTAAGGAACACAAATATGTTGGTCATAAAGCACTATGCAATAGATAGAACTGACTCTTTAAAATCCCTGGCAGCCAAATGAAAAGCAAGTTATATATGTTTCAACAATAGAAAAAAAAAAAAGTAAGCATACTGGTTTCTTAGGGGAAACAAAGTACTTCTTGTATTGAATTCTGAGAGACATTTTTTTACATGGATGCCTCCTATAGGAGACATCAAGGAACATGGAAGATAACATTTTTCCAAGCCAATCTAAAGGCTAGCTTTAGAATATCATGTTCTACTAAAAGCAAGAGTATAAAATAAAAACATAATTTCATGAAGGCAATTCTTTAAGACTGCTGAAGTTAAGATTTCAAATTTTTTATGACTCCCAAATGTTCCCTTGTATGAGGCATAGATAGCTTTTGGAATCAGTAATCAAAAGAATTTTGATTACTCAGTAAAGATGCAAGTTTCCTCTTTCAGGAATAGCTCATTTTCAATATTTTTGTCAGTACAAATGTGAATCTCTCAATAATGTGCCCAGTTTAAAGGGGCAATATTAGGAACTGAACCCAGATTTTACTGATTCCAAAGCCTATGTCTTTTTTTAAAAACTAAGTAGTATTATCAGTGACTAAAGAATTAACTAGTGATTTAAGGGGAAACAATTTCTTCTTTAAGATAATCTATTTGTAGGAGAAACCAAGATGGCGGCACAGGTAAATACCTAAACTGCTGCCTCGCACAACAATTTCAAAACTACAACTAAAAGACAAAACGTCTGTCACCCAGAACCACGGGAAAGCTGGCTGAGTGGAAGTTCTACAAGTAGAAGGAAAGAAAAAAAGAGCGCTGAGACATGCACAAGCACTGAAAAGCTGAGGTACGGAGGCGAGCGAATCGAGCTGGCGGCGGGCGACTGGGAGCACTGCTTTTTTCAACACGAGTGAAGACAAGTTCCCAATTACTCAGAACTCCAGTTTCTGGGGAGACGCTGGGGACCCAAACTCCTACAGGGAGAAGCTGGACTATCTGCCATCAGGTCGGAAAGTGGAAAGTGAGGGTGACTTTCTTGCAGAGGTGTGCCCAGCAATCATTGTTTACTGTGCTGGGGCGCGGGGCGCAGGGATTTGGAAACACGGAAACGCAGAGACCACTCACTGGCAGCCATTGCTGTTTGCCACGCCCTAGCCTAGTGACTCCTTGAGACCCCGCCCCACACAATCTACAAACGCACCTAAGCTCCACACAGCAGCTTTTGCATATAAATGGTCTGCCCTATCGCAGCTTAACCTAACAAACTGCAGCTCTGGTCAGACAGCTCCAAAACCTCCAAACCCCAAGCAAAGAGGAGAAAACTATAGTTCTCACTGTAGCTCCTGCTGGGTGGCCTCAGACAGTAGCTGACCAGCACCCTACTGGAGATCCAGAAGCTAGTATATCTAGTGGTCAGTGTGAGACAACACCAGATTTCAACTACTCACATCCATAAGTGACACATTCAAGAGGCAGACTCAGTGAGCACAAAAGCCCCACTGAAACAAGTCCTGCCCCATAAGCATGTCTCCAGCACAGCAGTTCTTCCATTATAGACACAGTGGGTCCTCACAGCCATTGGCCTGGAGGTCAATTCCTCCCAGTGACACCAACAGCAATCAAGACTTAACTACAACAAGGCTGTACACACAGTCCACAAAGGGGTGCACCAAGAGTGTCCACCTCAGGTATCTGGGAAGCTGACCCACTGGGCCATATAGAACACCTAGCACACAAAGCCACCCTACCAACTCAGGGAAGCAGCGAAAATGCAGAGACAAAGAAACAGATCACAAACGAAAGAAATGGAGGAAAACAAACGACTGGATATAGAGTTCAAAACCACGGTTATATGATTTTTCAAGAATTTCCTAGAAAAGGATGATAAATTTAGTGAGACCCTCGAGGATATGAAAAAGGACCAATTAGAAATTAAACATACACTGACTGAAATAAAAAATATTATACAGAGACACAACAGCAGACTAGAGGACCGCAAGAATCAAGTCAAAGAGTTGAAATACAAAGAAGCAAAAAACACTCAGCCGGGAAAGAAAAAAGAAAAAAGAATCCAAAAATTTGAAGATAGTGTAAAAAGCCTCTGGGACAACTTCAAGCATACCAACATCCAAATTATGGGGGTGCCAGAAGAAGGGAGAGAGCAAGATACTGAAAACCTATTTGAAGAAATAATGACAGAAAACTTCCCCCACTTGGTGAAAGAAATAGACTTACAAGTCCAGGAAGCACACAGAACCCCAAACAAAAGGAATCTAAAGAGGACCACAACAAGACACATCATAATTAAAATGCCAAGGGCAAAAGAAAAAGAGAGAATATTAAAAACAGCAAGATAAAAACAGTTAATTACCTACAAGGGAGCACCCATACGATTGTCAGCTGATTTCTCAACAGGAACTATGTAGGCCAGATGGGAGTGGCAAGAAATATTCAAAGTGATGAAAAGCAAGAACCTACAACCAAGATTACTTTACCCAGCAAAGTTATCATTCAGAATTGAAGGTCAGATAAATAGCTTCACAGACAAGAAAAAGCTAAAGGAGTTCATCACCACCAAACCAGTATTATATAAATGCTGAAAGGTATTCTTTAAGAAGTGGAAGAAGAAGAGAAAAGTAAAGATAAAAATTATGAACAACAAATACATATTTATCAACAAGTGAATCTAAAAATCAAGTCAATTAAAAATCTGAGGAACAGAATAAACTGGTGAATATAATAGAATCAGGGGCATAGAATGGGAGTGGATTGATAATTCTCAGGGGGAAAAGGGGTGTGAGGGGTACGGGAAGAGACTATACAAAAATCATACACCTATGGATGAGGACAGTGTGGGGGAGGTAAGGGCAGAGGGTGGGGTGGGAACCGGGTGGAGGGGAGCTGTCAGGGGAAAAAGGAGAAACAATTGTAATAATCTGAGCAATAAAGATTTATTAAATTTTTTTAAAAGATAATCTATTTGTATTTTAATAGGATATTTCAACAACAACTTGGGGTCAAGGTGTGCATTAAAGTGAGATTTTCTAATGCATGAGCCAAACTGAAAAGAGTAGTTGAGGGAAAGGGTTTCAAGAAAGCAGGTGAGATTTTTTTTTTTTAATCCTCATCCAAGGATATTTTTCCATTGGCTTTTAGAGAGAGTGGAAGAGAGAGGGAAAGACAGAGAGAAATATAGATGTGAGAGAAACACATCAATTGGTTGCCTACTGCACGAGCCCTGACAAGGGCCTGCAATTGAGGTGCATGCCCTTGATGAAAATCGAACCTGGGACCCTTCAGTCTGCAGGCCAACACTCTATGCACTGAGCCAAACTGCCTAGGACCAGGTGAGATTTTTACCCAAGTTCTTCTATAAGCTCTCAAATCATAGCATTTAGACCTAGTCAACCAGCATTTTGGGTCTACTCTATCCAACACCACTCAACCAAGTAGGGCAGGCCCACTCTTTCAAAAGTATTGTATGCGTTAGCAAATGCTATTTTCTGGAATGATGGAATTTGGCATTTCAGTTCTCCTTGAATTGCTGATTCTCAAATTTCTAACTTAAAAATGAAAGAATACCAATACTTTTATTTCTTGCCAAAGAAGACACACATGTTAACTCTGTTTTGTGCCCTCAGGTGAGAGTAAAGTGAATTGGCCAAGCTATGAGCTCTACCTCTAGTCTGATTATTTAACAGCTAATAAATAATTACAAAGCCAGAGCCATGATTGCCCAAGCACTTGTTGAGGTTACAGAATCCACCAGCTATTAATCACAAGCAGCCTTCTTTTCAACTAGCCTGTTGGAATGGGTTGTTTGCTCTAAATTTTGTCAATGACTGTGGAAACCAGAGCGGTACATGCATTAGAGAATAAACTTTGAGGTCTGCCTTCATGTACATTTCATAATGGAGCCAACCCAGAGGTGGTGCTAATTCTATTTGAAATGCATTCATCAATGTTCAGCCATCCATGGGAAAAATGATTTGTTGAAAGGTCATTTGAACCAATAACTGACCATTTCAAATATCAGCATAAAAACTGTATATGACATAGTTACAGCCTATGACACTATGAATATCCATGAAGAGGTGGACTATTAATAAATAGTACCTACATTACGGTATACCAGTCCTAATTGGAATGTTTATCTTTATAAAAGATAGCTTCTGTCATCAATGGGGGATTAGCTGGCTGTAACACCATCCTTCCTGAGACGGACTAAAAAAAGTAAATATAACCATGGGCTATTATTAACTATGAGCTTATTACATGCAAAACACAGTATTAGTTATTTCATATGTTTTCACTCATCCACCAACTATTTATAGAGTAAATATCTAGCATTTCTCTATGCTCTAAAATAAGGTCATGAACAAGACAAAATCCTTACCCTTAAGGAGTGGAGTTTAGAGCTAAAAGGGGAAGCATTAAATGAATAATTCTTAGCTCACTTAATGTTCACAACAAGGAACAATTTTCATTAACCCTATGTTTATAGAAGAAGAATTAATGCTTAAAGAACTTAAATATCCTTTCCAAGGTCACCATTGGTAAATAGAGTCAGGAGTTGACCCTAGAATCTTCTGAGTCTAATAATTTTGCTCTTAACTATGTTACTGAATTATTACCCTTCATGTATCTGTGTGATTGACTGGATGCCTCACTACCCTGAGTCTGTTCCAAATTTTCTAAAAATCCTTTTTTCTGTTTCCTTAGCACATTCATTCAACCAGCCAGCATTAAATACTTAGGTGCTGGGTATATTCTAGGCGCTGGGGACACTATATCTATTAGGAGTACCAGTATACTCTATGGTAAACATTGAGCTAAGACTTCTACCTCCTCTATTCATCTGACTCTGTCCCCAAGACATTTTTTGTTCCTCCTTTTACATTAAATAAAATAAATTCTTACTAGGTCTAAGTAATAATACATTTTAGCTTATATGGACATAACAACACAATTTAACAGACGCTTATGAATGAATGCTAATGCCATTTAACAGATGCTTCTGAAAAAAAAAAAAGTGCCCCAATTTGACTTTCAATAATTAGGCAACATTTCTTTCCATGAGAATCTCTTTTAATCCATACCCATTTTGAATTCTGAGTCACTCAACTGCCAAGGAAGAGGACAAATATGCTAGGGTTCTTGGAGATCATCTATTTGATCAGTCCCTGCCTCTCTAGTGTTGATTCATAGAGGCAGTAACTTGTTGAGAGAGCTCTGAGAGAATTAAATAGTTAGGTTTCTTAGAGACCATTCATCCAAAGGGTTTTAAAACTTGGCTGTGCATTAGAATCACATATGGCACTTATTAAAAAAAAAAAACACTTGGGAATAGATCAATGGAACAGAATAGAAAGCCAAGAATCAGACCTACACATGTATGGTGAATTTCTTTCCAAAGTAATTGAATAGGGAAACAGTAGTCTTTGCAACAAATGGTGCCGGAACAACTGGATAACCATTTGAAATAGAAAATGAACTCTAACTTGACCTCCTACCAAATACAAAAATTAAGTTGAAATTGAATATGCACCTAAAATGTTAAAGCTAAAATTATGAAACTTTTACAAAACAACACAAGAGAAAATCTTGACAATTTTTGGATAAAAAAAGATTGCTTAGCGGGGGCACAAGAAACAGAAGCCATAAAGAAAAAAGTAATGAATTGGACTTTGTCAACATTAAAAGGCATTTCTTCTTTGAAAGGTACTGCATTGTTTACTAGAATTGTCATGTAAAATACCATGGGCTGCCCTGGCCAGTTCAGCTTAGTGGATGGAGCGTCGACCTGCAGACTGAAGGGTCCCAGGTTTGATTCGGGTCAAGGGCACATACCTCGGTTGCAGATTCCTCCCTCGCCTGGGCCCTGGTCAGGACTCATGCAGGAGGTAACCAATCACTGTGTTTCTCTCGCAGCGATATTTCTCTGTCTTCCCCTCTCTCTTCTACTTTCCCTAAAAATCAATGGAAAAATATCCTCAGATGAGGATTAACAAAAAAAAAACAACAAACAAAATACGATGGGCTGTGGCTTAAAAAACACAAGCTTGTTTTCTCACAGCTCTGGAGGCTAGAAGGCCAAGATCAAGGTGTTGACAGGTCTGTTATCTTCTGAGCCCTCTCTCTTTAGCTGGCAGATGGTCACATCTCTGTAACCTCACATGGTCTTTCCTCTGTGCTCATGAGCCCCTGGTGTCTCCTTACATGTCCAAGGTTCCTCTTTTTATAAAGACACCAGTCAGATTAATTTAGGGCCCACCCTAATGGTCTCACTGTAACTTAATCACCTCTTTAAAGACCAGATCTCTGAATACTGTCACATTGTGAGGTATGAGCAGTTAGATTCAACATATGAATTTAGGGAGAACTTGATTCCATCCATAACTGACACTAATAAGAAAATTTAACAGGCAAGACACTGACAGGGATAAAATATTAATAATACCTACATCTGACAAAGGATTTGTATCCAGATAGATAAAGAACTTTTAAAACTTAACAAGAAGATAACTCAATAAAAAATGGGCAAAAGAGTGAACAGGCACATTGGGAAAGAAGATATAGAAATGGCAATAAGCACAAAAAGATGTTCAACATATTTATTCATAAGGAAAAAATTAGAACCACAATAAAATTCCACTACACACTGAATTGAATAGATAAAATTAAAAGACTGACAAGGCCAGTACTAGAGTTGTCACACATTGTTTTCAGGAACCACAGGCTCGTACTCTGGAAAACAATTTGACAATTTTTTAAATATATTTTATTGATTTTTTAACAGAGAAGAAGGGAGAGGGATAGAGAGTTAGAAACATCCATGAGAGAGAAACATTGATCAGCTGCCTCCTGCACACCCCCCACTGGGGATGTACCCACAACCAAGGTATATGCCCTTGACTGGAATCAAACCTGGGACCCTTCAGTCCACAGGCTGATGCTCTATCCACTGAGCCAAACTGGTTAGGGCCAATTTGACAATTTTAAAACTTTAATAGATCCTATCTTTTAAAAGAGTAATATGCAAATTGACCATATCTTTGCTACACCCACAAGCCACACCCACCAGCCAATCAGGAGCAAGTATGCAAATTAACCCAACAAAGATGGATGCGGCCACAGAGCGAACAGGAGGCTTGGGTTTCCCTGGCAATGGGGGAAGCCAAGTTCCTGCACACCCTGGCCAGCACTGGACTCCACTCAAGGCTACAAAGTTTCAATTATAGAAGATAAATAAATCCTAACAAAAATGGCTGTGGCCACAGAGCCAGCAGGAGGCTTGGGTTTCCCTGGCAATGGAGGAAGCCAAACTTCCTGGCTGGCCCAGGCCTCTGCTCAAGGCTACAAAGTTTCAATTACAGAAGATAAATAAATCCCAGATACCATGGCCTCTGCTTGGGTCGCCGGGGGGCATGGCCAGCCTGCAAACCACCACAGGCCCCTTGCCCAGGCTGCCCCACACCCCAAGGGAACCCCCACTCTGATCCAGGACACCCTTCAGGGCAAACCAGCCAGCCTCCACCCATGCAGCAGGCCTCTATCTTATCTAATAAAAGTAATATGCAAATTGACCATCACTCCAACACACAAGATGGCCACCACAAGATGGCCAGCAGGGGAGGGCAGTTGGGAGAGATCAGGCCTGCAAGGGAGGGCAGTTGGGGGTGATCAAGCCTGCTGGGGAGGGCAGTTAGGGGTGACCAAGCCAGCAGAGGAGGGAAGTTGGGGCCGACCGGGCCTGCAGGGAAGGGCAGTTGGGAGGAACCAGGCCTGCAGGGGAGAGCAGCTGTGGGGGACCAGGCCTGCAGGGAAGGGCAGTTAGAGGTGACCAGGCCTGCAGGGGAGGGCAGTTAGGGGCAATCAGGCTGGCAGGGGAGCAATTAGGCATCAATCAGGCTGGGAGGGGAGTGGTGAGGGGGTGATCAGGCTGGCAGGCAGAAGCAGTTAGGGGCAATCTGGAAGGCAGGCAGGCGAGAAGTTGGGAGCCAGCAGTCCTGGATTGTGAGAGGGATGTCCAACTGCCCGGTTAGGCCCGATCCCGGTAGGATGGAGCGTCATCCTGCAGACTGAAGGGTCCCAGGTTCGATTCTGGTCACGGGCACATACTCTGGTAGGATCGGGCCTAAACGGGCAGTTGGACATCCCTCAAGGGGTCCCAGATTGGAGATGGTACAGGCTGGGCTGAGGGACGAATTTCGTGCACCAGGCCTCTAGTATTACCATAAAATGCAACAATTCTACTCCTGGGTACTTTACTATGTGAAATGAAAATGCCCACCAAAGATTTGTATATAAATGTCCACAGAAGTTTTAGTCATAATAGATAAAAATTAAAACAACATATATACCCATCAATGAGTGAATAAACTGTGGAACATCCGAAAGTAGAATATGATACAGCAATACAAATAACAAACTATTGATACATCTGTAACTATGGATGAACATCAAAAATATGCTGAAGGGAAGAGGCCAAACAAATAAGATTTCATACTATAGATGCCATATATCAAATTCTAGAGCAGGCAAAACTCGTTTATACTGACAAAAAGCAGATCAGTGGAGCCTGGAACTGAGAGAGGGAAAACTGACCACAAAGAGTCCAAGGGAAATTTTTAGAATTATGTAAATGTTCTGTTATTCTTAAGATGGATATATGTGTGCAGACATGACACAAGTCATCAATAAGCTTTTCACTTTAATGGACGTGTATGTTAATTCAATAAGAATTACAGATATATGGATCCAAATCAGTTGTATTAAATAAAACTTTCTGTGAAAGGGCCTAGGAAGAAGTTTTTTAAAATCTCATCTACAGGTGATTCTGCTTTAGCCAGAGGAGGAGGAGGATATGATCCAACTTGACCTTGTGCGGGCATGTCTGTACGGCATCGCCCTCAGATGGTAATGCAGCTTCCGCTCTCTGTCTGCAGCTCACTCTCCTCAATGGTAGCAGATTCGATTTCAGAATAGCTTTTTTTCTCACGATGGCATAGACCTGACCCTCGCTCATTTGGCTGCTGACATGGCAGATTCCTATTTTACTTTTCTCTGCTGCAGTTCGGGGCTGCTCTAGAAGTATCTAAGAAACAAGGGATCCAATCAAAGTGAACACATAGCCTCTCATAGGTTTCAATTAATGCATTCAATTAGCACAGCCTTTTGACTCACCATTTTCTTGGCATTGGCCTGAATGGTAGGGATAGAATAAAGGATAATATTTGTAATGACAGACCCAATCCAGGCCCTGGCTGGACACTGGACATCTATGTTTGAGTCGGTGGTAGTAGAGAAAAACATGTAGACAAAAGTGTATAATGGAGCTCCCTTCCTGCTCATGACCAAAGTTAGAGATCCAAGCTCTCTGCATTTATGAAATTGTTTGGTCCATTCCAAAGTCAATGCCAAACCATCATAAAATGCAAAAACCTCTATGGTCTCATCAATTCTATTTTTGCTCCTTTCTCCTTCTCTCCCCATTGATGTCCTCTATGGTCCTTGTGGGCCCTGCCCCATAACAAAGTCCTGCTTATACCTGTTCCTTCCCCTTGAACCAGAGTTTGCATCAGAGTCCCTGGCCCCAATGGCTTGGACAACAAGGCCAATCTGACAACTAAAATGTTAAAAAGTGAAAGTGTTTTTATAGAGGCAGGAAAACGTGTTCCCAGCTCACAAAGCCAGATTATTTCCAGTTACAAAGTACTTTTCACATATAGGATCTCATTTGAGCTGACCTGTGACTGAAAATAATAGCAGCCACCATTTATTAATTTCCTTCTGTCTCTAGATATTGTGCAAATTGCATTGTACTTTTTAAATCTCATTTGTTACAATAATTGTATGATGCACTTCCATGTTATTCTCATTTTACAGTTGTGAAAGCTGAGGCTGAAAGAAATTAAGTAACTTTACCCAGGTCACACAGCTAGTAAGTGAGAGAATTATGATCTCAACCAACTTATGTGTAGCTTCAAACCCGTACTCTTAAGTACTACCAACATTAATGACAAGTTTAATAATGCCCTGCTCTTAAAAATAATAGGTTTTCACTTTCCTTTCTGTGTTGATCTGTAAATGCTTTAGATAACTTCATAAATAATTATTTAGTGAAGAAGTCAACTAAATTAAAATCATGACATAGGCTCAGGTTCCCCTAAAAATTTAGTAAAGGTACGTTGTATTTTGGGGTAGCTCTCTTCACTACAGTGTTTGCTAAGCAGGAACTTATCCCATTCTTCTGCCCTCTTCTTCTTCGTTCCAGACACCTAGCCCTGCACTGCAGCTCATCACCATTTCCTCTCCCGTTAGAGGCTGAAGGATAACAAAGAGTTAATCAAGGCCTCCTTAAAATGAGAAGTTGAACTCCCACTAGCTACTTGGTCAAGCATAAAATCTTCACAATCACAACAATACCTGGCAAGACCCATGGTTCATGAAGGGGACTCCCTTCACGGTTTCATGTTCCAAGAAAACAGATTTCCATCAGTTACACTCTTGGTCCTGGCTTTACTCTGCCCGCTAGCCACTCTTCTCCAGGAAGAAGTGACTTTTCAGTTCGGAACTGTACTGTGTGTGGCTTAGCCCCTTCTAGGATCTTCTTGGAACTTGTCTACCTAGAGAACACATGCATTCTCTGGGCCATGACGGTTTACTGGGCCAGGCCCTGTCCCTATCAACAACACCTGTAGTTTTCTAGCCCACGACTGAGTAGATAATGTAATATTTTAGGTGCAATATTAATAAGACCACTTTTCCATACACACAAGCCACATGTTCCAACCTAAGATATTTGTACCTCATGTAATTTGAAAAAGATCAGTATCCTCTAAGAAGATTATCTACCACTTTAACTGGTAAATATTGAAATCAAGGTAGCATAATACAAAAGCAGTAAATTTCCTACTTATGTAAACTCAAGTCTGTGCTTGGAAAGGCTTCCCTTAATTCAGTAATTCAGGACTCCAGCCTACAGGAGGCTCGCTGTCTTCAATACTTGGCTTCCAAGATTTTTCTGATCATTAGTCGCTAACTAGAAGCTAACAAGTAGCCTATAAATGTATCCAGAGATGTTAACTTCATTAGTAATCAAATAAATGAAAATTAAAATCATAATACGATGTCCTTTTATAAGAAACAGATTGATAAGACATAAAAACTCTGATAATGCCAAATGTTGTCCCAGATACTTAGCACAACAGACTATCATTGCTTTTCCATCTCTTAGGCTACCCCCGAATCTAGTTATGGAAGGGTAAGAGCAGTCAGACAAACTAACTAGGCTAAGTGCTGGCATGCGGTCAAGTGGCATAATTTGGTGTTTAGGAATACAAATTCTGAGTCAAACAGATTGAGGTTTGAATCCAGCTCAGCTCCTTGATGATTTTGTCTCCTTAATTGAATTCTTAGTCTCTCTGAGCTTTACTTTCCTACTGTATAAAATGCATTAACAATAATAGCACAATATGAGGACTAATATATTGCTAATGAGCACAGGTAGATAAATCTATATAGCATACGTTTATACATTGCATTTACTCATTAAATACTGACCATTAGTAGTGAGCAGGCTGAGACAGTGATACAGGAGCATCATTAGAGGGATGGAAAAGGCTTCAACAACGTACAACCAAAGAAACAGTGGATGCTTAAGGCCATAAGTAAATAAAATTGGGAATGAGGGCTCAACTTCCTGACAGTTGGACTTCAGAGTTGCTGAAATTGTCAATTTATTTGGGAGAAATAACTCTTACAATGTGTAAGGTGACTTACTAGGTACAGTATTAATAAGACCATTTTTGCCACACACACATAAGCCACATGATCGAATCAACTTTAAGTAGTAATGAAGTTAATAATTTGGTCACCAAACTTTCAATTCTATATGAACTCACAGAGGACTATTTCTTGGACACCCTCAAGCCTGAACAGTTCACATAGGCTCCCGGGGTTTTAGTGAACCGCAGCAGTCCCTTAACTCCTCCAATACAAAAATGGGCTGGTGTGGCTATGTGGTTTAGCGTCAACCTATAAACCAGGATGTCATGGTCCAATTCCCCGTCAGGGCACATTCCTGGGTGTGGGCCACATCCCAGGAGGGGGTGTGCAGGAGGCAGCCAATGATTGTCTCTCATCCCTGATGTTTCTATCTCTCTATCCTTACCCCTTCCTCTCTGTCTAAAATAAAATAAAATAAAATGGGCTGAAGAAATTGATCCAACCCTGTCCCAGAAGTGTCCTCATTGCCAAGGAGAAGCGAGTAATAGTTATGATTCATGGACTGACTGGCAATCACTACTAAAATTACCAAAAATTCATCTGGAATGTTTTGTATAACTTAAAAAAAAATCTCTAGCATGTTTTCAGTAGCTTGTCAACACCGAGACTGAGGTTCTAGCTGACAAAACTCTGAGGGTGAGTGTTCATTGAATTAGGGTAACACCCAGAGAGTGGATACCAGGATACTTCACAGATGAGGGGAAGGCAGTCATGGCTTTTCTCAATGACTTGTCTCCTCTTTTAAGCTCATCTGTCATTCCAGAAACATTTTGGGTATCATTGCCACTAAGAAGTCCTCCCTGATCTCCCTTTTGTTTTTCCATGGTACTCTGTGATATAGGGCACTGTGTGTTTTCCTGTCTACATTAGCAGAGGGTAAACTCCCACAGGGCAAGAATTGTGACATATTCACCATCGTGTTGGCCCCCAAGGTATAATTGTACAAAGAAGGATTCAAGGGTTTGAATATACCAAATTAATTTGAAGCATGGCAGAAGAGGTAACCAGAACTTTATAACATAGACCTCAAAAGATAAAGAATAAAATATATGGGCAATGTATGTGGGATTGGAATCAGAATCTAATTCATTTTCTTCTCCAGTTCCAATCCTGGCATTTGAGTTTGTTGAATATAATGTTGTGCAATGAGAAGACTGTAGATAGCATGAACAAGTTAGAGACCCTGAGCGGTTATTAACTGACTAGAGGCCACTGGTAGGGTCCCTAATGGCTGTTGGCTGCCGGCCAGGGCCTTCCTCCCTTTCCCCGGCTGGCCTCGCCCCTAGTCGAACTCCCAGATGACCTCCTGGTCGAGGGGACAATTTGCATACTACGCTTTTATTATATAGGATTTCAACAACACTGTTAGAAGTGATGAAGCCAGGCAACTAAACAGAACAAACAAGAACCTCTAAGAACACTTGGTAACAATCTGGACAGTGGATCATGGCTTTAGGATGCTGAGAATATGAAAAAACTCTGGAGGATGGATATCAGACCCATAGAGAGGGATGAAAAGCAGGCTTTCTTAGCATGAAGGAAGTTTGAGTCCATGACACGTACATGGCTTGATATGTTACTCTACACACAATATGTTACTCTACACTCAACATTTACTCTTAAGAGAGTTTAAGTATCTTCACATCTATTTTGTAATACACTTTACTGACTTCACCAAAATAGGGAATGGAAACATGTGGTGTATGAAATTTTATCTTGTATGGAGCAGTTGAAATGGTTGGTTAACTTGGCTGATTAGGGAAAGGGCATGATATAGCTTGGGTGCTGGGTTAATGGTGACCCAGGCATATGGTAAATATTTGATGCAGGTGGTAAGAAAGACTGAGTGATTATGAAGACATATTTTTAATCACTCAAAATGAAAATGGCAAAATAAACCTAAAATTAAAAATAATAAAAAAAATGCACAAAGAAGGCAGTATTATTACCACACAAAGCACATCATAGTCTGAGAAACTCCATACCTACTTCACAGGGGCAGAGCCTCCCCCAGTAAATCTATTCATGGCCCAGACAGCAGAGGAGAATGTATGTTCTTTCCAGGCATACAGACATGTTGAAGAAGCTAAACCACACACATGCAGTTCCAAATTGAAAAGTCACTTCTCCCAGGGGAAGGAAGAGTGGGCAGGGACAGAGAGAAGCCATGACCAGGAGACTAACTGATTAAGTTTGGTTCGCTTCCAAATATGTATTTTTTTATGATAAACACAAATCTCTTAGATAAAAGGACTGTGCCCTAATCACCTTTTTATCTCTAGTGCTCAGCTCTAGGCTTAATACATAGCAGATAGAAAATACTTGATTGCTGAATTAATTTTATGACCTAAATTTTCCAATTCTGTACATGGTAATATTCCACTATTTTCCCAATTACTTTGCCTTGACTCTGCCCTTTTCTCTTATTCCTTTTTTCTTCTCGTCCCTCTACCAAGGATTCTGAATCCATTCTTCTTAGACCATTTCCTCTTTGACATTCATATAACATAAACTTCTAGCATGTACTTTAGAAGCAGCACAACATGAGCCATAGAGAGCAGTGTTAATTGGATTCTATTAGGAAACAATGAAATCAATAATTGAGATGTCTTGGAGTTTGTATCTTTTTACTTCTCTCTAAAAGAAAAGGAAGGGAGGGAGAAAGTATAGAAAGAGAGAGTTATTAAGGTTGGCCCTTCGACTTGTGTGAGGGGATAGAGCCCTTGGAGAGATGAGAATACCTATTGCACTAATTAGAGAGATAGTCTAGAGAGGTGGTGACCTGCAGGGATTCTAGATCCATAATGCCTGGGTTTAAATTCTGAGTCTGCCTCTTATGGATTGTGAACTCAAACAATTGTCTTAACCTTCTGTGCCTCAGTTTTCTCACTGGAAAAGTATCCTGTATAATAAAGATGTGATATGCAAAATTGACCCTCACGCCATAATGCTATCACAAGATGGCAGCATGCACAATGGGGGCGGGGACAGCGGCCACTCCGTGCAACTTCTGCCGGGGTTCCTGCGGGGGCGCAGGCTCCTGGCAGCCGCTTCACGCGACTTCTGCCAGGGTTTCTGCAGCCCCGAGTGTGGTCCAGAGGTGGGGCAACGGGGCTGCACTCCAGGACTCGGGGCTGTCCCTCAGCACACTGGCCATGCAGGGTGGGACTCCGGGACTCGGGGCAGTCCCATGGCCCAAGGAGGGAGCGGTGTCTTAGGTCTCGCGCAATTTCGCACAACAGGTCACTAGTCAGTAATAAAAGACCTCATAGGGTTGTAGTGAAGAGTAAAGGTAGATAAAATGCTTATAATAGTGCCTGTTACATAATAAGCACTACATAGGTGGCAGCTGTTAATATAACTCTGGGAAAAGGGAGTGGTTCCCAGTAAGCTTAGGGGATCAGCTGAATGGAGAATCTGGATATGAAATAAATTGTAGTATGCAGAGGAGAAACCAAGATGGTGGCATAGGTAAACACCTAAACCGCTGCCTTGCATAATAATATCAAAACTACAACTAAAAGAGAAAAACAGACACCATCCAGAACGACAGGAAAGCTGGCTGAGTGGAAATTCTACAACTAGAAGAAAAGAGGAAAGCACATTGAGACGCAGAGGAGCTACAAAAGGCTTAGTTACGGAGACTCGCACACGGGGAGGACGGGCGGCTGTGTGCACGGGCAGCTGAGTGCACAGCTGGCTTTCTAAAGCAGAAGGGAGAAGGAAACTCCCGACTGCACTGAACTCCAGTCCCAGGTGAGACCCTGGGAAACCAGACTCATTCAGGGGGAATATGGACTGTCAGGAAAAAGAAAGCACGCTGAGACTCGGGAGTTGCGGAAGGCAGTGGTCAGGAGGTGTGCAAGCGCAGAGAGGACTGACTGCTGAATGCACGGGCGGCTAAGTGTGCGGCTGGCTTTCTAAAGCAGGAGGGAGACAGAAGCTCCCGAATGCGCTGAACTCCAGTTACGGGCAAGTTCCTGGGAACCCCGACTCATTCGGGGAGAAACTGGACTGTCTGGCAATGGGTGAAACTCGAGGGCGGATTTCTCTCAGAGGTGCTTGCAGCGATTACCAAGGGACACTGAGACCCAGGGGCCTCATAGGGCAGGGCTGACAGGAAACCAAGGCTGTCTGCTCCACCCTGAAATTCCACCCCATCCAAGCTGAGCACAGAGGCTATTGCAATTTTGCAAATCTTGTCTCATAAGAGTGTCTCCAGCACAAAAGTGTTCCCAGCGTAGACACAGCTGATCCCCACAGCCAATTGGCCTGGAGGTCAATTCCTCCCAGTGATACCAACAACAACCAAGACTTAACTACAACAAGGCTGTGCACACAGTTCACAAAGGGGTGCACGAAGAGTGTCCACCTCAGGTAACTGGGGAGGCTGAGCCACTGTGCCCTATAGGACACCTACCACACAAAGCTACTCTACTCAGGGAAGCAGTGAAAATGCAGAGACAAAGAAACAGATCACAAATGAAAGAAATGGAGGAAAGCAAACAACTGGATATAGAGTTCAAAACCATGGTTATAAGGTTTTTCAAGAATTTCCTAGAAAAGGCTGATAAATTTAATGAGACCCTCGAGGATATGAAAAAGGACCAACTAGAAATTAAACATACACTAACTGAAATAAAAAATATTATACAGAGTCCTAGCAGACTATAGGACCACAAGAATCAAGTCAAAGAGTTGAAATACAAAGAAGCAAAAATCACTCAGCTGGAAAAAGCAAAAAGAAAAAAGAATCCAAAAATTTGAAGATAGTGTAAGGAACCTCTGGGACAATCTCAAGCATACCAACATCCGAATTATGGGAGTGCCAAAAGAAGGGAGAGAGCAAGATACTGAAAACCTATTTGAAGAAATAATGACAGAAAACTTCCCCCACTTGGTGAAAGAAATAGACTTACAAGTCCAGGAAGCGCACAGAACCCCAAACAAAAGGAATCCAAAGAGGACCACAACAAGACACGTCATAATTAAAATGCCAAGAGCAAAAGACAAAGAGAAAATATTAAAAGCAGCAAGAGAAAAACAGTTAATTACCTATAAGGGAGCACCCATACGATTGTCAGCTGATTTCTCAACAGGAACTATGCAGGCCAGATGGGAGTGGCAAGAAATATTCAAAGTGATGAATAGCAAGAACTACCACCAAGATTACTCTACCCAGTAAAGCTATCATTCAGAATTGAAGGTCAGATAAAGAGCTTCACAGATAAGAAAAAGCTAAAGGAGTTCATCACCACCAAACCAGTATTATATGAAATACTGAAAGGTATTCTTTAAGATGAGGAAGAAGAAGAAAAAGGTAAAGATAAAAATTACAAACAACTAATACATGTCTATCAACAAGTGAATCTAAAAATCAAGTGAATAAAAAAACCTGATGAACAGAATAAATTGGTGAATATAATAGAATCAGGGGCATAGAAAGGGAGTGGACTGACAATTCTCGGGGGTAAAGGGGTGTGGGAGGTGCGGAAAGAAACTGGACAAAAAGCGTACACCTATGGATGAGGACAGTGCGGGGGAGGTAAGGGCAGAGGGTGGGGTGGGAATTGGGTGGAGGGGAGTTATGGGGGGATAAAAGAGAAACAATTGTAATAATCTGAACAATAAAGATTTATTAAAATAAAATAAAAAAGATGTCGCATGCAGTAGGATTCACTTAAAAAAGGGTGAGATGTTCTAGGATGGCAAACTCTAGGCATTGAGGCTTCTACCATCTCCACCTATGCCTATGACAGGCATTTCATATCAACATATGAAATCACTCCTTCCAAACCTGGATGAAGCTTCAGAATTCTCCATCCAATTAGGGTCAAAAAATAAGATGAAACCTATTTGCTATACTTGTTATAGGCTCAGTATAGGGTCAGTTGCCAGGAAGGTGGCCGTGACCTGACTTTGGGTTGGGTCTTTTGGAGGCCTGGTGGAGGGGCCTTTCTGTCACTAACCTAACCTCATTGAAGTTCCTTTTACTGATTAAAAAAATAATAATAACAATTATATTTTAAAGCAAAAAAATAAGGGAAACTTCCATAAGGACACCATAACTGTGACACCAGGACCCAAGTGCCTGTCCAAATAAATGTGAAAAAAAACAAAAACAACAACAACGGTGCCCAGTTAGTGTGGCTCAGTGGGTGAGCATCAACCTATGAACCAGGAGGTCACGGTTTAATTCTTGATCAGGGCACATGCCTGAGTTGCAGGCTCAATCCCCAGGAGGCAGTAAGTCAATGATTCTCTCTCATCTTTGATGTTTCTATCTATCTCTCCCTTTCCCTTCCTATCTCTGAAATCAATTAAAGTGTCTAATAGGCACTTGTTTTGCTTTGTTCAGTTTCCAGTACTTGGGCCAGATCCTCAGTGTTTTCTTTTAAAAAATTCTACTTTCCCTTACTATTTGCATTTTATTCAATCTTCTGTTTATTTGGAAGGAAACAGACCTAGAGTGAGGACCAAGCCTGGGAGAAGAATTAGTCAGCAAAGGATGCTGAGACTCACTGCAATTGCTTGAGCAGATTGAGCAAGTATGTTGGGGATCTGACTCTCTCTTTTCAGGAATGAAGGAATCAAGCTGCTTTTTCCCACACTGAACAGTCACACGTACTAAAGTACTCATCTACCTGTGTCTGCATTTGCATATCTAGAGCATTATGGTAGAATAAGCACATCCTATATACTAAAAGAGTAACATACAAATTCACTGAATGGTAGAACAACTGGTCGCTACAATAGGCACTGACCACCAGGAGGCAGACGCTCAATGCAGGAGCTGCCCCCTCGTGGTCAGTGAGCTCCCATGGGGGAGTGCCACATGGCTGGTGAGTGCAGAGGCAGTGGCAGGAGTGTCTCCCGCCTCCATGGCAGCACTAAGGATGTCCGATTGTGGCTTAGGCCGTAGGTTGGACATCCCCCGAGGGCTCCCGGACTGCTAAACGCTGAAGGCGGGCTGAGGGGACCTCTCCTCCCCCTGCCACGAGTGCACAAATGTCGTGCACCAGGCCTCTAGTATTATAACTAAAGTCCATTCTCATGAAGACTCAATGAAACTGTTTTCCAAAAGCTTCTACTTAATTTCTACCCCTGGGGTAAATTTTGCATGTGGACTCAAGGCAAAGGATGTGAGCTTTGATTGACCAGTGGCAGGTCTCATTCATTTTCTCAGCCCATCTGATAGAGGAGGGAAAATTTGACCCTAAAATGTGATGGAGAATGAGTCGTATTTTTTCCTTAATGGTTGCAATTGGCTGACTGTGCATATTGGCCTCACTTTTCTTTTGACTTTGCATCTCCTTCTCACTGCTGGCATGTTTTTTTAAATCCATGCCCATCAGACATCAACATGGGACCCCCCAAGGGAGATGGGAATGAATACTTTCAATCCCCAGCTCGCCCCAGGGCTCAGCAACAATTGCAAGTGGCCACCTATAGAGGGAGCTAAACTTCACTGTCTTAGTTCATAATGTAATGGGCAAGGAAATGTCAAATATGAAATGTTTTCAGTGTCTACAGGATTTGATAGATTATGGGTATCATTCCTTATTCCCACACTTAAGAGGACCCTATAAAGATGCCAGAGGGCAGTCATGTGGGAATAAGAAAGAGAAAGCTATTTACAAAGAATAGAGGTTCATAGGTTTCTCAGCTCTTAAATGCCAAATGTGGGAGGGTGGAGGGGCCAGCGGGAAATGTCTGCACTTTGCTTTTCCAGATCCATTTCTGACAATGTTTTCTTCTTCAAATTTCTCTGACCCTTACTTTAATGCAGTGATTCTCAACCTTTCTAATGCTGCGACCCTTTAATACAGTTCCTCATGTTGTGGTGACGCCCAACCGTAAAATTATTTTCGTTGCTATTTCATAACCATAATTTTGCTACTGTTAATGAATTGTAATGTAAATATCTGTGTTTTCTGATGGTCTTAGGCGACCCTGCTAGCGGTTCTCAACGGTCTTAGGCGACCCTGCTAGCGGTTCTCAACTGTCTTATGCGACCCTACTAGGGGTTCTCAACCTTAGGTCTTAGGGTCGCCTAAGACCGTCAGAAAACACAGATATTTACATTATGATTCATTAGCAGTAGCAAAATTACGGTTATGAAGTAGCAACGAAAATAATTTTACAGTTGGGGGTCACCACAACATGAGGAACTGTACTAAAGGGTCGCGGCATTAGAAAGGTTGAGAACCACTGCTTTAATGTATCTGACTACACCTCAATAAAACAATAGCAATTGCGGTGGTAGAAAAAGGAGGCTGTATGGAGGGCAAAGAGGAGATGTACAGTCTGACTTGCCTTCATACTTTACCAATTTTATAAGACATTTTCAACATAATATTTATATTTCCTTCCAGACACAGACAGGTGGGCTAGTGGGCTCTACCAATGTGAGTCTGGGAAAAAGCTGTGTGGAATCTGTGACTCCTAGATATTGTATTAGGACTTGGCTGATTCTCTGCAAAATCTCAAAGTTTTCACATAACATGCAGCTAAATAGAACA
Source organism: Corynorhinus townsendii (assembly GCA_026230045.1). Taxonomy (NCBI): domain Eukaryota; kingdom Metazoa; phylum Chordata; class Mammalia; order Chiroptera; family Vespertilionidae; genus Corynorhinus; species Corynorhinus townsendii. The sequence goes on along the minus strand of JAPDVU010000008.1, from coordinate 23,355,193 downwards.
GTAAATAATGAGCACCAAAGGAATCAGAAAGACAAAGTATAGCTTCAGGCTGACAGCTAACAGATGAACCACCATTCTCTGCAGGTAGACGGTTTCCCGAATTATAGCCTGGGAAGGAGAGAAACAGGAGGCACAGCTGTCAGCCCACTGCAGCCCCGAGCTCCCAGAGGCATCTGGTTGATACTATACAGCAATGCCAGGAAGAGTGGCTGGGGACCACAGAGAGGCTGCCAGAGGCCCGGCTGCCCCAATGAAAGGAACCTAGTTCTGTTATACAATTTCCAAGGCAGAATAAATGCCAGGCCTCAACCAGAGCAGAAATAACCTCCCTCAGCAGTCCCTAAACACCTACACCCCCAACTACAAAAGGCTTATCAGACTGAGGACTAGGGGTCTGCCTCAGCTTATGCTAAAAAGGAGTCTCCTGTGTTCTAATTAGTGAACAGAACAGGCTTAAAGGATGATTGGGATCAGGACATAAATAAAAAACAAGTGGCATTAGGACTGTATTTCACCTGCACTCATCCTGAGTCCAGGGAACATATTAGGGGGAAAAACTGGAACCAAAGTAGATTCAAAATCATATGTCTCAAAGCAATATTATCCTTTTGAAAATTGCAGTGACCTCTAAAGAGAAAGTGAAAAGTGCATAAGGTGATAAAATACTCAGCTGAGACCCTTATGGAATCACACCTGGATCAGAGCAATGGCTTCCCAACCCAGGGTCTTGCCTCTACTCAGCCATCCCCCAGTTTTTCCTGCCTAAAGGGTAAACATTCACCTCCCAAAACTTTCCTTCCGTCATCCCCTGCTCAGGAAAAGTTACATGCATCCTTGCTGCAACTCCTAGAAAGGCAACTTCACTTATCTAACTGTCCCCACTCCTCAGTATAGAACTTGGCTTAAGTCAGGATATTCACTTACTCTTGAATCAACAAGACATAAGGAGGCCCAACAAGAACAGAAAGGATGTGAGCTTCGACTGACCAGTGGCAGGTCTCATTCATTTTCCCAGCCCATCTGTAAAAAAGGGTAATACCAAACCTCAGAGAAGTTGTCATGACAAAATGGCAAAATGTGTCTAAAGTGTTTGGTGTTACAGAATCAGGAACTCGCTAAAAATTCATTGAAAATATTTTTTGCTTATTAATCATTTCCTGTTTTCCAAATTGTCTGTAATGTGCTATTTATACTTTAATACTTTAAAATGTATAATTAAAAAAAGAGGGCTAGTCTATCACCTTATCAAAACTAGGGAGCATCAAAGGGTGCCTCAAGGAAGCCAGTAGGGATCTGATGAAGAAGGACACGGCCCGGAGAAGTCCTAAGAGTGGGTAGCAGTGATATTTACTGGTCGGTCTCCTTTTGTTTGCAAAATAGCTACACAAACTCTTCCCGTCATCTTCATTTTCTGTGACATCAAAGCTGTGTTGTGACTTCAAATGACAATAGCAGCTCTGTACAAGGCTCAACTAGAAGACACGAGCTTCAAAGGGCACAAAAACCCACCCCATAGAAAGTTCCAGCTTTTCAAAATCACTGTGTTGGAATGAATGATACGCATTGCCTGTACAGTTCATGTTCTCAACCTGTTCTACAGTGTCGCAAGGCTGACATCACACAGCTGGTTTTGCACTAAGTTACATGATCTTAGCTTAGATTCGCTTTGTGATGATACCAGGTGTAAGTTGTGCAGGAGACTGTGTGGGGAACATTTGCTAGGTATGCTGTTCTGTCTTCCTACATTCTTTTCTCCCAAGAAACTGAACTCCTATTTGGCTATTCCAGTTTCTTCATGAAACTAAGGTAAGCTTTCATCTTCAGAGAAGTAATTTAAAAAGGAAATGAAATTAAAAAGGAGGTTAAATGATGGTCATCTTTTTGCTGCCCAAATTCAAATGTCCATTGATCTTCAGGGCATAATAAACACAGAAATAATAACATATAAAGACTAGAGAAAGCAAGACCAAATTTAGGTTCAGAACAAGAAACTATATTAAGAAAACAGAAGATGGTTGATAAGTGGAAATGGTAAATTTGTTCCATTGAAAAACACCAGTGTATTCTGGAAACAACAGGAGAACAAAGAATAAAGAAGTTTTCATTAATATACTCTTTGAGAAGCAGAGCACCATAATCCAAAAAGAATTCTACTCGTAACTTTGTGTATGACACAGAAAAATGAATGCCTGTCACAAAGGAATCAAGAATACAATATTCACTAAAATGAATATTTTAGGCAGTAAGACAGAAAACTTTCACTGTTAGGAAACCAAATGTCTGATTGTGCATCTGAAGAGACCTGTGTCCAAGTGGTGAGGGGAAATTAAAAAAAAAAAAAAAACTGTGTCACTCAACTTTAGATTCACCTTTTTTGCACCTCACGAATTGATCCAGTCCGGAGAAAGGGCTATATGTGTTTTCTGGCCCGGGATCCACTGCATCCTGAACACAGGGTTGTTTTAAACCAACACTGTGTGGAGCTATTGCCTTAACCGATCTGATGGCCACAGCCAGAAACCCCGGTATGACTCAGACTGGGGAGAAAAATATTAAGTTTCAGATCATGCCACAGACAAAAAATTAAACAAAGACGTGGAGAGCTCAAATTATAAAAAAGAAATAGCTTCAGCAACATGAACCATTAGTTTACTAGAGTCTATTGAAAAAAGAGGCTTTTGTAAGTTTCCAAATAAACTTTATAGACCCAAATTAAATAGGTTGTTATTAGAGACTTGCAAAAGGTTCAAAATATCCTAACCTCTTACCATATTTCTGCCAATACCTTTTATTTATCTCTTGCTGCTGCTTCCTCAATGTCTCCACTTGCCCATAATAAGCATTCCTGACCCTCTCTACATTTTCCCATATAAGAAATGCATCCATTCTTTTAAATAGTTGTTTTATTTTATGTTTGGTGCATTTTGTGTCCTTTCCAAGAAAATTCTGCCTTTTCCAAGTCGCAAAGACATTCTCCCATGTTTTCTTTTAGAGGCTTTATAATTTCAGCTCTTACATTTTATGACCCATCTTGAATTAATTTGTGTGTATAATGAGAGATAGGAGTAGACATTACTTTTTTCTGCATGCTTAGCCCAGTTGTTCAAATACCATTTGTTGACAAGATTTTCCTCTCCCCATTGAATGGCCTTGGCACCTGTATTGAAAAATAGTTGATCATATATGTATGGGTTTATTTCTGGACTCAGTTTTGTTCTGATGTTGTATTTATGTATTTTCAAGCCAGCATCACACTGCCTTTACTGCCTTTAGTACCTAAAATCTGTAGGAATCCACTTTTAGATTTCACAGATAGTTTGATGCAGAGGCCAAAGACCTAAGTTGTAGGGTCAACTCTGGAATTATCTAGCTGTGAAATTTTGAACAAGTCATCCAATTTGCCATGCCTTAATTTATTCACCTGCAATACAGAAGGACGATCAGTGTTATAAACTGAAATACTTGCAGATAATTTGAATCAACTAATCTGTTATAACACAATAGAGAATGGTGGGAGTGTGCCAAAATTCAGGTCCCACCTAAAGAAGAAAGTTACCACTCAATTAATTCTAGCTTGCAGGAATGTAAGCTTGCTGCTTCCAGATCATCTGATTTTTCCAAAGAAGCCAGAAACCTGCATTTTTATGTGAAATCTTCTGACTTTTAAAGCCAAAGGAAACACATATTCTCAGCCCTTGAGCTGCCAGTTTGAGATCCATGAGTTAGCAACTCTTTCAGAATGCTAATACCTCTTGTGAGAGTTATTATAAAGAATAAATGGGCAGAAACCAAGATGGTGGCATAGGTAAACACCTAAACTGCTGCCTCGCACAACAATTTCGAAACTACAATTAAAAGACAAAACAGACATCATCCAGAACCACAGGAAAGCTGGCTGAGTGGAAATTCTACAACTAGAAGGAAAGAGAAAAGCACACGAAGACTCAGAGGAGCTGCAAAAGGCTGAGGTATGGAGATATGCACGCAGAGAGGACTGGTGGCTGAGTGCCTGGCTGGCGCTCTCAAGCGGGAGGGAGACGGAAGCTCCCGACTGCACTGAACTCCAGTTCCAGGCTAGACCCTGGGGACCCAGACTCATAAGGGGGGAATCTGTACTGTCAGGAAAAGAGAAAAGCACACGGAAACTCAGGGGAGCTGAGAAATGCAGAGGTTCAGAGATGTGCATGCAGAGAGGACTGACTGCTGAGTGCGCCGCTGGCTTTCTCAAGCGGGAGGGAGACGAAAGCTCCCGACTGCGCTGAACTCCAGTTCCGAGCAAGAATCTGGGAACCTAGCCCTGACTGGTTTGGCTCAGTGGATAGAGCGTTGGCCAGCGGACTGAAGGGTCCCGGGTTCGATTCCGGTCAAGGGCATGTACCTTGGTTGCGGGCACATCCCCAGTAGGGAGTGTGCAAGAGACAGCTGATCGATTTTTCTCATTCATCAATGTTTCTAACTCTCTATGCCTCTCCCTTCCTCTCTGTAAAAAATCAATAAAATATATTTTTTAAAAATAGAATCTGGGAACCTAGACTCATTTGGGGAGAAACTGGACTGTCTGTCAGCGGGTAAAACTCAAGGGCAGCTTTCTCTCAGAGGTGCTTGCAGCAATTACCGAGGGACACTGAGACCCAGGGGCCTCATAGGGCAGGGCTGATGGGAAACCAAGGCTGCCTGCTCCGCCCTGAGACTCCGCCCCATCCAAGCTGAACACAGAGGCTTTGCAATTTTGCAAGCCTTGTCTCATAAGGGTGTCTCCAGCACAGAAGTTCTCCTAGCATAGACACAGCTGATCCTCACAGCCAATTGGCCTGGAGGTCAATTCCTCCCAGTGATACCAACAACAATCAAGACTTAACTACAACAAGGCTGTGCACACAGTCCACAAAGGGGTGCACCAAGAGTGTCCACCTCAGGTAACTGGGGAGGCTGACCCACTGGGCCATATAGACACCTACCACACAAAACTACTCTAACAACTCAGGGAAGCAGCAAAAATGCAGAGACAAAGAAAAAGATTACAAATGAAAGAAATGGAGGAAAGCAAATGACTGGATATAGAGTTCAAAACTACAGTTATAAGGTTTTTCAAGAATTTCCTAGAAAAGGCTGATAAATTTAGTGAGACCCTTGAGGATATGAAAAAGGACCAACTAGAAATTAAGCATACACTGACTGAAATAAAAAATATTATACAGAGACCTAACAGGAGACTAGAGGACTGCAAGAATCAAGTAAAAGATGAAATACAAAGAAGCAAAAAACACTCAACCAGAAAAGCAAAAAGAAAAAAGGATCCAAAAATTTGAAGATAGTGTAAGAAGCCTCTAGGACAACCTCAAGCATACCAACATCAGAATTATGAGGGTGCCAGAAGAAGAGAGAGAGCAAGATACTGAAAACCTATTTGAAGAAATAATGACAGAAAACTTCCCCCACCTGGTGAAAGAAATAGACTTACAAGTCCAGGAAGCACACAGAACCCCAAACAAAAGGAATCCAAAGAGGACCACAACAAGACACATCATAATTAAAATGCCAAGAGCAAAAGACAAAGAGAGAATATTAAAAGTAGCAAGAGAAAAACAGTTAATTACCTACAAGGGAGCACCCATACGATTGTCAGCTGATTTCTCAACAGAAACTATGCAGGCCAGACGGGAGTGGCAAGAAATATTCAAAGTGATGGATAGCAAGAACCTACAACCAAGATTACTCAGTGCAGTCAGGAGCCATCCTTCAGAATTGAAGGTCAGATAAAGAGCTTCACAGATAAGAAAAAGCTAAAGGAGTTCATCACCACCAAACCAGTATTATATGAAATGCTGAAAGGTATTCTTTAAGAAGAGGAAGAAGAAAAAGATAAAGATAAAAATTATGAACAACAAATACATGTCTATCAACAAGTGAATCTAAAAATCAAGTGAATAAAAAATCTGATTAACAGAATAAACTGGTGAATATAATAGAATCAGGGGCATAGAAAGAGAATGGACTGACAATTCTCAGGGGGAAAGGAGTGTGGGGGGTATGGAAAGAGACTGGACAAAAATCGTACACCTATGGATGAGTACATGGGGGTTGGGAGGTAAGGGCAGAGGGTGGGGTGGGAACCAAGTGGAGGGGAGCTATGGGGGGGCGGGAAGAGGAACAATTGTAATAATCTTAACAATAAAGATTTATTAAAATTTAAAAAAAATGAATGAGGTAACGTATAAAAATGCCTAGCACTGTGCCCAGTACACAATACAGTTAGTAAATATTCTGTCTTTTATCCCAAGTTAAACATTCCAGAAGTTGTATCCCAAATCTTACCACTAGGCTTGCTCTTCTTATAAACTAAGAGCCATTTCCTCACTCAGGTCCAACTATTAGTTCTCCCGCCATTGTGTTCACAATCGTTCCTGGGTTGCCCCTCTGGTACCTCCCTCCACTTTCTCCAGCTCTGTCTGTTACAGATTGGCTGACTTATGTGTCCTTCATGAAAGGGCCTGTTTGTCATTGGCCAATGGGCACATCAACAAAAGATTCAACAGGGGAGAAATGTTAAGTCAGAGTATGTATTCCCTAGTGCCCTACCTGTTGAGTCAAAGAGTTGATTATGGCCTAGAGTCATGGCTGCTCCCATATAGACAATTAAGGAAAGAAGTGGTTGATAAATCTCATGTTCTTTTAAACCCTGTCTATTCACTTAAAAAAATTACTCAATTTGAGTGTGCTATATCATCTTGTGCATAGACATTGTCTAACACTCCAACCTCTCACTCTAAATAAAAGTCCCTCTTCTGTTCCCTTTCTCAATCAGCAGTGCCCCTATTCTGCCAATTAACCAGCCTTTAAATGATGATCCTCTAGTGAAAAGGAAGGTTCTCATGGCACCTCGATGTCTTAACTCATCCCTAAGGGTGAGCCAGGAAAAAAGGCAAAAAATGCCACCCACAAAGAGCAGGGGGATTGGTGAAGCTCAAGGATACTGAGCTAGCCACAATTTCTGGTATGAAATTTCAAATGGAATAACACTTACTGCTTTTGTGATTGCAACTTAATTCCCATCTTTATTTAACCAGGCCAGTAAAAGCTCTGGGCTGCTCTGTGTGATCCTCCCTTCTCTTCCTTTATGAATATTTTCTCTTCACTCATGCCTGGAGCCACCAGCACTTTTCCCTGGCACTGGGTACACTCTGAATTGGTCTTTCCACACCATCAGTGGATGATCTCCTCTCCAGCCTCAACTTAACAGAGAACGCTGTTTGGCCTCCTATGGACCTAAGCTATATATATATATATATATAGGCTATTTCTGGAGTCTTACAGTTTTCCACGTGGTTCACCCTAGCTTACTGCTATTTTGTACTGGAATTTCAAGCAGAATTCTGTGCTAATAATAGTATTGCTCTGCTTCCTCTTGCCTCCTTTTTATGTATCTTCCTTAGTGACTTCAGAAGCAGGAGGCTTAGATGGACTAAGAATCTGTAGACTCCTGATTTTACTAGTATAAATTCCAATGTAACACAAAATCAATACAAAATATTGGGCATCAATTTTTATTCATGCCAATTCTTCATCTCGTATTCACTCTATCACATGCCCTCAGTTTCTTGATTCAAAATGCCACTCCTATCTGTCTTCCGCTCTGCACTCTTACCTCCACTCCATTTGTCTTGGGCCTGGCCCATCATGACAATCCAGTGAGAAGAAACTTTGCTCCTTCCCACCCATCTTACCCACCTCTGCCAGATTCACCTTTCTTGTAGAACATTTCCACCAAAACTCTTTATTATATATTACTTCAAATATAAATTCTGGCACAGCTTTTAACGTTCTTATAATATGCACAGCCAATCTCAACTGCCCTGAAGAGGGGGAGAGAGCAGAGTCTTCCCCATGTTTCTTCTACCTACCATGCTCATATCTACCTCCAAGCTGTGCCTTTCCTTGAGATATCCTATCAGCTTCCTTCTACCCATAACCAGGCCCTGTTCAGTTCATATTCTACTTTCTAATTGAATGCTTTACTTCTTTGACTAATACTTAACTTTTCCTATAAACTCGCATGTACAGATGATGTTGATGCTACTTAGCTGGGGTCACACTTTGAGAACCCAGCTCTATTCCAGCCTCCTCATTTTATAAATGAGAAAATGAGGCTCAAGAGAGTTGGACTGATTTGCTCAAACACACATCACTAATTAGCTCCTCTGATCCCACCTATCATTATTACTCTGCTGCCCCTCTCTGATAACTGAATACCATAGCCAAAGTTTTCACTTTATTAACCTTACAGAAAGCAGTATTATATGTATTATAGGTGTTACTCATGTTGATGCATGAATAGGTGAGAGGAGGGGAGATATCTCTGGACAGGGAAGCTATACAGGAAATTACCCAAGCATAAAGTCATCGATCAGTTTGAAAACCCCTTGTATTAGTTACCTATTTCTGGGTAACAAACCCTCTCATTTTTTTTCTTTTTTTATGTCATATTCCCCCAAAAGGTGGAAGGACCTGGTCTGTAGGATACGGAAGCCTTAAACCTAGAAGTTCAAACAGTGAACATGCATTATCTCAGTTTCTGTGCATCAGGAATTCAGTCCTGGCTTAACTAGATACTTTGTTTTAGGGTCTCTCACAATGCTGCAATCAAGGTGTTATATCTGGTTGCGGTTTCAGCTGAAGGCTTGACTGAGCAGGGATCTGTTTCTAAGTTCACTTACATGGTTTTGGGAGGATTCAGTTCCTCAGGGCTTTTGGGCTGAGGGCCTCAGTTCCTCATTCCCTATTGGCAAGAGGCCTCCCTCAGTTCTTTGCCATATGGGTGTCTGAAATATAATAGCTTACTTTATCAAAGCCAGAGAGATAGAGGCAGAGCGAATGTGCTGGCAAGGTGAAAATCACAATCTTTTGAGACCTGACCATGAAAGTGACATCCCATCACCTTTGCCTTATTCCATTGGTTATAAGCAAGTCACTGGATTCCGCCCATTTCCAAGGTAAGACAAAAAAAATGCAATATAACAGTTGCAATGAACAATCATTTATCTGGTGCTTTGCTCAAATTATACAAAAATAAGCATTTTCTTTTAGATCTCATACATAGTCTAGAAGGCAATTTTTTTCGCCTTTACCAAGAGAATATATAGCTCTTCCTGACCTTGGAATGCTCTCCTATATCTTTCAAAACTAAATATACCTTGAAGATATATGTCATAGACCTCCTCAAGTGATACTATTCCTCAGATAGCTGACTAGAAGAGGGTACTAGTAAATATGCTCATTTCTGTTTTAGTAAACATTTACTTACCACTAACTGTATATAAGGTACATGACAGGCTCCAAAGACTCAATAGGGAAAAAGACAAAAAGGAGCTACTGCTCTAATAGTCCTTCAGATATACTAGGGGAAACAGACATTTTAAACATTAAAAATAATTAATCAGTGTGCAAAATACTTTAAAGGTAGAAAACAGACTGTTATAGAAGAATATAACAGTGGGTTTTAACCTTAAAAAGGTGTATAAAAAGAAGTGATAATTAAGCTGAGATATGAATAGGGCATTGAAATTTGCATATTCTGTTTCCTCATCCAGGCCAACGGGGAAAACAAGAGTATTCCAGGCAAAGTCTCCAAAGTGAGAAAGCTAATTTGATTGGTAAGATTACAGAAAATAGAAAATAAACAAACAATGGAAACCATCTCTCGACATGACTGAGAACTAGCAAAACAGTTATCATTGATTATATGCAGTTGAATCAACAGTTTTAACTCAGCCCTGGGTCTGTCAACACTTGGTGGTTTGGTTCCAGAGTTAGCCTGACTCCTGAACAAGAGCATGTCCCTGAAGAGTAAAGCTCATAGATCACCCTCTTCCTTACTTAAAATATGGTGAATATCCAGTTATTAACTTAGGGACAATTTTCAAATTTTCCAAAACTAGGTCAAAGGCATTCCCCATGGGTTGAAAAGGGTTATGCAGAAGAGCTGCACACTTTTCATGGAGAACAGTTCCTCCATGGCGTAGAGGAATCAACTAACCAAGTAAGAGAGGTTTTAAAGATTAATCATTGGTAATTTTCATCAATGATGAGTCATTAGTGATACATTATTCACGATCCCCTTTCCAACAACAATGGATAAAAGGATGCATCAGAAAAGAGAGCTGTGAGTAAGCTAGGATGACAGCCACTCAAGAGAACTGGACCCTAGAACTACCTGGAGGGGTAATGCATTTGCCAAAAAGAAAATACTTTTCAAAGCATTTTTACAGTGACATCTAGTGGAGATTAAAATTACTGCACAAAAGTCCCAACACCTGGGTTCTAGTCTTTACTTTGTAGTCACTAGCTCAGGCCAAAAAGCCCATTCCAGCTCTCAAGTTCCAAAACACCTTTTCTCAGTGAGTAACACTAAACATTATTTTTGGTATTAGAATAACCTTTAAGTCTCCTTTATCTATAATTTGGAGATAAACAACAGCTACCGCTCATGGTTGTTAATGTGAATAAAAATAAAGTGTTTTTCATAGGCAGTAAACTCTGAGACATTGTTCTTAGCAATATTTTGGGGGATATGTCTTCTCAGGCAAGAGAAACAAAGGAAAAAATAAACAAATGAGACTACATCAAACTAAAAATGTTTTTCACGGTAAGAAAACCATCAAGAAAATGAAAAGACAAGCTACCAAATGGAGGAATATATTTGCCAATGATACATTCAACAAGTGGTTAATAAGCAATATATATAAGGAACTCATACAATACCATCAATATCAAAAACATCCAATGGATTAAAAAAATGGGCAGAGGACCTGAATAGGCATTTTTCCCAAGAGGAGATACAGATGGCCAACAGACATATACTAGTAAAAAGATGCTAAAGGCACGGACATGCTCCCATGTCCAAACTGGAATTACAACTAAACTACAGAAAAACTTACTCAATAATCAGCGGAAGACTTGCTGGAGAGAATCCTGATAACCGAAGACCAAAAGTGGAGACCGCATACTTCATAAATGTAATTTTGCTACTGTTAATGAATCGTAATGTAAATATCTGTGTTTTCCCACAGGTTGAGAACTGCTAGCAGGGTCACCCAAGACCATCGGAAAACACAGATATTTACATTACGATTCACAACAGTAGCAAAATTATAGTTATGAAGTAGCAACAAAAATAATTTTATGGTTGGGGGTCACCACAACATGAGGGACTGTATTAAAGGGTCGCGGCATTAGAAAGGTTGAGAACCACTGGGTAGAAGCTGGTAGGAGGGGCGGAGGCACGAAAGGGCTGACCAGGCCCCCACAAGCAGCAGCTGAAGTTCCAGAGAGATATCTCATCTGTGGGAGGTTGCCACTGAGAACTCTGGCATCTAATTATGAAGCTGGGCCCCACAGCAGAGAGCAGAAGAACTGAGAAGGGTACCCACATAATATTTGGCTGTGAAAAGCAGCAGGGTAGCTGTCTGCCAGGGAGAGATGGCTGGAAATTCAGGCATCCTCTTAAAGGGCCAATGCATAAAATTCCCTATGGAACCAACCATCATGTGCTCTGAAAGAGGAACAGCAGAGTGTACTGGAGCTGGATGACCAGAGCCAGGATCAAGAGCTCTAGGGTTAGAGCTCAGAAGGCAGACACCCCGGTTTCCTGTGCTGAACCATTCCCTCACATTGCAGAGGTCATCTTTCTCACTCAGACAATTGCTATACTAGTACAGATCACATTGCCTAGGGGCAGGCAACACAGCTGACCCACCCTATTGGAAAACTTCTTGCCCCTTACAAGAATGAGAATAACAATTAGCCTCCAGGCAGAAACAATTACTCTACTGCTGGTGGTCGGCAAACTGCGGCTCGCAAGCCACATGTGGCTCTTTGGCCCCTTGAGTGTGGCTCTTCCACAAAATACCACAGCCTGAGCGAGTCTATTTTGAAGAAGTGGCATTAGAAGAAGTTTAAGTTTAAAAAATTTGGCTCTCAAAAGAAAATTCAATCGTTGTACTGTTGATATTTGGCTCTGTTGACTAATGAACTTGCCGACCACTGTTTTACCCTATTAAAAAAAATCTCTTGCCACACCTGTGGATTATTGCCAGAGGGCAGATTGAGAGGAATCCCATCAGTCTGCAGCCAGATACAGTCTCTGGAGGCTTTGAGTTTTTGCCTGATATAATTAATCAAAAACAGCATTTGACATTGTTCTGCACTAGAGATTGAGAGGCATAGTAGATGTACTTAATACATAGTCACAAACCCAAACAGGCAGCCAAAATGAGGAAACAAAGAAACAACCCACAAATGAAAGAACAAGAGAATTCTCCAGAAGAGATAAATGAAACTGAGATAAGAAATTTATCTGAAACAGGCTTTTGAATAATAATGGTAAAGATACTCAACAGCATGAGAAAAGATATAGTAACTATGAGAAAAGAACAGTTGGAAATAAAGAATGACATAGCACAAATAAAGAACACATTGGAAGGAATACACAGCAGATTAAGGGAAGCTGAGGACCAAATCAGTGAATTAGAAAATAGGGTTGAAAAAAATCACTCAGAGAACCAAAAAGAAAAAAACAATTTCAAAACAGGAGGACAGCTTAAGGGAGACGTGGGACAACATGAAATGAAACTATCTTTGAATAGTAGGTGTGCCAGAAGAAGCAGAAAGGGAGAAAGGGAAAAGGGAAATAATGGCAGAAAATTTCTCTAACTTGGTAAAGGGAAAAATCACACAAGTACAGGAGGCACAGAGAACCCCAAGCAAGAACACAAACAGGCCCATGCCCAGACACATCATAATTAAAATGCCAAAAATTAAAGACAAAGAGAGAATCTTTTTTTTTTACATTTTAATTTCTTTATTGGTTAAGGTATTACATATTTGTCCTCATCCCCCCATTACCTTCTCACCCACCCCCATTCCTGCCCTCACCCCCCTGTTGTCTGTGTCCACCAGTTAGTCTTATATGCATACATACAAGTCCTTTGGTTGATCTAAAGAGAGAATCTTAAAGGCAGCAAAAGAAAAGTAAACTGTTACCTACAAAGGAGTTCCCATAAGGCTGACATCTGATTTCTCATCAGAAACTTTATAGGTGAGAAAGAATGGCATGAAGTACTCAAGGATCTGAAACCAAAATTACTATATCCAGCAAGGCTATCATTCAAAATAGAACTTCCTGGATAAAAAAAAAAAAAAAAAAAAAGGCTAAAGGAGTATATCACCACCAACCCAACATTATAAGAAATGCTAAAGGGACTGCTGAAATGAGAAGAAGAAATAGAGGGGAAAACCTAGACATACAGAATTAAAATGGCAATAAACAAATACCTATAAATAATAGCCTTAAATGTAAATGGATTAAATGCTCCAATCAAAAGACATAGGCTAGCTGAATAGATACAAAAACATGACCCAACTATATGCTGTGTACAAGAGACCCACCTCAGAACAAAAGACACACCCTGGATGAGAGTGAAGGGATGTGCGGGAAGCCACCGCTTGCCAATACTATCATGAGAGTGCACCAAGGAACGAGGAAGGCCAATGGACGCAGGGCTGATGCTAAGCACTGATTGTTTGTGTTGAGATAGTGGTGGCTCAAAGCAATTTCCTGACCTGATAGCCTCCAAGTAAATGTTTACTGGACCTTACTGATCTTTATTGATCTTTACTGACCTTAGAGACAGTCTGCCTGATTCCTGTTTGCTGTGCTTTACTGAGGGCAAGTATGGTGGGGTCTCTTTTTTCCACATTCAGCACGTAAAGAGAGATGATCCCATTCTTCGAGTAGAGGGGTTGGGGATTGAGAAATAAAAGAAAGAGACAAGACACAAAATGGAAGGAAAAAGCTGGGACTGGGTGGGACCGCCGTCCTCTTCTGAGGGAGAGACAGTGACCCAGAACCAATGCAGCGTGTTTATTTTATACCCCAAATACCAGGAGGGTTCACCAAAACTTAAGATAAAGGAGCTTGGGTGGGCCCAAGTCATATTCATTCCCTCAATCCTGGTGCTAGACTGGATTTACATATCAAAACCCACTTCCCGACACTTGGGCAAAGATAAGAGTCAGTGCTGAGAACACATCTGCCTTTTTGGTAAGATGTGTATCCAAGGCGTGGCTTTGCCTGTCACCTTGGGTTCAGCTGACAATTTAAAGAAATGTCCATGTGCCTTCCCAGGGGGCCCTCTACATCTCCGCATTTTCATTTTTAAATGTAGCTTGTGGACATCTAGTTGGAGCCTTCGGACTTGAGATCGCAGGAGCTTGCTGATGATTGAAAAAAAGCAGGATAAGATTAGTAGTACACAAAGGAATCCAATTAAGTACCAGGAGGTGTTTTTTAAATCCATATTCCATGGATTAAATTCTTTTAAATCATCCAGTAGTTCTTTTGCCAGTTTTGCCGGAGATATAATTTCATCATGACCATTCTGAATGGCTTGCACATGTTTCCTAGTGTAGCTGCACTAGGTCTATACTGATATTATTATGATGCCATATTCCCTGTAGGTGCATCTTGATTTTATTCCAATCTCATAGAGAACTATTATAGCAGGCGCAAGTCACACAAATATATGTAAAAGCAGCATGGCATTGTTGCTGCTGTCTAATCTTGATACTTTCTAATTGATTACCTAGTCCTAGCACTACAGCTTCCAAAGCATTTAGCTTTGTTTCTAGCCTTTTGTCTATATCTTCTTGATCATGAAATGTAGTTGAGGTGTCTGAGCCAATTTGTTGACAGACTTTGTGTTCTGGATGCTTTGGGTCAATGCAAGAGAAGCAGTTACAGCAGATGCAATGACAGTAACTAGGGTAACAATACCAAAAATAATAAGTCCCAAAGCACGCTTTTCCCAGGACAGCTGATTGTGTAATTCCTACAATGCCTGGAGGCCCACATCATGATACCATTTTCCTGTTATGTTGGTAGGAAGCATAAGAAAAGAAGGCTGCTTTAAAATTAATACATCTTTATTCAGGTTTTGCCTGGAAACCCAGCTGGTAAGGTTACAGTAATGGCATTGGACAGCATAATGGGTGTCCAATCTGGTGATATTCACATTTCCAGTCACCAATACATATGGGGGCTGGACACAGGCTCGTAAGCCATAGCAAGGGCTCGATGTACATGCTCCTTTAGTATTGGCTAAGAAAGAGCCAGTAAAATTAAGAAAGTCAAGGGCAGCGGCTAAACGCCACAGATCTTTCTGTAAATTTCCTGTTTTCGTGGTTAGGGCATTACCTACAAAACCTCCTGGTGACATAGGCTCGTAATAGGGATATTTAGCATCAAGCTTGTGGGACCAATCTAATACATACAAGTCAGAGCCAGAAAGATGTCTCACTGGTACAGGATTGGCACAATCTTGCCATTGAGGAAATGCTCCCAACTCAGTAGTGGTGCTATTAGGGCAGGAGGGGAGCAGGGGATGCTTATCAGACAGTCATCGGGTGGCCTTAGGAAATCCTAGTTTATTAACTGTCTGAACATATTTTCCCATATCCCAGGGGCCTTCAATGTTAGCAATGTTTGTGCCTCCATAGGACGTCTTATTTTCTTGGCCAAGCTGCAAATATCCTGAAGTCCCCCTTTTTGATAAACAAATAGGGAGCTCCCCACTAAAACCATTATAAGTATAATCACCTTGGGAAGAAGGAGTTCTATGCTTGTCGGAGCTACCCCCCCACCATATTAGTGTTGTTAGTAAACACTGGCACTGATTCTCCGGTCCAGGTGGCTGGATGGACCATAGGGGGGTCTGGAACATAAGTCCAATAAGTTTCTGCTGCAGCCATACTTACCTGGCAGCTGACAAGTGCCATCATAGCAACAAAAAGGTTGGAGGGGGTTACCTGAACCCCCTGTTCTTTCACCACTTGCTGAGCATCGGTGGTCAGCTTCTTCAGTTGACCCCATGTGGGGACACTAGCTTCTTGGGTGGTTTTGGCCAGCTGCCTTCTGCTTCTCTCCTTCTTTGGGACCGGTGGCTGAGCTGGCATCATCACCAGAGGTGTGATCTTCAGCTTCTTGAATAGTGGGATGAGTTGTTCTCCCAGATCCATGGTCATGACACACTGCTTGCTCTGGCACCCAGATGGGGTTAGAAGCGCCTTCTGGAAAGATACAAACATGGCCTCTTCCCCACATCATTACTGGATCTGGCCCTCTCTACTGCCCTGTTTGTAAATCCTTCCATCATTCCATACCGGCAGATGGCATGGCACCAGGAGTTTGATGCCTCTCGGCTGCTGTGCGACACTCATCGTCACAATTTAAAGTGTAAAGGGCATGATTTAACTGATTCTGTGGAGTAGGATTATACCTCTCTCCCCCTTCCTGTTTTTGTAATTGAGTTTTTAAGGTTCGATTAGCTCTTTCTACAATTGGGATTATAGGGAATTCCTGTTTTATGCATAATTTGGTATTGCTTACAAAACTGCTGAAAGGAAGAGCTAGTATAGGCAGGTCCATTATCTGTTTTTATCTCTTGGGGCTGTCCCATGACTGGAAAAGCCGCTAGGCAGTGGTTAATTACATGCTTTGCACTTTCCCCTTTTCGGGGAGTAGCAAAAATGAAACGTGAGCATGTGTCTATAGAGACATGGACCCACCAAAATCTGCCAAATTCAGGCACATGAGTAACATCCATTTGCCAGACTTGATTAGATTTAAGTCCTTGGGGATTTACCCCTAATGCTGGCACAGGGAGGTGAATAACACACTGAGGGCACTGCTTAACAAGTTGGCAAGCCTGCTCTCAAGAAATACGGAATTCCTTGCCCAAGGCAAAGGCATTTTGATGATGCAGGGCATGCGAGGCCTGTGCCATGGAAAATGAAGTGGTCTCCTCTACTGAGGCAATGAGACAATCTACTTCCTCATTACCTGCAGCCAAGGGACCTGGAAGGCCAGAATGGGATCTAATATGGCCAATAAAACATGGAAATCGCCATTTTCGAATTACTCTTTGCAAGGTGATAAACAGGTGAAATAGTTCTTCAGAGTTCGTATGCCCAATGGTAGCAGTTTCAATAATTGTAGCCATTCCAACTACATAAGCACTGTCACTGTAGATGTTGACAG
Organism: Corynorhinus townsendii; assembly: GCA_026230045.1. Classification (NCBI taxonomy): domain Eukaryota; kingdom Metazoa; phylum Chordata; class Mammalia; order Chiroptera; family Vespertilionidae; genus Corynorhinus; species Corynorhinus townsendii. Next base: position 23,338,101 of record JAPDVU010000008.1, on the reverse strand, counting down.
GTTCAGAGGCAAAGTTTTCTAAAGCATAAATGAGAGCTTGGATTTCTACTTCTTGTGCAGAGGAGTAATTTGTCTGAATTACTTTAGAACTCTTTACACTATGAAATCCGGCTTTCCCTGAGCTGGACCCGTCAGTGAAGATGGTTAGTGCTTGAGGGAGAGGTTGCTGCTTAACTATTTTTGGAAAGATAAATTTGTAACAGACAAAAACTGTAAAATCTTATTAGCAGGATAATGATTTCCAATTTGACCAGGATAGTTACAAGAGCTGTTTGCCAATTAATAGAGTGTTGCCATTGCCACATTGGGGCCAGATATGGTGGGGTCTCTCTTTTCCGTGTCCAGCACAGAAAGAGAGATAATCCCATTCTTCAAGTAGTGGGGCTGGGGATTGAGAAATAAAAGAAAGAGACAAGACACAAAATGGAAGGAAAAAGCTGGGACTGGGTGGGACCACCGTCCTCTTCTGAGGGAGAGAGTGACCCAGAACCAATGCAGCGTGTTTATTTTATACCCCAAATACCAGGAGGGTTCACCAAAACTTAAGATAAAGGAGCTTGGGTGGGCCCAAGTCATATTCATTCCCTCAATCCTGGTGCTAGACTGGATTTACATATCAAAACCCACTTCCCGACACTTGGGCAAAGATAAGAGTCAGTGCTGAGAACACATCTGCCTTTTTGGTAAGATGTGTATCCAAGATGTGGCTTTGCCTGTCACCTTGGGTTCAGCTGACAATTTAAAGAAATGTCCATGTGCCTTCCCCGGGGGCCCTCTACAGGCAAGATATGTATCTGAAACTGAATAAAAGCAGATGGGACCCAGTTTAGGTGTGTCTCTTCAAGAAAAAGGCTCCACCTGGCCCCCAATGCCTTCTAAATTCATATTTCTTCTATAGCATTTTCATTTGTGCATCCGCCTCTCCTTCAGATCCTGAACCCCACTGCGAAGGTCACAGCAGGGTCAAAAAAATTTTTCCATTGGCAAATGGAAAAGAAAAAAAGCTGGAGTAGCAATACTCATATCTGACAAAATAGACTTCAAAATGAAGCCCATAACAAGAAACAACAAAGGTTACTACATAATACTAAAGGAATCCACCCAACAAGAGGATATAAACATATATGCACCCAATAAAAGAACACCTAAATATATATATAAACTTCTAGAAGACTTTAAAGGAGAGAATTACAATACAATCATAGTAAGGGACTTTAACACCCCCACTGACATCAATGGATAGATCTTTCAGACAAAAAATTAACAAGGAAACAGTGACTTTAAAGGACACACTGGATCAAATTGATTTAATTGACTTTATAGAACATTTCACCGCCAAGCTACAGAATATACATTCTTCCCAAGTGCACACGGGTCATTCACAAAGATAGCCCACATATTAAGACACAAAACAAGTCTCTACAAGTTCAAGAAGACTGAAATCACATCAAGCATCTTCTCAGATCACAGTGGAATTAAATTAGAAATCAACTACAATAGAAACACCCCCAAACATTCAAACACATGGTGGCTCAATAGCATATCATTAAACAATGAATGGGTTATCAACGAGATCAAGAAAGAAATCAAAAACTTACTGGAAACAAATGAAAATGACAAACAACAACCCAAAATCTCTGTGACACAGCAAAAGTTCATAGCACTATAGGCATACCTCAATATACAAGAAAAAATAACAATAAAATATTTGACCCTACAACTTAAAGAACCAGAAAGAGAACAGCAAGAATAACCTAGAATAAGTAGAAGGAAGGGAATAATAAAGATTAGAGCAGAAATAAATGATAAAGAGACTAAAAAAAAAAAAATACAAAAATTCAATGAAGCCAAGAGCTGGTTCTTTGAAAGGATAAACAAGATTGATTAACCAGTAGCCAGACTCATAAAAAAACAACAAAGAGAGAAGACTCAAATAAGTAGAATCAGAAATGAAAGCAGTGAAGTAACCACTGACACCACAGAAATACAAAGGATTATAAGAAAATACTATGAACAACTTATCTGCCAACAAGCTGGACAATGAGGATAAAATGGACAAATTCCTAGAAAAATACAATCTCCCAAAACTGATTCAAGAAGAAGCAGAAAACCTGAATAGGCCAATAACAACTGATGAAATAGAAGCAGTAATCAAAACACTCCCAGCAAACAAAAGCCTGGTTCCGGATGGCTTCACAGGGGAGTTTTAACAAACATTCAAAGAAGAACTAATACCTATACTTCTCAAACTATTCCAAAAAATCCAAGAGGAAGGAACACTTCTAAGCTCTTTTTATGACGCCAGCATTATCCCCATCCCAAAACCAGATAAAAACACTACAAAAAAAGAGAATTACAGGCCAATATGCCTGATGAACATAGATGCTAAAATTCTCAACAAAATATTAGCAAACCTGGTCCTGCAATACATTATAAAGATCATACACCAAGACCAAGTGGGATTTTTTTCAAGGGATAAAAGGTTGGCTCAATATTCATGAATCAATAAACATGATCCATCACAGCAACAAATTAAAATACAAAAATCACATGATCATATCAATAGTCGCAGAAAAAGCATTCAACAAAATCCAATACCCATTTTTGATAAAAGCCCTCAGCAAATTAGGAATAGAGAGAGCATATCTCAACATGATGAAGGCCATATATGACAAACCTACAGCAAACATCAAACTCAATGGGCAAAAACTAAAACCATTTCCTCCACCCTAACCAGTTTGGCTCAGTGGGATAGAGCATCGGCCTGCAGACTCAAGGGTCCCAGTTTCAATTCCAGTAAAGGGCATGTAACTTGGTTGCGGGCACATCCCCAGTGGGGGGTGTGCAGGAGGCAGCTGATTAATGTTTCTCTCTCATCAATGTTTCTAACTCTCTCTCCCTTTCCCTTCCTCTCCGTAAAAAATCAATAAAGAATATGTTTTTTAAAAAACTAAAACCATTTCCTCCAAGAACATGAACAAGACAGGAATTTTCGCTTCCACCACTCTTAATCAACATAGTACTGGAAGTCCTATCCACAGCGATCAGACAAGAAGAAATAAAAGGCATCCAAATTGGAAAGGAGGAAGTAAAACTCTCATTATTTACAGATGACATGATATTGTATATAGAAAACCCTAAAAACTCCATCAAAACACTACTAGATTTAATAAATGAATTTCATGGGGGGGGGGGGGTGTGGAACCAAGATGGCAGCATAGGTAAACACCTAAACTGCTGCCTCGCAAACAATTTCAAAACTACAACTAAAAGACAAAACGGACATCATCCAGAACCACAGGAAGGCTGGCTGAGTGCAAATTCTACAACTAGAAGGGAAGAGAAAAGCACACTGAGACTCAGAGGAGTTGCAGAAGGCATAAGAACTGAGACGCGTGCATGGAGAGGACTGGAAACTGAGTATGTGGCTGGCTTTCTCAAGCAGGAGGGAGACAAAAGCTCCCAAATGCTCTGAACTCCAGTTCCGGGCAAGACTCTGGGGACCCAGACTCATTCGGGGAGAAACTGGACTGTCTGGCAGCGGGTGAAACTCAAGGGTTGCTTTCTCTCAGAGGTACCTGCAGCAATTACTGTGGGACACTGAGACCCAGGGGCCTCATAGGGCAGGGCTGATGGGTAACCAAGGCTGTCTGCCCCGCCCTGAAACTCCACCCCATCCAAGCTGAGCACAGAGGCTTTTGCAAGTCTTATCTCATAAGGGTGTCTCTAGCACAGAAGTTCTCCCAGTGTAGACACAGCTGATCCTCACAGCCAATTGGCCTGGAGGTCAATTCCTCCCAGTGATACCAACAACAATCAAGGCTTAACTACAACAAGACCGTGCACACAGCCCACAAAGGGGTGCACCAAGAGTGTCCACCTCAGGTAACTGGGGAGGCTGACCCACTGTGCCCTATATGACACCTACCACACCAAGCCACTCTATCAACTCAGGGAAGCAGCCAAAATGCAGAGACAAAAAACAGATCACAAAAGAAAGAAATGGAGGAAAGCAAACAACTGGATATAGAGTTCAAAACCACGGTTATAAGGTTTTTCAAGAATTTCCTAGAAAAAGCCAATAAATTTAGTGATACCCTTGAGGATATGAAAAAGGACCAACTAGAAATTAAGCATACACTGACTGAAATAAAAAAATAATATACGAAGATCCAACAGCAGACTAGAGGACTGCAAGAGTCAAGTCAAAGAGTTGAAATACAAAAAAGCAAAAAACACTCAGCTGGAAAAGCAAAAAGAAAAAAGGATCCAAAAATATGAAGATAGTGTAAGGAGCCTCTGGGACAATCTCAAGCATACCAACATCTGAATTATGGGGGTGCCAGAAGAAGAGAGAGAGCAAGATACTGAAAACCTATTTGAAGAAATAATGACAGAAAACTTCCCCCACCTGGTGAAAGAAATAGACTTACAAGTCCAGGAAGCACACAGAACCCCAAACAAAAGAAATCCAAAGAGGACCACAACAAGACACATCATAATTAAAATGCCAAGAGCAAAAGACAAAGAGAGAATATTAAAAGCAACAAGAGAAAAACAGTTAGTTACCTACAAGGGAGCACCCATACGATTGTCAGCTGACTTCTCCACAGAAACTATGCAGGCCAGACAGGAGTGGCAAGAAATATTCAAAGTGATGAATAGCAAGAACCTACAATCAAGATTACTCTACCCAGCAAAGCTATCCTTCAGAATTGAAGGTCAGATAAAGAGCTTCACAGATAAGAAAAAGCTAAAGGAGTTCATCAACACCAAACCAGTATTATATGAAATGCTGAAAGGTATTCTTTAAGAAGAGGAAGAAGAAGAAAAAGGTAAGATAAAAATTATGAACAACAAATACATATCTATCAACAAGTGAATCTAAAACTCAAGTGAATATAAAATCTGATGAACAGAATAAACTGGTGAATATAATAGAATCAGGCGCATAGAAAGGAAGTGGACTGACAATTTTCGGGGGGGAAAGGGGTGTGGAGGGTGCGGGAAGAGACTGGACAAAAATTATACACCTATGGATGAGGACATGGGGGAGGGAGGAGGTAAGGGCAGAGGGTGAGGTGGCAACCGGGTGGAGGGGAGCTATGGGGGGGGGGGGGAGGAGCAATTGTAATAATCTGAACAATAAAGATTTATTAAATAAGAATAAATAAATGAATTTCACAATGTAGCAGGATATAAAATCAACATCCAAAAAATTAATGGCTTTTTAATATACAAATAATGAACTCTCAGAAAGAGAAACTAAACAACAATCCCATTTACCATTGCAACAAAAAAAATAAGATACCCAGGAATAAACTTAACCAAGGAAGCAAAAGACCTGTTCTCGGAAAACTACAGGACATTGAAAAAAGAGATAGAAGAGGATAGAAACACATGGAAGAATATACTGTGTTCATGGATTTGTAGAATCAACCTCATTAAAATGTCCATACTACCCAAGGCAATCTACAGATTCAATGAAATCCCTATTAAAATACCAACAGCATACTTCACAGAGCTATAAAAAATACTCCAAAAATTTATATGAAATCAAAAAAGACCCCAAATAGCTGCAGAAATCTTGAGAAAGAAAAACAAAGTTGGAAGAATCACAATACCAGATTTCAAGTTATACCAAACAGCCACTGTAATCAAAACAGCCTGGTACTGGCACAAGAACAGACATACAGACCAATGGAACAGAACAGAGACCCCAGAAATTGACCCAAGCCATTAAACTCAATTAATACTTGACGGAGGAGGCAAGAGCATACAATGGAGTCCAGACAGTCTCTTTAATAAATGGTGTTGGAAAATTTGAACAGATACATGCAAAAAAATGAAACTAGACCACCAACTTACACCATACACAAAAATAAATTCAAAATAGATAAAAGACTTAAACATAGACAGGAAACAATAAAAATCTTAGAAGAAGTCATAGGCAGCAAAATATCAGACATATTTTATAGCAATATCTTTACTTATATAGCTCCTAGGACAACTAAAGAGAAAATAAACAAATGGGACTACATCAAAATAAAAAGCTTCTGCACAGCAAAAGAAACCATCAACAAGACAACAAGAAAGCCCATTGCATGGGAGAACATATTTGCCAATGTTATATCCAATAAGGGGCTAATTTCCAAAACTTATAGGGAACTCATACATCTTAACAAAAGGAAGATAAACTATCTAATTAAAAAATGGGCAAAGGACCTAAATAGACACTTTTTGAAAGGGACATACAGAAGGCCAAGAGATATATGAAAAGGTGCTCAAAGTCTCTAGTCATCCAAGAGATGCAAATCAAAATAACAATAAGATATCACCTCACACCTGTGAGAATGGCTACCATCAACAAATCAACAAATGACAAGTGCTGGCAAGATGTGGAGAAAAGAGAACCCTAGTTCACTGCTGGTGGGAATGTAGACTGGTGCAGCCATTATGGAAAACAACATGGAATTTCCTCAAAAAGTTAAATATTGAACTGCCATTTGACCCAGTGATCCAACTTCTAGGAATATATTCTAAGAATCCCAAAACATCAATCAGAAAGAATGTATGTACCCCTATGTTCATAACAGCACAACTTACAATAGCTAAGATCTGGAAGCAGCCCAAGTGCCCATCAGTAGATGAGTGGATAAAAAAGCTGTGATACATTTATACCATGGAATACTGTGCAGCAGTAAAAAAAGAAGAATTTCTTACCCTTTGAGACAACATGGAAGGACTTGCAGAGTATCATGTTAAGTAAAATAAATCAGTCAGAAAAAGTTAAGTATCACATGACTTCACTCATATGTGAAATCTAAGTAACAAAATAAACTAATGAACAGAGTGGATCCAGAGACATAGAAGCATGGAACAGAGTGCAGAACCTCAGAGAGAAGGTGGGGGAGGGTGGGTGGGTGGGAGGGAGGTAATCAATCAAAGACTTTGTATGCATATATTCATAACCCATGGACACAGAAAATAGAGAACTGCAGACCTGGGGTCGGGGGTGGGGACGAGCTGGAGGGGGTCAATGGGGGAATTAAGGGGACATATGTAATATTTTCAACAATAAAGATTTATTTAAAAATAAATAAATACTAAAAAGATGCTCAACTTCACTACCATCAGAGAATGTAAATTAAAACCACAATGATATATCACCTCACATCTGTCAGAAGGGCTATCATAAATAAATCAACAAACAGCAAGTGTTGGCAAGGATCTAGAAAAAAGGGAATCCTGGTATACTGTTGGTAGAATTGCAAATTGGTGCAGCCATTATGGAAAACAGCAGAGAGGTTCCTCAAAACAATTTAAAATAGAACTGGCTTTTGACCCATCAATTCTGCTTCTAGGTATTTATCTAAAGTAACCCAAGACACAAATTCAAGGAGATATATGTTCATTGCAGAATTATTTACAATAGCCAAAATATGGAGGCAACCTAAGTGCCCACTGATAGACAAATGAATAAAACAGGTGTGGTACATATATACAAAGGAATATTATTTGGCCATGAAAAGGAGTGAAATTTTGCCATTTGCAACAACATAGATGGACCTGGAGAATATTATGCTAAGTCAAATAAGTCAGACAGAGAAAGCCAAATACCATATGATTTTATTTATATGTGGAATCTATAAAAACAAAATAAATAAACAAAACAGAAACACACTCATAGATACAGAGAACAAACTGATGGTTACCAGATGAGAGTTGAGGCAAGTGGGTGAAAAGGATGAAGGGATTAACAAGCACAAATTGTCAGTTATAAAAAACCGTCACAAGGATATAAAGCACAGCTTAGGGAATATAGTCTATAATCCTATGTAATAAAAGCCTAATATGCTAAGTCTCCAACCATTCATTTGATTGTTCAACCAGTTGCTATGATGCACACTGATCACCAGGGGGCAGATGCTCTGACCAGTAGGTTAGCTTGCTGCTGGAGTCCAGCTGATCAGGACTGGGTGAGATGGGCCAGACACACCCTGGAGCCCTCCTGCGGTCCCTCCCCAGCTGGCCAACCTCTCGCAGTCCCTCCCCAACCCCTATTATGCACTGGTGGGGTCCCTCAGCCTGACTTGTGCCCTCTTGCAATCCAGGACCCCTCGGGGGATGTCAGAGAGCTGGTTTCGGCCCAATCCCCACAGGCCAAGCCGAGGGACCCCACCAGTGCACAAATCCATGCACAGGGCCTCTAGTCTATATATATAAAATCCTAAGTGACTGCTCAACCAGTCTGACCCACCAGGGGGCAGACACTCAATGCAGGAGCTGCCCCCTGGTGGTGTGCTCCCACAGCAGGAGTGCCACTCAGCTGACCAATGGACACCAGACGCAGGGCTCACGGCTGGCCACCGCAGCCTGGAGATCACAGCGGAGCGGCAGTGAGCCTACTGAGTGGCGACAGCAGTAGGCACAGCAGGGCCGGGATGAGCAGGAGTGGCAGGAGGCGCTGGACTGCTGATTTTGACCCAATCCCCACAGACCACACCAAAGGACCCCACCAGTGCACAAATCCATGCACCAGGCCTCTAATAATATAATAAACTAGAGGTCCAGTGCACGAAATTTGTGCAAGAGTAGGCCTTCCTTCCCCCGGCTGTCAGCATCAGCTTCCCTCTAGCAACTGGGACCCGGGCTTCCCTCCAGCTACCAGCACCTGGGACCCAGGCTTCCCTCCAGCTGCCAGCAGACACCTGGGACTCAGGCTTCCTTCGCAGCCCTGGCTGCATCCGGAAGGTCGTCAAGAAGGACGTCTGGTCTACTTAGCATATTACGTTTTTATTATTATAGATATATGGTGTTAGACTTACTGGGATGATCACTTCTTAACTTATATAAATGTCTAATTATGATGTTGTACATCTGAAACTAATATAATATGTCCATTGTAAGTGGGAAAAAAAATTTAATTATAAAAATTAAAAATTTTTTTAAAGTTAAAATGAATAAAAGTGTTTTTAAATGATAGAGTGGAGTGCATGTTAATGGAGAGTAAAAGCAGAAGAGGAGAAGGAACTTTCTTAAAAAGGTATAAAGATGGTAAATGGTGAAGGTGACCTGGCGTGAGCTCCCGCTGAGTGCCCCAGTTTAACTGAGCGATGGAGTGGTATAGAAGAGAAAGCGCAGGCTTTAGAATAAAGGTGGGTCAAAAGCTGGCTCCATTACTTAACAGTGGTGTGACCACAGGAAAGAGGCTTTCCTCTCTGAATCTGTTAGGTAGGTATAGCTATCCTCATCCATAAAAGGGGGTAGCTATACCTACCTAACATTAATATTCCGAAGATTAAAAGAGAAAACAAACTGTATACCTAAAACTAATACAAATAACATTGAATGTAAACAATAATTGAAAAAAATTAAATAATGTAATTAAATTTTTTTTTAAAGAGAAAACAAAGGCAGTACTTGCAAACAAGATGCTTATGGATGTAAATTCCTTTCACATATTTTCCATCAAGTCATCAGCTGGTTTTAGGGATCGAACAATTCATTCTTTACTACTGGACCATGTGAACTAGGGTTCTGGCTCTTCCAAAGTTTCTTAATTCCCTCCCCCAGCATCCTATCCCGACCCTGTTTACTCTAAAAGGAACTGGTTCCAATCAGATTTTCCATCACAAGACAGACATCTCTGGCTAATCTTTTCCTAGAAGTTGCTATAAGGCTATTCATGCTTCTGTCTGCTCCTTACAGAAAAATCTATAGTAACTGATCTTCCCACGGGTCACCCAACAGAGAAAAAAGCTGCAGCAGGCTGTTTACTCTTGACCCAGAAGATAATTTGCCCAGCTGATATTTCTTTCTGCACATATCCCTCCTATTCTTCTCTCACCTTCAAACAAACACCTTTTGTTTGTTGGTTTTGTTTTTATTCATCAGGACATCAGTCTGTGATCTTACAGTATGAGACAGCTTTTTGCCTCTGTATCCTGTATATCTAAGTGAGTGAAACCTTGAAGCTGGGAGAACAATAAAGAACAACTAGGTTTTAATTCAATGCTTCTGAAAAAAATAAGTATATGTACCCTATTTCTCTGTCAATGTTCATTCTTAGGTGGAGGGATGTGTCATCACTTCTAAAAGGCTTCCTCTCTCTCCGTGTTGTTGGCTTGTTCCTCTCAGAGGCAAATATAATAATATCTTCCTCAGCAAAGGTGATTTTCATCCCATGAAGCCTGTAGACAATTGAATTGATTTTTCAGGCCAAAATAATTTTGGAGTCTATCTCCTCAGGATAATCACCTTTACCAAATCATTTTGTCATCTGTTTGCTGTGGATTTCTGTAACAGAAAAGATTGTAGGACTTTAAACTTGAAAGATAGATAGATAGATAGATGATAGATAGATAGATAGATAGATAGATAGATAGATAGATAGATAGATAGATAGATAGATTCCATCCTCTTTGTTGAAAGCACTTTGAAACAGAAAACTCTAGATATAGAATAACACAGTGTCATCCATGTGAGGGTAGGAGTTAAATGTGTTCTTATTTTTTTAACTCTCTAGATTAGTTTTCTCCAATAGCTCTACAACAATGATTCTATAGCTAGTAAAATTTAGTAAAACTGAGAGGGAGACACTATAAACTAAGCATATTGAAGACAATTTTTCACATGCACTTTTATTCCCATTGGAACATTAAGAAAGAGGCTGAAAACATGAATCTTGCTTTTTCATTGTAAAATCAATGCATGTACTGGTTAAAAAAAAAACAGCATAAAATGTACAGAATTTAAGCTGAAAAGTAAATCTTCCCCTACCTTTATCCCTACACACATTCTATATATACAGTTTTATACATAAATAAAATCCTGTTAACCTTGCTTCTTCCATATAATATATTTTGGATATCTTTTTATACCAACACTTATAAATCTACCTCATTTTAAGTGGTCGCATATCATGAATATTTATGCATATACCATAATTTTTCATACAGACCCTGACTCATATTTCTTCCAAAATGTTAGCAAATAGCAATTACAAAATATGCAACAAAGAATATTCTTTTAGATATACATTTATATTTTGAGATGGGAAAAAAACTGCATGGTATATTTGAGCAGTGGAATTATTGGATCAAAGTAGTAAGAGGGGGAGGAGAGAGGGTGCAAAGCCTTCCTGGTTGATATGTTGACAAATAAAATGGACAAGCAGATGCTGTGTCCATTTTTCATTCTTTCTTTTTTCTTCCTTTCCCTCTTTTTGTCATTTGACAAACATTTGAGTGCCTGCTGTGAAATAGGTACCATGCTTAATACCAACTGTAACAGAAAATAAGGAGTCCTTGCCTTTTCAAGCTTACAATCTACAGATGAGATTACTGCATGTTGATGGATTAAATAAACATTTCTTTCACTTTATGTCTCTTTATATTTCTAAATAAAATGGTTAGAAAAAGTATCCTTTATAAATGGCTCTAAAGAAGAATACTTCCAGTGCAGGGGCCACCAACTATAATGCCCTATAGGACCAAACTGGTAAAAAAAAAAATTGACTGGAACACCTCATGTCCAAAAAGTATGAAGAGGTAGGGACTATGGATAACTGGAAGTATACGGCTCATCCAAATTGGGGAAGTGCTACTCAGCTCTCTCTGATAATTTTCATGCAGCAATGCAGAGCTATATGTTAAATCTTTGAATTTTTCAAGAGAAAGTGTAAATCTCACTTGTAATACAATGACCTCATTTTTGAAACATCATGCAGCCCAATCAGGAAGTATCTGAGAGCTAGATGCAGCCAGTGAACTGCCGGTTACTCTTTTTCTTTTTTTTAAACCTTCCTGTCAATATATGGCTAAAGATACCCCAGCTCAAGTTTTATTCTTAGTCTTTTAGAATCCAAATATGTGACTTTCACTGGTTCATTTATTTTATAGATTCTTACAGTAATAGTGAATGTCAAGGAAGTATTACCCAAATATAATTCTATAAAAGTAAGCTCCTTTTAACTTGTCTCTTAGGTCCAGTAAAGGAGTCCAAGTATTGGGAAGTAATGCTATGGGTCGTTATCAGAGCTGATTTCTACAGTTGCACTGGAGTTACCATGGAAAAACCTAGAACTTCTTTCTGACCAGTTTAATCCACATCCTGGCTTGACCACCTGAACCTCCCTTTCAGCTTGTCCATTTGCTTGAGGCTAGTGAATATCATGGTGATGACTTCCTTTGCAAATCACATGGGGGCTTGACCAAGCGTCACAGTCACATCTCAAAAACAGATAATATTTTTGGCAGGTTATACCTGTGGTTTATCAAACTATTCTTCCAGGTCTATCTTCCAGCTAAATATGTGGGTCACAAGAAAGTTATAGCTACCCTCTGGAACAGCATTTTCTAAAATATGTTCGATGGAATTATAAAACCAAGATGCTCACTGGAAAAAGAGAGGGGAGAGGACACTCCATATTCATGCATATTTAGGAAATACAGCAAGGTATACTCAACACACAAACATGCAATATAAACATACATATACATTTTTTGAAATTTCTTAATAAAATTAGCATATTAAAAGGTCTAAGATGTTGTAAGTATAGAATATGATGAATTTTAACAGTGTTTTCCAAATTTATACAACCAGGAAATGCAGAAATGCCTTAGGGAGGACTAACAATATGGTTTCCCCACAAAGGTCAAGTCATATTTAATAAAAACAATATATATTTTGACTTATGTTTAAATATATTTTGAATAGATTTATGTTTCTGCTATTTGTCTACTGAACTTTCTGCACTTTAGGACATAGTCCAGTGTGGGATGCCAGCAATGTCAACCTTACGGGCAGGTTAGAAATACAATATATTCCCTATCTTAAAGTAACTGGATAAGAAAAGCAACAGCTTTCAGACAAGGTCCATGATCATCTTCCAAAGGAGAAATTCAAAGGAGAGAAAAATGAGGAAGCTCAACCAAGGAGGCTGACAACAGAGAAAAAATCATTGGTGACTGACTTAGTGTCCTTGGAGAGAGCAGTGGAAGCAGTGGTTACACCTGACAACATCCAGTCAAACCTAAATTTAGAATCTACTGTCAGAAATCTCAGAGCTCTAGATAAAACAGTGAGTTATAAAGCTGCAATGTGTTTAAAAAATGCTTTCATACTGTTCTTTTCAACTCTGCAGAGAGCAGTTAAATGCTGTATTTCTCCAAGTGCATGTATGAATTTGTCTCTGCTGCTTCTGAGCAGGAATTGAAGGATGCTCTCAAAATGCCTTACCTTTTCCCTAAGACACAGGGCTTCCTGTAGCTGACCACAAGAGCATTTGCTCAGCCCAGCTCTGCATGTTGGCAAGGCCAGGCTGAGGGAAGTCCCACGGCTCCTTAGCTGCAGGTATTCTCTGTCTGGCCTGACAGCTGGAAGACTGCACAGCTCTGATGTGCTGGGACCAGTAAGCCCCAAGAGCTGCCTTGAGGGGATCAGGGAAGCTTCTAATCCTTTGAACCTAGCTACCTGCCAGCCTTAGATGTCCTCACCAAGGGAAATAACAATGACAGCAACAACAATCTGTATTTTCCATACACTAGACAAGGCTACAATGTCTTACTCTTACATTTGAATTTTTACTATTCACCCAACCCCTGTAAGCAGGTCATTGGCTACTTGGTAGGCTCTATTTCCTCCTAGTTCATTCCTACTCACACTTTAAGGTCCTCAAATGTGTTATTTGCTTTGGAGAAGTTGTCCTGACTGTTGAAGCACAAACTTTCTCAGTTACACATTGCCATGACTGTCTTCCAAATGTTTCACATATGAGCTTTGCCTTGTCATTAAAATCCAAGGTCCTTAAAAAATAATGGTCAAAGTAGATGCTTACTTAGCATAGGCTGAATGAAGAAAAGGGGGAGCATTTTGTCATGACACAAAGGAGAACACAATGATTCTGAGAGATTCTATTATCCATAATTAACTCCACTTGCCATCCCCACTTTCCTCTCCCCACTTTTAATGGGATGCCATCCAGATTTCTAACAGCAACCATCACTTTAACACAGAGATTTCATTAGAGGTAAAAGCCAGAACAATAAATATTTGTCAAGGGACAAAATACTAGGAGAAGTTCTATATACCATTAGTGAAGAGCTCATTTACAGCTGAGGCTTAGGATCAATCTGATTTTCTCTTATATGGAAAAATGCGTATACCTGATTTAATGCCCATGACCTGGCTTGTGAAGCTAGGCACTCAGGTATCCTCTCCAGACTCCAGCTCCCTAGTCTGTAAATGCAGGTGGTGAAATTTGAAGGAGAGATGCGTTTGACCTTTCTTTAAAGTCCCTGGCCCATCGTCTACATTGAAATTTTAAGTATTGAATTTGCAAAATAAAATTATCTCACTTAATATTTAATACAGAAAGTGTTCCATGATGAAGGACCTGCTTCGATTTAACACACTGGGAGGAGGCATTTGGCTATTTTAGAGCATATATTCTAATCAGCCTACCTACCTATCTACACTTTTGGAAAACAGTTTAATTGGAGAACTGGGGAAACTGAGTTTGATCACAAACCCAAATGCCACTTGGTATGTTCTTTGCCTATGCAGAATGGCTCTTTACAAATTTCACTGTCTCCTCATTCCAAATGCAATTTCAAAACAAGCAATGTCAGAGATGCCACTGCCATTGGAGATTTTCTTTATCAAATGATTCAACCTTAAATCTCCTTTGCTTGCTCTTGTCATTATCCCTACTTTCTGCCTCTACCTCCTTCAACCACTCATCATCAGCCTATGTAACTCTCCCGTTCTCTATCCAAATACTTCTCCACGTGATCATCTTTCCTGAGCACTCAGGACCGGGACGTCTCCCAGTTGTAACAGGCTACCTCCCCTAATGAAATGAAAGTGGGCTCCTCCAGCCTTCTCTGTGGAAGGAGAAGCCAATCTTATTACACTTGCCTGAGTGCATTACGTCTTAGTGCTCTAGCAGTTCCTCTGCCTGGAACAACTGTGGCTCAACTCTTGGCATAACTAAATTATTCTTATCCCTCACATCTCAACCCACATACTACTATCTTCATGAGGCCTTTGCTGATCCCCACCCCTCCAACAACTGCCATCTTCCATTATCTCCTTATATGTGCTTCTTAAATAACTTTACTAATTACATCATGCTTGCAATTTACTTTTTAAAATTTTTTATCTTATTTTCCCAATCACCATTTATCCCCTCTCTGTCCTCTTCCACCTCCACCCCTTAGGATCCTCTTGCCCATAATCACCACACTGTTGTTCATGTCCATGAGTTCTCTCTTTTTTCTTTTTTGCTCAATTCCTCCACCTCTGCAACCCCTCCAACTCCACCACCAGAGCTGTCTGCCTGCTCTCTGTCTATGAGTCTGTCTCTATTTTCCTTGATAACTCCGTTCACTATATCCCATATATGAGTGAAACATATGTTACCTGTCTCTTTCTGCCTGGCTTATGAAATTACTTTTTCAATCTCTACCATTATCTTAGTCTCTCAGCCCGGCCTTCACCCTCTCTAATCCAGGAGCCCTCGAGAGATGTCTGACTGCCTCTCACAATCTAGGACTGCTGGCTCCTAACCGCTCACCTGCCTGCCTGCTTGATTGCCCCTAACCACCTCTGTCTGCCTGCCTGATCACCCGTAACCACTCTGCCTACCTGCCTGACCACCCCTAACTGCTCCCTTGCTGGCCAGATAGTCCCTAATCGCCTCTTCCTCGCCCTGTACCCAGGACCCAGGATTCCCTCCTCTGGCTGGTTGCAGGCACATGGGACCTGTACTTCCCTCCCTCTGGGCGGCTGCAGGAACCCAGGACCCAGGCTGGCTTCACCCAGGCTGGCCGCAGCCACAAGAGATGATGGTCCAGTGGCTTTGCCCAGACCACAGCCACAGGTGCTGGCACCCAGGACCACAGGGAAGGCAGTTTGTCTCTCTCCCAGGCGCAGCCACTAGCACCCAGGACTATGGGGTGGGTGGCTTGTCCCTCTTCCAGGCCACAGCCCCAGCCACTGGCACCCGGGACTATAAGGCATGCAACTTGTCCCTCTCCCAGGCCATAGGTGCAGGCGCAGCCACTGGCATCTGGGACCGCAGGGTAGGCAGCTTGTCCCTCTCCCAGGCCACAGCCTGGCTGGTCCCCATTCCTCTCTCATGAGCTCATTTGTGCCTGGCTGGTTCCCATTCCTCTCTCCCCAGTGTTGAGTGTCTGAGTCATTACAGCATGACAGCGTGACGAAAATTTGCATATTAGTTCTTTATTATATCCTATATATAAAAAGGCAGTGACCTTGATGACCAAAACGACCTTTCAACTGGTCACCATGAGGTGCATTGAGCACTTCTCGGTTCCTTCCCCCCTGGCCTGCAGTCTCCAATCACAGCATGGTGAACGGGGAACCACAGCAAATGGAACAGTGGGGAGGGACTGGCAAGTGGGCAGAACAGTGACCTCTTAGTCCCTCCCCCCAGCCGCAGGCTCTGGGGAACCAGAGCCATGCTGTGACCAGGGAACAATGGGGAACTGAGGTGAGTGGCAGCAGAGTGGGACTGGTGAGCCAGGTGGAACCTTCGACCTCTTGGTCCCTCACCCCAGCCCACAGGCTGTGGGGAACCAGAGCCATGCTGCCATCAGGGAACCACGGAGAACCAGGGGGTGGTGGCAGGGACTGGCGAGCAGGCAGAAGATGGCCTAGAGACCTTAACTGCACATGAAATCGTGCACGCCGGGCCTCTAGTAGGATTATCCTGTATAAGGTCAGAGACTATGTTTAACTTGTTTATCAGTTTATTAGTATCCTGAAAATCTAGGACTATTCCAGAAATGTTCTAGAACGAATTGAAGGAAGAAAGGATAGAAAGGGAGCAAAAGAGAAAATTAATAGGCCTGGCTTCTTAGAGTGATGCTTACCCCTTGAGTTCTCTATCTCTGATCCCCACCACTGCCCTGACCGTGATGCTTCTAACAGTGATGGGTAGACTGATATCATGTGGAAAGACCTAGGTTTAAATTCAAGTTCTGCTATGTACTAGCTCTAGGACTTGAACAAGTTATCTACCCTGGCTAAACATAATTCTTTATCTGGAATATACTTTTCAGGGTTATTGTGAGGATAAAATGAGATAATGTCTTTAAAGTACATCATGGTTGCTCAATAAATATTAATTACTTTCCATCTCCACTCTCCCTCAACCCCCACCCCAAGTGTGCCACTGTTCCTTTGACACGTTGGCTCAAGTGCAGACAGAAACATCTTCTCTCCTTAGCACAGTTCTCCTTAGCACATCTGAGACAGACTGGCACTTTAGTAATTGCTAAGGGAAAAACAGAAGGTAATTAAATGTAGAGAGCAGCATCAGTGTGAAGCAGCCTGCAGTCCTCAGAACAGGGTTTAGTCTCCAGTGTAGCTACTTGCTTTTCAAAGTCAACATGGGATACAAATCAAAATTATTAAATACTAGAGGCCTGGTGCACAAAATTCGAGCATGGAGGGGGGGCAGTCCTTCAGCCCTGCTTGCACCCTCTAACAATCCAGGACCGCTGGCTCCTAACTACTTGCCTGCCGGCCTGCTTGATTGCCCTCTAACAATCCAGGACCACTGGCTCCTCTGCTTGCCTGCCTTATCACCCATAACCGCCTCTGCCTGCCTGCCTCATCACCCCTAACCACTCTGTCTGCCTGCCTGATCACCCCTAACCACTTTACCCACCTGATCGCCCCAACTGCTCACCTGCCTGCCTGATTGCCCCTAACTGCCTCTGCCTGCCTGCCTGATGGCCCCTAACTGCCTCTGTCTGCCTGCCTGATCGCCCCTAACCACTCTGCCTGCCTGCCTGATCGCCCCTAACTGCCTCTGCCTGCCTGCCTGATGGCCCCTAACTGCCTCTGTCTGCCTGCCTGATCGCCCCTAACCACTCTGCCTGCCTACCTGATTGCCCCTCATATTACACTTTTATTATTATAAACAGTTGCCTTGCTCCAAGTTGTAAGGACCTGCTTGTCATAGAGATATAAAGATAGAAAAGTTTTAATTTTTACTCTTGATTATGGCAATTAACTAACACAGATGGCCACCAAAAAGGTGACTTACCAAAGGGTGTATAGCAAACAGTGCTGTTAAGTCCTCTTCCGTGAAAATGTGCATGTCGTACATTGTATCTGCCTGGATACATGAAAGAGTGAAATTTCTGTCTGTCTTTGCAATCATATGAGCAAATTGTGAGAGACCCCAGCCCAGTCTGGTTTGGTGCTCACAGAATAACAGAGTTCTTTTTTTTTTTTTTTTTCTTTGCTCCATTGGTAGAGATTTCCTAGAAGTTGCAGGATATCTTCCTTTTAATTTTTCCTCAACACTCTGACTTTACTTATGTCTCTCACCTTTGCTTTCCCTCCATCCCCCACCCAAACAGTAACTTGTTCCAGGCTCACTTCACTCGAGTGTCTAGGAGATCGCGCAATGTATCCACCACCACACCACAATTCCCAGAATTCCTGGTGCTCCATGCACTCTTGGCTTCCGCTTCTGGTCCAGGGGCCGCAGAAACCAAAAAGACTGGGGATTCCAGCTGCCCCTCCCCATCCCAGTGGGGCTGAAAGAACTGGGGACTCCAGGCGCCGCTTGCCCGCTGCCCCCCTTACCCCGCGGGGCTGAAAGGACTGGGGACTCCAGTGGCGGGCAAGCAGCGGGGCTCAAAGGACTGGGGGACTGGTGGCAGCAGGCAAACAGCGTGGCCGGATCCACCTGGGGACGGATCCAGCCATGCTGCTTGCCTGCTGCACCCCCCCACTCCAGCAGGGCTCAAAGGACTGGGGGACTCCAGTGGGGCTGAGGGGACTGGACGCCACCATCTTGTGGCTATGGGCGTCACCATCTTTGTGGCGGTGTGATGGTCAATTTGCATATTCCCTCTTTATTAGATTAGACAGGACATGTCCTGCCTATACTGGATGCCTGGCAAATCTGCTCCAAGAGGAGCAGTCTACAATTAAAGGCTAAGGTCTGCCCATTAGCATGAGGCTTGAGAAAAACATGAATCAAAGGAGGAGACTCAATCATTGACGATATGCATATGCACAGGGCACAAGGTATAGGCTGGACCGAGGAGGACTTGAGGAGAGTGAGTACAGTGAGAAAGAGAGGTCCCAGGTCCTTGATATGGAGCTGGCACAACCAAAAGAGAACATTAGCAGGCTAGGAAAGAAGGAGAAACCAGCAGAACCAAGGAGCTCAGGGAGCAGGATTGGTTAGCCCCTGCAAAGGGGTGATACTAAAAATATTCAGTAGCTGGCAAGCAGACACAAAGCAATAAGAATGGGTGCAGTCCTGGAGGCCCTTTGCCATGCCAGCATTAACTCTTCAGTTGTTGGACTATGGGGAGGAGACTCTGGAGAGGATCTACGATCTGTGTAGGGGGTTATTCAGGAGGCTAAGGACAGAACTATTTACCCCTTGAAAAAAAGTGTTTAACAACCAGTACAGCTATTTCACTGTGTACCACAGAATATCAGACCTGTCCCAGTCATCTCTCAGAAGGGTCAATTTACCCATGAGGTTCCGGTACAGACTTTGGCACTTACTCTACTCCCTGTTGGTTGTAGCCTGGTCCTTTTATTTAAGTTCTATTCAGGATGGTTTGGCTGACTTGTGATAGGCATCTGGCATCTTCTGGAGCTACAGGAGAGGCTGAGGAAGAAGCCAGACCAAGTAGGTATTTTACCTGTAACACTTATCTCACATCTCTCCCTTCATTTGGCAAGAATGAAATCAACATCTCCTTGACTAGAAGCTCCTGGAGGAAAGAGACTGAGATAATTAAACACAGCTATAATACCAAGTATAATGTGGGGAATAACATCAAAATAGAAGCATTTAAGCAATATTGAAGGTCATTTTTTTAATTCAACATGCATTTGTTTTTAGCACCTGTCATGTGACAGGTATTGTGCCATACCTTGGGATAATAATAATTAAAATAAGATAAATGCTAGCTCACATTCATCGAATGTTTCCTTTATTCAACTCCATGCTGTGTATTTGACACACACCTTTATTAATATCCAAAACTTCTCTATGAAGGATATTATTGCAGCCATCTTATAAATGAGCTAGCTGAGATTCAGACAGTTACTTTTCCACAAAGGCACTACTGGTAAGTGACAGAGCCAGGACTTGAACCCAAGCCCATCTGACTCTAAAAACCACACCTTAAAGGAACCTACCTTCTAACAAGGAAAACTCATAAATAAACAGTAACAATGGGGAGATAAGGACACATATGTAATACCTTATTCAATAAAGAAAAAAACTTTAAAAATTAAAATAAATAAAAATAAACAGTAACAGTGCAGGGTGATGAGGGCTCTGATAGAGGGAAATACAAGGCACATAGGCACCCAAAGGTGAGTCCCTGGTCCAGCCTGGGGATATCCAGAACAGCTTTTCAATACACCCCAAAGAAGGTGATGGGCTTTAATCCCAAATGAGTCTCAAATCATTCCAATATAACTAAGTCAGCAACTACATACACTGACTAATTTCTTTAAGTATACCAGAGGCAAAACACTTAATAAATGATTACACCACTGGAGAATTTCAACAAATTGCCAACAAGACAGGGTAATAGGAAAAATGTAAACCTCAGTGAACAACTTAAAAGTGTAATGGGGCGCATGGTGAGTGTCCCAATTATTATCATATATCCTGTCATAGTGATCGATGCTACAGAATAAAATTCTGCCAAAATGCTATCTGTCATGTCAAAAAGACAAGTTGCAGCTGCCATCAGGTAGCTGTGCACTGCTTGGCATCCTAAAGGAAAGGGAGTAGATGCTAACTCTCAGGAAATGGTAAGAATGGCATAAGCTACTGAGAAATACTTAACCAAGTGAAGGGCTCACCTCAGAGCACTGTCTTGGGTTCTACCCATTTTCCCATTCAAGCTGAGGACAGCCTGAAAAGTGGAATAGTGGTGGAAGAGGTTGGCTGTGAATACTGCCTGGGAAGGGACAGCAGGACAGAGCAGAGCCAGCACCAGCCCAGAAGAGTAAAAGCCCAGGTCTCAGAGACGGCACTTCTCATTCCAGCTCCTACTGGATAGCGGTGTGATCTTGCGCAAGTTCGTTCACCTCTCTAGACCTATTCCTCTTCTGTAAAAGGAACCCAGTACCAGCACTTCATCATCTCTTTCTTTTCATCTCTCAACCATATGCTACTCAGAGGGCTAAATTTAGGATTTGTATTAGAAGAAACTAGAAAAGCCCTTGGTTCTTGTGCCTAGAGATGGTGAACTCATAGTCTCTCTTTAGACTATGTTTAATGACAAAGGATTAACTTTCCACTTTTTCTCATAAACCAGAAAAAAACTTACCAAGGCAAAATGGTATCTTCTCTGATTTTTGACCAGGTTCCACATCCTTCTCACTATGAAATGAAATTATGTGAATAATGTGCTCACCACAGGAGCTGGTAGTAAATAAATGCTTGCTCAATAAGTATTACTTCTTTCTCCTGCTTTCTCTAAGGACCTTGGGCCCTTCTAAGTAGAGATTAGCTAATCCCTGGTTGAAATGATAACTGGAGATATACAGAAATTATTCCTGATCAGAGATCTCCACTCAGATAGACACCAACTCTGATGATGATGCTCAGAGGCTGGCCAACATTGTCTACACAAGGCTCAATAAATAGCACTCCACATCCCTTCCTGAGTCCCCAAAATTTTGAAAAATAAAACCAAGAATATGAGAATAAATCCACATATCCCCATTATTACTGATAGAAACTAAGTTGAAACAGTACAGTGTGAAAAGCAAGGCCAAGCAGCTAACTCATCCCCCAAACTAAGTCCACTGAGGCAGAGGCTAGCCTTCCCTCCAAAGGAGGAGCAGTGGAGGAATGTTCTTTGCAGGCAAGTCTGTGTCTAAGAAGGAAGGGCTGAGCAGAGCTAGTGTTTTTCCCCAAGTTTACAAACAAATAAAACCCTGCATGGTCCCAAGGGTGGCACAGTAAAGATTTTGAGAGAGGCTAAGGTCTATGCTTAGGGAAAATCTTTCTATGTGGAGCCCAGGACTGGGAAAGGCATTCTCTTTATTGTCCATGAAAGACAGTCTGTCCAGGAAATCATGGAAGCAAAAAATGAACAAACTAACTAAAACCAGTCTCGGTTACTCTAGGGAGAGAGTAGAAGCAGATCCAAGTAATAAAAGCCTCAATGGACCACACAAAAGCAGTCAAGATTATCAGATCTCCCTTTCAAACTCTGAATACCTAAATGTTTGCCCTTCATGTCCAAAGAGAAGGGGTGATCAGGTTAAAGTCTTGACCATTTTGAGAAGAAAAGCTAAGGCTAATTTGCTGTGGCCAGCAAAACAAAGAGAGTTGCAATAAGGGAAATGATGTCCTCTGGGATGAGCACTCAGCTGAAAAATTACTTGACCAACACAAGCCGGTGGCAGCTCCACTACCCAGAAGGGGGCCAGCTGCTAATTACAGTAGCTCTGGGGAGAAGTGCTTCCAACAGTATTTCTGAGTTGTTAGTTGATTAGGTTTCAGTTAAATCAATAAAGCCTCCAGGGTTAACTATCTGGGAGATATTGTTCCTCAATTATAATGCACAGAAAAGTGTTTCTTATCAACTTTCTCTAACTTTGGCTTAATTATTTAAGCACTTGTGATTTCATAGTTATTTTCCTGTCTCCCCAGAAACCAAATCTGAGAAGGAAGCTGGCAAACATTTTACAGAGGGCCAGATCTCTTTCTAATGGACAAGTGACTCAAATGAAAATGAACCTATTTCTCAATTATTATTCAAGAGCAGCACAATATATCAAAACAATCAATGGGCATTTGGCTTAGAACAGTAAGAGCCACCATGTATTGAGTGCTTATTATGTGTCAAGTTTGAGCTAAGTGCTTTGCCAACTTTTAATTTACAACTTCCTTGCAAAGTAAGCATTATTATCCCCATTTTAGATGCAAAAAAAAAAAAAAAAAGCCAAGTCAGTAAGAGAGACAGGATTCAAACTCAAGTCTGTTCTTGTTATGTGTTGAATTGTATCTCTCCAAAATTCGGATATTGAAATCCTAACCCCCAGTACCTCAGAATGTGACCTTATTCAGTAATACTAGAGGCCCAGTGCATGAATTCATGCACCAGTGGCATCCCTTGACCTGGCCTGTGGGAACAGGCCTAAACCAGCTCTCCAACATCCCCCAAGAGGTCCCGGATTGCAAGAGGATGCAGGCCAGGCCGAGGGACCCCACCGGGGCATGATCAGGGCTGGGGAGGGACGCAGGAGGTTGGCCAGCGGGGGAGGGACTGCAGGAGGGCTCCAGGGCATGTCCGGCCTGTCTCGCTCAGTCCGATCAGTTGGACCCCAGCAGCAAGCTAACCTACTGGTTAGCATGTCATAGCAAGTGGTTGAGCAGCCTTAGCATATCATTAGCATATTATGCTTTGATTGGTTGAATGGCCAACTGGACACTTAGCATATTAGGCTTTTATTATATAGGATAGTCATTGGGGATGTAATTAGTGGAGTTCAAATGAAATTATATGGGAGTAGGGTGGGTCCTGAACCCAATATGACTGGTGTCCTTATTAAAATGGGAAATTTGAACACAGATATGCACACAGAAAGAATGCTATGTGAAGGCAGAGAAGCCAAGAAACTCCAAAGATTGCAAGCAAACCACCAGAAACTGGGGCAGCAGCATGAAACGGATTCTTGCTCATAGCCCTCAGAAGGAACCACCCTGGTAGACACCTTGATTTTGGTCTTCTAGCCTCCAGAACCATCACACAATAAATGTCTGCTGTTTAAGTCAACCAGTTTGTGGGAGTTTGTTATGGCAACTCTGACAAACTAATATAATTGGTTTCAAAAATCTGTGCCTTCCCATTGGGTCATGTGGTCTAGGTGGGCATAGTTTCCTGCTGCTCTTGAGCGCATCCACCTGGTTAGAAATCCTGGTACCAACCGTTACTGGTACCTCCCATTTGGTAGGTTGTCTTTTTGTTTTTTGATGGTTTCCTTTGCTATGCAAAAACTGTTTTGTTTGATGTAATCCCATTTGTTTATATTTTTCTTTTGTTTACCTTGGCAAAGAAGATATACCCCCCCCCCCAAAAAAAATATTACTAAGAGCAATGTCAGAGTTTACAGCCCATGTTTTCTTCTAGGAGTTTTATGGTTTCGAGTCTTACATTTAAATATTTAGTTCATTACTGGATATGGGGTAAGCAAGTGGTCTAGTTTCATTTTTTTGCATGTACCTGTCAAGTTTTCCCAACACCAGAGATGAAAGATCTAAGACCTATAGAAACACCAGTATTTTACCAACATGAACTAAGAAACTTTGTTTACATACTACCCAGAGAACTAACTAGCCAAGGAATATTGGTCTGAGGAAAGCCGAGTTGCTAACAAAAAATATCACAGATGACTTACATCAGAGATCTGAGTCCAACCTCAGCATGTCTCTTTTCTGTGTACTGTTGGTTAAACTATTTATAACTATGTCACAGTAGGAGCTAATATTATATGACAGCTATTCTGAACCATGTGCTATCTCTTAGTAATTCATGTTAGATTCATATAGCCCTTTGAAGTAGGTACTATTACTACGTTCATTTCACAGAAGAAGAAACAGAGGTTTAGACAGGTTAAATAATTTGCACAAGTCACACAGCTACTAAGTGGTAGAGTTCAGATGTAAACCCTGGCAATCAGCTCCAGAGTTCCTGCTTATAGCCATTACACCATACAGCCATTATAGTGTAAGTGTAAATTCCATATTACTGACCTCAATTGTCACACTCTCCCTATGGCCATCACTTCCCCAAGCACAGGAAAGAAAAGAGCATTGGGCTAGACTTAAGTCAGGAGGCCTGGGTTCTACTCACAGTTTCTCCAACCAGCTCTGTGAAACTCAGCAGTTACTTTATCTCTCTGGGCCTCTGAATCCCCGTCTCTAAAATGAAAATATCTAGAGGTCATGAACTCATGCTTGAAGATGTCCAAGTATAATGCCATGAATGAAACAGATTAAAGAGTACTCTTTTGGCCTGGCCGGCATGGCTCAGTGGTTGATCATTGACCTATGAACCAGGAGGTCACAGTTCGATTCCTGATCAAGGCACATGCCCAAGTTGCAGGCTCAATCCCCATGTGGGGCATGCAGGAGGCAGCCAATCAATGGTTCTCTCTTATCATTGATGTTTCTATCTCTCTCTCCCTCTCCCTTCCTCTCTGAAATCAATAAAAATATATTTTTTTAAAAGAGTACTCTTTTGATACAGAAACATTTTGCTTATATATATAATACATACATGAGCACATAGGAATCACTCAATAAAATTGCAGCTCTCTATCATTTATTTTCCCCTTTCCTTTTCTCCCCTCAAAACTCCAGTTTTTCCATAGGAAAAGTTAGAAAAACTATTTCTCTTACTAACCCTCACTACTTCAGATCCCAGAGAAAACTATTAGCATGGAAATACCCTTGCAGAGAGAAGGCCAGAGGAAGCGAGCAGCTGGCCCATTTCTGAGCCTGTTTAGTCTTCCAACAGCTGACCTTGACTTTCTGGCCAGCTCTGAGCCAGCCACACCAAAGGCTCTTTAGACTCAAGGCCATGAATGCAGTGTTCTGGAAGTAGTCATAACCTTTGAAATCTACTTAATCCCCTAATCCCCACCTCCCAAAGGACAGGAGCCCACACCGGATGTCTTCCTCAGCTTTTATCCAAAAGCAACAGCAAATATCTAAGCCCAGTCACAGCACTCTGCTCTGATCATGAGGCTTCTGCTCCAACCTTCTCAAACCCTAAAGTTCCTGCTTTTCAGAGAAAATGTTCTTGTGCATAGCTAGATTTTACTAATACAAAGTGATGAAATCCAAGGTACATTTGGTATTTGAACAATGTCAGGTGTTTTCCCTATGTACCAGATATGAAATATAAATGAGGAAAGTTAAAAAAAAAAAAAAAGCAAAAGGCAAGCAAACACGCTGCTCTGAGTCTGGTGCCTCTTCTCTCCTCCAATAGAGGATTCCAGAAAAGTAAGTCAGATTCCCATTCCATCCCAGAATGTTAACCTTATTATATTATCCTCCCTATAGCCATTACTTCCCCCAACAGCAGGAAAGAAAAGAGAACATTAGGCTAGGAGTAAGTCAAATGCCCTGGGTTCCACTCACAGCTTCTCCCTGACCAGCTCTGTAATCCCAGGCAAGTTATTTCATCCCTCTGGGTCTCAGAATCCTTGTCTGTAACATGAAAATGCCTGGAGGTCACAAATTCATGTTCACAGAGAACCAGAGGGTAAGGCAATGAGAGAAACAGACTAAGGAGCATTCTTTCAACACAGAAATAGTTTGCTTTCATGTATAACACATAATAATATTTTCCACTTTCATAAAGAAACTAGAAGCACCGTGCATGAAAATTCGTGCACTGTAGGGGGGGGGTCCCTCAGCCCGGCCTTCCCCCCTCTCACAGTCCAGGAGTCCTCAGGGGATGTCCTACTGATGGCTTAGGCTCTGCGGGAGGCAACCGGCTGATCATGGGAAGGCACAGCCCCCATCGCCCCTCACTGCTGCTGCCTCTGGTCTCCCTCTGCAGGAGGCGACCAGGTCGATCAGGGAAATGCCATGCCCCCATCATGCTGTTGCTGCCGCCACTGCCGGCCACCGCGGCTTGCCTCAGCCTCGGCCTGGCCCTTGCAGCAGAAGCAGCAGCAGCTGCTGCCATCAGTGGCTTGCCTCAGCCTCGGCCCAGCCCTCACAGCAGCAGCCACTGCGGCTTTGTCCAAAGGATATCAGGAAGACATCCAGTCTAATTAGCATATTACCCTTTTATCAGTATAGATATGCTCGATTTCATTTGGTAATATTTTAATTTTAGACTACTTTATTATTTACTTAAAAAGTGGCAAAAATGGCATCCACACTCAGTTTTCCTTTTTTTTTTTAATGTGAAGCATACCAATTACTAAAGGTCAACTTATTTTCATTTTCAAAATACTCTGCTGGCCAAATAAAACAGACATGCTGACCGGATTTGGCCTGTGACTTTCAGTTTGTGATCTCCGTTGTATTTGTTTCCCTTGGCTAAGGACAAAGTGCTAGCAGGGCTAGCTCCTTTTGGAGGTTCTAAGGGGAGAGTCTGCCTCCTTGCCCTTGTCATCTTCTAGTGGTTGCCTGTTTTCTTTGGCTTGTGGTCCCATACTTCATGTCCAAAGTACATCACTCCAACTCTGCTTCTGCCATCATACTGTCTTCTCTTTGGACTCCAAGTTCTTCTGAATTCCTCTTGTAAGAAGTATGATAATTGCATCGGGCCCACACAGATAACCCAAGATAATATCCCCATCTCAAAATCCTCAACTTAATAGCATTCAAAAATTTCCTTTCATCCTATAACATTTATAGGTTCCAAAATGTTAGGACATGGATATATGTGGGGGTTATTATTCTACCCTATTAATTTAGAAGCTCAGTTCTTTTCCAGCTTTTATATTAAAGGATTCACTCGTAGATTATTCCCAACCACACAAGTCTTGGCTCTATCAGCAAAGCAACTTCAGCAAATATTTGTGGAACAGCTATCATATAACCAGCAGTGTTGTAGGGACATGGGGGAGGAGTAAATAAAAGAACAAATATTCTTTTTTGTTCCCAAGATTTCTGATGTAATTATGAAAAGGTAAGAACTTACAGAAGGTGCAATGATGCGAGGACTCACTTCACTAGAAAGATTTTCACTATATCTGGGGGGTGGGGGGCAGGGATTGGCAATGTACACTTCTTTTGTTTTTTTGCTTTTTGTTTTTTTTCAGGAGCATATTAGCCATTTACTGACACTAGATAGAACATTCATTAGTCATTATTTCCACACTACAGAGGACACAGTCTGTGGAACCACAGCATCCAGGATGAAGGACATGAGAAAAGTCAACATCTCTAAGATAAAACTCTCAGAGGTGACATGGCCAGGACCACCCTATTTCCCTAACCCAGCCTTTATACCCAAACACTAGAGTCATAAACTATAAAGCAGGAAGGGCATCTTAAAAACAAAACAAAACAAAAAAAACTGTTTTTAAAAAACTGATTTTAGAGAGAAGAAGAGGAGAGGGAGAGAAAGAGAGGAACACTGATATAACAGACTCATTGCTCGATTGCCACCCACAAGTGCCCCAATGAGAACTGAACCAGCAACTTGGGTATGTGCCCTGACTGGAAAATGAACCTGCAACTTTTTGGTTTATGGGATGATGCCCCAAACCACTTAGCAACACTGGCCAGGGTGGAAGGGCATCTTTTAATTGGAACCCTATAATGGACATTTTTTGGAGTATCTGCCCTTTACAGATATCAATGACCCTAGGGAAATACATTCCCCCCTAACACACTGAAATGTCTTATTGGCATATATTTGAAATCACTGACTACCACAAATCATTTCATCTCAGACTATTTGAACCAGAATAGACATTTGATACATACAGTTCCATCCCAGGACATGTGAAATTAAAACAAAGAATCAAGTTAGTTAGTTGAGGCCTCTGACATAGAAATTGGTTGGTAAAGCGTGACCATCTTTCACCATCATGGACTAGGGATGTAAAGAAACCCACTCCACACAGAGAGAGCAAGCAAGACATGAAACAAACACAGAGAGACTAAAGTAAAATTCCAGAGAAGCCATGTGGCTTTTACATTTCTGTTTCCAGTCACTTCCTGAGGTTTGGCTGCAGTATTGCCCTTAGGTTCCAAGAGACAACCTTGTTTCTTAAAATAAAGTCCCCGTCTTTCCTTAGATGAGAATAAGTTGGCTTCTGTTAACTTGAAAGTGAAAACGTATTATAGTCTCCTGAGATCTCCCAACAAGCTTCCCCTGAAGGCTCCCACCTAACTGCTGTCTCCTCTAAAAATGTTTTCTACTATTATTACATGCAGATCCCTGTCTTTTAGGAACTATTTCAGAAGAATTTGGCACCTAGCATCTGCAAGACTTGAGAACAGAGGACACCTTAGGCAACACAATTCACACATCAGTTTTGCAAAAGTGAAATGTTTGGCCTAATTTCTCAAAATAGTCATTTTCATGGCTGGTTAAATTCCTCATGTCCCAGTTGCTGAATGGTTTCATGTAAACCTTGACTTTTGGAGGGATTGTACCCTCATCCCACAATGCTGTCCAAATTTTAAGGATCAAAATGAGGTTTGATAGATACCTGTTTGGTGCTTTCACTTATAAAAAGAGTACTGAAAGTATTTAAAGACAGATTACTCAATGTTTTCCCACTTACAGAATGTTTTCACTCACAATACCTCATTTGATCCTTATTATAATCCAGTGGGGAAAACAGGGTAGGATCCTGCATTCTCATTTCACAGGTTTCCGAAGTGTTGAATGATTTGTCCTAGGAAAATGGCACTGGATTCTGAGCCCCTGGCGGGTATTAAATCTAACTAATCACTTTGCACAGTAACTGACATATAGTGTTGCAGGGATGACAAATCATTTCATCTCATAAAGCAACCCTACCCTGTTGACAGTGGCTGTCTGCAATACTGTGTGGAGAGGGTTCTGAGAATGCACC
Organism: Corynorhinus townsendii; assembly: GCA_026230045.1. Classification (NCBI taxonomy): domain Eukaryota; kingdom Metazoa; phylum Chordata; class Mammalia; order Chiroptera; family Vespertilionidae; genus Corynorhinus; species Corynorhinus townsendii. Next base: position 23,308,503 of record JAPDVU010000008.1, on the reverse strand, counting down.
TGGCCTTCTCATGAGGAAGTGCTGTGACTGCATGGTGCTCCCTGATGACAGCTAAGAGAGGAGAGTAGCAGCACAGTGCTCAGTATTTCCATTCCAATAGTAAATGTTCAAAAGCGATCCGTGTGATCTTTTCTCCTCCATAGAAGAAAGTTGCCCACCTTTGCGCTTTGGTGACAAGATTTTTCTTAATTTGTCATGAACACCTCATACATCCATCCTTCCATAATATAATTTTTGGTGGCTGCAAAATTATTTCCTACATTGATTACTATAATTTCTCTAACTAGATGTTTGTTGATTCTGGGATTTTTCCCAAATATTTTTCAATACAGCAAATAATACACGTAATATTCTTGAATATCTTCAAATTGTCTTAAATTCTTAGTAGGATTTACAGGGTCAACGGGCACACACTTTTAACATTTCTGAGAGGTAATGTCAGTTAGAAAGAATGCTCAGGCTTGTAACACATGTCCAGCCCTCTTTCTTGTCTGAAAGAAATGGGGCATCATTCAGGATGACTTTGCCTCTCAACAGAAAGCTGTATGAAAAACAGAAGGGCCACAATGTTAGCTGTTAGTTAATATGCTACGATTCCTGTTGACTGCAATCGCACGAGCATGCCTTTGGAAGTTACTGCTCTTTTTCAGTCACACCCCAGTAATATTTTTAGTGTTCCTTTAAACAGTGTGACAATTAGCTGCTCTTTTAGAGATTCTTGGAACCCTTCTCTCTGCAATTTGATATTAATTGAAGGCTAAGTATAGGTATGTTTTGCCACAGGTGTGTCCTCATTCTCCGATGAACATTTTTGCCAAATCATATTACCACGTTGGGTTCGGTAGGGTGGCTAAATGTCGCTCTTGACATGGAAAGCACCAGAAGCACTTGTCCAGCTGCGGCAGGAGAATGTACAGATTCAAGAGATAGACTACCCAGGTTTGGATCCTGGCTCTGCCACTTGCCAGCTGGGAGGTTTTTGCCATGTTACGAAGCCTTTCTCATTTTAGTTTCCTCATCCATAAAAAGGGATCATGAATAGCATGTTATTACCTGCCTGGCACATAGTAAGCATCATATTAATGTTTGTTAACTAGTCTAATCAGCATAAAATGTATTAGGATTACCTTCTACCTGTGTGTATCCATTGTGGTTTTGAGAGCAGCAAGCTTAGTCTATCACACCAGTCTACCAGACCATTAGCTAAAATTGATCTTGAGTCAACTGAAATAATTACATCAGCATTTCCCTGAGTTTGCTACATGGGTGGCAGGCACATTTTTCTGTGGGGATAATGAGTTATAATTAAATATGCTTGAAAAATGTTGCTCCTCTTCTAGAGTTGCAATGCATATTAGCATAGCCAGGGTTCTGAGAAATCCTGAAAAGAAAGAAACCCCATTGAATTGAATTTAACCAAGCATTGTCCAAAATTATTTAATACAAACTTATTTCACTGAATAGTCCCTCTTTTAGAACAGGCTTTGGGCAATGCTGTCCTCCTAGTAGCATTGTGTCTATAAAGATGTCAGTCTGTGAAATGAGCCATTAGCTGTACATTCCCTTAGAAACATCTGCTAAGCCTTCTCCCCTCACCCACATCTCATACTTATATTATTGACTTATTGAAACTTTTGGCAGAACTTTGCACTCTTTCTAATCAGTTTTTTCTTATCTTGCTAGCTTTAGTCTTTCATTCTTACGATGATTTGGGCAGAATCTTATGATTAAATATGCATTCCAAGTCTGTCTCCTGAAAAATGTATTAGCTTAATTTTAGTCTGACTTCCTCCAAGCATTTGGCAAAAATATCAAGGAAAATAGGCTCATGGATAGTGCAGTCTGCTCTGGATTGTTTTCCAGTTACCTGTGTATCAGTGATGTCTAACAACCCTGAAAATAATTCTCACGAATATGTTGGTGGGGACAAATATTAAATTACTCTTCCAAGTATTTTTGATAGGAGTCTGATGAAGACATCACCTTTAATGGAACAGAAAATGGTTTAATTTCAAGTGCCTACTCATCAATTGGTGGCTGCAGGGGACAGGCTTTAATATAGATTGGGGAGAGATGTCTGGGATCCATGGTATCTCCCACAGAAACAGAAGGCAGGAGTTACCATGTTTATGTCACATATTTGCCAATTGCGCCTTATCCCAAAGCAGAGATTAATATTCTCTCTTCCACCTGATTCAGTGGCACACCTTGCTCACACTTTGGGTCAAAGATAATTTTGGAACCTCTTGGGCTTCTTGCCTCCTATCTACTAGTATTCATCCCTAGCGTTAGCCCCCAGTATTTCATTGATTAGCCAGGACACAACTTCATTAGCAAAGTACAACTTATATTAACAAAGCAAAAGCAATAGTTTAATAAAATTTTCTTAAAGTCAAAGCAATTTAACCAAAGTCATCAGAACTTGGAATCAAAATAATTCATGGAAATAAGAAATCTAGGTTTTGCTTTTCTTTTGCAAAGGGCCATGGGATTCTATCACAATAGAGTTTATGGTTCTTCACCTTCAAGTCTATGAAGGTTAACATTATAAATGTTATATGAAGGTTCCTTATAAATAATATTATCATATTTTGAGAGGTATATTTGAAATGTATTTTTAAAAGAATATTGAGAAAATAAAGTGCCTTTGCAGCACATTGAGAATGGTAAAAAGAATGAGGTGTGATAAGACAAGTGTCCTAAAGCATTTGATGAATGAAATGGGCTTTGTTACAAATTCCATTGGCATTTGCTAATGATAACCAAATCCTATGCTGAGCCCAGACCTTGCTCTTGTGCTCCAGACCCATATTCTGACAAACTATCTTCTCTACATATAAAAGCCTAAGTGACCATTCTACTGATAGCTATGATACGCACTGACCACCAGGGGGGCAGATGCTCAACACAGAAGCTGCCAAGCTGTGGCGACTTGGCAGCTGCGGTTCTCGGGTGATGCAACATGAACCAGAGAGGAGGGAGCCTGATTCTGGGGTGCATCCCCCGAGAACCACCCTCTTGCAATCTGGGGCCCCTAAGGGATGTCAGAGAGCCAGTTTCAGCCCGATCCCTGCAGGCCAGGCTAAGGGACCCCACCAGTGCATGAATCCATGCACTGGGCCTCTAGTTACCAATAACCTCTGAAGGATTACAGAAACACCTAAAAGTCCACATGCTCAAAACTGGACTCCAACCAGCTTGTTTTCCATTGTTACCTATGCTGAGAAATGGCACCAACTTTTTCAGGTCACCAAAGCATCTTAGGTACTCCCTTGGTCTCATCCCTATGACTGGTGATCCAGAAGATCCAGTTCCTACAAAAACAACTAACAATAATAACAGTAGCATACACTATTTCAGTGCTTCTACATGCCGGTCCTTATCCCCAGTGCTTTACAGACATTAATTTGTTCAGGGCTTTAGGTATTATTCAAATCCTCTCCTCCCACTCTATTCCTACTGCCAGCTTCTAAATTCAGGGGCTTGTCATTTCTCCTTTGGATGAAAATTGCCTTCAAACTGGTGTCCCTCACTCTGGCCACCCCAGACCTCTGGTTCATCCTCCTCATTGTGACAGAGGGCCTTTCTAAAACTGAAGCCTGATCTTGTCATTCACTATTCTGTTCAAAATCCTTGCATAATTTTCAGTGGGCTATAGAATAAATCCCAATTCCTTAGTATGGTGATGAACAAGCAGTGTCCAGTTATCCTTCTATTCTCCACCTTATATTTTACTTATAAATCACTTAGATTTACTGAAACACAGCATGCTGATTCCCTCCCTGGACTCTGTCGTCACAAACAGTCTCTGCAGACCAGAATGCCTTTCTCTACTACATGCTGTCTCTTGAGTTTCTTTTACCCTTCAAATCCCAGTTCATACTTCACTATGTCTTTGAAACCTTCTTTGACTAACTCTAAATTACTATTTCTATATTTGTATTTGTTTTCTTTAGAAATTTGCCTCCCTTGGTAGACTCTGAGCTCCTTCAAACCAAGTTTAAAATTTATATACTTTGATATCCTTGAGTCCTGGCTACACAGCCTCCTTTCAGAAATGAAAGCTATACTACATGGAGAGTGGAACTACATAACCTCTCTTCTAGTTCTAACAGTCCATAATATCCTTCAAGACCTAACTTCATATAGGGAATGCTTGATGTTACAGAGATATTCATCCCAGTCACCCCTACAGTTGCTCATCAATGATTTCCTGAAAATAAGTGTGCCAGATTGGATATCCCAAATACTGCCCTAACAATATTTCCCATCACCCATGGTCTTTTTTGCAATGTGACGTTGACTCTTCGCCCATTGAGAGGTGAGACATGTTCCTTTCCCTTGAACCCTTGAATCCGTGTGGGTTTGTGACCAGGAAAGAAGTGCCACTAGATGACTTTCAAGGTAAGACCATAAAAGGTGATACAACTTGTACCTGGGACTTTTGAGAGGCTCACTCTTGGAACACAGTCACCATGCTGTGAGGAAGCCCAACAACCATAAGGAGCTGCTGTGTGTGAGTGATCTTGCTAAGAGCCCCAGCAGAGGTCCCAGTTCCTATAGACATGTGAAAGAGGTTGCAGATGATTCCAGCCTTCAAATCACCCCAATGAGCAGCCAGACATCATAAAAGAGAGACAACCTATCCCTAATGTGTCTTTGACAAATTCCTCATCCACAGAATCTTGAGTGTAATATAATGGCTATTCTTTCATGCCACTAAGTTTGGGGCGTTTTATTTTGCAGCAATAGAAAAATTATATAATAAGCAATAAGATAGGCCAGCATTTCTTGTACCCTCTAAGAGAAACCTTGGTGTCCTGGGAGATATCACTAAGTTTTGTGAGGAAAAAAAAAGTGGGGTTAGGATGATAGTTCTATGGTCACTCATACTAAACCTCCTTAAAGATTCCCAGTGAATAAAAGCAAATTAATGGTTTTGAGATACTCAGAAGCAACAACATAAAACACCCACTACTGTCAACACAGCATTCCCCAAATATATTTGACAGTAGACTCCTTTTGTCATCACACAAAACATCCCTCCCCCCCGCCTAAAAAACAAAACAAAACAAAACAAAAAAACACCAACTACTGTTTATAGAATAGTTTAAAACACCGGGCAACATTAACTTAAACTCATATCAAACAATTGCAATGCCAGACAACTACAGAAGAATTTTAATTTGTTGCTAAGGCCTCATATTCAGGCAGGAAGGCCTTAAAAGGCAAGCATGAAGTAGTCAGCACAGAGGTTCATATTTTAAACTAGCCCCCCTGAGGTAATAAGAGCAGGGATGGGAAGGCATATGATAAACCCTGCACATGCATAACCTGCATGGAGTGTTCGGGCCCTAGCTTCAGCTATACTAACAGGAACACAGCTGTCCCTGGCAAAGAATGACAGGTCTGAATGCATTCAAGGAACGGATGGACAGGAAAACAGAGACACATCTGCCCAAAGGGAGACTGTATTACCAAATGGTAAAAAAAAAAAAAAACATTGTTTTCCTTCATGGCCTCTTTTTATTTCAAAATAAAAAAGATTCAAAAGCATGAGTGGGAAAGAGATGTTCAGATAGTCCAGAACAGTTAATCTCGGTGGTTGTTTATATGGCAATAGGAGCCTTGGCATCAGTGAGTCTGTTTCATGCCTAGGGCTTGAGGCTAAGGTGCCATGTTCAGTTCTCAGGTTCTCCATCTACTTATGTTATTAATGTTCTGCATCAAAACACCAGAGCCTTGGTCTTTCTATGTGATTTGATGCTGATGGGAGGCAGGATGGTACACAAGGTTAAACAGAAAGGGTTACTTGAGCTGTGGTTGTGCACTATTGCCACCTAGTGGTCACCTGCTAAAGCTCTCTCTCCTTACTCAACACTTTTCTCAGCAGAGTCCTAACTTTAAGCTCTTTAAGGGGATGAAATTCTCCAGGACATGAAAGAAAAAGTGAAGTATCTTATTTCATTTTATTTCAAAGACATGCTCTAGATTATCTCTCATCTGAAAATTGAGAAGAGGCAAACCATATAGTGGAAAGCTCCTGGACTTGGACTTTGTCTAAACAGATATGAATTGGCAGTTTAAAGTTGTGTGCTTATGAGCAAAACCACAATACCTCTCAGAGGATCCATTTCTTCAGTGCCCTTCAAAACCTTTCAGTAGTGATAGAGAATTGTTCTCATATGCTTATCCCATTTCTGTGGCCTCTGTCCCTTTGTGCATGTAGCCTCCTCACATAAGAATGCCCTTTTCATTTATCTTGTTCATCCTTATCCTACCTGCCTTCAAGGACCATGCCACCCTTAATTTTTCTACATGAAGTTGATTTCTGTGTGTGTCTACATGTTGCACTGTGCTGTGGACTCATTAGAAAAAGTCCTGTCTATTATTTATCTCAGGCACCCCTTGAAGCCTGCCATGGTGCCTGGTACATAACAGGTGCTCAAAAAATGATTTTTTGAATGAATGCACTAATTTTGTTTTGCACCAAGCAGAATTAAATAAGAATCCACCAGCTGACATTTGAAAATGTTGATGTTACTGGCTCACCTGTTTGGGGGAAGGGATGAGTTTTCGTGGAAGACTTAGTGACTTTCACATCTGTCAGACATGTGGTACCCTCTTTAATGTGATCACTTAGTACAAGGAGAGACAGTTATCAGGACTAAGGTATTTTTGTACAGTTGGATTATTATGTCTGGAATTTAATATTGCTCTGTCCTTTGATATTTATTTCAGGGTCAGTAGAAATGTAACCATCCTCACTCTCTATCCATGTTCAATCTAATCACATAGCAAAAATATTAGACCCAATACACACTAGTCTTTTAAGCTTTAGATAACTTTTTTTAATGTGATGCTATAATATTTTCCAAATATACTTATGTGTAATAATATGTATTAATATTTTAATCTTCTTAACATGTTAACATTCTTCTTAACATGTAGTTAGTCTCTAAATATTGAAGATGATGAATATGTTAGCCTGAAAGCTTTTATACAAAATTTTTCTATAATATTTTATTGTAATTATATAATAAAAGCATAATATGCAAATTAGACTGGACATCCTTCTGGATGAAGCCAGGGCTGTGAAGGAAGCCCAGGTTCCGGAGGAAGGAAGGCCTATTCTTGCATGAATTTCATGCATCGGGCCTCTAGTATGTATAGATAAGGTGGGGTACTGCTTTCTTCAACCTGCTTCAAAGTGAAATTGGAATTTCATTGTGGAGTAAAGATGTAAAGACATCTATAATAATAAAAGCGTAATGTGCTAATTAGACTGGACAGCCAAACGACCTTCTGGACGACCTTCCAGACGACATTCTGGACAAAGCTGGGGCTGTGAGGGAAGCTTGGGTCCAGGGTGCCTGCTGGCAGCCAGAAGTAAGCCTGGGTTCCAGGTGCCAGAGGGAAGCCTGGGTCCCGGGTGCCAGAGAGAAGAGAGTGCCGGCAGCTGGGGGAAGGCAGGCCTACTCTTGCATGAATTTTGTGCATCGAGCCTCTAGTTCATTAATAAAATACCTTATATATATGATGCATTCTTGAACCTCTCCAACCCATCAACTTATGTGACAATGCTTTTGAGATACATTAGCTAATGTTATTATCACCATTCTATGCATTAAAAACACTTAGACACAAAGAGATTATTTAAGAAGACACAGTTGCCCAACCAGTGTTGCTCAGTGGTTGAGCTTCGACCTATGAACCAAGAGGTCATGGTTCAATTCCAGGTCAGAGCACATGCCTGGGTTGTGAGCTCAATTCCCCTTGGGAGTTGGGCAGGAGGCAGCCAATTAGTAATTATCATCATTGATGTTTCTATCTCTCTCTCCCTCTCCCTTCCTCTCTGAGTTTAATAAAAATATATTTTTTTAAAAAGAAGACACAGCAAGTTGTCAGATGTGCAACAAGAATGGTCTCCTTTCCTCAATTGGAGGTACTTGCCACAGATCCTAACTAAATAAACCTCATTCCACCAATAATTAGTGAATGGACTGGATGACCCTTAAGCTCACATAATCAGAATCATAATATTCTGTGAATCAGAATCATAATATTCCAGCAAGGCCCAATCATAGTATAGCTTTAGTTATATTATTTTTCTGAATTTCAGTTTTCTCATCCGTAATTTGAGGATAATAATAGCACCAACTTTCCAGAGTTGTTATAAAGTTTAGCAAATTAGGACATAGTAAGCACTCAATTAACATTAAATGCTAAAATTAATGTTGCTGCTGCTATTATCATTATTATTATATTCTAGGGTATATTTGTACTTTTAGAACTATGGTCTAAGGATATTAAGGATAAACTAGTTAAATGTCTGCCCTATAGAAATTTTATATAAACCAGGATTATTCATGTTCTAGAAGACACAGCACTTAGATGCCCTAAAACTGGAATTGAACCTTGAATTTAAAGATCCAATCTCCTCACTTAATAAAGATAAATTATCAAGTGGAAATGATTCACCAAAGATTTATTAAAACTTTCCTGTAGGAGAAAAAGATTCATATATTTCACTATATTAAAAGTGAAAAATAGATGGAATCAGAACTTAATCCTCAAGGCTTTGATCTTTCCTTATAAAATTCAATAGAAGTCCTTTCAAGAAGTGAAATACAAAGAGAAACCAGGATGGCGGCATAGGTGAACACCTGGGCTGCTGCCTCACACAACAATATCTAAACTACAACTAGGAGACAAAACAGATACCATCCAGAACCACAGGAAAGCTGGCCGAGTGGAAATTCTATAACTAGAAGAAAAGAGGAAAGCACATTGAGACTCAGAGGAGCTGCAAAAGGCTGAGGTACAGAGACTCGCACACGGAGAGGACAGGCGGCTGTGTGCATGGGCATCTGAGTGTGCGGCTGGCTTTCTGAAGCGGGAGGGAGATGGAGGCTCCAACTGCACTGAACTCCAGTCCCGGGCTGGGAGGCCAGACTCATTTGGGGGGAATCTGGACTGTCAGGAAAAGAGAAAGCACACTGAGACTCAGGAGCTGTGGAGGGTGGAGGTCCGGAGGCACGTGCACGGTGAGAGGACTGACTGCTAAATGCACAAACAGCTGAGTGCGCGGCTGGCTTTCTAAGGCGGGAAGGAGACGGAAGCTCCTGACTGCACTGAACTCCAGTTCCGGGCGGGTTTCTGGGAACCCCGACTCATTTGGGGAGAAACTGGACTGTCTGGCAGTGGGTGAAACTCAAGGGCAGCTTTCTCTCAGAGGTGCTTGCAGTGATTACCGAGAGACACTGAGACCCAGGGGCCTTATAGAGCAGGGCTGATGGGAAACCAAGTCTGTCTGCTCTGCCCTGAAACTCCGCCCCATCCAAGCTGAGCACAGAGGCTTTTGCAATTTTGCAAGTCTTGTCTCATAAGAGTGTCTCCAGCACAAAAGTGTTCCCAGCGTAGACACAGCTGATCCTCATAGCCAAATGGCTTGGAGGTCAATTCCTCCCAGTGATACCAACAACAATCAAGACTTAACTACAACCAGGCTGTGCACACAGTCCACAAAGGGGTGCACCAAGAGTGTCCACCTCAGGTTAACTGGGGAGGCTGAGCCACTGGGCCCTATAGGACACCTACCACACAAAGCTACGCTACTCAGGGAAGGAGCAAAAATGCAGAGACAAAGAAACAGATCACAAATGAAAGAAATGGAGGAAAGCAAATGACTGGATATAGAGTTTAAAACCATGGTTATAAGGTTTTTCAAGAATTTCCTAGAAAAGGCCAATAAATTTAGCGAGACCCTCAAGGATCTGAAAAAGGACCAACTAGAAATTAAACATAAACTGACTGAAATAAAAAATATTATACAGAGTCCTAACAGCAAACGAGAGGACCACAAGAATCAAGTCAAAGATCTGAAATACAAAGAAGCAAAAAACACTCAAACGGAAAAGCAAAAAGAAAAAAGAATCCAAAAATATGAAGATAGTGTAAGGAGACTCTGGGACAACCTCAAGCGTGCCAACATCCGAATTATGGGGGTGCCAGAAGAAGAGAAAGAGCAAGATATTGAAAACCTATTTGAAAAAATAATGACCAAAAACTTCCCCCACCTGGTGAAAGAAATAGATTTTCAAGTCCAGGAAGCACACAGAACCCCAAACAAAAGGAATCCAAAGAAAACCACACCAAGACACATCATAATTAAAATGCCAAGGACAAAAGACAAGAGAGAATATTAAAAGCAGCAAGAGAAAAACAGTTAATTACCTACAAGGGAGCACCCATACGATTGTCAGCTGATTTCTCAATAGAAACTATGCAGGCCAGACAGGAGTGGCAAGAGATATTCAAAGTGATGAATAGCAAGAACCTACAACCAAAATTACTCTACCCAGCAAAGCTATCATTCAGATTGAAGGTCAGATAAAGAGCTTCACAGATAAGAAAAAGCTAAAGGAGTTCATCAACACCAAATCAGTATTATATAAATGCTGAAAGGTATTCTTTAAGAAGAGGAAGAAGAAGAAAAAGGTAAAGATAAAAATTATAAACAATAAATACATGTCTATCAACAAGTGAATCTAAAAGTCAAGTGAATAAAAAATCTGAAGAAGAGAATAAACTGGTGAATATAATAGAATCAGGGCACAGAAAGGGAGTGGACTGACAATTCTCAGGGGGAAAGAGGTGTCGGGGGTACGGAAAGAGACTGGACAAAAATCATACACTTATGGATGAGGACAGTGTGGGGGAGGTAAGGGCAGAGGGTGGGGTGGGAACCGGGTGGAGGGGAGCTATGGTGGGAAAAAAGAGGAACAATTGTAATAATCTGAACAATAAAGATTTATTAAAATTTTTTTTAAAAAGAAGTGAAATACATTTAAATACTTCCAGACCTTGATCTCAGCTGAAATGGGTGTCAAATCTCAAATTGGAAAACCTCCTTTTTTGGTTAATTCCCATTGGATTTAGCTGCAGCACTTCTGTTATTTGTATTGTTGGGAGAAAAGCTTTAGTATAAAAGCTTCAGTGTCAGTGATGGAAACTGACAAACCAGTATAAAGCAAAACATAAGCACTGAAGACAGAATCGAGCTCTTTTGTACTCTTAAAAAGGGAAAAACATTTCTTTATTAAGAATACCACTAAAAGTAAAGCTTTATGACAATACTGCTATCAAAGATGGAAGGAATGAATATCAAGTCCCTATTATGCAGCAGATATACATATAGCCCATCAATTACTCTACACAGAACCTTATAACAAAAGAATATTATTCCTAAAATGGTGCAGACTCAGAAAAGTGTGTAGCCTGTGCTCACATAGCTAGTGAATCCACAAGTGGATTCAATACACAGAGCTCAAGCCCTCTCAGCTATTTTAGGCTGTTCTTTTATTTATTCAACAGAAGTTTACAGAAGCATATCATTTTTTCCATGCTTTTTATTGATTTTAGAAAGACAGGAAGCGAGAGGGAGGTGGGAGAGGAGGGGTTATTTGGAGGCAGACATGATAGTTAGGAGTAATATCTGTAAAAGGAGAGGGAGAGATGGGTTGTACTGAGGGAGCTATCTCTGCCAGCTCATCTAGCAGCTCTAGAGCATAGATTGCCACTTACAGGCATCCCAGATTGAAACGAAATGGCAGAGCCCTTATTCCTCAGCCCTGCTCGGGGACTGGAAGGGAGCCACCCAGAGAACAGTACAACCTCAGCTCACAAGCTGAGACAGACCCTGAAGGACCTAACAGCAGAAGGCCTTAACCAACCATACTCTTGACAGGTGGGCAGCAAGTCCTTTCCTGAAAGGAGGCCTGCACAGCCATCTCCATGTTGGCCACAGCAGTAATTGTCTGGGACGCTGGATCAGAAGGATTCTGAGGAAGTGTTGGAATTCAACAGACAACCCAAGTGGAGACATCATGATTAAGATATGAGCCATGGGTCTTAAGCAAGGAAGAGAGGCCCACCTACCAGGAATTTGCCCTACTCAAATAGGTTGTCTCAAAAGGTTCCTCCACCCCTGACAAAGTCAGTTATTTATTCCTTCTTCAGTAGTTTCTCTCCCATGCCAAGGCTGGCAGGAGGGCCTGGTCCCTAAACATAGTACTGTGTGTACCATGCCCTTCTAAGTGTGGGAGGGGGCTGCCAACTGTTCAGAAGCTCCAGACGCACAGAATCATGGCACCTTGCTCAAGGCCCCACCTTCAGCCTTGGCTCTGGAGGTCCTTCCCAGAACCTCCTCCAAGGCCCAGAGTTTCTCAGCCTCATTCACATTGTCAGTCCAGATCTTGAAGAATAACAGCTTGACCTAGAGCACCACTAATCATTTACACTCCACTGTCTTCCAAAATGGATTTACAGCATCTTCAAAATCAATACAACTAGGCTACTTCTAGGGGCTTTTATCTAAATTAATGATTGCACTAGGAATGAGACTAACAAAATATAGACAGAGTACAACTGTGGGGAAAGTTTCTGTAGAAAAGAGGACTTGATACATGTAAAATGCTATCAGAGAACCAAATCAGTTATCAGCTCAAACAGGTAATGGATCATTGAGCACTTAAGTATTTTCTTGTTTTGCAACTGTGCTTTCAGTGGGGGGGATCTGTGATTTAGTAATAGGGCTCATTTTTGCTGTCCATCCTTTTTCATTTTATGGGTAAGCACAGTGAGGATCTGGGCTGAGGTCGGTGTTCATTCAGCTGCACCTGGCACAGAGCAGGCAGGCTGAGCAGCTGACAGCAATATCTCTCAGCTGGTGGCAGGCCCCTGCAATGAGGTAAATTTCCTAGGAAGAAACTAAAAGTTTCAGTTGCAACTTTAAAGTCTAAAACATCCAAACTCGAAGTGCCCAAAGGAGTTAATTCTGAATTTCAGATTTCAAATGTGTTTAAATTTTTTTAAATATTTCTTCGTGAAGCACAATTGGTGGTCATGAACAGTACTAGAATGGAGCTGGGTTCTCAATTGCATAAATGCTTGCTGACTGTCCAAGAAATAACAAGGCAAAGCTTGAAGTTCATAAAGCAGATTTATTAAGTTTAAGACCAACATCCCTCCTACACTATGTGTCGGGCAGAATGTCTTCTCTACGATTCCAAATGATGAAATCATCACTCTTCTCCCACTTCCCATTACCCCTGTGTCCCTAAACATCAACTTCTCACTCTCTCTTGTGCCCTTTAGGATGCCTGTGGCTGATCCTTGTTCCCAAGAGAGACACCCATCAGAACCCCAGATTTGAGCTTCTCACCTCTCGACTAGCCTTGGAAATTAAGACTGAAACTCACTTTAAAGGTGAAGAATGTAAGTAACCAAGAGGTGAACCTTGGGAGAGTTCCAACTAAACTGCTCCTGGGATTACTCCAAAATGCCACAGCCAGGGCCAGGGTGCCTTTCCTATTTCCAGGCAACAAAACACCAGGGAATACTCCATGACTCATCCTCAGCAGCCGCTTCAAGGGCACCTGAGCTCTGCAGGCTGAGCAGGTGGTCTGTCTTCTCTCATTTATTTGACAGACTTTTTTGCATAGGTAAATGCCAGGAGAAATGAAAATTATAGTTATAGATCATAAGGCTCTCCCAAAGAAACACAAGGTTGGCCTTGGGCAAATTTGGATATCAGATAATTGGGCTTTTAAGAGCATCCAATTTCATTTGTGATAGTCTTCTTGCTCAATGATACTCTGATTACCACACTTCATTTGCACTTTCCACTCTCCCCTAACATATATTCTCATGTACCTATCAGAAAATCCCCGTGAACATCTGATAAGGATGCTCTGATCCTCGCTGGGACTAGATTAGAGCTTTTCTGTGATTTTATTGGAACACACTGTAGCCCAAAGCATATTGTATTATTGCCTATTATCCATGTATATCCTAACTTGATAGGTTGTAAGATCCCTAAAGGCTGTGACCTGGTATTACCCATCTTAACCTAGCACAGAGTAATAAACTAGCTGGATTATAATTTATTTGCATTGATACAAATGAGTACTCTGCACTAAATAAATGGCCCATGTCTGAAATGTCAGCAGCCTCAGGCATGGATACTGTTAGATACAAAGAGATAAAGCCCAGTAGCTTTCATGACAAGATGTGTGCATGCTCCAAAGAATTCCAATTAAGTGTCCAGACTTAATTGGCAGCACCTCAGAAGTGACATCAGCCATTTCCCCAACTTAGGGCTAGTTTCCCTTTGATCCATCCTCCTTCAGACCTGCATTCTATAGAGCAGTGGTTCTCAACCTTTCTAATGCCGGACCCTTTAATACAGTTCCTCATGTTGTGGTGACCCCCAACCATAAAATTATTTTCATTGCTACTTCATAACTGTAATTTTGCTACTGTTAATGAATTGTAATGTAAATATCTGTGTTTTCCGATGGTCTTAGGCTCTACAGCAGCGGTTCTCAACCTGTGGGTCACGACCCACAGGTTGAGAACTGCTAGCAGGGTCGCTTAAGACCATCGGAAAACACAGATCTTTACATTACGATTTTGCTACTGTTAATGAATTGTAATGTAAATATCTGTGTTTTCCGATGGTCTTAGGCTCTACAGCAGCGGTTCTCAACCTGTGGGTCACGACCCACAGGTTGAGAACTGCTAGCAGGGTCGCTTAAGACCATCGGAAAACACAGATCTTTACATTACGATTCATAACAGTAGCAAAATTACAGTTATGAAGTAGCAATGAAAATAATTTTATGGTTGGGGGTCACCACAACATGAGGAACTGTATTAAAGGGTCCGGCATTAGAAAGGTTGAGACCACTGCCGAAGAGGAAGAACCAAGGCCCTGCTCCCTAAAATCATAACACAAAAAGGAACAGAAATGCTCCTTCAGGCCCCGTGCTTATACCAATAGGATATAATAAAAGGGTAATATGCTAATTAGACTGGGAGACCTTCCGGACAAAGCCATGGTGGTGGGGCAGAGGCAGAGGCGGTTAGGGGTGATCAGGCCAGGGGGGGAGGGCAGTTGAGGGTAATCGGACCAGTGGGGGGGGGGGGCGGAATGGGGATGGTAGTTGGGGGCGAGCAGGCTGGCAGACAGAGTGGTTAGGGGCAATCAGGCAGGCAGGTGAGCGGTTAGGAGCCAGCGCTCCCGGATTGCGAGAGGGATGTCCAACTGCTGGTTTACAGGGATCAGGCCTCAATCGGCAGTCAAACATCCCCCAAGGGGTCCCAGATTGGAGAGGGTGCAGGCCGGGCTGAGGAACACGCCCGCCGCCCATGCACAAATTTTGTGCACCAGGTCACTAGTATATATATAATCTCCTCTACATTTAGGAATCTGAGCTAAGAAAAAGATCAGAGATGCAGATAAAGATTGTATATAATATTTTTCACACCTCCTAAATTGCCTAATTGATATTATTCACTTCTGAGACTTTATCTTACACCACATTATCTCACCTTCTACTTCTGTTGTCACTTAATTGCCTACCATGGTGATTATGCAGCCTCAGAGATCATTTCCATG
This sequence comes from Corynorhinus townsendii, assembly GCA_026230045.1. Lineage (NCBI taxonomy): Eukaryota > Metazoa > Chordata > Mammalia > Chiroptera > Vespertilionidae > Corynorhinus > Corynorhinus townsendii. The sequence continues at coordinate 23,293,040 of JAPDVU010000008.1, read as the reverse complement.
CCTGACTCCATAGAGTTCCTTATTATAGTCTCATGTGGCAGAAAGATTGCCTCTTCCTGGACACATAGGAAGACCCCAGAGAGCTCCCTTACAAATCTACCTTGTAAGGTAATGAGATGGCCACCTATGAACCCAGAAACAGGTTCTCACCAGACACCAAATCTGCCAATCCCTAAATTTTGAATTTCTAGCTTCCAGAAATGTAAGGAGCACATTTATGTTGTTTATAAACTACTCACTCTTTCTTTTGTTATAGAAGCCAAACTGGACTAAGAAACCTACAACACCTAAAATACTTATTATCTCTTCCTTTCCAGAAAAGTTTGCTAACCTCTGATATAGACCACAACAGAGTTAAGTTTTCCCTATATAATCCTAGGACTAGAGAATACTGATTTACTTGAGTATATTCATTGATGTTTCTTTACCACTACTATGCCTTCTTACACTTTGGCAACAACCACAAGAAAATTCTTTGAGAACTTACTATTATTAACTAGAGGCCTGGTGTATGAAATTCGTGCACGGGGGGTGGGGAGAATTCCTCAGCCCGGCCTGCACCCTCTCGCAATCCAGGACTGCTGGCTCCTAACCATTCACCTGCCTACCTACCTGATTGCCCCTAACCACTCTGCCTGCCTGCCTGATTGGCCCAACAGCTCACCTGCCTGCCTGATCACCCCTAACCACTCACCTGCCTGCCTAATTGCCCCTAACTGCTCACCTGCCTGGCTGATTTCCCCTAACCACTCTGCCTCGGCCCCCGCTGCCGTGGCTTCATCTGGAAGGATGTCCGGAATGACGTCCAGAAGGTTGTTCAGCTGTCCGGTCTAATTAGCATATTATAGTTTTATTATTATAGATTCTTTGAGTATTTACTTACTAGTATGTCCCTAATAAGAGCTATCTGTTATCAATATGAGTCTCTCCAATATAGAACTGGATAGGTCCTTGGGAAGCAATAAGGAGTTTCAAGTGTCAAGTTTTTAGACCTGAAGAGTGCTGAGGCAAGAGGGTTGTATGAATGAAAATCAGGCAGTTTCCAATGCTATGAACACTCTAGATTACCTCATGACCTCTCTTCTCAAGGTACAAGTCAAAATGGGCTTTTATGTCTTTCATCATTCTACGGTCAATGTAGTTTATTAAAATTGAGATAGCTACCTGTCATCTTCCCGAATGGTACACAAGACTTCAAAAACCCTATGACTGATTTTTTTTAAAATCCTTAAATGTGCCATCCCACACAAAAGCACTTTTTTTCCTCAACATTCTTTCAGGCTTGTACCTTTTAAAATAGTAATATCTGCAGAAATGTCACATCAAAAGAAATTGCTCAGAAGTACAAGTACTTAACTGAAACTGCTTTTATTAGTATATTAGAGGAAAATTGCTGGCTTGAGAATGGAAAAGGGATTAGTACTGAATAAAAACACTGTAAATGCAAAAAGGGAGGTTTTATTGTTTTGCTATAAAATTCCCACAATCTAAATAAGAAGATTGACTGTAGTGGTTTCTTTTTGTTTTTAAAAATAATAACCCTGTTAGAGTCTCCCCAGAATTCTGATTCCTAAATGAAGCCTATGGCTAATCCATCAGTTGATTAGTTGGCACTTATACTAGTCTCTATATGGAGTCACAGTCTCTGCTACACAGTTGTCAACTATGTCAATCCCCCATGTGCCCCTTTAGAGTTACTCACACCAGAGCTCTCAGCAGACATTATGTCCCCAGTTTCTTCTGGGCTATACACAGACTCTTCCTCTTTGTCTGAAAAACCTTAAGTCTGCTTTATTAATGAATCCCCATTCTGCTACCTTATGATTCACCATATGTACAGATTTTGATGATCCTTAGTCCCCTCCCGTTCTCACTATCTCATGGAGAATCCTACCACCCTCCAAAGTGTCCCCAATATTTAGGAGGTATGCAGAGAGATGCCATGTATGCTCACACACCTGTCGTCCAGTTTCACTCTTTAGCCTGTTCCATTCTGACACATTTCTTCTCAGGCTCGGGTTACCCTGTCTAGGACTTGAGAGCAGTCCCCACTGCAGATGGTGCCAGACGTACGCATGACTAAGTCTTTGCCATAGACATTGTCGCTGAAACTGCTAAGATGGAAAGGAGAGGGATGCTGGCTTTCCTGCTGAGGTAGGAAAATGTTCCTCTCCCTCTAACTCTATGCCACATTTTGTCACCAGAGCCTCCAAAAAAACATTTCTTTTATTTTCCTGGGGCAGGTCCCCGAACAAGAACCCACACATCTTTCTCCAAAGTCGTCAACTATGCAACAAAAATATGCAACAATTCTTACTCCTCAGGATAGTCCAAAACTAGTCACTTAAAATTCTCATTTTATCAACATGGCCTATTCCTTCCAATCAGCTCCCCAATCACAACTCCATAAACATGTCCCTTTGAAAAGAAATGCTTGGCTTTATGTAGCCCCTTCTATAGATCACAGCTTTGGACAGACATAAAGGCAAATAAATATATTATCTATATATATAAAAGCCCAGCACCCAGAATGCCAGAATGACTAGAATGACCAGAACGACTGGTGGCTATGATGTGCACTGAAGCAGCAAACTGGCCTGATCTGGGCCCCAATTGGCCATCCCCTAGGCTGATCCAGCCGCCGATTGGCCACCAACACCTCCATCCAGGGTGGGGCTGGCCACCAACCACCTTTAGCCCCCCCTCTGGTGGGGCAGGCCAGCAGACCCCACCAGTGCATGAATTTGTGCACTGGGCCTCTAGTTTGAAATAAGCATCTTATTAATCCCTCAGGAATATTCCTAGAGGCATCTAAGTATCTCTTTCCTTACTCTGATCCTTTTTGATAGATACTGAGTCAACCTCAGATGAGCATCTAGGAATCCTCTCTCCCTCTAGCTTCTCTCTGTTTCCTTGCTTCTGCCCTGGCTGATGGTTTTCATACTCTCTCCAAAATCCAGGCCATACACACTTTTATTTCTGGCTCTCTCCCACAGTTGTACAATGAAATGAATTTTTCAAATTCTTCATAGTGAGCATCTATCAGCCAAGCCTTCCTTTTTGTCATTAACAGCATCACATGATACATTATGCCAAAAGAAACCCTTTCCACCAGCACCAAGAAGGAAAAACAATGAAGGCAGAAAATTCCTCATGTCCCGTATATATTTGTATAACTAAAAGTTTCTGCACAAGAGATGATTAAAATCTCCATACTTTCGAAGATAAAAACATGCATTATAAAATGGCAATTTCTCCAGTTTTGACGTTTCCAAGATCTTAGGGCCAGGCTTTAGTCTCAGGTTCACCTTAAGGTACCAAAGGCATCCTCTGCCCTCCACAGACTCAATAAGCTAGTTCTCCTAAGCGTCTTGCCTAAGAATCTGAGTTCAGCCCTGAGATAACTGCTTTGACCACATGAATCAGTTAAACTCATTCAGCTTTAAGTAATGGAGACCCAATATAACAATGGCCTAAACAAAATAGAGATTGTTTTCTCTTTCAAGTAAAATTCTAGTCATATAGTAAAGGGCTGGACTGGCAACTCTGATCCAGAAAGTCCTCAACTTTTCAGGTCATTGGAGCCCCAAGCGCATAGCCTTCACCCTCTTAGCCCAAAACACCCACATGACAAGGAGCAGAATGGAGGAAGGATAAAAAAAGAAGAAGAGGGTAAAAGTTGCTTGCTGCCTGTCTCCTGAAGTTCCTAAAAGCTGTCACATATTTTAATTATATCTTTTTTGTTCAAAACATGACCATTTCTGGTTGCACGGGAGGTGGGGACATTTTACTCTTTGTTTTGGGCAGCCATATGGCCAGCTAAAAGTTCTATTCCTATAGAACAGAGGAAGAATGTCTCTGTCCCATTGTGCTCCTGAAATCACTACCTTTTTCGGTGATAAAAATAAAGTCTGGAGTTACCTAAAGTAGAATGCTTTTAAATTCAATTTTTATAAAAAATTGAGGTATGTGTCAAAATTCTGTCACTCAAAGTAAGTGTAGGTAACTGTGGTTTCACTCTGCTTTATGATGTCTGTCTTGCCACTTAAAAACATTATTCTAAGGATTGATTGAAAATAAACTCAGATAACAAAAGTGAAAGTAATTTTTGAAATGTGAAATAAATAACTCTCAACACAAAGCATCATTAAATTAATCAATTATCTTTTGTCTCCTTTGAATATATATCACTGTCATTCAAATTATCTCCATTTTCCTTTTAGGTTTTTTAATAAAATGTGGCAGGTAGATGTCAAGAAAGCAAAGGACCAGAAACAAAGGTATGTGGTCTAATATTAGGAGATTCAAATAGGGTCAGAGAATGAAAAGTTTATGAAGACTCCCACCATCAATCTAGCCTCTCAACCCTCTTCCTGTATTTTCTATCCTATCTATAAAAGAATGGTATGCAAATTAACCACTACACCCACAAGCACACCCACTGGCTATGCCCACTAGCCAATCAGGAGCTAGTCTGCAAATTAACCCCAACCAAGATGGCTGCGGCCACAGAGAGAGCAGGAGGGAGGCTTGGGTTTCTCTGGCAATGGAGGAAGCCAAGCTTTCCACACATCCTGGCTGGCCCAGACCTCTGCTTAAGGCTACAAAGTTTCAATTATAGAAGATAAATAAATCCCAACAGAAATGGCTGCCACCATGGAGGGAGCAGAAGGCTTAGCTCCACTCCAGGCTACAAAGTTTCAATTGTAGAAGATAAATAAATCCCAGATCCCAGGCCTCTGCTTGGGTCGCCAGGGGGCGTGGCCAGCCTGAAAACCACCACAGGCCCCTCACCCAGGCTGCCCCACACCCCAAGGGAACCCCCACCCTGATCCGGGACACTCTTCAGGGCAAACCAGCTGGCTCCCACCCATGCACCAGACCTCTATCCTATCTAATAAAAGAGTAATATGCAGACTGACCATCACTCCAACACACAAGATGGCTGCCCCCATGTGGTCAAAGATCCTGCCCCCATGTGGACACAAGATGGCCACCACAAGATGGACAGCAGGGGAGGGCAGTTGGGAGGGACCAGGCCTGCAAGGGAGGGCAGTTGTGGGCGATCAGGCCAGCAGAGGAGGGCAGTTGGGAGGGACCAGGCCTGCAAGGGAGGGCAGTTAGGGGTGATCAAGCCTGCAGGGGAGGGCAGTTAGGGGTGACCAGGCCGGCAGAGGAGGGAAGTTGGGGGCAAACAGGCTGGCAGGGGAGCAGTTAGACATCAATCAGGCTGGCAAGGGATTGGTTAGGGGGTGATCAGGCTGGCAGGCAGAAGCGGTTAGGGGCAATCAGGAAGGCAGGCAGGTGAGCAGTTGGGAGCCAGCAGGCCCAGTGGGATCAGGCCTAAACAAGCAGTTGGACATCCCTCAAGGGGTCCCAGATTGGAGAGGGTGCAGGCTGGGCTGAGGGACACCCCCCCCCCCCGCCCCGTGCACAAATTTCATGCACCAGGTCTCTAGTTATTATGTAAGGGAGTAGATCTTCATAACAGAAGCTATTTTTTTCCAGGCAACATTCTAGGTTCTAGCAATTGTTTTGCAAAAGAAGCTATCTTGGCCATTTAGGACAAACAGAGCAGCTATAAAATCAGCTGGTGTTTTTGCAATTTTCTGGAATTTTTAGTTTTGCTGCTATTATTGTTGCTTCTGTTGCTGTTTGTTGAAAAGCAGTAGAAATATGGAATGTGTGCAAAGCCCTGGTAATCTAAACTGCTTCAAGGAAGGGAACAACTCCAGGCAAAGGGCGTCTTACTAAAGGTAACTTGTATAGATGCTATGGTTTTGTCTGCTGTGCCACTCACTGTGACAGTGAGCATCTTAATGCACTTCTCTGACCCTCATTTCTTTATGTGTAATATATAGATGATAGAAATATGTACTTCACAAGGCTGTTGAAAACACTCAGTGGTGTCATGTACGTAAGGATTTAGCACAGTGACTGGTACCGAGTAAATGCTCAATAAAGGTTTGTGCTATGTAAAATTAGAACAATAATACTTTCCTCAAAGACATGCATGAACTTAAGAAAGCTATGAAAGCACCATAAACTGTTATATCAGTGTTTTCTATGTATGTCTATATGTATATGTGTGTGAGTTCATGTGTGTACATACAACAGGGTGGGGCCTAAGTAAGTTTACAGTTGTATGAAAAATAACAGAGTTTATTCTTATAGTATTATTTATTAATTCTTATATTATTTTCCATATGAATAACTGTAAACCTGCTTTTGCCCAACCCTGCACATAAGATGCTCTTTCCCAAAGCAAAATGATGTAAAAGCAGCTGGGATGTGCATTTTGTGCTGGGGATAACGCCAGGCCCACCAGTATATTACTTTTCAGTATAGCCTACATCAAGCATCAATATATAGTTAGTTACTTGGATGTAATCCCATTCTAAGTGCTTTTTGCTTTAGTTTCTAGAAACTTGCCAACCAGCATCAAAACAAAAATCAAATCCACAAGTGTTTACTGAATGATTACTCTATGCAAGATACAATTGATGCAAAGCCTATGGAATATTTTTACTAGCTTCATGCATTATCAGTTGACTGATACCAAATATACTGACTTCTTACTGGAACATCATCATGGAATATTCTGAGTGCCATTACTGCATTAAAAGGAACTATCAAGAGAATGCCATGCCACTTTGCTCCATCTTCCTGTAAGGAAAAGAAAATGCAGCAGAGATGAGTATTACATTTCATTTCATTGTTCACAGTGTGTTACTATATCATCTGATGAAATGAAGTTCCATCTGGCTGCTCCAGTGGATGAGCACAAGCCATTTACCTGCTAATATGAAAACTAACCCCCCTGACTCTTTCACTGAAAACTATAGAGTACATTATTATATTTTTATATTCATAAACATTGGCAACCAGAGGGCTTTTCACTTTATTTTCACAGTTATATCAGTTGACCTACTATGGGATGTATAATGCACAAGGGTCAGATATTAGGCCAGAAAGCAGATCTTATGACCTCTGAAAATTTACCCAGCAAGTTCAGTGCAGAGCAATCCTACCTAATAAAAGAGTGATATGCAAATTGACCATACCTCTGCTACACCCACAAGCCACACTCACTAGCCAATCAGGAGCAAATATGCAAATAAACCCAACCAAGATGGTTGTGGCCACAGAGAGCAGGAGGGAGGCTTGGGCTTCCCGGGAATGGAGGAAGCCAAGCTTTCCACCTTCCCTTGCCAGCACAGGCCTCCACTCAATGCTACAAAGTTTCAATTATAGAAGATAAATAAATCCCAACAGAAATGGCGGCAGCCAGGGAGCTGGAGAGAGCAGGAGGCTAGGGTTGCCCCCGGCGATGGAGGAAGCCAAGCTTTCCTGCACACCTTGGCCTGCCTCGGCCTCCGCTTAAGGCTACAAAGTTTCAATTATAGAAGATACAGAAATCCCAACAGAAATGGCTGCTGCCACAGAGCAAGCAGGAGCCTTAGCTCTGCTCCAGGCTACAAAGTTTCAATTGTAAAAGATAAGTAAATGCCAGATCCCAGGGCCTCTGCTTGGGTCACAGGGGGGGGCATGGCTGCCCTGCAAACCACCACAGGCCCCTTGCCCAGGCTGCCCCACACCCCAAGGGAACCCCCACCCTGATCTGGGACACCCTTCCAGGCAAACCAGCTGGCCCCCACCTGTGCACAGGCCTCTATCCTATCTAATAAAAGAGTAATATGCAGATTGACCATCACTCCAACACACAAGATGGCTGCCCCCCATGAGGACACAAGATGGCCACCACAAGATAGACAGCAGGGGAGGGCAGTTGGGAGGGACCAGGTCTGTAAAGGAGGGCATTTGTGGGCGATCAGGCCAGCAGGGGAGGGCAGTTGGGAGGGACCAGGCCTTCAAGGGAGGGCAGTTGGAGGCTATCAAGCCTGCAGGGGAGGGCAGTTAGGGTTGACCAGGCCAGCAGAGGAGAAAAGTTGGGGGCTACCGGGCCTGCAGGGAAGGGCAGTGGGGGGGGACCTAGGCCTGCAGGGGAGAGCAGTTGGGGGGTACCAGGCCTGCAGGGGAGGGCAGTGAGGGGCAAACAGGCTGGCAAGGGAGCAGTTAGGCATCCATCAGGCTGGCAGGGGAGTGATTAGGGGGTGATCAGGCTGGCAGGCAGAAGCAGTTAGGGGCAATCAGGCAGGCAGGCAGGCAAGCAGTTGGGAGCCAGCAGTCCTGGATTGTGAGAGGGATCCCAGATTGGAGAGGGTGCAGGCTGGGCTGAGGGACACCCTCCCTCCGTGCACAAATTTTGTGCACCAGGCTTCTAGTAGAAATATAATGTGAGGCACTCATGTGATTTAAAATTTTCTAGTAACCACATTTTAAAGTAAAGTACTTAAAAATTAAAAGGAATAGGTGAGATTGACTTAACATATTTGTAGCCTAATATCTGCATAATGTCATTTCAATGTAATCAATACACAAATCATTGAGATAGTTTACATGCTTTCTTATTTTGTCTTTGAAATTCAGAGGGTATTTTATATTTCCAGTAAATCTTACTTTGGATTAGCTGCATTTCAATTGCTTAATAGCCACAAGTAGCTGGTCTACCATATTAGAAAGTGCAACTCTATATTATTGTTGGATAAGTTGGAGGGCAAAAACAATAAAAAGTTAGCACTTTATATGAAAATATTATACCCTACATGTTACATATTACTTTGTAATTTAAATAAAGAAAATGAATTTAAATGACCATAATGGATAAATTTAAATTAGAAAAAAATTAAAGATACTTTTTTTTCAAATGCGTTTGTTTAATTCCAGGTGGTACAGAATTCAGGGTGAAATAAAAACTGAAGAACACACTTTGGCAGGACTCTCGACGGGGTTTCCTCTGACCTCACAGCTAAGGTTGAAATGGCAGAGTGAGAAGAACTAAAAAGATGAGCCACTGAATGATTATTATTATTTTTTTTTTTACAGAAGTTTATTCTTAAATGTAACAGGCTCCAAAACAACACTTCATTTTAGCTCTAGGTGGCAAGAGATGTTATAACAGGAAATCCAGATGTTAAAACATGAAGGGAATTAAGAATCACCAATGCCCAAGCACAAGGTACAGCTCACTTTTTGCCAGATTTCTGAATTCTGCCTGTGGCCAGGAGGCCCTTCCCCAAGCCTTCACTTTTAGCTCCTCATGTTTCTTCTGCTCCTCTGTTTGCTTCTGCTTGAATGCTTTATCTCACCCATTTCCTTGGCCTGCCTTTTGGGCTGTTTCCGCGATTTCTTGCTACCTTTGTCGCTGGACACCCCTTCCCCAGAACCTGCCTAATGAAGCTGATGAACTTTTTTTACATTAATACTACAAAACATATATAAACACAGGCAAAAGAAAAGGATACCAGACCATAAAAGGCAAGTAACTTGTTAAGATATGAGCACATACTCAAGTTCCTATTTTTAAATCTGAACTTAAAGAAATGATTTTCAGACAAATTATTTATAAATAAAAAAAGGATATAGGTCATTGAGTATATGCACAGGGAAAAAGTCTTGGGATTCTCACACAATTGAGACCATTACTTGACCAGAATTCATGAGAAGTTTGTTGTGCTTTTTAAAAAATTATTGACTGTATTTTCTATGCTGTACTTTATATCTCCATGACTATTTTGCAACTGCCAATGTGTACTTCCTTAATCCCTTCACCTTTTTACCCATCCCTCAAACCGTCTAGCATCTGGCAACCCCAGTTTGTTCTCTGTATCTATGAGTCTATTTCTGTTTTCTTTTTCTTTTTCTTTTATTCTCACCTGAGGATATTTTTCTAGAGAAAGTGTAAGAGAGAGGGAAAGACCAAGAAATATCGATTTGAGAGAAACACATCGATTAGTTGCCTTCTGCATGGGCCCTGACCAGGGCCCAGGCCAGAGAGGAGCCTGCAAACAAGATATGTGCCCTTGACTGGAATGGAACCTGGACCCTTCAGTCCGCAGGCCAATGCTCTATCCATTGAGCCAAACCAGCTAGGGCTCTGTTTTCTTTTTTTCACTTATTGATTTCAGAGGAAGGGAGAGGGAGAGAAAGATAGAAACATCAATTATGACAATCATTGATCCTCTGCTTCCTGCATGCCCCCTACTGAGGATGGAGCCTGCAATCCGGGCATGTGCCCTAACCAGGAATCAAACCCTGACCTCCTGATTCATAGGTCAATGCTCAAACACGAAGCCACACCAGCCGCACTGTTAATTGGAATTTAGCCATTTCTTCCAGACTGTGTAATTTGTTGCCAAATGGTAGTTTATAGTATTTCCTTATAATCATTTGTATTTCTGCGGTGTCAGTTGTCACTTCTCCACTTCATTTATTTTATTTATTGGGGTCCTCTTCTTTTTTTCTTGATAAGTCTGGTTAAAGGTTTATCAATCTTGTTTATGTTTTCATAGAACCAACTCTCATTTTCATTGATCATTTGTATTGTTATTTTTTAGACTCTATTTCATTTATTCCTGTTCTCATCTTTATTTTCTTCCTTCTACTCACTTTGGGCTTTGTTTTTGTTTTTTTCAGGGCTTTAGGTTTAAGATTAGATTGTTTGAGATTTTTCTTGTGTCTTGAGATTTTTTTTTCCTATGAATTTTCCTATTCGAACTGCTTTTAGTGTGTTCCATTGATTTTGGGTTGCTGTGTTTTCATTTTTATTTATCTCAGGTACTTTTGATTTATTCTTTAATCTCCTTGTTAATCCATTCATTATTTAGTAATGTTATTTATGTGTGTGTATATATCTATATATATAGATAGATAGATAGATATCCATATATTTGTGTTTCTCAGTGTTTTTTTTTTCTTGTAATTGATTTCTAGTTGCACTGTGGTTGAAGAATATGTTTGATGTGATTTCAATCCTCTTAAATTTACTGAGACTTGTTTTGTAGCCTAACATGCCGTCTATCCTGGAAAAGGTTCCATATATACATCTCTCCCTGGTGAACAGAAACCTTGCTGCTTTTCATAGCCAGATATTATGTGGGTACCTCTTCCAGCTCTGGCCTCTGGAACGTGAAACCTGGCTTTGGGGTTTGGACCCCATGCTTCTCAGGGGGAACCCCCACAGCTGAGATAAACCTCTGGAACCTCAGCCACAATCCTTGGAAGGTAGGCCAGCCCTTTTCGCATCTCTGCCCATCCTATCAGTCTTGATGTGGCTTCTTCTGTAAATCCTTGGTTATAAGACTTCTCTGCAGCTAATCTTCAATTAGTTATTCAGGATGATTGTTCTCCAATTAAATTGTAATTCTAGTTGGGGCTTGGAGGAGTGTATTTTCCACCTACTCCACTGCCATCTTAGATCTCTCTCAAACTATTTCTTAATTCCAGATAACACTTACATAAATGTTGTATTAGTACTTTCTGTGTCAGATACTTTGCTAAGTTTTGTCTTTGTCACATCTTTGAAAAAAATAAATCATAATCCTGCATAAATCCAACTTTTGTCACCCATTTGCCTGAATCCCTGTTGTTACCTTGGACAAAAGAGAAATGTACATCCATGTTGAATGGTCTTGTGTTAAATTTTTCACCATAAACCTAAAATGGGTCCTTAATGCTGATAATCTATTATACTACTCCTAACTCACTGCTAACTCAATCCCTCTCCCAGTCTCAGACAAGTATTCTAATCTTTTCGTCTCTCCACAAACTCTGGACAATTAATCCACCATTCTTATTCTCAGATAATAACCTTACATTCTACATTACTGAGAAAATAAAAATAATTCCAGGACAACTTGCACAGAGCCTTTAACCCCACTTACCGCACTGTGCACCCACCACGCCTACCAACACACAGCATCTGCATTCACCACACCTACCCAATCACCATCATCTATACCCACCACACCTCCCTAAACCATCAGTATCTGCACTCACATTTGCCTCCCACCTGACGTTGGGATGCACTCTCCATTTTCTTGTCTAGAGTCAGTCCCTCCAATTGTGCTCTAAAATCCATCTCTTCTTACCTACTTAAGGACACTCCAGAAATTCTCCTCTCTTCCTCCAACATCATCATTTTTCATTCTCTACTCAATCATTTGCCTCACTACACAAACATACCATTATTTCTCCCATCTTAAACATAAAAAGAAAATTATATTTACCCCACTTCCACATTACCAAATCATGCATTTCTTTGCTCATCTTTATAGAGAACTCCTGGGAAAAGTTGCCTATATCAACTTTTTAAGTATTTACCTTTTGCCAATGACTAAAACACACACTAATCAGAGTTTTGATCCCTTTACTCCAAAGGAACTTCTCTAGCCAAGGACACTAGTGATCTTTACATTGCCATGTACATTGCACAATTCAAGGTCCCCATCTTATTTAACCTGTCAGCAGCATTTGGCACAGTTGTCACTCATTTCTCCTGGATATACTCTCTTTTACTTGGCTTTTCTTCACTCCATTCTTTTCTTAATGGCCAGTTTCCTTTGGAAAAAGGAAGAAAAAAAACTTGATCTTATCCTTGACCTCTTGATGTTGGAATACACCAAGCTCAAATCTTGGTCCTTTTATCTTTTCTATTTACAATCACTGTTCTAGGCTAATGCAAGCTAATGTCAATGACTCCCAAACTTATATCTTCAGCCAATGTACTATTTCTACCAACATTCAGATTCAGCATTCTACATATGTCTTAAAGACACCTCAAGCTCAACATGTCCATACTGAACTCTTTATCTTTTTCCAAAAACTTACTACATCTATAGCCATCCCATTTCAACTGACAGTAAGTTTACCTTTCAAGTTGTTCAGTCCAGAATCTTTTGAATCATCACTGTCTCTTCTTTCATTCAACATTCACTCATCAGAAAATTCTGTTGGCTCTACTTTCAAAATATATCCAGAATCTGATTATGTCTGATTACCTCCATTGCTACCACACTAGTCTGAACAAATATCATTTCTCACCTGGTTGCTTCAATAGCATCTAATAGATCTCCTGTTTCTACTTTTGTTCCCTACACAGCAGTCAGAAGGGTACTTTTAGACCTAAATCAGATCATGTCACTCCTCTACTCAAAATCCTACAATTGGTCCCCTCTTACAGACAGTCTACACCAAAGTTGTTTCATTGGCCTAAATGGTCCTACATGACTTTACTCCTGTTGTATCTCTGACATCATATCCCAATATTTCCACCATTGTTCTTTTGCTCCAGACACACTGATTTGTTAATAAGTATTTTTAAACAAACCAAACCCAGTCTTCAAGGAGCTCACAGTCCACTTGACAAAAAAAGAGGTAGATAAATGATTACAAACAGAAGGTGGTAATTAAAGATCTCTTCTGTTTCCCATTCAAAACTCTTGGAGGTGAATATTAAAAGTTGAGAAATTTGCGAAGGCTGGGAGTGATGTTAGAGAACACGGGAAGGAAGGGAGGGCTTTTCAGGCAGACAGCATTGCAAGTGCAAAGATCTGGAGAGATGAATCAGCAGAATATTTACAGAATTACAAATAAAGCATCAAAAAATAACACTTGAGATAAGGGAATCTGGATGTAGGAGGCAAAAATAAATATGGTTTATACTTTAGATACGAGTCAGATCATGAAACACTTTCTATTTGTTTCTTTCCTAACAGTTTTCAATATGATCGCAGAGCAATTTATTAAATAATCATGTAATTTTGATGCACCTCCTCGACAGGGCCAAAGTAATACTTGGAAAGGAATCTGATTCCCCCAAGTTAAAAATACAAAAGAAAAATCTAAAGTCACATTTAATTTGACAAGGTAAAGGATTGGGTGTGCTACTATATCAAATTTAGTTTGTATAAAACCATCATCTCTGGTAACATTTTTCTTGATTTACTTCGTTTAGACTACTTTAGTAAGGCTTGATCTCCCTGTCTATCTAAACATCGAATCACTTACAGCAAGCTTCAGGGTAACATTGGTCTTACTAATTCCTGATAAATCCACAAGGTGTTAGTTGCACACCATATTCTATAAAAGGTGAACTGAGACTTAACTCAGTCTACAGCTTTCCCCAGACAAGGCAGCAGACCACAGGTGAGTCTCAGCAACTATAGTTATCAAGTGGTGACAGTTACTTTCAAATTACAGATTTTTCAGGATCTGGAGAACAAATCTAGAGCTTTTGAACTGTCATGTAGGAAATTTGTGCTTGTCAACCTAGCTTCTTAAATATGGTTAATACAGTGTATACTCCCTGATAGCAAGAAATTGACTTTACAGACCTCTGAAACAAACAAAGGTGAGTAAAAGCAAATGAAAATATTTATGAGATGCTAAAAATGATGAACTAATTTTGTAGTTCAGAATTTTCTTCTTCTTTTTAAACAAAAATAATCTTTAAAATAACAAAAGAACAAATATGATGATCACAATTACTTGCTTCAGAGTAATCACTTTAATTCAGTAACACTCTAATATTTAAATACTGCTTTACTTACATCATTATATTGGAGTTTTGACCTATGTTTCTACTTTTACCAAAAAAAAAAAAAAAAATGAAGAAGGAGGAGGATAAGAACAACTATTTGTTCAAGAAACTAGGAAGAAAAATAATTGCTGCAGCAAATGTGACTGGGGCAGATGAGTAAACCAATTCATTTTGGTTTGGTCAACTTACATAATGATTATAACTCATTGAGTTTTGTTTTCTTATGGCCTTAATTGTTTGCTTCATAGTCCAGGATGAAGTCAGTCCAGTTGTGCTTTCTTTTCTGTTGCTGGAAAGCAATGTGCTGCAGTAGCTGTGAGCTGACCAACATCACCATCACAGTGGAGAAAGAGGAATGTCGCTTCTGCCTCAGTATCAACACCACTTGGTGTGCAGGCTACTGCTACACCCGGGTAGGAACTCTGCTTTGCTGGAAGTGAGGGTGCTCAGGGTCTATAGAAGACAAATTTTATTAATTCCCATTTTATTAGTATTTTAAGTTTCCAAAGTAATAGCCATGAGTCCCTTAGCCAAATACTGTCTGTGTTATGATTAAGGTTAATTACCATGATATCAGTTAGATATTTGGGTAAATTTAGGGAGACCTCAGGCAGTATGTCAACTCTGCATTAAAATTAAAAGGAATTCTATGATAGATTTTACATATAGAGAGGTAAACATGCAAACATACATATATTTAGTAATAGAAGATTTACAATATTCGCCAAAAGCTAATTTCTAGGAAGATGTATTTCATGTATGTTATGTATTTCTATTTCTATGTAACTGAAGCTATATATTTGCAATGGAGATAGTACCAAAATATGTTTCTAAGCCACATAAAAACACAAACATCCACATTATACTAGTAAACATGCCGTATTGTACCTCCTGAATACAAATGCCAGCAACCGTCCTGAGAACACATTCAATCTTTGCAGACCGTTACAACCAAATGAATCTGCAAGCCCACTCACTTCTTTATACTATTGAGAAAACCAGGCACAGAGGCATAAAACCACTCGTTTGTAGTCACAGTTTCTTTGCGTCAATCCAAGTAAGAAGGCAGCTCCTACTTTTTCTATATTTTTGTCCCCTATAACACCTGGTTTTTTATGCAGAATTCTATTCTATAAACTGAAACTGAAAATAGCAACTTTGTGGTTGTGTGTGTGGTGGGTTTTTTTGTTTGTTTTTCACTTTTTTAATCCTCACCCGAGGATATTTTCCCATCGATTTTTAAGGAGAGTGGAAGAGAGAGGGAAGGACAGAAAGAAATATCGATGTGAGAGAAACACATAGATTGGTTGCCTCCTGCACCACCCCCAACCAGGGCCCAGGCTGGGAGGAGCCTGCAACTGAGGTACATGACCTTGATCAGAATCAAACCTGGGACCCTTCTATCCGCAGGCCGACACTCTATCCACTGAGCCAAACCAGCTAGGGCAAAAGAGCAACTTTTTAATGAAATATACTTTATTGGTGGCAAAAAAGTATGATCAACCTCCACTTAATGTACAGTTTATTGTACCTTCTTAGGATATAGACTTGGTAGCATGATATTGAAATAAATTAAGCAGCGGGGATAATTTCCTCCCTCAGTGCATATAATTTTTTTTATTCAAGTGTCGGGACACACCTGTTCTTCTTGGATTAAAATTTCTTATATGCAAACCATGTGCCCTTTGAAACTGAGAGCACTGCAAAAATATAAAGCAGTTAAGGGAAGAAAATGTCAACAGGACTGTAGAATATTTAAAATCTTCTGTGAGCCTTTACAGTCATATTAAACTAAGCATTAACATTCCATATTATGTCTCTTTGACCTTCTAAAACCACACAGGGACAATGTATTTGTAAACATTTCTTGAGAAATTAAACTTCAGTGTTTTATGTTTTAAGTTGTCATTAATACAGCTTTCAACTAAGTACAAAAAGTCAACTTAAGCCCTAGCTGGTTTGACTCAGAGGATAGAGTATCGACCTGTAGACTGAAGGGTCCTGGGTTCAATTCCAGTAAAGAGCATGTACCTCAGTTGCAAGCACTGGGGCAGGTGCAGGAGGCAACCAATCGATGTATCTCTCTCACTTCAATATTTCTCTCTGTCTCTCCACCAGCCCTCCACTATCTCTAAAAATCAATGCAAAAATATCCTCAGGTGAGGATTAACAACAACACAAAAAAGTCAACTTAAAATGTCATGTCTCCCTTCCTCATCATTTTTCTATATTGAAAAATACATTTTGATATAGTCTATATATTCAAAGTTTCTCTATGGTTTGAGAAATAATTAATATTTTGATACAGACAGAAGGAGGAAAAGGAATGAATTATATTTTCTGTAAGATTTCCAGAATAACCAGGAACATGGTATAGCATATAGGTAGGTCACTTATGAGATCATGTTCCCTTGGTTAGGTATTCCTTAAGTGAGCTTTAATGGGTAAATGTTAGCACAAGCAGTATTAAATTCCTATCTCATTTTGATTAAGTTAAGCAGAAACTCCCAGAATACTGTAACCTAACTCTCTCCTTCCTAAACTCCTCAGGATCTGGTGTACAAGGACCCAACCAGGCGCAATACCCAGAAAGTATGTACCTTCAAGGAGCTGCTGTATGAGACAGTGAGAGTGCCTGGCTGTGCTCACCATGCAGACTCCGTGTATTCATACCCAGTAGCCACTGAATGTCACTGTGACAAGTGTAACAGAGACAGTACCGACTGCACCGTGCAAGGCCTGGGGCCCAGCTACTGCTCCTTCAGCGAAATAAAAGAATAAGGAGCAATGGCCATTTTAGGCTGCTTACCCTTGTCCTGAAGGACCAAGATAACCAAAAAGTCCATGTGTGTACAACATGCAAAGGCCGCAAGCCACTGTGGGCTAGGGGAGCATCCGGCCCCACTGATCCCGGCCTCTCCAGAGCTTGAGAGAGCAAGAACTGAGAGTGGTGGAGCCGGGAGCCTGGCACCACTCCACCCTGTATCTGAGGTCGGGTTCCTTAAGTTTTACTTAGTCTTACTTAACTTATAGACACATGGGTACCTTCTGTTTATTAATCTTAGAAACCTCTTAATCAATCCCTTCCCCTTGGGATAGGGATACCTATACCCAGAGGGAGGAAATGAGATGGGAGTGAAAGTACTAGATGCTGCATTCTTCTGATGGACTCTTGGGCCCTCAAAAGCAGGGCCAGCATCTTCTTCATCGTTGTAGCCTTGGCGTCTAACACCATTCCTGGAATTTGGTGAGAAACTCAACAATGGCTTCCTTAAGGAAAGTAAGAACAGAAAAGGTAGGGGGTAGGAAAACACTGAAAAAGGATGGCTGATGAGGCTGCTCCAGCAATGCCAGTCAGTCCATGGGAATGAGGGCATCAGTTCCACCTCATCTCTCCTCCTCTGGCACACGGGACAGGTTGTGCCTCTATGAATTGCTCAGTACAGCTGGGAATTAAGATTTCCAAGCTATTACTACCAAGCCCTTTAGATAAGGGCAAAATCAAGAAATGTTAATGTGGGCCTATGGAAATTAGCCCACATCTATTCCAACATTTAAATAAATTGAACAAATTCTGCCAGGCTCCTGCAAAACTCTCTTTAAAAAGTAAAACAAAAGAAAACAAAAATGTGTTACCCTGCCCTCTAGACTGGATTTGCTCCTTGGAATAGAAGGGGATTTGAAAGTAGGTTTGAAAGCAATTTCAGCAATTTATTAAGTGCATTTATCTTACCTATAAATACATTTGTGTAAATAAATAGCTTTTTTAGAAAGAATTAGCCATGAAGAAAAAGAAAGCTTGTTTTCTAGAATCCTCTCTACATAAGTCTTCTCTTTTGTTTATTTACGTTCTCTGAAATCTATGATTTCTTACAAGAAGGCACATATTGAAACTATTTCATGAGTTGATTTTTTAAAGATGTTACCTCTCTAAGTCATGTACTTGTTTCACACTTAAAATGTTTTAACTACTGTAACTTATTCAATCCTACTTTATTTTTTTAAATAACGATGCTAGCCATTAGAGTCATAAATTTGAATTTTTTCACAAACAGCTAACATAAGTGCATGTTTATAATAGTAGCAGAAAAAAATCTTAACATATAACTCCTAGTGCTTCTGTAAATATTTTATGTCCTCGCCTTTGAAAATATTAAAAATGATTTGGTCGCATTTCTGAAAGTACTTCTTTAAATTTCCTTTCATTTTTTGAAGTTATTTCCTGATGTAATAGGGAAACAAAGAGAAGGGAGAATCACAGAGTGGGTGAGCGCCCTGGAGATTCTCCAGTTCACTTCTTAAATGTTTGACATGGAAAAATTAAAGATCAAGGATGTTAAGATCACAGTCAACATCACAAAGACTATTCATGGCAGGACCAGGTTTAGAACCCTGGCTTCCTAGCTCTTAGCCCACCTCTCCTGTGACTACCCCACCATACTAAGAAGTCATTGTGGCAAGGACCGATGAAAAATTGTAGGAATTAATAATCAGCTTTGTCCATTCAAATCTGGTATTGAGTGTGGCTTACAGCTATATTCTCTACAATATTTTGACACATTGAAATTAGGGTTATAATAACAAATTTTGACAAAATGCTTTAAATTATAGCATAGCCTTTTCCTTCTCCCTATACTTTTACAAGTCAAAACAATTGCCTTCCCATTAGACGTAGTATAGGGCAATGGCCCCAGAGTTAAGTTGTCTTAATCTTCTTAACCAGATGTGTTATCTTAAACAAGTCATTTAAATTCTCTGGACTTCAGTTTCCTCTAGGACAGGTTTAGATGTTTCTTCCATTGACACTACATAGTAATTAGTTGTCAATTAACATGTCTGTGAAAGTTTTACCACCCTCTCATTCAAGCTATTTTCTGGCCTGTACTACTCAGTTCACACTGCTATAATAGAATACTACACACTGGCCCTCTTATAAACAGAAATGTATTTCTCACAGTTCTGAAGCTGAGAAGTCTAAAATCAAGGCACCAGCAGATTTGGTGTCTGGTGAGAGCCCACATCCTGTTTCAAAGACAGCTGTCTTTTTTGCTCTATTTGCACAGTGGCAGGGGAGGAAAGGAGCTCTCTTGGGCCTCTTTTATACGAGCATTTATTCCATTCCATTGATGAGGTCTCTGTCCTCTTGACTAATTACTTCTCAAAGGCCCGATCCAAATACCATCACATGGGGAATTGGGTTTCAACATATAAATTTGGAGGGAAGGCAAACATTGAGTCTATAGCATGGCCTGTGAGAATGAAATGTGAATAACCTTCCTTATGCAAAAAATGTAAGGAAATCTATAGTTCAAAATGGTTGGCAATTTCAGCATTGAAAAGACATAAACAAACAAAATCTTAGCTGAATATAACTGAGTATGAAAGTTGGGTCAATGATTTATATTCATAAGTTCCTAGAAACATTTTTAAACTGTCTTAGGAGTTTTCATTTAATTCATTTATATTCACTATAGCAAAAACAGTACTTCAATTTATAAGGTAGCTCTAGGCATTTCATTTGTTAGGCTGATTTACAGTAAATTGGCTTATTGCAGCATAATAAAAAATAGTCTTTGCTATATGCCACTACAATAAATTAATCAAGCAATTAAAATTGATTTTTCACACTACAATCTTATTTTGTTTTCTCACATATATAAAATAATAGCATCTAGCATCATTTAAAACCAATAATATGATTTGTGCTTTGCAGAAACCAACAAATTAAAAACCAAACCTTTGCATTAGTTGCAACAGAAACAGCCAAGAGCGTTTGAGAAATGAGTATGATTTTTCCTTCACCATTACTATAGCACACGGAATCTGGGAACAAATGGAGCCTAGTGCAGTCGTGTGGTTGTTTTAAAGGCTGTAACACTTCAGGACAATGCAAATGGCTTCTCACATTAAAAAGACATTACATCGCTCATCAATTTAGAAGAAAAGGCAAACGACCGCTCTTGAATTATAAAGTACATTTGTGTGAAAAATTACCTCCGAGCTGCAGGAGATCCTGAGGCTATTGTGATGTACCTCTTCACGTGTGCTGGAAGTGATGGTAGCCCTCCCCAGGGTTGAGAAAGGCAGCAGTTCTGTTGTTCAAAATATTTAAAGTGAGTGATTAATCATGAGCTGTGTCATAGGCATGTGAAGTGATGGAAGATGGAAAAACTGAGAAACAAAGTGGCTTTGCGGAGGAGGTGTAATCAACCCCTGATTAATTGTGCTAATGGAAAGAAGTGTTGTGGATAACACAAACATCAGTAAGTGCCAAATGAAAACTAGCCTGAGTTTGTCCCAAAATGTATAAACTGAAATTTTAAGATAGGAAATTTTCCTCCCTTGAAACTGTTATCCATGGGGGTAGGTCTATAATTTAACCCAAACAGTATCTTCAAAAGAATAATGCCTTGCAGTGTTAAAGGAGTTGGAATAATAACATCTGACAAAGGGAATGCATTCCAGATACAGCACTTGTAGAGTAAGCATAGTTCTCTCTGTACTGCCCCAATGCCTATCCACTAGCCTTAAGATGGACTGAAAACTGCAAAGGCCAAAGCTTACTTGTTCAAAAATAAAAGTTCTGCCAGGGTTTCCCAGATGGGTCTGATAAAACAGATTAAAGTAATCCAGGTTTATTAAAGGTTTTCTTTAACAGATATACAAACAGAGCTGCTTCACAAAGACACTCAATAAAACAGGGAGAAGAGCCCACTCTTCATCAGCTATTTCCATCTAGCCTTGCAGCATGGGTGTTTTCAAGCTTTCAAAACATAAAATTCGGTGGGCATTCTGTTTCAGACAGAAGGCTAAATACTCCTGAGAATGGACTATGGAAAAAGCACACCTGGTTACTGCCCTGATGGAATAAAGCACCCAGCAACTCTTAGCACACAATAAATGCACAAGAAATATAACTGGTTTCTCCTTTCAAATGTTCATTGATTCTGAAATCTCTATGGGCTGAGAAGCCAGCTGCTAAAATATTAATTTAGATTTTTAAAGAAGGGTTTGGGTAGAGCATAAGTATTTAGGGCAACATCCTATCTAATAAAGAGGGAATATGCAAATTGACCATCATGCCATCACAAAGATGCCAGCACCCATAGCCACAAGATGGCAGCGCCCAGTCCCCTCAGCCCCGCCGGAGTACCCAGTCCTTTCAGCCCCACTGGGAGGTGGCAGGCGCACGGTGCAGCTGGATCCGCTCTCAGCCCCCAGCCGCCCAGGGCCAGTCCAAGGCGCAGGAAGGTGACTGCCTGGCCGATGCCCGAGGCGCAGGCAAGCCTCAGAAGGCAGCTGCCCAGCTGCCTAGGGCCGGCCTGAGGTGCAGGCAAGCCTCAGATGGTGGCTGCCCACCTGCCCAGGGCCACCCAAGGCTCAGGTAACCAGGGCTGGCCAAGGCTTGTGCTGCCAGCAGTGGCAGCAGTAGAAGTGTGATGGGGCATCGTCTTCCCCTGATCACCGGGTCGCCTCCCACCCCTAAGGGCTCCCGGACTGTGAGAGGGGGCAGGCTGGGCTGAGGAACCCCCCCTCCAGTGCATGAATTTTCATTCACTGGGCCTCTAGTGCTAGTTATAATGTCCTCTATAATGGAAAGTACAAATAAGAAAAGAAATCAGACCTGGTATAAAATCCATGTGGAATGATAGGACTTTAGGAGTTTGAAGATTGTCAATATTTAAGAACATTTAAGAAGTGAACTGAAAGGGCATGAGATTCCCAAGGAGATTGTTCTAAGTTTAGTGCCAACATAGATGAATCCAAAAAAATTTGGGACAATGTCAAATAAAAAAGATACAAAATTAAAAATGATACATGATATACCAAGTGGACTTTGGGAGTTGGGAAAGAAGGCAGGAAAATGCCTAGTCAATAAATCAGAGCTTGTTCTTAAATATTTTATTGGATCCCTAATTATTCACATTTATTGGTTTTTATCACTGTAGAAATAAGCAGCACAAGAATTTTAATAACCTACACACAAACATCCATGCCTCTAGAATTTCATCCTGAGGATTTTGTTATTTCTTGTATGGGACCACTGAATTTCCCAGATTCCCACACCCTGTCATTCTGAGCATACAAATCAGTTATATTCTAAATGTCTAGTACCCAGTTGAAATAAACACATATCGTTGGTATGCTTATGCGTGAAGAAATATAGGTGAGAATAAGCAAGTGATTCCTTTTTAAACTGGGGACATTTTGAACATTTGTTTTTCAATTACAGTTGACATACAATATTATTAGTTTCAGGTGTGCAACACAGTGAGTAGACATTTATATATCTTACAAAGTGATCACCCTGATAAGTGTAGTACCCATCTGGCACCATACATAGTCTAACTTCTGTCCAACCATTTTACCAACAGTGGTCTTATTTAGGGCAATCATAAACTCCTGGTTTTTAAATCCAATGGTCAACTTTCAGCATACATTTTTACAGGAACTCTTTGCTGTACACAATCCTGTAGATCATTCCCTCCTCCCTTCTTAAAGTTCCTATTTCCTTGTTCCTATGGCATTCTACTCTCTGGGTTCTCTTGTCTCTGTCAATCACTTCTGTGTCTTCTATGTACTATCTCCCAAGGTGCTCTCCTCCACTCAGTACTCATACTTTCCCTAATAGATCACTTAATATCTTTCACTGACAACTTAATGACCAATGAAGCAAATTCTTTAGCAAAGGCTAGATTTTTTTTTAACCCATGCCCATTAACTTGCAGCTGAACACTGGTCTTGTAGTCATTCCCAACATGCCCCAAATCAAATTCATCATCTCCATTGCAAAAGTATTCCAGGTCTGTATTCTCTACTTGTATCCACCTGTGATTGAAAGCTAAGAATCATTCTTGACTCTCCCCTCTCCTTCACATTTCATTTCTAGGTGCAGTAGTGTAAATAGCATGGTGATTCAGAGATTAGCACTAAACAGGTCCTTGCTCCTGATTCATTAACTATATTGGCCAAAGTTATTGGACAGAAATTTCATATAGTTCAACCTAGTACTTCAGTCTTTTTAAGCTTATTTCCCCCTATCTATATATGGTACATATTACACAGAGATTTGTTTTAAAGATTAAATAATGTAATGCACGCAAAGCACTCAGCTTCTTGCTTAATACATAATAAATGTTCAATAAGTGTAGATACCTTTATCAAATTCATCAAGTCCTTACTATTTCCCTCCAAAATACATCATGAATTTATTTCCTCTACCTTATCACTATTTACTCCACTTATTTGTTCTCTTAGCAAATTTTTATTGAATGACCACGTATCCCAGGTACTACAATAGACCTTCAGAACTCATGATGGACAAAACAGGCATAGCTCCTGCTCAGGTGTACTTTCAGAATGGGGGGAAGACAGACTGTTACACAGCAATTAAACGGAAGTGATTAAAAGTCACGACTGCAGGGTTTCCTCTGGTTAGTGAGAGAATACACTTTCCAAGACTCATCCCCTTCTCCTAGGGTACTGGGTGAGGAAACAACATACCCTAAGACCAGAGATGAAAGAAGTACTGAAAAAACTCCTGCCAGAATGATCTATCTAAACCACAAATCTGACTATATCACTCACTGTGTAAACCATGCTGATCAAATAATTGAATCCATACTCCCTTCCCTGAAAACTGAACTTTAGACCACTTTACAACTGGCATTCCCTTTTTTTAATGCATTTTTTATTGTTGATATTATTACAGATATCTCCCATTCCCCCACCGCCCACCTTTCTGACATACCCTTTTGCTTAGAGCATATTTCACTTGCTAAGACAACATTCCACTTGCTAAGATCATTATCTTTCCCCTCAGGACCCGCCCAGAAAATTCTCCACCCAGAAAAAGTCTGCCTAGAGTCCTTTAAAATCTCAAACTCCCTGTCCCTAGGTGCTAGAGCCATTTGGGGGCTCAGTCCATCTTATTTTCCAGATGACCTAATACATTTATAATGAAGTATGGTAGCAACCATACTTGGGTAAAAATTGCTGTTTAATATTTTAACCTTGCTATTTTGGGTTCTGTACTCATTTAAAAGTTATTTTGATTTTCTGAACTTATGTATGATTGAATACTCCATTGATGGTGGTTTGAATATCCCATTGATTGTGATCTCACTGGTTACAGAAGCACATTCTTCTGAGAACCAGGACAGCTCAATTATCCCAAATTGTCTCAGTAGCGACAGATAACTGAGTTTCGGTTGACTCAGTGATCCCAGAATCCGGACAGCACAATTATTCTAAATTGCCCCAGTGGTCCCAGATAATGTGTTTCTGTTGATTCAGTGATTCGTAAATACTTTAGATAACTAACTTGCTCAATTTTTGCTTCTGTAAAGAATGCTTTTCGCGAAACAGGTTCCTCATTCCAGACCCAAAGATGTAATCAATACCTTTGTGATATTCTGCCAATATAAGCCAGATGTGGCAAGCTTTCTGGGGCTGCGAGGTCTGGAGCGCTTTTGCTCCCTCGTATGCCGTCAGCTTTTAATAAATGACTCCATAATTCGGCTTTTTGAGGCGTCCTTTGTAAGATGGGGGTACACTACAACAATAATCCCTTACCACTTTGGCCTCCTGCGTTCCTCCTTTGGTGACCCTAACACACTGGACAAGAAATGTGGGAAGAGGCGCAGAGCCTTGCATGCCCTCTCTAGGGTACAGCATTCTCCCAGAATCTTACATGTGTTCACTTACCTGAGGGGCTCTCTGAACCCCATCCTTTTGGGTTTCATCAGGCTTCATTAAGTAAGCATGATTGATTAAGTCATCAGCCATTAGTGAATGAACTCAATCTTTTGCCCCCTTCCCCTCTCAGAGGTAGGGTGGGGCCTAAAGTGCCAACCCTCTAGTCACGTGGTTGGTTCCCCTGGGGCATTTTAATAGTCTCCTCACTAACAAACTCAGGTATTGTTGTAAAGGTCTTTTTATGAATAACTAAGACACCTTTATCATTCTTATCTCTTAGGAAATTCCAAGGATTTTAGAAGTTCTCTGTCAGGAAAGGTGACCAAAACCAACTATACTAGTAAATATTTTTTTTGTAGATCACAATACCCTTCAATATATATGAATATACCTCGTTCATATATATATATATTTATATACACACACACACACACACACACACACACACACACACACACACACATATATATATATATATATATATATATATATGGCATATAGTAAGCTCTCAATAACTGGTAGCTATAATTATTCTTGCTACTATTTATGGACATCCCATTATATCTGGGAACACTGGAATAATCAGCTCACACTTCCTGACATGCTATATTTTTATCGTGAACGATGGATAGTAAACTGAGAAGTGGAGTTGTTATTTGATCCTGTATTTCCTGACTTCCCTCCCACCACTTTGTATCCTCATTTCTTGCAATAGCATTCAAGAGTCAACTGATCTAAAGAAATGTGATATAGAGAATTTAACTATCGACTGGGAAGTAAGACAGATTGAAACTGCATTTTTGGCTTTTGCTTTTTCTCATTTGAAGCAAAGATTTCAGACTGTTGTGGGGGTGGCATGGGGAAGGAAATACAGATCCGTTCACAGCTGCTACTCAAAATACTAGCCATATAACCAGGAGAGAATTTGGCTCAAATTAAAACCCCAGGGCCTTTTTTTTTTTTGCCATCATAATAATTATTATATCAATTAAGATTCATTTGGGTGTCCACAGTGTGTTTGGCACTATATCAAAGAAGGAAGGTGATGATTACAGGAATGGCTTTAACCATTTTGCTCATGTCTGAAAATGATCCAAATGGTATAAAGAAACAGCAGACATAAATCATTAAATTTTTGTAATTCAACAGCATTTAAAATAATAAAATATTAAAATTAGGAAAATATCCAGAATTCTGTTGCATAGCGTCAGAGGTTGATTAAACTCAGAATGGTAATGTTACACAACCAATATAAAAGTTATAGTTCCTAAAGTTTGTACAGCCAGTAAGAAATAAGGAAAGCCAAGACTCATAGCCAGGCCTTCTAATTCAAAAATGCAGTGTTACATAGATCTCCTTTCTTTCTAATTACTCTCTAGGAAAATTAGGAGTCAAGCCATTAGTATCTACATGTTTTGTCTTTTCTATATTAGCCATTATTAACAATAGGAAAAGAAGATACTGATGACTTTAATGGGGATGCTCTGAAATGAGGGGGGAGCTTCTTTATATGGACAAAATGAACAATTCTAAATACTCTGGGGATTCCATGAGAGAATCCTTATTTGGGATAGTAAGCAAAGCTTTGAAGAGCAATTCTGCCAAGAAGCCAGCAGAGGGAGACATACAAGTTTAAGCATTCCAACTAAGCAACTAACAGTCCTAGGCTGTGGGAATGCTATAGTAAGCCAAACCAACATGGCATCTTCTTTCATAACTCATACCATCCAGTGACTTTCTTGACAAAATTCTAAACTCCGTTGTCCCTTCTGATGCACCCAATTGACAATTCCTCTATCTTGAATTAATGCAGTTATTTGTCCCTCACAAGGACACCTTCACACTAGAAGAGGAATTGAAATTTTCATATCATAGATTTATGTCTCTACATCTTCATACTCTCTAACTTCATAGAGACTCTAAATGTTGCTTTTATATGCCCCTAGTTATAGTTATCTCTTTATTCCCCTAGCCTCTAAGTGAAATTGAGTATTTCATTTACTTACAAATGCAGACAACAAATTATAGTATTGATAGCAGTACCTATTAGTACTGCTGTAGTATGAATAACTGTGTCTACAATATCATATAGAATCACCAATAGAAATCACAGATTGTATCAAATTATAGTTGTTACAGATAACTCAAAATACCATTTATACTCATCACTACTTTGAAAGTATGGTCGTTATTAGATTGGGTACTAGACTACGCCATTTTATGCATTTTTAAAATGTATCTGCAATTGTTTTATACTTCTCCCATCAAGAGGTGGAAACTATGGTCCCTCTCCTTGAATCTGGGCCAAGTCAGTGAGTCACATATAACCAACAGAACAGGTGGAAGTGACAATTCATGACTCCCGGGGATGGGTCATAAAAGATGAAGCAGCTTTCACTTTGCTTGCTGGAGCATAAGCACCAGAAGCCTTGAGCCACCAAGCAATAAATTCAGCTCCCTTACAGCTAGTGTGCTGGAAGTGATGGGGGGGAGAGAGGGAGAAAGAGGAACATTCATTGGCCAGGCTCCCCTGTTTTTATTTTGATTGATAGGGACAAGGTGCTTAATACAAGATCCCTCTACTCTGGCTAATTGGGAACACAAACTCTTCTCAACATTAGAAATTGTTTGGCCTACTATTTTTTGGCGGTTCTTTCGCACCCCTCCCAGAGTTTCACCCTTCCACTGCACAGATCAATACTCAGGCAAAGGTATAAAGCAGGGGTGGGGAACATTTTTTCTGCCAAGGGCCATTTGGATATTTATATCATTCACGTGCCATACAAAATTATCAATTTAAAAATTAGCCTGCTATATTTGGTCAAACATTTAATTAACTCACTCCAAATGCCTTTGCAGGGCCAGAACGAATGATTTCTCGGGCCTTTTATGTCCCGGGCCGGACATTCCCCACTCCTGGTATTTGGGAGGAAAGGTGAGGGAGAGAGGAAAGGTGCGGGAGAGAGGTTCACCTGGGGAGACCTCCAAGACTCTGTGCCACTTCCTCCTCTCTGATACCAGCCCATCAGCTTCTCTGAATCTCCAGCTCTATCTCCTCCACTAGTCTCTGTTTAGGTTCCCCTACCTGCTCTGTGCCCTGAACTCTGGCTCCAGGCAGTAAGCTGGGATCACTATAGGACTTACCTTATTTTTATTTTTTTATTTTTTGTTAATCCTTACCCAAGGATATTTTTCCACTGATTTTTAGAGAGAGTGGAAAGGAGGGGGAGGGACAGAGAGAACATCAATGTGAGAGAGACACAACACATTCACTCTGACCAGGGCCAGGGGGATCAAGCTGCAAGCAGTAGATGCCCTTGACTAGAATTGAACCCAGGACCCTTCCGTCCACAGGCTGACACTCTATCCACTGAGCCAAAACAGCTAGGGCAGGACTTACCTTAGTTGTTTCTCTTCTTTCAGAACCACAATTCTGTATTTAGATGTTCTCCAATATCTAAAAACTAGAGGCCTGGTGCACGAAATTCATGCATGGGTAGGGTCCCTAGGCCTGGCCGGCGATCAGGGCCGATCGGGGCCTTCCGGTTGCCAGCTGGGACCTCCCTTTCCCAGCTGCCAGGTGCCAGCTGGGGCCTTCCTTTCCTCCACGCCATCCCCTGGTTGTCAGTGCACATCATAGCAAGCGATGGAACTCTCAGGCTCCCGGTCAAACTCCCGAGGGGACAATTTGCATATTAGGCTTTTATATATATAGATAGTTGTTTTCAGTAGGAGGGCAATCTGCAGAAGCAAAAGTCCAAATGTAATGGTTAAAACCTATTTAAAACACTGAATTGTGTTGTTTATTCTTAATTATACTCAAAACTAAAAAAAAAAGCCCTTCATACTATAGTAATAATAGTAAAGGCTGCTGAAAATGTTCTCTATGGTAGCTATTATCTCTAACCTCCCACTCTTTAACCTCCACTTCACTGAAAGAGCTCTTATCACACCATCTATAACTATCTAATTGCCCTAAAGAATATATTTTAGTCTCTTTTTTACTTGATTTTATACAGTTATGCAACCCAATATGGTAGCCACTATCTACATGGAGCAACTGAGTACCTGAAATGTGGCCAGTCCAAATTGAAAGGTGCTGGAGGTATAAAATACACACCAGATTTTAAAATAAACTTAGTATAAAAAAGGACTACAACATACTTTATTAATGATTTTATATTCATTACATGGTAAAATGAT
Source organism: Corynorhinus townsendii (assembly GCA_026230045.1). NCBI lineage: Eukaryota > Metazoa > Chordata > Mammalia > Chiroptera > Vespertilionidae > Corynorhinus > Corynorhinus townsendii. The sequence continues at coordinate 23,263,699 of JAPDVU010000008.1, read as the reverse complement.
AATGTTTTAAATATACTGGGTTAAAGAAAACATATTTGTAAAATTAATTTTACCTATTTCTTTTTACCTTTCTAGCAGTACTACTAAAAAATTTACAATTACTTATGTGACTCTCATTATACATCTAAAGGCCAGAACTGTTCTGTAGCAACCTCTCCCTCTCGTATTGCTAGAGCCCTGCTCTCAGCTCTTTCTTTCCTTGGTAGGTAGGACTTTGCTCTGCCTTTGTTTTCTGGCTACCTCACTGCCTCCACCTTCTCTGACTTCCTCCGAGACCTAAATCTATTGTTTGCAAATTTTAGCATGCTGCAAAATTGTGTAATTGCTTGCCAACATCTCAGATTCTTTCTTTTTTAAAAATATATATTTTTATTGATTTCAGAGAGGAAGGGTGAGGGAGAGAGAGATAAAAACATCAATGATGAGAGAGAATCATTGATTAGCTCTCTCCTGCACATCCCCTACTGGGGATCAAGCCTGCAACCCTGGCATGTGCCCTTAACTGGAATCCAACCCAGGATCCTTCGGTCAGCGGGCTAACACTCCACACACTGAGCCAAACCAGCTAGGGCTCAGATTCCTTCTTGAAGCTTATCTGTAAAGACTGATCTAGTACTAACATTTACCAAAACGGATCTGCAGCTCAAATGCCTCTCATCACCTGCCTCTTCTTTCCAACTGCATATTGTGCATCTTCACTTGGCTGTCTTAGATTTAACATATCCAAGGTTTAATTCCTTCTCGCTATTCTCCATAACCCATTTCTCCTTTGGTCCTCCCGAATTACCCAAGCCAGGACCCTAAAATTTTCTCCTTCTTCCTCGCATCTGTATCTAATCCGTTACTAAGCCTGCTTGCTTAATTTCTATCCTCTCTATGCTTTCTTATTCCCTTAGTTTGGGGTATTTCAATCTTGGCACTATTGAAATTTTGAACCAGATCATTCTTTTGTGAGGGGTCGTTTTTCCACAATGTAGCATGTTTAGCAAGTCCCCTGTCCTCACCCCACTAAATATCAGTAGCACCCCCTAGCTGAGAAAACAAAACAAAAAATGTTTCCAGACATTACTAAATGTCTAAGGAAGGGGTGGAAAAAGGAATCACCTCACCCCAGAGACACTGAGTTGATGGAGGACATCATTATTAATCTCTGCATTAGGGCAAAAGAGCATACTGGCTCTCCTGCCCAGTACTGTACCTCTTCCCTATTCTCCATACTCCTTACAGTTTCCCACTTCAGTTCAGAATAAAGTTTAGTATCTCTAATATAACATAAGAAGAGTATTATCTGTCCTCTACTTACCTTTCTCAGCTTCCCACTCCAGCTATACTGAATTCCTTGTAGTTTCCTTAGGGATGGATGAAAGTCATAAGAAGTGTTAGTCAGAAAAAGTGTTAAATACACTGGCAGCTTATGAGATAAATGCAAAATTTACAGGATGTTTTATATAGAGAATATGAGTAAGCAAGTACTTTGTGAAACATAGGCAGAATTCCATTAAATATACATAGTGAGTAAACTATAAGGCATGCCAAAGTTAAAATAAGTTGAAAATATCATGGAACAGAGGGACATTTATAGTTAAAAAAAAAAAAATGAGGAGGGGATGGTGGTGGTGGAAAAACTAAGCTATGAATAATTATGCCATCTCTGAGCTGACAGCTATATCACCACCAAATCATTCATCCAGAGGTGATACCTAGTATAATCTCATATGTGCTCAAGCCCAAAAATAAATTAGTTAATTAGTTAATTAATTAATGCAAATAAACGCATGTCTGTTCAGGCTAATTAGTGAGCTCCGGTTGTGGCCAGACATGTTTCCCTGCACCTACCAAACAGAGCAAGCATGTGGGCCTCCTTTCTGTGACCTGAACTCTGGCCTTCATAAGCATATCGTCAATGGAAGAGGTTGACTGAACATATGAACATTGCTTAACTCCGGATTCAAGCACTGTCCTTCCACTTGTTTGCATCCTATCCTAAATGTGTCAGTGTACTCCTGTTCTTTTCCCTTGCTTTGCACTAGGTATTAAAATGGAGTCAATAAACCATTTTATTCAAGCATCTTAATTTGGGCTGAGTCTTCTATTTCATTACCTCTAGGATAGCTTGCCTAGTGGTAGTTTGCCTGAAAGCCACCATTGCATCAGGTTAGTTTTCCATATGACAGCTCAAATTCAAGCAATAATCTCCTCTCAGAATGCCTCTGCTTCAGTAACTCTCATTTTATCCTGTTCATATCCTGTCTCCATTATGGCATTAAGCACGCCACACTGGGGTTAGCTCTTTACTCCTTTGTTTCTCTCTCTGGTCTGTGAGCTCTTTGAAAGGAGGGAGAAGTTTTATTCTTTTGTCTCATTTTCTCTTAGCAAAGTGCCAACCATAAAGTAACTGCTAAAAAAGCTACTGCACGTGACCTCCTGGAGAAACAGTTGAATGGATTATCTGTTGTTGTTGCCTTTCTTTCATTCCCCAATTCTAAGACTGGTGTAATATTGGTGAGTAGCAAAACCCTGCCTGCTTACACGGCAGCATGGAGGTGGTGCAAGAGCCGTTGCAGAGAACAACCTACATTAAGAGTGTATAGCATTGCTAGCAAGCTCGGGCCTTGGAGGACTGTATTTCCCTGCCTCAATTTTTTTTTGTTTTGTTTTTCTCTCTCACTTGGGTGGCTACAAAAACAGTACAGAGGGGCTGGGAGGCTGTTCCCATCTACTCCCACCTGAAAATGACTGAAGACTGAGTCCCTTTAAAGGGATCTTGAGCTCTCAAAGATTCTAAATGAATGAAATCCACTTTAAAATGAATGAGTACCTAAACTGTGGCAAACCTTAGAGATACAAGAGAGTTATTTCTCCCCTCAAAACATTTACAAGCATCTTCTTGGAGCCCATATTATATTCAAAGTAATAATCAGCTATTTTTTAATAGTTTAAAAGAGATGCATTTTGGGATACTTTTAGCTTGAATAAAATTAATGAAATAAAATGTGAGACCTTAAATAAAGGGTCTGTTCTTGAGGTCCTTTTAACACAAGCCCTTCTCTGCGGATTAGAAAAATTAGGGTGCAAATATTTGGCTTCCACGACCAGGCGTCGAGATTTGCGAACAGAATCCAAGCTAGCCAAACCTGCACCTGGGAAGAGACGGCCCCCGGGACCAAACAATTGCCTAAAACAACAAAATCTAGTCAGCGCTAGAAGCAACTGTTGCCTCACCTGGAATCATTCGCCCATTGACACCGCCCCATGCTTTCCGCCGCGGCGGGGCGCCCGGCTCCTTCCGCTCTAGGCTTCCCTCTCGTCTCTCTCTATGGTCGCGCTGGGCCCCTCTAGCTCTCGCTCGCCGTCCTCTCTGTGGTTGTGTGAGGACGCGCCGAGGAGCGGGCGGTGGAGGTTGTGGTGCGTGATTACAAGTTCTCTGCGAACCCGGGCGGAGGAGCTCGCGCTCAGGTGGAAAGGGCCGCGGGGGAGATTCTGGGAGGGAAGGAGCGGGAGCGTGGAGACGGGTCCCTGGAAAGGAAGGGGACCCGGGCCGGAGGCGGGAGAGGAGGCCCGGAAGCGGGAGGGGAATTTTCTGCAACCTCCCGATACCCCGATCCCCGACCCCAGTTCATCGGCGCCCCTTGGTGCGCAGGCCCAGCGCAGTGTCCGCCGCATCTGTCGCGTCTGCGAGTTGTCGCCTCTCATCCGGAGTCCGGGAGCCCTCAAAGCGATGGGTTAGGTGGATGAGGATTAAAATATGGTGGCCTTGAACCCCGTACCCAGCGTCTATCTCTCCTATTTTGTTTTTATTCTTTGTAATCAGTGTCCTCCCAGCCCTAGATGTGTGGGTGAGGCCGGGGGCGGAGCAGTAGTCGTTTTTTTATCCCGGTACCATGAACATAGTAGGTGCTCCTTGGACGTATCTGGTGGCTTGAAACGTTTGGATAGAGCCGTGAACTGGCGGGAGGCGTTAGGCCTGTGACCTCCATAGGGTTGGGGGTGGAAAGAACTGCAGGATCCTGGGGACTTAGTCACATTGATTTTGGGAGATTTAGGCTTCTTGGGTGAGATTCGTATAGTTTCTGGACATATATTCGTTTAAAAGACGTTGTGAAGAGTCTACTAAGTAAGTGTCAGTGTTGTGCTAGAGAAGTCGACTGTACATGGGACCCAGGTGATTTCTTGCCCTCACAGAACTTAATCTGTAATGGGGGGGGGGGGGGGGCGCTTAACAAATAACAAGCCTGTGATGAGTGCTATGAAAAGGGAAGTCCCCGAAGTTCTTGTTTTTCCACCCTGGATGAGAAAGAAAGTGATACCATAGAGCTCCTGTCTTCCAACCGCTGAGAAATCACAGTGACCCTCGGCTCACAGCGCAAGTGTGCAGCCAGAGGAAGGAGGGCCTGTCACAGTGGTATCTGGGTGAGGATCAGCAGGTCGGTGGAGACACTGGCACGGTCTGGAAGGATAAATTAGCCCGGGATGGGTTAGGTGGATGAGGATTAAAATACGGTGGCCTTGAACCCCGTACCCAGGTAACCGCCACCCCCTCCCCCACCGCCCGGAGGAGGGGCTTTCTAAGCAAAGAGAACAGTATAAAGGCATACAACGGAAAAGAACTTCGCAGGGAGTGTAGTTTTGTGTCATTTAGAACAAATGATGGCATTCTAAAGAGCCCAGACTTTATTTTCTACAAAGTGGTAAAAAGAAAAAAAAAGTGTTTTCAACAGATTATAGTTCCGTTTCACAATCATTTACTCAGCATCCATAGCATGAACCAGTGGTTGTTTGACAATCTTGGTGACATCCGGATTAAGGTAGAATGAGGAGAGCTTTGCTCAGGACTCTTGGTCTGGAAACTGCGTGTTGCAGTCCCCCGTCACTTCGTTCTCCTTGGCCTTTAAGGACCAGAGGAATAGTGACAAATTGCAAATGGATTCCAAAAATGATCTGAAAGTACACCGGACAGAGCATTAAAAAATCTGAGGGAAGTGCTTTGAGTGAGCCTAATTAACAGATTCTTCATATAAAGTAAAATTGGGTTTGGATATGTGTGCTTTTAATTCATTCAGCTAATACATGTCTCTGATATATCAGCCATTGTGTTAGCTTGGAAACTAGAGCTCTAAACTTCAGTTTCTTCATCTGTAAATGGGGGTGATAGTACCTCAAAGTTGTGAAGATTAATAAGATGATGTTATATTGTAAATCATCGAGCTAAACAGAGGCCGCCTTAATCAGCCGGATTTTGGAGCCTTTATTAGGCTAGCAGTCTCAGGAGTTGTCTCTCAAAGTCTGAGCAAAGCAATATGGAGGGAGCGTTCCCTTTATACCCCATTGGTCTCTTTGTCCCCCAAATATGGGGTTCCCGGACCTTTTGTAGGCTTTACAAAGAGCCTTATGTAGATATTTTGCAGGAAGCTTGTAACCTGCCCACAGCACAACTCAGTAGCCTTGAGCATAGTACATTTCAGATAACTGGAGGGCACCTGGTGTGGGAGTAGCCAGGAACAGCAGCTGAGCGGCTTGCAAGGTCAGATAGTTGAGCTTATTTTCCCTATCATTTAAGCAAGCAAGCTGTTTACAGAAGCCAAGAATAGCAGGGTTAAAATTTCAAACAGCAGTTTTTCCCAGCATAGAAGTTACAGGGGTAAGATGGAGTGCCTATACTTCAGTGTTTGTGGTATCGGTGTACCCAGCTCTTACTAGAAATCTTTTTAAATGGTACTATGGACTATGTGTTTGTTTTAAATTCTCTTTACCTTTCTTATTGGCTCTGGGCCTTTACTTGAGAATTGAGATTATCTCGTCTTGGCTCTTTAGTCCTTGTGTTAGTGCCCATGTAATGTACATAGTTAATATTTGAAGGTAATTGGCACAAAAAGTTGACAGTTACAAGAGGCATGACTTTTTTATGTGTGCATAGTAGGGGTAGATGAAAATACTTTATTTTCATTAAATAAGAGATGACTTAGAAAATGCTTGACTAATTATAAGAACTTATACTTCACCCCTACCCCCAAAGGCCATTTTTCATGAAAGAGAAGGACTCTTGACTTAACTTAAAAAACTCAGTAAATTTTTTATTTAGTTAAATTTCCTCTTAATACTACTGTTCCCACTAATTAGGAGACTGGTCAAGTAAAAATGCTGCATTAATGAGAAATCAATATATTGGAACACAGTATTACTACACTTCCCCTAAAAATTTTGGGAAGAAAAAATAATTAGTTTCCTTTTTAATCTGCACTTCCCTCTGCTCTTGTTTTCAGACAGTTTCATTTTAAACTGAGCAGCTCCTATAATTTGTTCATAGGCAGTTCAGATTTCTTTTAATAACAGGTAAGAGGTGGAACCTAATTTGAAGCTGGCACCGAAGAAAGGTCTCTACTTACTAGAAAATGCCAAAAAATCCTATATAATAAAGAGGTAATATGCAAATTGACCATCACTCCAACACACAAGATGGCCGCCACAAGTTGGCCAGCAGGGGAGGGCAGTTGGGAGGGACCAGGCCTGCAGGGGAGGGGAGTTAGGGGTGACCAGGCTGGCAGAGGAGGGAAGTTGGGGGCAACCGGGCCGGCAGAGGAGAGCAGTTAGGGGTGACCAGGCCGGCAGGGGAGGGCAGTTGGGGGCGACCAGGTCTGCAGGGAAGGGCAGTTAGGGGCAATTGGGCCAGCAGGGGAGCAGTTGGGCATCCATCAGGCTGGTAGGGGAGTGGTTAGGGGGTGATCAGGCTGACAGGCAGAAGCAGTTAGGGGCAATCAGGCAGGCAGGCAAGTGAGCAGTTGGGAGCACGCAGTCCTGGATTGTGAGAAGGGTCCCAGATTGGAGAGGGTGCAGGCTAGGCTGAGGGACACACACCCCCATGCACGAATTTCATACACCGGGCCTCTAGTAAATAAATAAAAGTTGCATAGTAAATGAGGTTGCTAGAATTAGCAAATAAAAATATGGGATTCCCAGTTAAATTTGAATTTCAGACAAATAACAGCTTATTTTTTAGCAATATTTGGGACATAATTAATGTGAAAATTATTTGTGCATTATCTAAAATTTAACTTTAACTGAGCATTCTATATTTTATCTGGCAACTCCAGTAAACAGTGTAATTGTGCAGACAGTTTAATTCCTTCAAGTGTTCCTCCAAAAATTACATACAGTACTCAAAAGTGTGCCAAAAACAGAAGACTTTGTGATACTGGGACAGAGAAGAATTTCTCAAACAAAAATGCGCATATCAAACGAAATCTATCACAAAGTCTTCTGGGGTTTTTTTATTTTGTAAATATATTTTCATGCTTAATTCTTTAATCCAACTGGAATTGATTTTTGTTTGTGAAAGAGAATCTTATTCAGCCCTTTTCCACATGGTTAGGCAGTTTTCCAAGCATCTTTCATTAAATCCTTCCATTACTGTGTAATGCCCACTGATTTATAATACCATATGTTATACATCTTCCTCTTTTCATGGATCTATTTGTCTATATTATGCTGATCCCAGTTTTCATTATAATAGTTTTATAGTAAATGTCTTACTCTGTTTTTCTTCAGATTCTCTTGGCTCACTTGGACCTTTACCGTTCCATGTAAAAACTATTTTGCTAAATTCCAAGAGGAAGTAGGCAGAACACCTAATGGGATTTTGATTGGAATAGTTTTGGATTTTAAGATTTATATGTTTTGTAAGGTATCTTAAAGTGTTTTTGGTTTCCAGTATCTTTGTTAAATTATCTTGCTACTCCTAATAGTTTGCTAAAACCTCTTATATTTTCCATGTAGATATTTAAATAATCTTTAAGTAATATTTCTTGTTTCTTTCTTTTCAATTCTGATACCTTTTAATATGGTGTTAAATGGAAGCTGTGGTATTATGTAGTTCTAACTTTACAGGGAATGCTTCTGATGTTTCATGATTAAATATAATAATGATTCTTGTAGACTTTTTGGTAATACCTTTTTATTCCTTTTATGCTAAGAGTTTTCTTTCTTTTAAACAAGTATTGAGTTTTATCAAATGCCTTTTCAGTTTCCCAGATAAAAATTTATAGCACAAATCTGACTCTCTTTAATATTTTCTTTAGGGTGGCCAGCATATCACTTATTAGAGAGAGGTCAGTTGCTCGACAGAATTAAACAGGAAATTTGCTAGAGTCAAGAATGATGGATCCGTGTTCAGTTGGAGTTCAGCTTCGTACCACAAATGAATGCCATAAAACCTACTATACTCGTCATACAGGTTTCAAGACTTTACAAGAATTGTCATCAAATGATATGCTTCTACTTCAACTTAGAACTGGAATGACACTTTCTGGGAACAATACAATTTGCTTTCATCATGCAAAAATTTATATTGAAAGATTTGAGGATTTGCAGAAGTCATGTTGTGACCCCTTTAACATACATAAAAAACTAGCCAAAAAAAACTTGCATGTAATTGACTTAGATGATGCCACTTTTCTGAGTGCAAAATTTGGCAGACAGCTTGTACCTGGTTGGAAGCTTTGTCCAAAATGCACACAGATAATCAATGGAAGTGTGGATGTTGATTCTGAAGACCGGCAGAAAAGAAAACCTGATTCAGATGTATGTATAGTTGTCATTTTTTATGCTATGTTATTTCTACACCATGGGGTTTTGTTTAATTATAAGGAAATCATATTCACATTATTATTTACTAGAGGCTTGGTGCACGAATTCATGCACTAGTGGGGTCCCTCGGCCTGGCTGGCGGGATCAGGCTGAAACCAGCTCTCTGACATCTCCCAAGGGGTCCCGGATTGCGAGAGGGTGCAGGCCAGGTCAAGGGACTCCACGGGTGCACGATCAGGGCCGGGAAGGACACAGGAGGTTGGCCAGCTGGGGAGGGACCATGGGAGAGCTCCAGGGTGTGTGTTGCCCATCTCCCTCAGTCCTGATTGGCCAGACCCCAGCAGCAAGCTAACCTACTGGTTGGAGCGTCTGCCCCCTAGTGGTCAGTACACATCATAGCGAGCAATTGAATGGCTTTAGCATATCATTAGCATATTACACTTTGATTAGTTGAATGGATGACCGGACATTTAGCATATTAGGCTTTTATTATATAGGATTATACTAATCAGCCTGCAGTGAATGTAAAGTTGGGAGAGTGAAAATAAATGGTGTTTCTAAGTATTTCTAGATACCTAGATCAGCGATTTTCAAACTTTTTCATCTCATAGCACACATAAAGTAATTTCTAAAACTCTGTGGCACACCAAAAAATATATTTTGCCAACGGACAAAATATACAGGTATAATTTTTATTTCATTTACACTGGACAGCTATTGTTGTATTGGCTGTTATCATTTCTTTATTTGACAATCTCAGGGAAAAGAGGTCAGTTCCCCTGACTAAATAGTCGGGTATTGCATGTTTTAAAAATTCTTGCAGCACACCAGTGTGCTGGGGTACACCAGTTGAAAATCTCTGACCTAGACTGAATGATAAAGAAAGTAAGTTTGGGAAAGGAATAACATAATATACCCAAGACACTCTTTAACCATATCAAAACAATGTAAGATTTCATAAAGCTCTCTTTGGTGTAGAACAAGGACAAGTATGTCAAAGGAGCACTGCTTAAAATTTCTATTTGTAACTAATTTATAATTCTTACAGCTGGGAAGAATTATCATTTTTCATTATATTAATAAGCCAAATTAAGAGGTAATTAAAATTTAAATTATGTGTAGTGCTTTCCTTTGGTGCTCCCCCCAGAGGCATATCTCCAGGACCCAGTGGTATCTTACAGTTCACACTAGGTACTTGCTACTGTCACTTCAGATGTCTTCTCCACTTTATTTATCCACTAGAAGCCTGGTGCATGGTGGGACCCCTGGCTCTCCAACATCACCCAAGGGGTTCCAGATTGCTCTTGAGGAATGTATCATATAAAGCTGTTTCCCCCAAGTAACAAACTTAAACTCTTAACCATCAAAAATTTGTAATGCATTTCAGAACTTAAAACCATATTCTCTGCTTTTGAAAACATAATAACAAGAGAAACTTTTCTTAAGGACTCAGGATCATTAGTAAGAACCTCAGGTTATAAAGCAGTTTTTCTGTTCTCTCCCATGTTGGCAGCAGCTACTTCAGTTTTCACCATGTCTGTCCCCTTCCTCTCCTATATGCCAGAAATTAAAATTAGGTAATGAAAATATTACATGTAAATTACCAGTAAATTTTTAATATGATCCAGGGCTGTAAATTTTGTTGCATTTGGGCTCTAAAACTTTTTTTTTTTTTTGGTGAGTTCTAGACTGTCTTCCAGGTTAAGGAATAATTTGGATTAACAGTAAGTGAAATAGTAATATGATCTGATGTCAAGTTGATAATTTGTTTACCTTTATTCAGGGAAGAACTGCTAAAGCTTTGAAGTCATTGCAGTTTGCAAATCCAGGAAAGCAAACTGAATTTCCTCCAGAAACTGGTAAAAGAGAAAAAAGAAGGCTTACAAAAAGCGTAACCTCTGGTTCAGACAGGTAGGCTATGTGTTACTTCTGGCATATGTTAACTTTCTGACTCACATCTATATTGTTTCCCTATCTTTCTCTTAAGTTTTGAATTTTCTGGGTTAATATTTTAAATTGGATAATCTGGAATTGGTAAGAAGATCTCAAGGCCTCATAAATAATTTACATCTTTTTCAACTTGAAAAATTTGTTTCTAAGAAAGTATCAATGAAGTGAACAGATAATATTTTTGGCATGAGAATTAAAATAATTTAAACAAATTATTCTTAGAATTAAAGTAATTGAATTTTTTGAAAAGCATTGATATCATATAATTTGTATATCCGCTGTATGAGTGGCAGCAGGAAAATAAATTTTATGAGAAACTTCATAGGTGTGAAATGGAAAAGTTATGGTACAGTCACCAGAATGAATGAGGAAACTAAATTGTTTAGAATGTGACTTTTTTAATTGAGCATTTCTAAAATATGAATTGATAAAAAAAATATTAGTATAATTCAGAATTTTCTACAGATTGCGTTTATTCTATCTGTTAAGGTTTTCTGTTGAGTCATATAAGTATTTTTAGGCCAGATTTGCTGGAATCCATTAAAGAACTTAAAAACCAATAGGGTAGTACACTGTAATAAAAATAAAATTATATTCACAAAGCAGTAAAGAGATTGGTAGCCAACAAAAAGTACCTCTATTAACTACCCATTTTCCTTTTCTTAAAGGTAAGGAAAGTTTTAACAGCAGTATACCTATTTTTGGACAGAGTTCTTATCCATTCTTTTGTGAGTTGATTTTTCAGTGGACTTTGAGAGGAATTTTAGGCTTATTGTATTTGTTTCAATACTTCAGAGTAGGATCTCTTCTGATGAGGCGTTCATATACTGCTAGCTGTAGAGTAGCCTTGAGTCTGGTAAGTTATGTACCATTTTGGTAGGACTTCATCCCTTATTCAGAATATTTTATCTCCTTAAATTTTTTCATTACCTTATTTTCAATGAAATATTCAAAAAGTAATATATTTGTGAGGTGTAATTTGCCTGTGTTTATTTTACAGACAAGTGATACCAGCAAAGAGTAAGGTCTATGACAGCCAGGGTCTCCTGATTTTCAGCGGAATGGACCTCTGCGACTGCCTTGATGAAGATTGCTTAGGCTGTTTCTATGCTTGTCCTGCCTGTGGTTCCACCAAATGTGGAGCTGAATGCCGCTGTGACCGCAAGTGGCTCTATGAGCAAATCGAAATTGAAGGAGGAGAAATAATTCATAATAAACATGCCGGATAATTTGTAGCATTTCATTATGGGATCTTTAAAGTACTTTCTCTTTTTCTAAAATTCTGTATTTTCAAATACATTTTAAAGTTGATAGCCAAATGATAAAAATTTGAAAACCACCTCAACATGCACTCAACCTTCACTAATACTGTAAATTTAGATGAGCTATTTCAGCAGCCACTTAGAGCCTGACTGGGCCAATGTAAACAAGTAAGACATAAGCAGTCCTCAATTTGCACAATTCCCAAAGCCACAAATTCGGATAGCAATGATTTAGTTGGATAGCACCAGTTCCCTGACAGTACAGTTCACATTTCAGTTACCACTATATATTAACGGTGAGTAAAGTGCCTGAAGTAGTCACTGTGAGTTAACATGTATTTTATCATCAGTGGCCAATCACATTGCTTCTTCTTAAATTCGGCTGGAGGTTGGTCACTGCACATCTGTTAATCAGTTCACTTTCAGACAGCAAAGTATACAGGTATATTTCCTTGCCCCACATGTGACATTTTATAAAAGTAGGTAATGAAAAGAATGGGCAAATAAAAATGATAATGCCAGACAGAATTGAGATTTGAGGTGAACATTAATGGTGTAGAAGAAGTGGCTGATCATGGGAATGTTGACAGCACTGTTTTTCAACCTAGAGCCTCTGGATATGCAGCCAGAGAAATTTTAGTGGCGGCAGACTTCCCAACATAAATGAGGAAAGGTCTTGTCCTGGAGGGAGTGATGTTAGAAACTTCACATTAAAGGAAATTGCAGAAATATTTTACGACATTCCAAGTACAAATGCTGAAACGGTGGAAACTAACCCAAACTGAAAGGAGAATGGCGATTCGCTGTGATGCAAGTTATTTGACCAAAAAGAGCAAGCACTGTTCAGATGACTAGGTTAATTTTTTATAATGAAATAAACATGAATTCGCAATCTTTCTGATGTTTTAAATTACAGTGTACTAAATAAATACTTTTGTAATTTTTCCATTTACGTTTTAACTGAACAGAACAAGTATCATTTTCCCCTTGATTATTAAGAAAGTTGTTTGGCCATTTTTTATGATCCCATACTACCATGCAAGGCAAGAACTGCCTGTAACTGAGAAAAGTGCCTACTTTAGGAAAAATTAATTTTGATGCAGTGGTTGAGTGCTAAACTAATTTGGAAATAATCCACATATCTATACTAAAATATGCCATTTCTTCTCCCCACTTAAACTCTTCAAATGTTTTAATACTGTAAACCTTTCATTGTTTAGACCGTGCATTCATGGTGAAAATGTGTTCTTTGTCACAAAAAATCTTATTTCTGTCTCTACAGCAAAAATATACATAAGTATGTAAACAGATGTTGATTGCAATTAGAGGACTGAAAAAAGATTCCTTAAGGGAATAATAATAATAAATAGAGAAACACTGTTGAGACTTTGGAAATTGAAACTTGATGTTGGGATTTGTATGGATGTTGTTTGGAGGATGGGGGTGGGTGATAATTTCACTCTGCTTTAGTTTTTAAAACAGCTACCTGTTCTAAATCTTCCATCATCTAAGATAATCTAGGCTTTTGTTTTGTCTTCCCTAAATATAGTACTTTAGTTGAATTAGATGAGATTTAAACAACGTGAGATATTTTTTAGCCATTGAAACTATAAATTTATACAGCCAGTTTTATTGACAAATAGAGGTTTATTTTTATTTTTGTACACTCTTAGTATCTCTTTAAAAGACCAGTTTTACTTTGTTGGAATGCCATTTTCAACCATGAAATTAACAGTCATTTTTAAGATATAATTGTTCACTGACCTAATTATCAAAAGTGCCATTAATTCCTTCATTTAAACATTTCAACAGAGCACTGGCAAAAAGAATATTTTAGCTTCATATGCTTAATGGCTAGATTTTTTTTAAGTTAAACATTTTAATTTCAGCATTACGAACACTTTTGTGTTATTTTCAAAGATGCTAAGTTTTTAAGGGAAAACTTTTTTGGATAACAATTATCAATTATGCTAATATATATTTATTGTGCCTATTTAGGAGACCAAGTTTTTAATGAGCATGCAAAAGGTTTGTAGAGAACGATATATCTGATTTATATCACATGTCCACTTACTGTTTTTTAGTTTCAGAAATACAGAAAACAGTAAGATTATCTAGGCCCTTTTGACATTTTGTGGATGATTCAAGGTGGCTAAATTGTTTTAGAATGCTATTACTCTTTTAAAAAGCAAAAATAAAAGTTAAGTAAACATTTAACTTCTGCTGTATGTGGCTCCTGGTGGAGAAAATATAAGACCACAAACATTGATCTTACAAAATGTTTTGGCCACAAATGTTAAAAGTAAAAATGTGTGCGTATATTTGAATAAAATAAATGGCATCCCATGTGATTTTTCTCCTATGTGTCTTTTACAAATATAAGAAAATAGCTTTGGAATATTTTATGTACGAGTCTTTTGTTTTTAAAAAATTACATCTAGTTCAACGTAACAGGCTGTTCTAAAACTGCCTGGCATGGGTTCAACTAAGTAATTTTTAGCAGCTGTATTTTGAAGCATACATGTATGTACACAGATATAGGGAGTGATTTATTAATACAGAGAATATAATTTTAGTAAGTTCTAGCATGGTTCTTAACTTCTTGGAGATCAGAGACCCCCATGAGAAGTTGATGAAAGCTATGAAGTCTCTCCCCAGAAAAAATAATATTCGTGTAATCACAAATGCTCCATGTTCAGAACCCCTGAACATGGATTGGAGTTTCTGAGTAAAATGAAATATTCTCTAAACCAGTTAGTTTTTTTTAAACCAAAGGTGGCTGTCTGAAGTGTACTTTGGTTTGTTGAGGGTGGCTTTTATTTTTTTTAACAAAATTGGAGCGTTCAGTTCTTTGAAGAGCTGTTGCAAAAACTCCGCTCCCACTGTGGCCCCTCATTCTCACCCCTGACACACACTCACACACACACACACACCGCCCCTCATTCTCACCCCTGACACACACACACACACACCACCCCTCATTCTCACCTGACACACACACACACACACACACACCCCGCCCCTCATTCTCACCCCTGACACTCACACACATACACACACCGCCCCTCATTCTCACCCCTGACACACACTCACACACACACACACACACCGCCCCTCATTCTCACCCCTGACACACACACACACACACCACCCCTCATTCTCACCCCTCACACACACACACACACACACACACACACCACCCCTCATTCTCACCCCTGACACACACACACACACACACACACACACACCGCCCCTCATTCTCACCCGACACACACCGCCCCTCATTCTCACCCCTGACACACACACACACACACACCTCCCCTCATTCTTACCCCTGACACACACACACACACCGCCCCTCATTCTCACCCCTGACACTCACACACACACACACACACCACCCCTCATTCTCACCCCTGACACACACACACACACACACCCCGCCCCTCATTCTCACCCCTCACACACACACACACACACACACACACACACCGCCCCTCATTCTCACCCCTGACACACACCGCCCCTCATTCTCACCCCTCACACACTCACACACACACACACCGCCCCTCATTCCCACCCCTCACACACACACACACATACCGCCCCTCATTCTCACCCGACACACACACACACACACACACACCGCCCCTCATTCTCACCCCTCACACACACACACACACACACACCGCCCCCAAAAAGGAAATTTACAAATCAAGTAACAATGTAGAAAACTGAGGTGTCTTCAATGGGCTAGGCTCTGGTAATTAGAGATTTTCCATTTCACTGTGGGTTTCCCTACTGCAAAGAGTTTAACATCCTCCACGCAAATGCATGTGGCACTGCCTTGGTTTTTGCTGACATCTGCTGGTATCTTTGTGAAAATTAAACCACTGCTACTACTAGCCACTTACTCTCATTTCTTCTAGGTCAAACTTTAAAGACTGGTAATTGCATTGAAATGGGAAATTAAAACAAAAATTCTAAAAGTAGACAAGCGTCTCCTTTTAGCCTTCTTAGGATTGCCCAACAGTTATTCACCGCGGTAGGTTTAACTTTTAAGAATGGGAGTGAGGCCCTAACTGGTTTGGTCCCCGGTTCGATTCTGGTCAAGGGCGTGTACCTTGGTTGTGGGCACATCCCCAGCAGGGGGCGTGCAGGAGGCAGCTGACCGATGTTTCTAACTCTATCCCTCTCCCTCCCTCTCTGTAAAAAATCAATAAAATATATTTTTTAAAAAAAAGAATGTGAGTGAGGATGCAAAAGTACGCATAGGCACTTTTGGGTTTCTTTTATGTTTATAAAGTGGCAAAACTTAGAAAAATGATGCTCTTATCTACGTATCTTTTTTAAATGGTCAATCATTTCATTGAACACTTTCTTAATTTAAAAGGTATAATAGACTTCCATAGAATATATATCCCAAACTTGTAGATTTTCTTTGTGATGGTAAAGTTCTGAGGTTTGACTCATTTTACCAAGATAATTTGACTTCTAGAAGATGGAGGAAATTTACCAGATAAAGCAATTGGGTTAATAATGCTATATCTTTAAATGCAATTTGAAAATATTTAACTACAGCCTATGAGGTGGCACAATTAAAATACATTGTTTTTCCCCGTGATTGAAACCATTCGGGAATACTTAATGATTAGAAACTTCAATTTTTCATTTCATCTCACTACAAGCAAACAACTGTTTTATTCAAGAGTTGCCAGAGTTTTATTCAAGAGTTTCTAGGCTATGGTTTTGAGATAAACGGGCTTAGTAAAAATAAAGTGTGTGCAAGCACTGCTAAAACTGCCAAAACCGCCTGAAACTCCCAACTTCAACAGCTAACATCTGCAAACACAAAAGAAGTTGTAGACTCATGATCTTCATTGGAAGCATGCTGGATAATACTTTTTTACCCAATTCTTTTCAGAGGCACATTTTACTTTAATGAAATAAAATAAAAACCAGACATTAACTCAGGGTTCAGGATCTTTGTCCTTTCAAGAGAAAGAAAACATCTAAAATCAAGTTTGAAAACCTTAAATCAGTCTTTAATTGGATACTATTTGAAACCATTCAAAATGTAAATAGGGGCTCTGTAAATACCTTTTGTCATCAACAATCAGAACAATGAGATAAATCCAAATTAAATTGGTTTTCATTGTTTTAAATTCTGGTAGCTGAAATTTATTATTTGGACTTAAAGGTAGTATTTACTTGTAGTCTTTGGCGGTCTAAGATAAAATAATGGCAACACTGGTACCATGTAAAAGGGTTTTATGAGATTCTGGGTAAAGTACACACTTAATTTTGGCATTAAGATAGGTAAAGTGACCCCTAGCGGGTTTGGCTCAGTGGATAGAGCATCAGCCTGCAGACTGAAGGGTCCTGAGTATTCTAGTCAAGGGCATGTACCTCAGTTGCAGGCTCTATCCTTGGCCCCGGTCAGGGCGCATTCGGGAGGCAACTAATTAATGTGTCTCTCTCACATTGATGTTTCTCACCCCCTCTCCCCCGTCTCTTTCACCTGCTGTGAAAATCAATGGAAAAATATTCTCAGGTGAGGATTTAAAAAAAAAAAGTGATTCAGGATGTTCAGTGAACTGTGGCATCATTAAGGTTTTTGATCTCAGACTTCCCCAAAGGTTACTTGGCTTTTTTATTTGAATTGCACGTTTACTGTTTTTCAGTTTAGCATAATATAGTGAGATCAAATCGCTTAAGAAATGAGAGCTTAGACTGCCAAACTGAAATGACCTGGAGAGAATTGTCCACTTGAGCTTTTTTTTTTTTTTTTTTTTTTGTAAATGAAGTTTTTTAAAATGCCAACAGCTTCTAATCACTCAGGCTTAGTGAATGAGATTATGCAAAGAGAATTTCTGCATAAAATATAGGCCCTACTATTTGGGGCATGCAAATTAGATTTCTTTTTCCAAAATAATTTGGCTCATGGCATTCCTAAATTGGGCCACCAGAGGACGTTCCTTTAGGAAATGTTGAAATGAAAAGAGAAACATTTCCAAAATTTTTCAGCAAAAGTTTGCAACTCATTCCAGAATTTTTGGATTGGAACCCAAATTCTTTGTCCGCCAGAGCCGAAGAATGAAGCCACGGACAGAGAGTAGTATAGCGAAGGTGGAAATTTATTGAAGAACAAGTACAGACTCCACATGGGGAGAGGGAAAGAGTCCCACAGGATGGACTCCCACGTGGGGAGGGGGAAAGGGTCCCACTGAGTCCCTCTTCCCAAGGGCTTATAAAGGCTGCAGATCTTTGTGCCTTGATATCCCATCCGATTGGTCACTATTCCCTTAGACTGGTTACCATAGTAACTCCTGAGCTCAAAGGTCAAACCTCAACATGGGACATGTGAGGTTCCCCCTCCTCCTTTCTTATTGTTTTCTTATTCCCTTTGGGCTTTCTTCTTCTCCTTCTGGATGAAGGGCTTCCTTCTCTTTATTTTGTAAATATACTAGTAGACCTTTTGCTGCTCCCAGCTCCCTTATTCTAGGAAATGTACCTGTTGCAGCTTTTCAGCTCCCCTATTCTATGGAAATATACCTTCTGCTGCTTTGCAGCCCATGGTGCTTCCTTCATCGTACCCTTAATTGCTAAAATTTCCTAAAACCTGTCTTTTTCACCCCCAAAAATTCCTGTTTCAGTATAGTTGAACAAATGCATATATTCTCTTTGACGTATTTGTATCAAAGAACTACACATAGATTTAAGCATCAGAGAACAGATGAAGATCCCTAAGAAACCAAGCCTCACACAGTGACACCCACAACCCACATTACAAGGCTCCTCTTTCAAAAGAAATGGCCCGAGGAGATTCTTTACACTCCAAATTTCATTTTCCCTTGCTCCCAACTGACTGGGTTGGTGGGAGACCTGACCCAAGGAAAGCTCATCTTTATCTCAGCTAGAAGCTTGTAAGTTGGACAAATGTTAAGGAAACACTGGCCAGATGAGAAGGTGATTAACTACGCCAATCAGATTTGGGGATTTCTTTATTTAAATTTTTAAAAATTTATCTTTATTGTTGAAAGTATTTCCCATTGACCGCCTCCACCCAGCACCCGCCCCACCCCAGGCCTTCACCACATTATTGTCTGTGTCCATAGGTTATGCATATATGCATGTAAGTTCTATGGTTAACCTCCTTCCCTCCCTCAACCCCGAGAAGGTAAGGGGGAAAGAATTCAGTTTGTATAAGGAGAGGTGAAATGACAGAATAGCTAAGGCACTCTAATGGATTGCCAGGGTTCTATACAGAAACACTTGGGAGGCAGCAACTGCTAGGGCTGCCACGGAATCATGGGAACTGCTGAGATTTACACATCTGTTATGTCTCAGAAATAGCCAGTCTCAATGAAGCCTGGCCACGCAGTCAAGATCCCTCTTATTTGTGTATGAATACTTCCAACAAACACTCCATTACTAAAGAAAATCTTAAGGAGTTAGTTCATTCACCCGAAGAGCTTTACTAATTGCTACTCTACCCTTCTGGTTTAGAGAAAGGAGACTGGAGGTGAAATGTTATGCTGCTGCATGTTAGTAGGTCTGGAGTAGGGGCAGAACATTTGCATTTCTAGCCAGTTTGCAGGGGAGGTCGAAGTGGCTAGTCTGGGAACCACACTTGAACATAGGAATAACTTACGGAACATCAAAAAAAATTCCTTTATCTGGGCCTCACCTCCCACATACTTGTTCTCATTGGTCTGGGGTTTAGCCTGAGCACGGAGAGACCACCTTCCTTCTGGCTCAATGTAGGGATCACTCAATTCAAGAAGATAACTGTGGTGGTTGATTTTATGTGTCCACTTGGCTAGGCTATGGTATCCAATTTTTGGTCAAACATGACGCTTGATGTTCCTGTGAAGTTTTTTTAGATGTGATTAGCATTTGTATCAGCAGACTATGATTAAGCAGATTACCTTCCCTAATGTGAGGGGGCCTCATTCAATCAGTAAGGCCTTAAAAAATGCTGATGTGCCCCCAGGAAGAAGGAATCCCACCTCCAGACTGCCTTCAGACTCAAGCTGCACCATCAGCCCTTCCCTTGGTCACCAGACTGCAGATTTTTTTACTTCTCAATCCCCACAGTTTTGTAAGCCAATTCCTTACAATAAATCTTTCTCTCTGTATATACATCTTCTTGCTTTCATTTCTCTGGAGAACCCTGGCTAGTACAATAACCTAATTAGTCTCCATTCCAAATTGGTTCTCAGAAAGTTCTGGGTCTAAATCAAAGAGTATAAACCCTTAACTAGATTTGTTTTCCGCTTACATCTAGCCTTAAGTGAGTCAATGACTATACACTAGTATAAGCATTCTTGAATCTGCTTTAGGTTTTTTGTTCATTTTCATTTCCTCTCTACCACCCCATTAAAAATCTATAGTGTATTTTATGCCCAGTATTAATTTCCCTTTTTGGTGTTTGCACTTAACTTTGAGCAGCCACCCTTTGCCTCTCAGACCATGTAGTTCAGGTGGCATTGACCTTTGTGGTTCCAGGAGTGGGCGCAGCACTAAGACCTGGCCTTTGAGAGTGCTGCATCTCCCTAGCCCCGTGGTCGGCAAACTGTGGCTCGCGAGCCACATGCGGCTCTTTGGCCCCTTGAGTGTGGCTCTTCCACAAAATACCACAGCCTGGGCGAGTCTATTTTGGAGAAGTGGCATTAGAAGAAGTTTAAGTTTAAAAAATTTGGCTCTCAAAAGAAATTTCAATCGTTGTACTGTTGATATCTGGCTCTGTTGACTAATGAGTTTGCCGACCGCTGCTAGCCTTAATGAATGTTTTAAGGGCAGGTACATGACTAGCCAGGCCATTCAAAGCCAATAAACATCAGCTTTGCTGGGATTAGAGAAAAAGAGATGCTCTTTTTCAAAGAGGGTTGCTAAGCTTACAGATTAAGACTGGATCTATTGGTGGCTGATCTGGACAAGATTTAAGAAAAATTTGCCTTAGAATGAAAACAGGTAAAACAGAAGCCAAAGTCCAAGACAGACAGGATATGAGTCCCTGGATTTAGTTGCATCAGAAGTCAACCCTGAACTCAGTTACATCAGCCAATCGTTTTCTCATCTTCCCCACGAGTGTCCCTTAAGTGAATACAAGGTAGTGACCATATGGAGAGTTAGCTCTGTTCATCTATAATAATAAAAGCAGAATATGTTAATTCCGGGCGACCTTCCCAATGAAGCAGGGGGGCGGGCAGAGCGGAGGAGGGGACAAGCCCCTTACATGAATTTTGTGCTTCGGGCCTCTAATAGAAATATAAAACCCACCAGAGTTCAAAGGTAAAATGGCCTGTTTAAAACCCCTGCACAATAGTTCCCCCTTATCCAACAGTTGCACTTTGTTACCTGAAGTCAACCACAGTCTGAAAATATATAATGGAAAATTTCAGAAATGAATAATCTATAATGGGTGCTGTTCTGAGTAGTGATGAAATCTCACAGGGCCACTCCTTCCCGCGCAGGATGGGAACCATCCAGCCTCTCCACGCTGGGCAGGCCCGCACCCGTCAGTCACTTAGGAACCGTCTGGGTTATCATATGGACTGTGGTGGTATCACAGCGCTTGTGGTCAAGCCACCCTTATCTTACTTAATAATGGCCCCAGGGTGCAAGAGTGGTGATGCTGGCAATTCAGATAAACACCAAGAAAGGCTATAAAGTGCTTTCCTTCAGTGAAAAGGGTGAAAGTTCTCGACTTCATAAGGAAAGGAAAAGAATCATACACAGAGGTTGGAAAGGTTTATGGTGAGAACGAATCTATCTATGAAATGGTGAAAAAGAAAAAAGAAGCTTGTGTTGGTTTTGCTCTCACACCTCAAACTGCAGAGTTACAGCCACCATGTATGATGTGCTTAGCTAAGATGGAAAAGGCATTAAACTTTATCATAGGGATATGTGTGTAGGAACAAATATAGTCTACTAGTATATGCCCGGAACTATCCACTGTTTCAGGCATCCGCTGGGAAGTGGGGGGGGGGGGGGGGGGGGGGGAAGAGCTACTGTATATTTTAAGGAGGGGCAGCAAGCAGCTGTGACCTACAACTATATCTATATTTCTCCAAATCCTTGCAGATCACTCATGGATCTTAATTCCACTTCCTTTCAAGGACAAATGTGGCACATACTGTGGTAATGTGCTACTAAGGTCTGAAATTTTATAATTAAAAATAAGAGATTTGTAATTAATAATTAATGCTAAAGAAACTTAGACTATCTATGTTTGGTATTTTGATTGATATTATTTGCATTTATATATATATATATATGTATATAGTTGATTTTTACAGAGAGGAATAGAGAGTTAGAAACATCAATGAGAGAGAAACATCAATCAGCTGCCTCCTGCAACCAAGGTGCATGCCCTTGACTGGAACCAAACCCAGGATCCTTCAGTCTATAGGCCAGTGCTCTGTTCATTGAGCCAAACCGTTAGGGGAATATTACTTGTTTTCAAAGCACTTAAGAGTGTTTGAAAGTTGTGTACCTGAAGCGTTCTCTCTGTGATTCTGTGTTTCATAGCTACAAATCAGTTGTAGGGGAAATGATCAGAAATTTTTAATAGCTCAGTCTGAATGAATTAACTTGTCAGGTAATTAAAGGTATATAATTGCCTCAAATTTGTGATTTATAATACATTGCTAGGAAAGTTAAATTTAAGTATTAACAGCCCTGGTGCTTCTTCCCTCTGCCCTTACAAGACACAATTCTGCGTGACCGAAGAGGAGACTGTGAGGCAGAGGCTCCCGCCAGAGGAAGGGGAACTCAAGGCCGATCAACACTGCCTGTGTGTCACTTCCAGTGACAATGGTGCCAAATAATTAAATGTATAGCGACTTTCTGGTACTTGATCATCTTTTAGAAAGCTGCAATTCTTACTTATGTTAGGGATATTTAGATGCTTTCATTTTTTTTATGTTCTACATTGTTGCATTTTTAAACCGTTTTTTAAATTTTAAAATTCAATAAAGTATAGATTATCCATGCCATGAATTTCATAGGTTCACATGTTTCTGAGGTTTCCTCTCCAAAACATCTTTATATGGATATCATTGGTTCCCTTGAAAAAGTATACACCTCTAAAATGTAGATAATTTAGAGAAATATTTGGTTTGCTAAACCTTTGCCACTAGTCAAAACTTCTGTAAAAATAAAGACACTTCAGAGAAAGCAATTTTTATACTTCTGCATTGTTGGCTTTGGACTTTGAAACTTAAAATGCTGATTCTATGCAATTAACAACTGAGAGAGACCTAATAATGAAATACCCGTTCACACATATTGAGTCCAACTCTTAGCAATGCGCTACCTTTCTTAAGCTTTATCTCACTTCACTTTCACAGGTGGGAAAATCTATTAGGTCTTCCCACCTAAGTCCTACTTACCTGATACTCCCCCCCACCCCCGCAGTTTTATAATACAATGTTATCAACTATAACCACCATGTTTTACATTATATCCTTAGAACTTATTCATCTTATTGCTGAAAAATTGTACACTTTCACCAACCTCTCCCTACTCCCCCTGTCTTGAAAACCACTCTTCCAATCATTATTTCTAAGAGTTTGACTGTTATTGTTTTTAATTCCACATATAAGTGATACTATGCAGTATTTGTCTTTCTCAGTCTAGTTTACTTCACTTAAGCTGCTGCTTTTATGACTTAACAGATGAAGAACTTGAGGCTTAAATAATTTAATAACTTGCCTAAGCTCAGATAGCTTATAAATGGAAGAGAAGGAAATCAAATGAGGTCTATTGACTCCAAAGTGCAAATGCCAACCTATATTCATTTTAATATACTTTCTCCATTTATTCTACACATATGAAATTATTCCTATTCAGGGTTCTTTGGAACTATTTGATTATGATGGTTTAGGTATCATTATAATTTATTACCATAGCATTATAGGTATTGTTATAGGTAGTTAAGGTGTGTTCTGTAGTTAAAGCTTTTACCTACTTCTACCCCAGCACTAAGCCACCTCCGTAAAAATTATTGCTCTGCCATTTCCAAAATGTTTTTGTTTCTGTTGAGAGGAGTCACTTTGAAGAATAAAGTATTCTCAGGCTAGGTGATAACAACACCTTATTGTCATTGGGCACATAATTGAATTGTATTTTTAGCTCTAACTTTTTAAAAAATATATACACTTTTATTGATTTTAGAGAGGAAGGGAGAGGGAGAGAGAGATAGAAACACCAATGATGTGAGAGAATCATTGATCGGCTGCCTCCTGCACGCCCCCTACTGGAGTCGGAGCCCTCAACCCAGACATGTGCCCCTTACCAGAATCAAACCTGGGACCCTTCAGTGCACAGGCCGACGGTCTATCCACTGAGCCAAACCGGCTAGGGCTTAGCTCTAACTTTTAAGAATCCTTTGTGTCCATCTCCAATTGTATGATGCCTATATGTCCAGCAGAGGGCGATGTTTCTCTACAAACTTCCAATGAGACTTCTGACTTTGCAGAAGATAACCATTTAGAAACCAAATTTCTTGAGGTAGAGTCAGAGTGGTATTTGCTTAAGTGCTTTAGGAGAAAAATGTTTCTTCTAAATGTTATGTAGAGAAGAGAAACATTTTCTTTCTCAACCACCTCATTTTAATAAAAGTTGTTCTTTCATCTGGAAGTCAAATATTCTATTGAAGTTCAGATTGTGGGGGTATATTTCAGAATCAGTTCATACTTCAGTTATAAGTCTTTATAATCCAAAGGAAGGATGTAGGCTTTGGTGTTAGACAAACCTAAATTTGAATGCTGTCCCTACTACTTCCTAAGCTCTGTGACTTCTGACAGATTGCTTGGTTGCTAGAGGCCTCAATTTCCTTTGCATGCAAATCAGATGAAGAGCCTAATTACAGACATTTGCTCAATAAAGGGCAATATTCTAAATTTCTGAATAAGCAGCCAATCTGAGCAAAATTATATGACATCTGCCTTTAGGATGATCCTTGTCATTTCTATTGTGTTGCACAAAACACAGTGCTTGGCACATACTACATATTCAACAAATTTTGTTGAATAAAATATTTTAAAATATGAAAAGAAACCAGGAAGCTCGAGATAAAACTAATATTGGAGTATAACAGGTATATTTCCTTTCCTTTCCTATCCTTTCCTTTCCTATCCTTTCTTCCCTGCTAAAAAAAAGAGTCAGTTCCCTCCTTTCTTCTTTGAGTAGGGAAAGTGAATTTGACCAAGTAAGAATCAGGTTTTGGGAATGAAAGAAGGGGGAAGGAAATAGAAGGAGGAGCACATGGGCCCAGATCTTGGCAGGCGTGAGGCACTCACTATCCAACTCAACTCCCACCACTGAGACATGGAGGTGAAGAGGAACGAAAAGGAATGTGAGCCACAACATCAGAGATTTAGGTTAGATGCTTCATGTAGAGCCCTACGGGTGAAATAATATCAGCAGAATCCCTTCAAAATAAAACTGGAAATAAAGAGCTCCTGTGACTCTCTATGCAAAGGCCACCTGAGCAAAATCTGACCATGGTTGGCTTTACCAAATGCACTTTCCTCCCTGTTGCCCCTACCTTATTCCAAAGTTCTACCTACGTGGCCTGAACCATCAGAAACTATGTATCCCATTCACTGGGCCCCATCAAGGAATACCCTTCAAGAATTTTCTGAAAACTAGGGTTTGGAGAGGGTCTAAGTATAAAGAAACAAACCTAAGTTGTTTTTTAAATTTAGAATCAAGGTGGAAGATTGTTTTATTCTTTTTTATAAGTCTGAGCCAGGTCCCAGGCTAAATTGTTATCCTTAAACAGTCTTATGAGCTAGGTGCTTCAATTAGAAATTCCATGCGATAGCTTTATTCTGTTCACTCCTTTGTCTGAGTACCTACACACTGGCTGGCTCAGCAAACATGTTGATTCAATGAGTGAAGTTAAGCAATATGCGTAAGCCACACAATTGGTTAGAGGTGACGCTGGGGTCACACCGAGGCTGGCCTAACTCCAGAGGCTGAATTCTAGACCAGTGCCTTTGTAAGAGTCAGGCCCTGTGGGTGGAGGTACCTCTCTGCATGACTGGCCATCCAGTGATTTCTCCAGGGTCACTGTTTAAACACTACTAACGATCCAGCGCTCCTCTGATCTTGGGAAATGTTCCTGTATCAGCTACACCTTTTAGGCCCAATCTATTCAAAAGTGAACAGATAGAGTTTGCATCTCTCTGTGTGATTAGCATCAAGCAGCCTGTGTTGGTTGAAAAGATTCATTACCTGGAGAACTTAAAAGGCAGGATGGACAATTACCTGGATGCCTTGTAAGTGCTCTGTACAAGTCTTAGAATCATCATCATCATCTTCTTCTTCATCATTATCATCATCACTACACAAGATTTAACAGAATTACAATATGAGCAAGACCTTGCATTTCCATCCAGTCTTACGGAACCTGAAGTTCGTACAATCTTGAGGGCCCCTTAAAGGAAAAGAATATAAAATTATAAATAACAATTCAGTACACTGTGTTTGAAAGGGCTTTGTTGGGTCCACAGCAAATGCACCTCTGCCTCCATGAGAAGTGGTGTAACAGTTGTCAGGAGCATGGACTCAGGGAGGCACACTACCTGGGTTCAAATCCTGGCTTAGTTGTGTGACCATGAGCAAGTTACTAAACCAACCTGTGCCTTAGTTTTTTATCTGTAAAAAGGGTTGCCATGAGGATTAAACAACATATGTAGAGGTGCTGGCACATGGTATGAAATACACGTGCTTACAGCCCATCACTTTTTCCAACCTCCTTTCAAGGATTATTTCACCTGTAAGAATATAGAGTGTAGTGAGAGCTGTAAGGAAGTATAAACCTTGAGTGCTGGGCAGAGGAGAAGTTATATCTGCTTGGGCAAATCAGGAAAGTCTTCATCAAAGACAAACAAGGAAGGTTTCAGGAGGCAGCACGTTTGAGGCAGAGGAAGTAGCCCCCACACAGACTTGGAGTCAAGACTTGGCTGCCCTATTTTGGAACAACAAAGGTCTACACTCATAGACGAGGGAGAAAGTGAGATGAACCTGGAAAGGTAGATAGGGTCACAGTGTGAGGGGCCTTGGGTGCCGGGATGTGGAGTTGCAGGCAGGGGAGAGGGGATTGGAGCTTGTGGGCTTGAGGAAGATTAACCCAGCAGCAGGACGGGGAGAGTGGGGTCAGTGCCACTTAATTTTCCTGGCAGTAGGTAACAGCAGTGACTGGAGTCCTTCTGCATTCACAACCCAGGCGATGTGAGACATGCCATCAGCAACACATTGGGAAAGGCAATCATCTCTTTAAAGTCGGACTGGAGAACTTCCAGTCTGTAGTTTTCCCATTTTTTTCATTCTTATTAGTGGGTGCATTGAGTTTCTCATACCAACCCCATGGATTTGAAAGGTTGGAGGGTTTCTGACTATGAGGGAATGCAATTGTCATTCATCTCAGTCCAGGGTCCTTGCAGCCTAGGTTCTGACCAAAGGCTGAGGAGGGCTTCTCTGGCACAGGCACACTCTCTCTCCTAGTGAAAACTTGTTCCATCACCTCATTAGGACTAACATTTTGCAAGATGTATTTTGCTGCCACCTTTTAGGGTGCATTTCCTTGGGAAATAAGGTGCTTTCATGCAGCTGCCTGGCATGTCATTTTCTCCCCAGGCAGGTGGGGCTCTTGTTTACAGCACAGTGAGCAACCCACACAACTGGATGTGACAGCCCAGCCACAGGGCATTTGAGGTGCTCCCACGTGTTTCCACCCCTCTGGGAAAGGCCATTGCTATGTGTCCCCCTGGGGATTCTGCCTCACTGGGCTCATTTGGTCAGGGAGTAGGCATCTGATCTCAGCCAAGCCAATCAACATCCTTCCCTGGAATATTTAGAATTGAAATTAAGGAGAGGGGAGAAACCAAGATGGCGGCATAGGTAAACACCTAAACTGCTGCCTCGCAAAGCAATTTCAAAACTACAACTAAAAGACAAAACAGACATCATCCAGAATCACAGGAAAGCTGGCTGAGTGGAAATTCTACAACTAGAAGGAAAGAGAAAAGCACATTGAGACTCAGAGGAGCTGCAAAAGGCTGAGGTACCGAGAGGCACACATGCACGTGGAGAGGACTGGTGGCTGAGTGTGTGGCTGGCTTTCTCAAGTGGGAGGGAGACGGGAGCTCCCAACTGCGCTGAACTCCAGTTCCGGGAGAGACTCAGGGGACCCAGACTCAGACGGGGTGAATCTGGACTGTCAAAAAAGAGAGAGGCAAGCTGGGACTCAGGGGAGCTGCGGAAGGCAGAGGTCCAGAGGCGCACGCACGTGGAAAGGACTGACTGCTGAATGCACAGGCAGCTGAGTGTGCAGCTGCCTTTCTCAAGCAGGAAGGAGACGGGGGCTCCTGACTGTGCTGAACTCCAGTTCCGGGTGAGACTTTGGGGACCCAGACTCATTTGGGTCTGGCAGCAGGCGAAATCTGAGGGTGGCTTTCTCTCAGAGGTGCTTGCAGAGATTACCGAGGGACACTGAGACCCAGGGGCCTCATAGGGCAGGGCTGACGGGAAACCAAGACTGTCTGCTCCGCCCTGGGACTTCACCCCATCCAAGCTAAGCACAGGGGCTTTTGTAAACCTTGTCTCATAAGGGTGTCTCCAGCACAGAAGTTCTCCCAGCGTAGACACAGCTGATCTTCACAGCCAATTGGCCTGGAGGTCAATCCCTCCCAGTGACACCAACAACAATCAAGGCTTAACTACAACAAGACTGTGCACACAGTCCACAAAGGGGTGCACCAAGAGTGTCCACCTCAGGTAACTGGGGAGGCTGAGCCACTGGGCCCTATAGAACACCTAGCACACAAAGCTACTCTACCAACTCAGGGAAGCAACCAAAATGCGGAGACAAAGAAACAGATCACAAATGAAAGAAATGGAGGAAAGCAAATGACTGGATATAGAGTTCAAAACCACGGTTATAAGGTTTTTCAAGAATTTTCTAGAAAAGGCTGATAAATTTAGCAAGACCCTCGAGGATATGAATAAAGAACCAACTAGAAATTAAGCATATACTGACTGAAATAAAAAATATTATGCAGAGACCTAACAGCAGACTAGAGAACCGCAAGAATCAAGTCAAAGAGTTGAAATACAAAGAAGCAAAAAACACTCAAACGGAAAAGCAAAAAGAAAAAATAATCCAAAAATTTGAAGGTAGTGTAAGGAGACTCTAGGACAACCTCAAGCATACCAACATCAGACTTATGGGGGTGCCAGAAGAAGAGAGAGAGCAAGATATTGAAAACCTATTTGAAGAAATAATGACTGAAAACTTCCCCCACCTGGTGAAAGAAATAGACTTACAAGTCCAGGAAGCACACAGAACCCCAAACAAAAGGAATCCAAAGAGGACCACACCAAGACACATCATAATTAAAATGCCAAAAGCAAAAGACAAAGAGAGAATATTAAAAGCAGCAAGAGAAAAACAGTTAATTACCTACAAGGGAGCACCCATACGATTGTCAGCTGATTTCTCAACAGAAACTATGCAGGCCAGACAGGAGTGGCAAGAAATATTCAAAGTGATGAATAGCAAGAACCTACAACCAAGATTACTCTACCCAGCAAAGCTATCATTCAGAATTGAAGGTCAGATAAAGAGCTTCCCAGATAAGAAAAAGCTAAAGGAGTTCATCACCACCAAACCAGTATTATATGAAATGCTGAAAGGCATTCTTTAGGAAGAGGAAGAAGAAGGAAAAGGTAAAGATAAAAATTATGAACAACAAATACATATCTATCAACAAGTGAATCTAAAACTCAAGTGAATAAAAAATCTGATGATCAGAATAAACTGGTGAATATAATAGAATCAGGGGCATAGAAAGGGAGCGGACTGACAATTCTTGAGGGGAAAGGGATGTGGGGGGTGCGGGAAGAGACATACACCTATGGATGAGGACAGTGGCGGTGGGGGAGTGTAAAGGCAGAGGGTGGGGTGGGAACCAGGTGGAGGGGAGCTATGGTGGGAAAAAAGAGGAACAATTGTAATAATCTGAACAATAAAGATTTATTAAATTTAAAAAAAAAGAAATTAAGGAGAGGATCAGCCTCCTCTGGGTGGTGGGAGCTGAAGGATTTGAATACTGGGAACCAGAGAAGGATGCTGTCTCAGGAGAAAAGTGAAATGCTGGTTGAGTTTGTGTGTCTTTTCTTATTTTCCCTGAAGACGAGCTCCACCCTTGTTCCACTCTAGGTTAGGTGTGTTGTCCTTTCAGAAAGTTCTTTCTTCTTTTTCCCCAAACTATTTTGAGTTGGATATGCTTAGCTTTTGATCATATACCCTTGCTTTCACCCTGAGCTCAACAATGAAAACTTACCCAATCTGTTTCCCTTCTTTTTGGTGTGCTAAGGGTTAAGCAGATAACCTCATCACTGCTAACACAGAGAATGATGTGTTAAATCCTAATAATCACCGTGAGGGCTTACATCCTACTTTTTAAATTTCAAAATTTGAAGCCAAACATGATCTAAAATTATTCATTTCTTTAATAACCACTTTCCCTACCCTGTATCAGTTATCTTTTGCCACATAACAAATTACTTTGAAACCTAGCAGCTTAGAATAACAAGTACTTATTAACTCACCCTTTTTGTGGGTCAGGAATCCAGGTGCCACACATCAGGGTGCCTCTAACTTAAGATATCTTCTGAGGTAGCAGCAGGTGTCAGTTGGGGCTGCAGGCTCATCTGAAGGTTCGACTGAGTGATTATTTGCTTCCAAACTATAGGTAGGATTTGGTTCCTCGTTGGCTGTTGGTGGAGAGCCTCAGTTCCTCCCTGGCTGTTGGCTAGAGACCTCCCTCAATTACCACGTGGCCTCTGCAAAAGGCAGGTCACCATGGCAGCTGGCTTTCCCCAGAGTGAGCACCTGAGACAGCAAGACCAGGAAGCCCAGTGCAGAAGCCCCAAATACACTGTGTAACCTAATCTTGGAAGTGACATCCCATTACTTTTGCCATGTTCTATTCTTCAGAAGCAAGTCAAAAGGTCCAGCCCACACTCAAACAGAAGAGATTACAATAGGGTGTGCCAATCTGGATACTGAAAAACCCTGGATCTATTTTAGAGGTTGCTTCTCATATATCACATGCCCCAAATTAAAACTGCATCTTCAAGATGCCTAAGGTGAAATAACTCCAGAGGTCAGGTTATTATCCTTCACTTTTTAAGGAAAAACAAGGTGGTGGGGGGGGGGGGGAGTGAGTATACAGCAGAGAGGATTATTCATCCAAAAATTATAACTGGCAGCTTGTTTGATTTTTTTTGAAAGCATTGTGCAAAGTGGACACGTCTCCCCGAGGGATCGCTCTGTGATTCTGCCATCCATCTCTCCCTCTCCTCAGAGCATGCTAATTTCATCATTTTTTTCCTTTCCATCTGAACGAAAAGTCTTGCCTTCCAGACAGCACGAGTGAATGGCACTGCCTGCATGTCAGAAATTGCTACTGACATTTCAATTTTGCTTAATTTTTTTTCTTTCTTTGAAAGTATTATGGAGAAAATTTACATTTGAATAAAAAGCAAATAGTGCATGTCAGAGTAAGCATCAGGGAATGTCAAATTGTTTTTTTCCAATTACAACTCTATTTCAAATGGGGTAATGCAATTAAAGGATAATTACTAGAAGCACAAAGCCAAGGTTACGCTCAGAAATGGTTACCCTTTCACTTTAAGTCCTGTCTTGCTAAATAAAATATTCCTGAGGGGCAAGTTACTGTTTGAAAATAGAATACACTCATCCAGGAACAACCAAACACTTGGCAGTGTTGACCAAAACATGTATTTGTGCATTAAAATGAGTGCTTTAAAGAGATGAAAAGACACGAAAGGTGAGCCGCATTTTCCTTGGCTTTCTCACTCTGATTAATAATGTGATAAACTAGCTGTAGGACGCAATATTAATTAACAGTATATTAGTTGCCGTTTATGGCCAATAACATAACAAGCTCTGAAATAGTAGTCAGACTAAACTGCTGACGTGGGCTCTTCTGCAAACTGAGCTGTAGTTTGATTTCGCATTTGTCCAAGTGAAGCATCAGCAACTGAGTAAAACCAATTACCTCCAAACCCACCAAGCCCTGGGCAGCAACTTAGTGCATCTGAGCTTTGCCCAAATGTTATTGCTTTCGAATTAGAGCCCGGTCGGATGGGGCACCGAAGAATTCCTACGGCTGAAAATAATTCAATGCGGCAGTCTAGTGGTGCAACACTTCGCAGAGGCAAATAGGAAGCGAAGACACCCTGCCACTTGGAGACATTTTGAAGCCATTGTCTGTCCACTTACGGAAGGCAAGCCTGGAGGCACAGAAGTAAAATATGAAAAGAGGGGCGTTTTCCTGACCCCCTCAAGTCACACTGTTGTAGGAGAATTTCCAGGTTGCGGTGTTCATTTCTGAGGGGAAGTCCTGGGTTTGGGTGGGGGACACTTTAGGAAAAAGCTGTGAGGCCAGGAATGGAAAGGAATGAGGAGGCTCAGATAATGGGCGTTATCTCACCTCACTAGGTAGTGAGAAACTCCGATAGCACAAAAATTCAGGTAAAGAGAAATGATTGTGTTAACGTATGATCTGAGGAATTAAAACATGGCAAGGTGCATTATAGGTTCCTGGAGAAATCCCTGTTCATTTACTTATTTACTCCTCTCCCCAACATCCCTTTATTTTTCAGCTTCTTTCTGTCTCTTTCTCTCGCTCTGTCTCTCGGTCATTTTCTATCCCCTTTTCTTGCTCAGTTTCTTTCACAGCACTGATCACTGTCCTAAATTACATTTCAGATAGTTTATTTTTTCATTTACTTGTTTATTGCCTGTGTCTCCACCAAACTATACCGTACACTCCCTGAGGTCTGCCTGTGCATTGCAAAACAGTGCCTGGCACATGCTAGGCACAGAACTAGTTGAATCAAAGAATGAACCTGTTCACTGAACTTGCTCGTACCAAATGCCCAGCTCTGAGTGCAAAGAATTCAAAGGTGATGATAATCATAGCTATCATGTGCTGGAGTTTACTAAGTGCCTTCATCAGCCCAAAGTTTTACGTACTGTATCCTCTGTAATCTCACAAGAACTCTGCAAAGCATGTGTTTCTGTTATCCTTTTAAAATTATTTTTTAATTTATCTTTATTATCTAAAGTATTACAGATATCCCCTTTGTTTTGTTTTGTTTTTAATATATTTTATTGATTTTTTTTTTTACAGAGAGGAAGGGAGAGGGATAGAGAGTTGGAAACATCGATGAGAGAGAAACATCCATCAGTTGCCTCCTGCACACCCCCCACTGGGGATGTGCCCACAACCAAGGTACATGCCCTTGACCGGAATCGAACCCGGGACCCCTCAGTCCGCAGGTCGACGCTCTATCCACTGAGCCAAACTGGATAGGGCTCCCTTTGTTTTTATTTCATTTTTTCCTATTGAGCCCTTCTAGCCCCCCACCCATCCCTCCTAGGCCTTCACCACACTCTATTACTCTTTTTAAAATTAAGTTAAATTATTTTTAATTTAATTTCTTTATTTCAAATAAGAAATAAAGAAATTTACTTAGTTTACTTAGTGCCACTCAGCTGGGAAAAGGTACATCCATGAATTAAATGGCGTTTGCCACTCCGACTCCAGGCATTGTATTCAAAGATGAATGCAACACAAACATCCTCCCTGACGATCTCACAGTCCTACACTTTGTCTTAGAAGCATCTTTGCCCTGCAAGGCCAGGAGGAGGATGCAGCCCTGAATCCCAAAGGACTGGACATGGACCTTCGCCATCTGGGAGCTCCAGGAAGGTCCCCACTCCCGGCAGGACCTGGTGTTCCACGCTGTTCTGCTGGGGTGAGGTCAGATGCTGCTAGAGGCTCGTGAGAGCAGCCTACATCCTCACCTCCTGCTTCCAGGCCTGTCTGTGAGCCCAGCAGCTGTCAGGGATCCTATTTACTTTTAGTAAATCTAACAAATGGAGGATAAATAAGTGATGAGTCTTCTACCTCAGAGAATCCAGCAGGGGCAAGACCCAGCCAGGTGCCTGGGAAGCCAAACTCTTTTCCAGCATTTATAGCTGAATTCCAAACAGCAGATACCAGTTCAGACTGTGAAGTTTCTATGTATTTTACACGTTACAAACCATTCCTCTCTCTGGTCCTCTGGAATAAAGAAAGTCCCTCAGCCTAGTTGTTCTATGAATTTTTTTCTTAAAAAGATTTAAAAAGGTCTCCCTCAGTTACAATGTTGTTCATGTCCTTTGACCAGAAAGACTTAGAGAAAAACTTCAGGATTGATCTGAGGGATGCAGAGCCCAGGTTCCATTAAAGTATATTAATGCCAAGGTCTGTGCAATTAGTGAAAAGTCAATTCCCATTACTAGTTAACACTATTGAATATCTGCTTTCTTTAATAAAAAGCCATGTCCAGCACAAAGAGAATAAATCAATAGGTTGGCTGCATTTAGATCTATTCTGCCTTCTTTGAAAATGCACAGAGAAACTCCCTGTCAGAGCTCCACTGTCTGTCTGCCAAACTCGGTCTGTGAGCTGGCAGCCAGCCCTGCCGCCTTTGCCTGGAGTCTTTCATTACCATGATCTCGCCTTAGCTCTCATTTCTCTAATCAGAAAATTTGAGTTTTACTCTGCGCTTAAAAAATCCTCTGTGTGAGCTTAACCTTGATCTGCCTCTGATTTGGACTTGTTCAGAAAACAAGCCATCGGCAGCTGTGGGTTCTAAACCCCAGTGTTGGCTAGCATCAGCCCTTCCTCAGACAAGGAGTGTGTGGGGTGGACACAACCTCCTAAAAGGGGCCAAAGAATCCTTTAGGGTGTCCCTTCAGGCACACCCTTTCCATTGTCTTACATCTGGTTAACCCTATCTGCTGCCAATTTTGGAGGCAGCTGCAATGTTCCAGATTTTCAATTGCCAAGAGAAAAAAGAGATACACCTGCCCCTTGAAGATTCCAAGTCCTATTTCCAGGACCTGGTGCAAAGTAAGGACATTCACCCTCTGCCATGGAGGCTGCCCCTCTGTAGCTACAACTGCCTATCCATCTTCTTCTATGTGGCCCATGAGAAGGGGGAAGCTGCTCATTATAATCTTAGTTTATTACAGATTACGAGGACGCTTGAACTCCACTGTCTCTCATGTCCTTGATAATCCTATATAATAAAAGGCTAATATGCAAATCGATCAAACCGTGGTCGCTATGACATGCATTGACCACCAGGGGGCAGATGCTCAATATAGGAGCTGCCCCCTGGCGATCAGTGCACTCCCACAGGGGGAGCATTGCTCAGCCAGAAGCCAGGCTCAAGGCTGGCAAATGCAGTGGCGGTGGCAGGAGCCTCTCTGGCCTCGGCAGCGCTAAGGGTGTCTGACTGACGGGCATCTCCTGAGGGCTCCCAGACTGCAAGAGGGCGCATGCTGGGCTGAGGGACTCCCCTACCCCCCCCCCCCCCAGTGCACGAATTTTGTGCACCGGGCCTCTAGTTATATATAAGTTACCCTTAAGTTGGTACATTGTATTTCCATGAAAGTGAATCACATTTCCCCCAAATCATTTTATTTACTAGAATGCTCAGTTTTTTATTGAAAAGGGATTAATATCGTTTTCTTCAGCTCAGGTTTACTGTGCAGAATTATATGGTTTTCTTTCTGTATCATTTGGTCCTTATTTTCATCTGTTGGTCTGTATTCACTGGTTCAATACTTCTACACCCACTCTCCCTCCCAGAGCAGCTGTTTGCAGGGGTTAGTAGGCTTGGTAGTGATACTAGTTTTGGGGATGGTTTCAGTGAAAGAAACTATTTGAATCTCATTCCTTTCAGGATTCCGCAAATCAGTATAGATGGCTCTGGGTTTTTCAATTGCTTCAAGCCTATTGTTTCTCCACCCAAGAAGGTAGACATACCTAAAGAAGTGACAGCTGACTGAACCTATATCTGCTTATCCCTGCTGCAGGGACCCTCCATTCCTCATTCTCTGAACCCATTCCTCGTCCTCAGGTTTGGTCTGCCATGCCAATCACCACAAACCAGGTGCTACACCATGAAACCAAAGAATGAGCCGCACTCCTGTTGTGGATGATTCCAGAAGCCACTGAAGCCATCCACTGTGGTTGGAGAATTAAGGGGAGGGATTTCCTGTGCCATCTCATAGGGCAGCTTGTGGGGTCAAAGTAGCTGCAACAAACAGTGACCATTCATACCATCACCATCCTAATACAAGGAGGGGAAGTGTTCGAGTGTGAGGAGGCATTTATGGCTACAAACATAGCCAGTTTTCCTTCACAATCAAGGTGATATATTTTGAAAAGGCAGGTTTATTAGGTGACAAGGCAAGATCAGACAGGTTGCCAGAGTGTTCCCAATAGTTCCAATGCCTCTGCCAAAGGGATGCTGACTAAGGAACAGGTGATTGGATCTTTGTCATCCCAAGTAGATAAAGGCTGTCTATTTGGCCGGAAGCAGTGGCTGAATTCCCATTTTTGGGTAGAATTCACAAAGCAATAAGCAGAGATTATCAAGAAATGAATACAGGATGAAGTATGGTAATGAACATTGGGAAATGAATAAATGCAGTCTCAAGCTTCTGTCTGTATAATGTTTATAAAGGAAAACTGCCTGTTAAGGGTTTGGCAGTTGTCTTTGTTTGGTCCTTGAGCAAATACCCCTCTGAGATGCTGCTGCAATGAATCCCAGGATGTAGAATTGGATTAAACAATTTCACTTTTGCAAAAAATATAAAGCGATGTTTTAAAAGTTCAAAATTCACAGAATTGTCTCAAATGCTGCAAACCTTATGAAACATCAAGCAGTTGACCTTTCTTGCCTTCAGGACAGGGTTGGGGGAAGGGGGTTGGCTGGGAAGGCTGTGAGAGAGGCTCCCCACTCTGTAGCTGCTCATCTTTGCAGGAGGCTCAAGCTGTCAAGCCAGATCTGGCAGAAGAGTGGCCCTATAAAATAGCACAGAACGGAATGCACTCTCACCTTTGAATTCAAGTGCATGTTGAGATTTTTATCTGAAATGAATTCTGATTAATATCAACTTGGACTGCAGGAGAAAAACATTCAAGCATGTGTTTATACTTGTTGATATGCATAAAGGATATATCTTAAATCTGAGTCATAACCTGGAAGGAAAGACGGTTGAGAAATGCATACCATGGATGCTGTCTTACCAAGAAAGCCAATCTGCCATATCCTACAAGAGAAGGGAAATTTGTTGCAATGACATGTGTCATCTCCCTGCAGCCATAAGAGCAAGCTATGGTTGAGGACGCTCAACCCTCCTCACAGCACTTGGTTCTTTTCAATTATTGATTCAGTTCCGCACTCTAATACTTCATTTTCCAATCAGTTTGGAAATGGGCATACCTTCCATGGATGTTTTAAGCCTTCTTGCTAACACAGAGCGAGGAGAGAGGGTTGAGTTCCATGTTCTGAAGAGACCATTGCATCCATGACCATGGACATCACACCCACAAACAAGAGGACAGGAAAAACAAGCCCCCCTCTTGGTTAATGATAGCAGATTCATACAATCTTCTCTCTTTATGAAAACTGCGCCTTTGCCTTCAGCCAAGTTAGATCTCTCAGTGGAGATAAGATGGAATTTCCAAACTGGCAAGATTTGGAGCTTGGCTGGATAAGCCAAGAAGAAATAAGTTGTTTCTACTTCTTCACTCTTAGCTTACAGTGTTCACCCCCTGGATAGATAATCTTACATCATCTATTTCTCTTTCCATAATTTCTTACCAGAAATTATTTTAAACGCTACAAAATAATGGTTTCCCATCTCACTCAGAGTAAAAGAAAAGTCTCTATAAGTGCCTCATCATCAAGCCTCCTGCCAATACCCACCCTCATCATTCCTTTTCCAACCTCCAGGCACCATGCCCTATGTGTTAATTCTTGAACACTTTATACATGTTTCTGCTTCAGGGTCTTCGCACTTGCTATTTCCTCTGTCTGAGTTGCTCTCATCACAGTGTACACATGGTGAAGTCAAGTCCTAATTGTAATGTTCTCAATGGAAACATCCTGAGCTACATTACCTAAAATTTTTACCTTCCCCACCTCCCAAGAAATTCCTGTCCTCTTTTCTGACACACCATATAATTTACTTTTTCACTCTTATTTAGTCTGGCTCCCCAATGGAATGAAGACAGTGTTTTATTCATGTCTATGTCCTCAGTGCCTAGAACAAAGCCTGGTATGTAGTAAGAGCTCAATAAATATGTATTAAATTAGTGAATGAATGAATGAATGAATGACTATCAATAATTTACCATTGGAGATTCCCATCTCTCCTTCATTCACATATAAAGGCCAGGTCTTTTCATTGGAGACTAATAGCATCAACACCATGATCTTCATTGCAAATGACCACAAGCTCTTACTATGTGCCCAACTGTATGTGAAATGCCATACATCAGTTATCTTAATTAATCTTACCAACCAACCCCTGAGCTGAGTGTGATCATCCCTGCTTTACTATATATATATATATATATATATATATATAAAGAGGTAATATGCAAATTAGGCTGGGACTCCATAACAGGTCATGACCAGACAGCAGAAGGCTGCATGCACAGGTGAGGCCCAGAGCGGAGACGGAGACAGAGGCAGGGGGGCCTGCCCGAGCCAGCACGGCAGCTGGGGCAGCCCTGGAGCGGACACAGGCAGGGGGGCTGGGGAATGCTGCGAGTCAGGCGCAGGTCCCGACCTCCCATGGTGCCAGTCCGGCCTGACTCCCACGATGGCCGGTGCTGCACGAATCAGGCGTGGGTCCCGGCCCCCCGCGGGGTGCCTCCTCACACAGCGGGAGGCGGGGCACCTCCTCACGTGATTTCAATCGCATGCTGGGCCTCTAGTGAATAAATAATGAGCCAAGGAGATCGAGTAACCTGCCCATGTTAGCATATTAGTATGAGGAGGAGCTCAAATACAAGTTGAAGTTTGTTTAGCACAACAGGTCTCAACGAGAGGTTAATTTTGCAGCCTTTCCTGGACATTTGGTAATGCATAGATTTATTTTTCACTGTCACAATGGGGGAATTGCTATTGGCAATTAATGGGCACATATCAGAGATGCTGCTAAACATCCCACAATGCACAGGGCCACCTCTCCCACAGTGAAGAATTATCCAGCCCCAAAGGTCAATTGTGCTGAGGTTGAGAAACCCTGGTCTAACTCCATACACTGTGTTTGTTCACTTTGCAGTTTTGCTTGATTAGTTGCTAGTGGCAGTGAAAATAGCACCAACCCTTTTATAAAGCAATATGACAATATTTCTTGAGAGTGTCAAATGTTTTCATATCTTTTGACACTGCAATCCTATTTCTGTAAATGTAGCCTCGGGAAATAATATGAAACGTGGGAAATGCCCACAAATATTTATCATGACATTATTTGTAATAGCAAAAATCAAACCATCTAATGTCTGGTTATCAAGGAATCATTAAGTAAATTCTGGGATACCCATTTGTTGGAATATTAAACAGCTATTAAAACGATATTTTTAAAAGTTTGTAAAGAGATGGGCAAATGCTTAGAAATGGTAAACTTTAAAAATTAGGTTTCAAAATTACCTATGAAGCATGATTGTTAAAAATGACAAAAATCATACATACAAGAGGTGAAGCAGAAATAAACTAAACTATTAATAGTGCGGTAGGACAAAGGTTGGTTAGTTTCTTCCTTCTATCTTTCAGTACTTCCAAAATGTTCTTTAGTAATAATATCCTCATTTTATAATGGGGAAAACATTTAAAAAGCAAGGCTTTTTTTTTTTTTTTCTTTTGTAAGAAGAAAGAGAGGTAAAGAAAACAGCGTTTAATACCTAAAGTGAACTTCAGACCTGTCATGGTGGATTTGGCTCTTATATGGATTTATTAACTGTGTTTAATTAGTGTGTTATTATTTATTATTCCTTTTAAGTAATAAAAGGAAGAAAGGCATGTTAGTTATGCTGTGGTAGCTGGAACTAGCTTCATCATTGCCAGCTTATAGCTACCAAAAACATTGTACTCATTTACCTGACATTTGTTTTATAATGTTTTAAAAACATTTGATTCCATTAAATCAAAGAATTCCAGTCTGAGAACCAGGACTGCTTTCAGGGCAGTTCTCCTGGGGTCCTGAGGAGCACGTGGAGGGGAGGAAGTGCCTGGTTAACCTCCTTGTGTGGACATCCGAAACTGAGAGCTGTGAGTCTAGTGACTAAGAACGTGAGCTCTGGACTCCCACAGGCCTTGACTCAAATCCCAGCCCCATGCACCCCAGAGTGTCCTTGAGTGAGTTCTTAACCCTTCTCTGCCTTCTCTGCATCCCAGGCCTATGTTTAAAACCTGTAGGAAATGCGGTAACACCTAACACACTCCATGCGCTTTGAATGCTGTGACTTGGGACCGATCACTTGAAAGCTGTCCTACAACCAGCCTAGTTCTTTATCCTCATCCTTCACCCCACTTCCCAGAGATGTCTTTAATCTCAAGACAACTGGAGGTTTAGCGCACAGGAAACATGACACCACCTCTGAAAGCCTCATCCAGCTTGCTTTACCTTTTAGACTTTGTTTTCCATTCAACCTGCCTGCATCTTGTGGACTGATGGGGGTAAGGCTTGGCTCTCTGGTCAACTACAGGCTGCAGCCTAGAAGGAATAAGAACAGACAACGCAGCCACAGGGACAGCATCCTCACTTACTTAGACACTCTTTGGGAAATGAAAAAACAGAGAACTCAGTTATTTAATTAACCCTCAGAGTCTCTGGAATGTAAATATTTTCTTTGTAAAGCCCCGAGATCTCTCTTGTTTTCAACCCACAGGCCTTTATTTCT
Organism: Corynorhinus townsendii; assembly: GCA_026230045.1. Classification (NCBI taxonomy): domain Eukaryota; kingdom Metazoa; phylum Chordata; class Mammalia; order Chiroptera; family Vespertilionidae; genus Corynorhinus; species Corynorhinus townsendii. Next base: position 23,223,039 of record JAPDVU010000008.1, on the reverse strand, counting down.
GCCTCTCCTTCTATTCTCTCTGCTCTTGACATCTCCCCTGTCCCCTGTAATGCATTGTTAGATGACTTGTTTGCACAGAGGGACAGGATTCCTCCCCTCATCATCCCCCCGCCCAAGTTCTTTAGGCATTAGAAATTTTCTCCCTTATCAATTTTCCATGGACTGGCCCTCTATTCCCTAATGGCACTAGATTGGTACACACAGCAGACACTGGCCCAGAAACAAAAGGAAAGGCAAGAAGATAGAGATACACACAGCCAGCCTCCCTGGCTATTCCCAGTGTGTCCCACTGACAATGCTATGTGGAAGGGAAATTGTTCTATCAGCGACTGTGTTAGATTCATGACCCCACCACAACCTTGAATTGGCCTTTAGTTGTCGCTGATGGGAACTGAAGAACAGCGCCTGTCGACATGATTGCTACTCTCCAATGAATCAGAACATACAGGGCGAGGAGCAGCACATTAAACCAGCTACAGAAATATATCACTGTACTTTTATATAGATGTATTGCTTTTGCCCAAGCATATAAATGATTGGGCCAGCCACTTATAATTTTTTCAAGGACTATAAATTTAAAATAAGCTAAGGGTTTTAAAATTATGTTCTTTTTAAAAAATCAAGGTAGCTATTTTAAGGCAACAGTCAAATATTTAAAGATCATCTTATATGGATATTTCAGCCACTGTCACCGGGAGGAAAATGAGCACTTGCCACGGGCACTCAGGTTACTTAACACTCAGGCACCGACTGATCATGTTGTTGTCATTTGCTAATTGATCTTTTAAAAAAGTGTTTTCCATATTTACTTCCCGGCCTGCTTACTGGAAAAAGTATAGCTCACAAATTTAAGGTGTGGTTTAAATGGACAGCGAGCATATCTACCGGCCTAGGACAAGGTGCTGTCAGAGTCAAGGTGTTCAGAGAAAGCTAAGAGCTGGCAATCAATGATTCTTAAATGTGGACATTAAAGGGTCCCCTTGAGACTGAAGCCAATGGACCCTCTTCCCAGAAGCGCGCGCGTGTGTGCTTTCACTTATAAACAAAATTTTTCATTTAACTTCAGGGTCTCACAAACTTTCTGAAGCCCCTCCCTGGAGCCCAGGTTGAGATGCCCTGCCTCTGAGATTATCTTATGAAGCTACTAGAAGCCCAATGCATGAAATTCAGGCAAGAGTAGGCCTTCCTTCCCCCAGCTACTGGCACTGGCTTCTCTCTGGCACCTGGGACCTGGGCTTTCCTCTGGCCACCGGCAGGCACTCGGGACCCAGGCTTCATCTGGAAGGTCGTCAGGAAGGATGTCCGGTCTAATTAGCATATTATAGATAAAAGTTGGGGCATACAACAATGAGGTGATCAGCTCTAAAACATGGTTCAAGTGGTTAATAACTACTAATAGGCAAAGTATAAATACTTGCAAATGGTTTACTTTGTAGAAGTATGTACAGGTGAGAAGATGCAAAGGTTTACCTATAACAGTATCAGTCTCACTAGTCACCATCGGTAATAAGTCCTTATGTGGTCTAACTCCTGCCTACCTCCCTCACATTACCTCTGAACTCTTTTCTCCTCACTCCAAAAGAGCCAGCCACATGACCTCCTTTCCAATTTCTGGCTCACTAAGTTTTTTCTTGCCTTGGGTTATTTTTACTGCTGGGCAAGCATTTTTAATGTCCTAGGCACCGTTTGAACAAGGCCACAATATCTCTCTTTTGTGGATCTCATATTCTGTAGAGGGAAACAGACAAGAGATGCATGAATAAATCTATAAGTTTGATCATTTCAAATGTTAGGAAACAAAGTAGGATGATGATGGGATGGATAGTGACTGATGAGTGGCCACATAATGCCTTTTTGAGGAAATTTTAGCTGAAATGGGAGAAATGAGGAACAGCTGCAGATTAAAGAAACCATTTTGCAGTAACAAGTGCAAACGCCTCGAGGCTGGGAAGAACCTCGTGGTTTGGAAGGTCAGAAAGGAGGCCTCTCAAAGAGAAACTTAAAATCTATGCTGTTGCCCAACTCCTTGACATGCCATAAGCAGTTGTGGCAATTACAAATTAAGTGCTTTATTTCCCTACAATAATTTTGAGATTTTGTCAGTCTGGAGATGGAAATTGAGGTAATTAAAGACATAATTTGAGACCAAGTAACATGATGCCCAGAGTGGTTAAGTAATTTGCTCAAGGTCACACAGCTAGTTAAGGAGTTAGCTTAGTGCAGTGGTCGGCAAACTCATTAGTCAACAGAGCGGCAAACCGTGGCTCACGAGCCGCAGTTTGCCGACCACTGGCTTAGTGGAAGAGACCAAAGGAAAACCCTGGCTTCTATATTTGCAGGGAAATGTTCTCATTCTGCCTCACAACCATCTTCATATAATTTACCAAAGTTGCTTTTTCTTTTTTCAAAAAAATATATTTTGATTGATTTCAGAGAGGAAGGGAGAAGAAGAGAGAGGTAGAAACATCAATGATGAGAGGCAATCATTGATTGGCTGCCTCCTGCATGTTAGACCGAGCCTGCAACCCAGGCATGTGCCCTTGACTGGAATCGAACCCGGGACCCTTCCATCTGCAGGCCAATGCTCTATCCATGAGCCAGCCTGGCTAGGGCTTTTTTTTTTTTAATTGATTTCAGAGACCAAAGTTGCTTTTTCTTGAAAACCAAACTGGAACTGGGTTCCATATGCAGCTATGGCCCTGAGACACACCATCATTACATGGTTTTTAGCTTTTATGAAATTTTGTTAAAATCTAGCTCAGGGTTCCTGATTTTGTGACTTTACCTGTAGCTATAAATAAGCTAAAAATCCCTCACCCCTAAAGGAAACCAAACAGCACCATCCCTCTGGGCCAGGCATTAAGAGCAAGGAGACTATTACAGGTTCTGAGTTCATACGGGGCTCTGCTTGGGCCTGCAATTGAGACAGATGGCCTCCCAGTACTGGGTGTCCATGCTAAGAAGGTGACCATCGCCCCACCCTCCTTTGTCCCACTTAGCTCCAATCAGAAACTGACCTGACAGCAGTCTTGATTCTCAATAAGCATGGGAATTCTCTGATCTAATGGAATCAAATTATTTTTAAAACATTAAAATATGGAGATGGATGAGTGAAATATTTCGGGTAGCTATAAACTGCCAAAAACTGAGCTTAATTTCAGCCACTACTATATAACTAATCATTTTTTGTACCAGTACTGAGCTCTTGCATAAAAAAATGCTAAGAAAGGGTCTAGTCCAGTCCAATATTGTATTGAAATGCCCTTTGGGTAACAAAATGTTAAGAAAAATGAATTCTTCTCTAGTCCTTCTAATAAAGTTTAGGTTCACAGCCCTCTCCTTCGACATCTGAAATCTATTCTCTCTCTCCATTTTTACCCTGCTGGTGGGAATATAAACGAGTCGTTCCTCCACAGGCACAATTTGGCTAGTGGGTATCAGGAAATTCTAAAACACTCTGTGGACTTTGACCCAACAATTGTACTTCTAAGATTTGATCATAAGGAAACCAGAGATGCCTACACAATAATATGGAAAGATTTATATAGCAAGATAGTTACAGAAGCTTTATTTATGATAGTGAAAATAATCTAAAGGAGATTGGAATATCACAAGATGTGTTATGTAGAAACTGGTCTCCTAATAGTCTACACACACACACACACACACACACACACACACACAATTGTTTAATTAAAAATATTTGAGATAAACATACTATAGCACTCTTCTGAGGAGTTAGTCATATTAGGAAGAATTTTCTCTATAGAATTTCTGCAATAAAGAAATCTAACAATGTTGAATTTACTGTTTCTCAAATTCATTTGGTCATGGAGCCTCTTTAACATAACATTTTATGACATGCCCTGCAAAATATACATCAGGAACTGCTAGGTTAAATGAATTTCTATACCTGTATTATGGATGCTTTGTTTCTATTGAAAACAATGTTCAAGAAGATTGATTCTATGGGCTAAGTGCTGATGATATATTGTTGAGTGGGGGGAAAAAAAGTAGATCACATAACATGAATATTTTATCAGCCTAATTTTGGAAAGTAGATGAAGGTGTGTACAATTATAGCAGATTTGATCTCTTGGTGATGAAATTACTGATGGTTTTAGTTTTTCTTTGTGCTTTTCTAAATTTTCCCAATTTTCCACAATTAACAGGTGTTAATTTTCCTAAGAGAAAAAATATTATAGACCTTTAAAATTTTTATTGTGAAATAATTTTAAGAGTTACAGCTATAAACTGAATGTCTGTGTCCTTCCAAAATTCTTATGTTATGCCGGTCTGTGTTTCCCGGCATTTAGAAGGGTTCAGGAATCTGGAGAAAGTGTTGTGTGTAAATTAAGCAAGAGTCCAGAGATGAAACATAATTTTGGAAGGCATTTGGCGGGGGGGGGGGGGGGGGGGGGGGGGGCAGAGGAGCTTGGCTAAAGAAAGCAAGTTCTCCCTTGTCTCAGGACTCCTTCCTTTTTATTAACACAAATTGTCCTAAGGCAAGGTGGCTATACATCAAAGGCCAGGGTTTAGTGTACAGAATCCATTGTCAGATTGGAGGAACTGCCTTCAGCTGTTCAGGTGTTTGGCCAGTAGGAGGCAATAACATGTAGATTGAAATGCCCTCAGCTGTCTGGCAGCAATCATTTATGCATCCTTTTCAGGTTTGGGGAAATGCCCTCAGCCATTTCCAGATGATTCAACCCTGCTGACATGCTGGATTTGGCTTCTGGCAATGTTGAAACCTAATCTGAGCTGTGATGGTATTTGGAGTTGGAGCCTTTTGGAGGTGATTAGGTCAGAAGAATGGAGCCCTCATGAATGGAATTAATGCCCTTATAAGAGACCCCAAATATCCCCTTACCTCTTTCTCCATATAAGAATACAGCAAAAAGACAGCATCTATAAACCAGGAAGTGGGCTCTCATGAGACACCAAGTCTGCTTGCACCTTGATCTTGAATTTCCCAGTCTCCAAAACTGTGAGAAATAAACTTACATTGTATATAAGCCACCAGATTTACGGTTTGTGTGTTTTGTTTCTGTTTTTTTTTTTTTTTCTGTCACATTGTGTGACAGTTTTCCAGTCTTTTCTTGTCTTTAATGAACTTGATTTTTCAGAGTACTGCCGAGTTATTTGTAGGATGTTCCCCAACTTGAGTTTGTGAGCGTGCTTTCAGGCTGTGTTCATGCATTTCTGACATTTTGGCATACAATAGCACGGAAGTCATGGTGTGCCCCTCTCAGAACATCATATCAGAAGTTACATGATGTTGATCTATTTTATACTGCTCTTGTTAGCCTTGCTCACTTAATCGGTATCTATGGGAAGATACTTTGAGATGATGAAAATGCTGTTTCTCAACATACTTTCGCCTACTAATTTTAGTATCCATCATGCTGTTTGTCTATAAAAGTTATCACTGTTGTGTTTTCTCAATGGTGATTTTTCTATTATTCCACATTTGCTACTCAGGAATCTACTGTAAGAAAGAGTTGTCCCTTTGCCTCCATTTATGTATTCAATTATTTTACGTAGGTATAGACTAATGATTAGTTACTTTGTTCATTAATATAATTTTTTTCTCAAACCAGCCCAGAGTTGATCATTCAGAGCCCCTTCAAGTTCATTTCTGTGTCCTTTTAACATGCCCCCATCCTTTTTTAGCATTTCTTTACATCCTGGCACACAAGATATTCCAGAAGTATTTTGTGCTTTCCTTTCCCAGCCCTTGAATCAAACATTTATCTAAAGAAAAACCAAGATCTGGGCACAAGACATGCCTGTTGTGACCAGGGTATCATTGCTTCTAGGTCCTTTTGGTGGACAGAGCTTAAAAATATACAAAGTGTTCTCACACATGTAATCATATATATCTTCATTTTCAAATCTACTATCTATCTATCTATCTATCTATCTATCTATCTATCTATCTATCTATCATCTATCACCATGACTTCATGCTGATACCTGATTCTAATTAAGCTCTAAAATATTCATTCTGCTCTTCCCCCTTTTCTGATTTATAACCATTTTCTCCCACATTGAGAGACCTGGCTCTCATTAACTACAATACATTTATTTATTTGTTCAAGCATAGAACATATGTAAAGAGTTTCAGAATTGCTAGCCCATGCCCCTGTGAGAAAATTAAATTTACCAACTGGAATACAGTATCTATATAGAATTATTTTTGTCTTTAGCTGAATAATAACTAAGTACTCCTTTCCAAAGTTACCTTGGTTCTTCTCTCTTTTTCAGTATATATATTATTAATTTGTCATATAGTTAGGTTCTTTTTTTATTATTTGTATTCCATTGGGGATCTACTCACATCTGGGTTGATTTTAACTTTTTAAATTTATTTTGGGGGTATGCTAAATATAGCAGAGCTATTTATTTAAAAACTAGAGGCCCAATGCATGAAATTCGTGCAAGGGTCTCAGCCCTCGCAGCGGTGGCTTAGCCTGGAAGGATGTCTGGAAGGTTGTTTGGCTGTCCGGTCTACTTAGCATATTATGCTTTTATTGTTATAGATACACTCAGAGAAGTGTCACTCTCCCCTATCCCAGCTACCCTTTTCCCATTACCCCATTCTTTCCATCCTCTTGCCACCCACTACCACTCAGTAATTAATTCAATTAGTTTCTAATTTTGCCTTTCTGTATTTCTTTTGCACAAATGAGCATATGCATACATATATATGGCTATAAATACCCTCTATAATTTGCTTTTTTTAATTTAATAACATATTCCAGAAGTTAATCCAATTCTTTTTTTCATGGTTATATAGTGAATGTGCTAGCTCCATATGTATGAGCATTTAAGTTCTTTATGATATTTTGCAATTACAAGTAATGAGAACATAGATGACCTTATGAATATGTATTTATACATTGCTGGACATATATATTCTGTATAAATTCCTAGAAGTAAAATTGCTGAATCAAAAAACAAGTACATAGATAGATTTGTTAGGCATTGCCAAATTATACTTAAGAATGGTTGTACCAATTTGGAGTCCCATCAGTAATTTACACTAGTGCTTGTCTCTCCATAGTCTTGACAACAGGATGTATTGTCTGCTGGTTAATTTCACCAATCTAATAGGCAAAAAAAAAAAAAAAATGTATGTAAGATGAATGTTAGTTTAATTTGCATTTCTTTAATAGTGATTGGTGGGTTTTTTTTATGTTTAAAAGCTATTCTATATCTTGTGTTTTGTTTTGCATTGTTACATCATGCATTTGATTCTTTTATCCCTCACATTTTAAGAGTTCTTTAGGTTTCTTAAGTGGATCAACCCATTGTGGTATATACTGCAAATATTTCTTTCCCAGTTTGTAAGTTATTTTTTGACCTTTTAAAAAGGTGTTTCTTGACTTGAGAATTTTAAATTTAATTTTATGTGGTCAAATTTACCAAACTTTTTTTGCCTCTAAATTTTATTACATATAATTTCAGTGCCAAGGGAAGTAAGAACTTACTCTAGGACATTTTACACCTGAGAGAGAGTAGGGAAATGGAAGACTCAAAGGCTATGTAATCATGGATTCTATTCCTGATAAAATGCTCATACATATGGAGCTGGCACATTCACTATATACCCATTGTTTTAGCTGTCAGACCTTTAGCAAAGTATTTAGCCTTTTGGAGCCTAGTTTTTCTCATCTGTAAAATGTGATGGTAAAATGTACTTTTTACTGCCATGAGGATTTGAAACACTTAATTCATTTCTCGGTACTAAGGAGACATCATCATCATCATCATTATACATCTAATTCTGATATTTTGTTCTCAACATTATCTTTTCAAAACTCCACCCCTCCAGAACCTTAGAGATTTTCACCCATCCACCTGTATGTTCATCAAAATTGTTCTCTTCCCTTCCTGAAATACTTTATCTTTTGAAACGCTCTTATGTCTCATTCTATAATAAATTTAGAGAAAGTTCTGAGGATGAAGGAGTTAACATCCATGAGGCACTCTGAGCTGGGAGATAATAGCATCAAAATGAGTTCCATGAAGGATCCTAATTAACCCAATTTATTATCACCTTATCTCTCCAAAGCCCTTTCCTGGCCTCCAGCCCCAAGTTCAAAGTTTTGTGGCCATTCCCGAAGGACACAGAATCCAAAGAACCCTGAATCGTCAGCTGACTCTGGTTAGCGTCAGTACCATAAAGATGCTCATTGGAATTCCTATGGCCAAACGCACTCTTCCTTAACAGGCAATTCCTTTTCAGTTTCCCTGTGAAACAAAACAGATGCCCACAGGGAAGTCTGATGACACCTTTGTTTTCAATACCATTTGAAGCAAACACAACCAAGACTATTCCCTTAATCCTTTGGCAGCGGCTTCTAAATTGTTTGAACATGATGAAGTTCCCATCCACCAATAAGTTAAGTAGGTGGAGGTGCTTCCTTATAGAATACAGATGTCTTGCAGGGAAACAAAAATGGCTAAAGGCCCAATGAATAGGAATGGATTTTCTTTTAATTAACTGATGTTAGCTTTTCTCATTGCCTTATTCCCAAGGCAGTGATTTGGACATAGTTGTCCTCCCACCCTTTTGTAAGTCCTCAGTGCATGCAAATGATGAAGGGAAACAAGAGTGGAAGTGACAAATGAAAGGTAACTAACTTTACACCTTTGCTGTAATCTGGGCACTACACATAAAGATGTATTATTTCAGTGGTTCTTATTCAAAGAAATACCACCCCTAAGTGACATCTGGAAAATTTGTGGAGCCACTTTTTGTTGTCATAATAATTGAAGAGTACTACTGTTGTAGAAGACTGGAGAAAAACCAGCAACACTTTAGAGAAGTGGAGTTACACAGTTTTATTATTCGGCGGACTCAGCAGAATAATTTCCCAAGTCTAAGCAAAGTAACATGCAGGGAGCTCCTCCTTTATATCTTTCTGGTGTCTTTGTCCCCCAAATATGGATTATGCTTCTGGTCCTTTCGCAGGCTTTGCAAAAAAGGCCCCAGGTGTTGGGGGTCTTGAGACCATATCTAATGGTCTGGCCTGGCACCAGTGCTAATAACCCCTCCCCCCCTCGCCTTCCCCCATCCAACTGGGGCTGTGCACTGTTCATAGTTTATGGCCTCTGTAAAATGTGAGCATTTAGGTAACAGGTCTTCCAAAACTAGTTTCAGGGAAAGAGGCAGTGACTTAATTATAGGTTATCAAGAATGTACACTGGGCTTGCTGGCACAGATTCAGATTGCTAACACCCCTCCCCACCCCCCCCATCAATATCAGGGTTACATTGGAATTAGCCTTTTAGCCTTCTCACTACTGACTGGTATAATAAAATATAAATATTTGTCCTTTGCCCAAGTTTCCTGGCACAGAGACCCTAAAATCCTTGCAATCTCCAGAGTGTCTTTTGTGTTCTAATGAGAAGGGAGAGTGGGGGATGAGATTGGGGTATGGCGTCCCTAGATAGCTTTAGAATGGATTCTAGTCACCAGAAAGGCAAGACATAATTAGAGAATTAGAATTTTCAGCCCTACTCTGTATCCATATTCTACCCCCACCTCTGGGGAGGGGAGAGGGACTAGAGTTTAAAGTCAATTCCTCATGGCCAATGATTAAATTATTCATGTCTAAGCAATAAAACCCCTAACCAATGGGATTTGGAGAGCTTCTGAGTTGGTGAACACATTTCCATCCAAAAGGGTGGAATGTCCAGAAATGGCATGGAAGCTCTGCACCTTCCCCACCCCATACTTTGCCATATTTCTCTCTTCTATTTGGCTATTCCTAATAATAAATCTTTAATAGAAATTATAGCACTTTCCTGAGTTCTGTGAGTCATTCTGTCAAATTATTGAACTTGGGGTGGGATGATGGTAGTGACTTCCAAATTTTGATGGGTGAGAAAGATGGAATTATCTTTCTCTTCTTTCCTTAGAAGATATTATAAAATCATTGTCAAAGAGTTGTTTAGAATATTGATTCAAACAATGTAAGAATAAAATGTATAAGAGAGGAGCCCTGGTTTGTATTGCTCAGTGGTTAGTGTTGGCCCACACACTGAAGGGTTGTGGGTTTGATTCCCATTCAAGAGTATATGCCTGGGTTGCAGGTTTGATCCCTGTCCCTGGTAAGGATGCATGCAGGGGCAACCAATGGATGTCTCTCTCACATCAATGTTTCTCTCTCTCTCTCCACCTCTCTCCCTCCTTTCTACTCTCTCTAAAAATCAGTGGAAAAAATATCCTTGGTTGAGGATTAACAAAAACAATAATAATTAATAAGTAAGTAAATAAATAAAATGTATCAGAGAGGTGAAGGCTGTAAGCATCCAATTCCAATGTGTGGCAGTGGGATTTCCTCCCACAAAGCAATTCTCATACACCAGCTGGGTGCCCTACAATTCAATCCCATTCCGACACTCTGTATTGAGAGATAGCATCAGATCCCACAGGCTAAGTCCCACAAGACTGCCCTCACTCCCATTCAAACACCACTGGCAAGTCCAGGATGTTAGGATTCTCACAGACCAGCTACATCCTGGAGATTCCCATGACCCTCTCCTTAGGTTCTATTAACTTGCTAAAGAGACTCACCAGAACTCAAATATTTTAGTTACTAGATCACCAGTTTATTCTATAAGGATATAACTCAGGAACAGCCAAATTGAAGAGATGTATAGGACAGGATATGTGGAAAGGGTGGAGAGCTTCCATGCCTTCTTCCAGCACAGCACTTTCCCCAAATTTCCACAGGTTCACCAACCCAGTATTGTGGGGGTTTTTTATGGAGGCTTCATTACATAAGCATCATTGATTAAATCATTGGCCATTGGCATTGATCCAACCTTCAGTACCTCTATTCTCTCTAAAGATGTGTGTTGAGCGGGGCCGGGGGTTGGGGATTATGGACTGAAAATTCCAACCCTCTAATCATGAGGTTGGTTCTCCTAGCAACCAGCCCCCATCCTTAATTGCAGTCCAAAGTCACCTCATTATCATAACAGAAGACACCTTTATTATTACCATCACTTAGAGGAAATTCCAAGGGATTTAGGAGCCTTGTGCCAGGAAGGGGAGGAAGATCTAATATATTTTTCTTTTTCTTTTTTAAATATCTTTATTGATTTCAGAGAGGAAGAGAGAGGGGAGAGAGAGATAGAAATATCAATGATGAGAGAGAATTATTGATCGGCTTCTTCCTGCACACACCCTACTGGGGATAGAGTCTGCATTCCCGGCATGTGCCCTTGACCAGAATAAAACCCAGGATGCTTCAGTCTTCAGGCCAACTTTCTATCCACTGAGCCAAACCAGCTAGGGTTAATATATTTTTTTTAATATAAATCACAACGTCACAGAGGTGTGTTGGACAAATAATGAAATTGTGATGTTCTTTTTCTAGAGTTTGTGATAGTTTGGACTAGTGTCAGCTTTTTAAAATGTATGATTTGTTGTGATTTATTTATTTTCATTTTTTTATTTAATAAATGTTTATTGTTCAGATTATTACAGTTGTTCCTCTTTTTTCCCCCCATAGCTCCCCTCCACCTGGTTCCCACCCCACCCTCTGCCCTTACCTTCCCCCTCACTGTCCTCATCCATAGGTGTACAATTTTTGTCCAGTCTCTTCCCGAACCCCCCACATCCCTTTCCCCTGAGAATTGTCAGTCCACTCCCTTTCTATGCCCCTGATTCTATTATATTCACCAGTTTATTCTGATCATCAGATTTTTTATTCACTTAAGTTTTAGATTCACTTGTTGATAGATATGTATTTGTTGTTCATAATTTTTATCTTTACATTTTTCTTCTTCTTCCTCTTCTTAAAGAATACCTTTAGCACTTCATATAATACTGGTTTGGTGGTGATGAACTCCTTTAGCTTTTTCTTATCTGTGAAGCTCTTTATCTGACCTTCAATTCTGAATGATAGCTTTGCTGGGTAGAGTAATCTTGGTTGTAGGTTCTTGCTATTCATCACTTTGAATATTTCTTGCCACTCCCATCTGGCCTGCATAGTTTCTGTTGAGAAATCAGCTGACAATCATATGGGTGTTCCCTTGTAGGTAATTAACTGTTTTTCTCTTGCTGCTTTTAATATTCTCTCTTTGTCTTTTGCTCTTGGCATTTTAATTATGATGTGTCTTGGTGTGGTCCTCTTTGGATTTCTTTTGTTTGGGGTTCTCTGCGCTTCCTGGACTTGTAAGTCTATTTCTTTTACCAGGTGGGGGAAGTTTTCAGTCATTATTTCTTCAAATAGGTTTTCAGTATCTTGCTCTCTCTTCTTCTGGCACCCCCATAATTCAGATGTTGGTATGCTTGAGATTGTCCCAGAGTCTCCTTACACTATCTTCAAATTTTTGGATTATTTTTTCTTTTTGCTTTTCCGTTTGAGTGTTTTTTGCTTCTTTGTATTTCAACTCTTTGACTTGATTCTTGTAGTTCTTTAGTCTGCTGTTAGGTATCTGCATAATATTTTTTATTTCAGTCAGTATATGTTTAATTTCTAGTTGGTTCTTTTTTCATATCCTCAAGGGTCTTGCTAAATTTATCGGCCTTTTCTAGGAAATTCTGAAAAACCTTATAACCGTGGTTTTGAACTCTACATCCAGTCATTTGCTTTCCTCCATTTCTTTCATTTGTGATCTGTTTCTTTGTCTCCGCATTTTCGCTGCTTCCCTGAGTTGGTAGAGTAGCTTTGTGTGCTAGGTGTCCTCTAGGGCATAGTGGCTCAGCCTCCCCAGTTACCTGAGGTGGACACTCTTGGTGCACCCCTTTGTGGACTGTGTGCTCAGCCTTGTTGTAGTTAAGTTTTGATTGTTGTTGGTATCTCTGGGAGGAATTGACCTCCAGGCCAGTTGGCTGTGAGGATCAGCTGTGTCTACACTGGGAAAACTTCTGTGCTGGAGACACTCTTATGAGACAAGATTTGCAAAATTGCAAAAGCCTCTGTGCTCAGCTTGGATGGAGCGGAGTTTCAGGGCGGAGCAGACAGCCTTGGCTTCCTATCAGCCCTGCCTTATGAGGCCCTGGGTCTCAGTGTCCCTCGTAATCGCTGCAAGCACCTCTGAGAGAAAGCCACCCTCGAGTTTTGCCCAATGCCAGACAGTCCAGTTTCTCCCCGAATGGGTTGGGGTTCCCAGAAACTTGCCTGGAACTGGAGTTCAGCACAGTCAGGAGCTTCTGTCTCCCTCCCGCTTTAGAAAGCCAGCCACGCACTCAGCTGCCCATGCATACAGCTGCCAGTCCTCTCCATGTGCGAGTCTCTGTACCTCAGCCTCTTGCAGCTCCTCTGAGTCTCAATGTGCTTTCCTCTTTTCTTCTCGTTGTAGAATTTCCACTCAGCCAGCTTTCCTGTGGTTCTGGATGGTGTATGTTTTGTCTTTTAGTTATAGTTTTGATATTGTTGTGCGAGGCAGCAGTTTAGGTGTTTACCTATGCCGCCATCTTGGTTTCTCCTCTGATTTATTTTCTTATTAAAAAATAAATATTTACTTTTGTACCTCACTTTGTACTAGTAATTTTATGTCTTTTTTCTTACAGAAGGCCTCTCAAATTGTATAAAATTCAGGTTTCACAAAACTTGGATTCATCCCTGCTCAGGAGGTCTGAGTTAGCTATTTTCAAAGTGCTATCAGTCAAATATGGGTTGTTTCATAATGGTACTATAACTTTAATTAATCGTGGGAGTTCCAGGACAGACTTCAGGTCAATTTAAGAAAAAATAATTTAATATTCAAAGCCTTCCAAAGATGAAGAGGGAAGTTATGGGGAGTAGTGAGTTCCATGACAGTGGAGCCATTTAAGTAAAAGTTTCATAATCATTTGGCATGGCCATTGTCATGTGGGCCCAAGCTTGGCAGGCTGGTTGGGCATAATGAGCTTTCAGATATACCTTGATGCAGAGTCTGTACTTCTTCCTGTCTGCGTACCTTGGACCCCTCCTCGTGCCCCTAACTTTGCTCTCACTATAGACTCTCAGGGAGTGGTGAGACAGGTCGGAGTAATGAGGGCAGAAAACAAGGAACATAGCAAACACAACAATCATTTTTTGAAGAATAACGGAAGTGAGCTTAATGGCATGGCAGATTCAGCAGCTGAGAGGGAATCCACAGCAGACAGTGTCTAGAAACACCTTCTAAAAGCTTCCCAAAGACCTAATCATGTCCTAAGAGAAAGGCCCCGTTTCTCACTAACAGTGAAGGCAGTTTCTTTGCCATTAACCTTTTCAAGGGGTCATTGCCACACCATGAGCTCAACACACCACCCAGAAAATATAACTGAACATCAGTTTTGCTGTTCCTCTTGCTTAACTGTTTTAAATGTCCTTGAACTGCATTTCTCCACCAGGCTTAATTTTATGGATTGTGGATTACATTTACTGCTCAGCACTTCTTGCTCAACCCTGGACAATCGCAGGCCTACTGAGTTGTTAACTCACATGGTCAGCATTAATGGCTGAGACTAGTTATACCAAATGACTGCATCACAGCGTCATTAACACCTGGCCTTAGAGCATCTCAATGAAATCAGCACTTTGCTTCTTTTTCACCCAGCAAAACCCCAAGAGATGTGTGTAGGAGTAATGACTTGGGGTTAACTGTGCTTATCTCCCAAAGAGTTCAAATTTCTACTCGAGCCTTACTAGCAGTCTTATCTTGGAAAATTGTATTTGAAAGCTGCAGGGAGGCCACTTTTCCCATCTTCTGGGCTAGTTATAGAATTCCAGAGACATATGTGACTTCACTGTCCATGGAAATTCAGTAGGTTATCCTGCCCCTTTTGTTTTTCCGCTGGCTCAAATCACATGGTTAGAATTCCAAAAGGTATTGTGGAAGCTACACAAAGCTTTAGGATAATAGAATTTTATTTTTTTACTAGAGGCCCCATGCATAAAATTCATGCATCGGGGCAGGGGGTCTTTCAGCCCGGCCTGCACCCTCTCACAATCCAGGACCCCTTGGACATCCCTCTTGCAATTCAGGACCGCTGGCTCCTAACTGCTTGCCCACCTGCCTGACTGATCACCCCTAACCACTCACCTGCCTGCCTGATCACTCCTAACAAGTCACCTGCCTGCCTGCCTGATTGCCCCTAACTGCCTCAGCCTGACAGGATGTCCAGAAGGTCATTCAGCTCTCTGGTCTAATTAGCATATTAAGCTTTTATTATTATAGATTTGTGTTGATCCTCACCCAAGGATATATTTTCATTGATATTTAAAGAGAGAGTGGAAGAGAGAGGGAAAGACAGAAATATCTACGTGAGAGAAACACAACAATTGGTTGCCTCCTGCATGAGCTCTGACCAGGGCCTGGGCCAGGGAGGAGCCTGCAATAGAGGTACGTGTCCTTGACGGGAATTGAACCAGGACCAGTCTGCATGCTGATGCTCTAGCTACTGAGCCAAACCGGCTATGGCAGGATGATAGAATTTTAAAGTTGAAAGGAACCTTAAGAGTAGTTTATTATTTGCATCGCTAGGTCTAAAACATCTCAAATAAAGATGACTCAAACATGCACATATATGACCTACAGCCTAAACCACCATATCTAGGATCAGGATGAACACCCCATTCCTGTCAGATGAATGAGCTCAGGAGAGCATAGTACAGTGAGCATAACTCGTCTCTGACGGGCATTTGAAATCATTACTAAAGGGCTCCCAGTTCAGTGCTAATAACTTTGTCAACTTTTCCAGGACTTTTTCTCATTTTGTCAGCTCCATTCAGTGGAGATTGTTGTTCTGTGAAAGGCTGACATGTGTTGGGATGCTCAGGTTAACGGTGTCTGCAATTCTATTTAGGAGGAGAACGATGTGTAGCAGCTGAGTGGTGAGTGGGGAGAGAATTCTGAAACGTCCTCTCCTCGTTCACTCAACCGTCCCTCCCACTGCTCCCGTGAAGGGGAGGTTGACAAATTCCTGATATCAAAACCAGCTGTCAGGACAACACAGTGTAATAGCTGTCCTTGTCAAATGCACCAATTAATTCACCTGACTGTCAATGCTAGGGTAATTGATAGACTGCACAATCTGGCTGAGTAATGAAAGTCGAAGGCATTACTAAGTCCATTTTACCTCCTAACAGGTCTTGTGGTGGAACTGGGGCTGTCAGAACTGGACCAAGAAACCTCTGTAAAAGCTAAAGCTTGACTTTTAAAAGTGTGTGTGTAGGCAGTAACTATAACTATGTGACTAGTTCCCCCAAAATATTTCCAGAAAATGCTCAAAGGAAAATATGGCAAATAAGTAAACATTCTACTGTTTTATTCTGAAGTGTGCAGATAGACACCTCACTGCTTGGGGATGCCATTAAACACTGCAGTTGCCTGGGTTTTCTGCACTCCTTACTCACTTTGCCAGAAGTAGGAAATAGAAATCTGGATCAACAGAAGTCTAGCCAAAGGATTTGGTAGGAAATATTCTTTATTCGTATGACAGGATAATCCAATGACTAACATGCAATGAGAACACTCTCATGGCTAGAGATTTTTGCTGAATATATGATGATCTATATACATATAAGGCTAATATGCAAAGTGTCCCCTTGGGAGTTTGATCACTCACTATGATGCGCACTGACCACCAGGGGACGGCACAGAACAAAGGAAGGCCCTGGACAGTAGCCGGAAGGCCCCAATCGGTCCCAATTGCCGGCCAGGCCTAGGGACCCTACCTGTGCATGAGTTTCATGCACGGGGCCTCTAATATAATATAAAACATTGTGGAATTCCAGGGTGACAGTTCCTGTTACAGAGTTCTGGCAGGGAGAATAAGAACTATCTTATCTGGTAAACTCCCTAGTTCTGGTGGAGTCCCTAGGAAAGCAAAGGGTCATTTCCAATGAGGTCAGCTAAGAAAGGGCAAGTAATATAAGCATAAGCATTGGACACAGACACTAGGGGGGTGAGGGCATGTGTGGGGGAGTGGGAGTGGACAGGGAGAGGTCAATGGGGGGGAAATGTGACATATGTAATACTTTAATCAATAAAGAATAATAAAAAAAGAAAGGGAAAGTAGGTCTAAGCAGGCAAAATGTTGAATGTAAGGGTCCCAAGATCTATACCTGTGAACAAGTTTGAACGCTTGTCTGTGCATTCTGACTTTGCTACATGTTTCTTATACTAATTTATAATATTTGCTGAAAATGGACCATCCTCAACCCAAAGGTGATAGTAATAACAATAATGTGATTTATTGAGCATTTACTAAGGAACTTTGCTTAGATTTTATATATATAATCTCATTTAATTCTCACAACAAACTTACAAAGTAGATGTAAGTAAAGAAACATTTTTAACGTGCACAGACTTCTAGCCCAGAAGAAAGACACCTGTGATCTCCATCTCAATTTTCTCCCTATTTCTCCTTCCCGAAGAGGAGAAATTCCTCCTTGCTAGCAGATGGGCTAAACACTAATCTAATCAATTAGATCCTTATAGAGGAGAAAGGTGGAAGAATACCTTGTTGATGGTTTTGAGGTGTGTAGGGTTTAATTTTTCAGAAGTATCTGAGGAGAGAGGCTTGGAGCAGCTGCAGGAAGTAGATTAAGTGGGAGGGAGAGTGCAAGAATTGAATAAATACTGCTGTAATCCAAGTATTTAAATCATCTATAATGTCCTTCAAAGGATGCCAGCAAAAACTAAAACATATTTTCAACTCCTTTTGGGCTGTTGAAAGCAGGGCTTATTATATGTGACATCACTTTGAGATAGAACTCCATGATCTCTGAGTTCATGAGGATTAGGGCATAAATATATGTCTACCCATAGAAAGACAAGGATATTGAAACTCAAAGGAATACCATAACTCACCCAAAGCTTTCAATACCTTTGTGAAACTGCGATTTAGCAGCACAGATGGAAATACCCCTTTTTACATTTTTCCCCATGCTATTCTGAAACCGTCCCATATTCAACGATTTTACTTGGCCTCAAAGCCTCAACTCAGAATTTAACTGCTTTTCTTTCAGTAATAATACTACTTTTACATGTTGGGTACTTACTATGTGACAGGCTATGCCAAATACTTGACTTGTATTTTCTCACACAATCCCCTGAAGTGGTTATCATCTCTACTAGACAGAAGGGAAACTGAGGCTGCGGGAGATTGTGTACCTTGCTCAAGGCTGCACAGCTCCTGTATAGTCTAGTCTCCAGCTAGACCCAGCTCTGCCTAACTGCCAGCCCCTGTTTCCTCTCCTGCTTTAGAAACATCACAGTGCAAATCCTTACTCTTGGGAGTGACGGGATCTTGAATCTTGCCCAGAAACATTCTAGGCATCCTTCTCACCTTGGCTTGTTTTCTTTGTGCTTGTTTGAGTTGCCAGTTGGTCTAAAATGGCCACATTATTGGAATAACTTGTGTACACAGAGGAGGGGAAGGCCAAGCAGGGGATCTGGCCCTGGGGATTAGCTTCCTTGGAGGAGCCTAATGGATAAGCCAGGATTTGTGGAGGCAGGCAGTCTTCAATTTGGATTTGTCAGGATCAGGAGGACTTGTTTCTTTTCCGGCAGTAATGTGAGGCACTGGGTGAGTTCAGTGTAATGTTTGTTCACCTTGGCTATGATCTTTAAAATCATGACCATATTTTTCAAGCCACCTACTTAAGAAAACGCCGGCATAAATTTGTGTAGTGTTCCAATGGAAATAGTTTCTCTTGAAAAGTAAAGCATTTTTCTTCTTACACTTCATGTTGAATGAAGTTATTTAATGGGGGGGGGGGGGGGGCGGGGGAGAAGGGGGAGGAAGGAAGCAAGGTCCTGTCTTGATTTTTGCCCTAAGGATCATGACTATGAGATCTCCTAATTGTACCAAGGTTCTTGCATGAGTGAAAAATAAATATTTAGTGCCCAATAAAGTCATCCTTCCTCTTCTCACCCACCATTCCAATTCAGGAGGCTTTCGTTTCATTTCATTTCATTTCATTTCATTTTTACATTGGCCAACCGAAGCTGTCATGTTTGAGAGCTAAATGTGTTGTCCTGCGTGGGCATCACATCCATCAATTAATGTTTCTGCCTTCTGGAATTCTGCTACAAGAATTATCTCCAAGTTCATCTTGATGAATTTTTCTCTCTACCTCATTACCCAAGCTAGCTACAGCAGAGACTTGTCATGTTTAATGGCGACTATCTTACACACATTCTGATTCTTTTGAATGAACACATGCCTGTTTATAGAGGTCCATGAGCATATCATTGGCTATTTTTGCATTAAAAACACTTAAAATGCAACAGCCATCCAAGACCCTTGTAAAATGAAATCAAACATTATAGAAGTGTTGTTTTAAGTGAAAGCCCTTGAATTTCTTCTCAATGCACAACCGAGAATCGAATCACACTATATTTATACTAATGAGCTTTGATTTTTAACTTAATTTTTTAAAAAATCTGAAATATAAAAATAGGGGGTAAGAGTCACTCGTCTTTTTCCTTATTAAGCAACTGTCTTATGTGAATCTGCTAATATCAAATCATAGAAGAACAAAGAGTTGAGGCAAAGTTTTGCAATGTGTGTTTAAGGGACAATGACTAAGGATAAACAGTAACAGACATGGTAGCCAACTCAGAAGATAGTCAGGTGTAATCTCTTGCTATTCTCAAATCTTAAGCTTTTACAATTGCCCGAGGTATTTGTTTAGGTGGAGCAAAAGCCCCCAGTTTGGAGAGATTGCAATGTCAATATAGCTTCACTTCATGTGACCTTGTTCTCAACACAGGCCTTTCTTGGGCTTCTTGTTCATATTTGTTTCTGGAGTTGGGTCTCTTGTAGTTCAGTCTCCTATTGTCCTGCTTTCTGACTTTTCATGGTAAGTGTTGGCATTTGTGTTGATGGATGTTGTTCTGGCTCTTCAGGCAAGTACACTGTTGCTGGACACAGTAGCCAGAGGACCTGCCCAACATACAAATAAAGTCATGTCACTGGACTACTTAAAACCTGCCACTGTCTTCCTATGGGAATCAGAATAAAATGCTAAAGTGCAATTTGCTAAGTGAGTAGAACTTGCATGTTCTCCATAGCAGATAGATAGATAGATAGATAGATAGATAGACAGACAGACAGATAGATATGAGGTGATGGATGTGTTAATTAGTTAGGTGGAAGGAGTTCTTTCACACTGTAAGCCGTATATCAAATCATCATGATGTACACTTTAAATTTCTTACAATTTTATGTGTCAATTAAAACTAAATAAAGCTGAAAAAAAGAAATGAAATCCTAAGTCTAACCAGGGCTGCAAGGACTGGGATGATTTGGCACTTGCTCATTTCCCTCCGCCTCTCCTCCCCCACCATGCTTTGGCCACGCGGGCCTTCCTTTCTGCCTCTTTATTACCATTACCGGGAGCTCTGCACTTGTTAGCTCCTCTGCCTGAGCTATTTTCTTCTACATCTTCATGTGGCTGCCTTATTCTCATCACTTATATCTTCACTCGATGTTCTCTTATCAGAGATGTTTTCTCTGGTTACTTTCCTTAATATCACCCACCCACCCTACCCAGCCCCACCCTTCTACTTCTTACTTGGGTATTTTCTTCATAGGGTTTATCACAATTTGAAATTAATTTTTAAATTTACATTTTATTGTCTTTCTTCCCCAAAGGAATGTGAGTTCTACAGGGGCAAGGACTTTTAAATTCTTACTTTCTGCTGTTTTCCAAAGCCTAGAACAGTGCCTAGCTCATAGTAAGGGTTCAAAATTTGGCTGTTGAATAAATGAACAGAACACGATTTAAATAACTTTCCTGAACTTCAGTAACTCTCATCACTGCAAGTCCTTTGTCCTGCTCTTGAGCTCATTCACAAGTCAAGCCCTTCTGATTGTGTGCTGAACTTATAGTCCATTGTTCTTGCTCACAGTCATACCAATAGGATCATTATAAAAAACATACTAATAAATGTATTTATAGGTTACACGTAATAACAGTAAAAACAATCACCATCATCAACACTTATTGAGCACGTGCTAAATGCTGGACTCTACACCTGTCTCACATTTATTTCTAACCACCACCACAGTCCTGCTAAGTAAATGATAGAATCCATGTCTTGTGGCCACATATTCATTATATCTCCAACATATGTGCAGGCTCCCATGTTCCTCTCAGCATGCTTATCAATGCTAATTAATAAACTCCTATTCTGAGCAGCTCTTCTGTCAGGGACTGAGGACAAAAGAGGCTCTCGTTGGAGGGCTGGCAAGTGAGAGTGGCCTCAGTGCTCTGACCACATCGAACTAGAGAGACACTGTCCCCATGCTCTGCTCCAACCAGAAAAGGAACTGAGCAAGGGGCTTGGCAGGGGATGGGAATGAGCCCCATTGCAGCCATAACTAATCTCCTGTTTTGAGAGCTTGCTAAGAATTCTTTGGGATTCTACAGTGCACAATTCTATCCCCTTTCTTGTGTCAACAGAGGCCCATCTGCAACAGGAATGTCCATGGTGCCCCCCTTCTTTACAGCCCTCCTCCACTCCACTGCACTCTACCCTGTGACAGCCAATACCCAGACCTGGCCCTTTCAGAGTTCAGAGGTAGGGACCAGGGGGAGGGGCGGCCATGTCTTGTCCTTGGCAGATGCCTGTCATTGATGTGGGGGAGGGCTCTGTGGGAAGAAGATGGGAGCCTGGGTGTGCCCAGCTGGAAGCCGCCAGTAATTTAACACTCGCAGATGGAGACGGAGGGTGATATGATACCCCAGCTGTCTGCTACTGCTGCCTTCAAGGCCCCCCTCAGCTGCCTGGGACTCGGGATGCTTTGGGAAGGGCCCGGTGCGCGTGGGGGCAGTCTAATAAAGCAGCTGGTCTATTAGAAGATAAGCTTTGTGGAGAATCACACAATCATTCCGAATCCCCCTAATCCCAAACTTTATTGCCCTAGATAATAAGCTTTGGTGGCGACGCTCCATTGAAATATGGAATTGTCTGCAGGCTGGAGGCACCTGCTGTGTCACTCAGCGTTGGGCCGGCAACTGCCACGCACAATTCAGGGGCAGGTGCACCTCGCCTGCCTCAGCTCCGAAGTGACAGAGGACAGCCAAGTGGGCCGGCTATGCTCCCACGAAGGGCTCCAAATACTCTGTGCCCAGGAGGCCTGCCCAGGGCCTGAGAATGCTCTCTCTGTGACACATGTATTGAGCTGTTTTGAGACACTGGGAGAAAAGGAGCAAGAGGGAGCATTTGCCTGTTGGGGACCCCAGGGCTTAGAAACCAATTCTGTCTGCAGGCAGACCTCCTTGGTCAGGGACTGATGGGTGTCGCCCTTCCTCCAACTCCTTCTTGCAGCTGCTTTAGGGCCACCTTGGCTCCGGCTGTTTGCTCTTCCTGCCGGGTCCTTCCCTGCCCTCTACCTGCATGTCCACCTGGGGAGATCCCCTGTCCCTTTCTCTGCGAGGCCTCTATGCCCCACGCAGATTGATGAGTCTTCTCCTATGTGCCTCTCTAGTTCTTGATTCATGTCACCCACATGACACTAATTAATCAAATCATCAATTAAATGCTTCTTTTCCTGTCTCCTCCACTAGACTAGGAAGTCTTTGAGAGCAAGGACCATATCTGATTCATCTTTTTATCCACAGTACCTTGAAGATTAAAAAAAAAAAAGACCAGAAGCAACCTAAATGCATATAAAATGGAAATCCTATGTGGCCATTGAAAATAATGAGGCAGATCTACACAGTCACAGGGGATGCGGTCCAAAGCATAGTGTTAAGGGAAAATAATGCAAAGTGCCAAACACTGTAAGAATGTTATCTTATGTTAAAACAAACAGTAATGACAATATGATAGTAATAGTTGCCTCTGGGCAGGGCACTAGGAAAGGGGTTATGATGGGTGGAAGGGAGACTTCTTTTACACTTTCAACCTGTTTGTGAGATGGAAACTTCTAGCATGTGTGAACATTACCTTTTAAAAAGGTGAAAACAAATCCACTTCCTATGTAGAAAGGTATTTGTTGAATGGAGACACAAACACAGCTTATGGTCAGGTTGCTTGGTCTTACTCCTCTTCTGTGTTGTCCAGACATGTTCCAGAACAACGGGATGTGTCCATCCAAAGGCATTTGCAACAGATAAAGGAAATGTGTATGAGTTCTTTCAATGCAGATGAACATTTGGAGCTGGAACAGGAATTTGTCAGTTACCGGCAATCATCTAAGAAGCAATGGGTGAGACCCTTGAACGGTGCAATGCAAGAGCTGTCCGAGATGCTTTGGGAGGCCCTGATACTACCTGCTCCTGAATGGACAACTATGGGAGGGAAGAAACCAAAGGGGCATTTAACG
Source organism: Corynorhinus townsendii (assembly GCA_026230045.1). Lineage (NCBI taxonomy): Eukaryota > Metazoa > Chordata > Mammalia > Chiroptera > Vespertilionidae > Corynorhinus > Corynorhinus townsendii. The sequence continues at coordinate 23,199,761 of JAPDVU010000008.1, read as the reverse complement.
AACCTCAATTTGAGGAACACTAAATCTGGCCAGAAACATCTACAAAGAAAAATGTCAGCTTTTCCTAATTGCTCTGGTTAGGATAAAAATGTTTAAGTTCCCCTTACTAATATATTCTTTCTCACTTCTTCTCTCAACTACAGTTATGGATGCCCTTACTAGAAGGTCTGCCCTCCCTCAGATAAACATGACCTAAATTATTTGGCTCCCTCTCAGATGGTGTATTGATTACTTCCCCATTCCCATAAACAACCTCTGGGCACCTCTCCCGAGGACTGCCTGCACTAGGTTAAATTAAGAGCAATCTTGGCTTTTAATGGAACCTCTCCACCAAGCAGTTGCCTTGCAGGAGTAATTCGTGAGTTTAATTTATGATCATAACGACCTCCAGCAAGGCCGACCCCTTCCTCTAACATAGCCTTTAGTTATAGAGACTGGGTTAGGAGACCCTTGGTTAAGGTTGAGTACATTCCCCAATCCAAGAGATAGAATATGAGTGAGTTTTTGAATTTCTAATTTCCCACTCGAGTTCAAATAACAAATTCAACAATATTTTTTGAGTGCTGGCATGTAGTGAGGCTGTCCCTCACCAAATGTGTGGTCACCCGCAGAACCAAATTGAGAGCTCCATTCAGGCAGAGGTGGCGAATCCTTATCTTTGCAAATGGCATCCTGGGGATTGCCTATCTTCTATGGGTTAATGTGGCAATGAGTTCTTTGTGGTCCCCTGCTGAACTGAATGTTTGCTTCTATATGTTTTCATAAAAATACGTGGCATGTAGCGGTGGTCATGATTCTGATGGGCAGAAATTCAGGAACTCCCTGCTTCCTTTCTTCAGGTGGGATTTGAGTTTAAAATAATACTTAAAAAATATATATTTTATTGATTTTTTTACAGAGAGGGAGAGGGAGAGAGTTAGAAACATCAATGAGAGAGAAACATCAATCAGCTGCCTCCTGCACACAGGGAATGTGCCCGCAACCAAGGCACATACCCCTGACCAGAATCGAACCTGAGACCCTTGAGTCTGCAGGCTGACGCTCTATCCACTGAACCAAACCGGCCAGGGCTAAAATAATTCTCAGTTAGCTAATGAAGAATTCATTAAGTCTTAATGGCTTCCCTTACGTATCCCAGCAGGCACCATGCCTTCACATTCCCCTGTTTTTCTAGAAAGCCCCCTATTGTTTTTCTATGGACTGCCTACTGAGTTTAGTTGCCTTTTCCTGCTTCAAGGAGCCTCCAAGAGGGTGAGCCAGAGTTTGCCTTTTCAGTAACTGATTGAGTAGATAGGGCACCCTTAGTTTTAGGAACTCCATGGCTTACCTTCTCCTCAAGGGCAGGGTAATATAACACGCCCAGAGTTTGGGATATTGGAGTAGAACTTAATCCATCAGCACACAAAATATGTACAAGCTATTCAAGATCTTTATGGGCCCCAGATCGCCTACCTTTTGGAAAGAACATCCCAGATCATTGATTCGGGCCTCATGGTCCACATTAAGAATATTTGTATATTATTGGTAAGTGTTGAAATGCAAGCAACTAGTTGGAATACTATTATATTTGCAGACATTCAACTACCTATTTATTAATTTTGATTTTCAGCACTCCTTGAAAATATTTTCCAGACCTCAAACATTGTAGTCTGGGTGCCTTGCCTATGCTGCCCAAAGGCTAAGAGTCCTGAAACCATTCTTTGTTCTCTGGCGGAGTTTATGATAATGAGGCAGGAGTCAGAGAACATAATTTTCATTGACTGCATTGGGGCAGCCTGTGAAGTGTGCCAGAGGTGTGTCTGCTGAGTATGCACCACCACATTGCTCTGAACTTCAAAGGAACACTTTCAGTTCATCTTTGCTATATAACAGACTGTCCCAAAATGTGGCTTAAGACAATGATTTTTATTACTTTTCACATTCAAGCAGCCGCATGTAGGTGGAAGATCAGCTGTATTCAAAGGTTGAGACGGTGGCATGTGTGGAATTGGGTGCTGGCTGTGGGCTGGGAGCCTCACTTCTCTCCCATTTGGTTTCTCATCTTCAAGGGTAGACTAGGTCAGCTTCTTTGTATGGTGGCCTCTGGGCAGCATTCAAAGAGTGTGGAAGCAGATGCTCAGAGAAAGTCACAACTCCAGCTCAGCTTCAGGAGGGTAGAAAAATAGACATCTTCCTGGATGGGAAGGGTGCAGAATTACAGGGCAAAGGGGCCTGGACACTGCAGTGGAAGGAATTCACAGCCATTAAGCAACATACCACAGCCATGCCACAGATGGACTATAGGTCCAAGGAGTGAGGAGAAGGAAGTGTCCAGAGCCTTCAAGAAGCAGGAGCACTAGGAACACAGACCCTGTGGCATTACTTGCCCCCACTCCCCGCCCGCCCCCAACCTCTCCTTTATAAACTGCTGGCCTGCTGAGGGTAGCTGAGCAGCATTTTGGCTGAGCAGCTTGAGAGACAAAGGCTAAAGAGGCATGGTCTCTCAAATGGTCATTTTGTCCTTTCTCTTGTGCTTCTCATCCACTCTGTAGTGAGGCTGTCCCTTGCCAAGGAAATCTTGGACAGGTGTTTGCTTTATCAGTCATGGAGGAAGAACAAACAAGCTTGGTCCCTAAATGATACGGTAGGTGAAAGTAGGCTCTCAAATCAAAATGCCTGGGTTTGAATGGAGATTCTATTACATGTTGGCTATACTACATGAACAAAAGACATAAACTCTTTAAGCCCCAGCTTCCTCCTCTGTAAAATGGGGTGATTATTATATCTTTAAAAGATTTAAAATCATGTGTGTGTGTTTATATGTGGATTCAATGAGATAATGTCATTTTGCTTCCATATCTTTTTGTTAGGCATTTGTTAAGTCTTAAATATTAGTTCTCATTATTTTTCCAAAGACACAGAAGTCAAACACAAAAGGGGTTGTCTGAAATGAACATCTTAACACATTTTATAGAATACCAGTACAAAACAAAAACAAAGAAAAATTCAACCTCTCCAGTTACCTTGATATTTAAAGCCCTACTGTTGTGCTTTAATGTGGGCTGGGGAGTAGTGTGAAAATGGTATGTATTTTGTGGTCAAACCAACCTGGCTTCTAATCCTGGCTCTGCCAGCTACCAACTGTGTGCTAGTAATTTTGAGAAAAATACTTACCTCTCTAAGTCTCAGTTTTCTCATCTGCAATGTACACACAATAATATCACATACTATTATATTAAAGGAACAGATGTGAAAATCAAGATAAGGTATGTGAAGCACCTAGCACACAATAGGTATTCAAAACACACCAGTTCTCTTACTTCTGCTTTTTGAATTTCTTTAAAAAAAATGTATTTTATTGATTTTTACAGAGAGGAAGGGAGAGAGATAGAGTTAGAAACATCGATCAGCTGCCTCCTGCACGCCCCCCCACTGGGGATGTGCCCGCAACCCAGGTACATGCCCTTGACCGGAATCGAACCTGGTACCCTTCAGTCCGCAGGCTGACGCTCTATCCATTGAGCCAAACCGGTTTCAGCTGCTTTTTGAATTTCTAATTTCCCAATTGAGTACAAATAAAAAAATTCAACAATATTTTTTGAGTGCTGGCACGTAGAAGATGGTGAATGACTGGACTCTCACAGTTTTTGTGTGTTTGATTTGGGGTCTTTGCCAGGAGCCACAAAATAAGCTTCCCCTCTCTTGAAACATCAAATACGTTTTTGTCCTATTGACTGTTCTGTTCTGTCTCTTTAAGGAAAAGACCCTGAATAGGAGGCTCACCTCATTAATGCTAAAGGCTGTGAGTTTTTCAGTTCTAGTGAACTCTGGGTGACCCTCACAGACAATAATTGCTTTAACATAGGGTTAGGCAACAGCAACCAACTTGTCTAAATATAAGCCAGGGCTTAAAATACAACTTAACCTGGGAGATTTAAGTAGGTAAAGAAGATGGCTTCTCTCCGGAATTGCTTCTTGATTAATCACCCCATCTGAGGCCGTTGGAAAAATGACAGTTTTCAAACAGGGCTTTAAATGTCTCCCGCTCTACTTTTCCACACTGGCAGGAAGCCAGTCCCTGTAAGCCAGTGGTTCTTAAAGGGGACAATTCCCTTGGATTTTCCGAGTTACACAGCTCAGGAAGAGAGTGGCGTAGTGATGGGAGGGAGTGTTCATGCTCCTCACTTAAGGTTTGCTCATCTTCAAGATAAACTCAAGGAGCAGTCTTGTGTTTAAAGAAGCGACAGAGTCTTGTGTTTAAAGAAGCGACACCTGGTGAGGAAGTGCACATTTTCAGCTGAGCTCAGGGCTTACGGAAAATAGGCTGCACTATGCCCACTAGCTTATTGCCAATCACATTATCCAATACCTTGCCATCTAAACTTGGACCCAAGCATTTTATCGACTTGGCTCTGGTCTGCCTTCTGTCCCTCCTGCTGGCCTGTCAACCCTAGGGTTTTTCCCAGCCTCCACTTCTCTGAGAAGCTTTAATTTGTAGCCAATCTGAAGATCATCTCCCATCTATAGTTGTTTCTCTTTCTCAAATCTGGGTAGAGTCTTATTTCCCCTCCCTACCTGCTGGGCACCGATGGCACCACTAAAAGGAGGTGCCATCCCTCCCCTTCATGTCCTTGCCAATGGACAAGCTGATTTCTGCTCTTGACATTGTCTCTGTGGTCTTTAGGTGACTTTGGCTTTATCATCTAGAACTAAAGTATGCCTCCAACTGATGGGATTTTTAGACCAGAGTTCCATCTTGGCCTTGGGTAAGAGATTTTCTTAGCCAAGAAAGATTTCTTCTTGACCTTAAACCAGTGTACAAGGATAGGTTGGCTAAGGGGTTCTCACACTGTGTTTCTCATCCACGCCCTAGGGTTCTACAAGATTCTCTGGGGATCTCCCACTTGGTTTCAACAAGAGCAGTTCTTCTCTAACCAGGCTGGTTTACTATAGTGGAGTTCCATCTAAGATTGCCCTTTTTGTCCACAATGTTCATCCCAAGATATTGACATAGCTCCCTCCTTCTCATCCTTTGTGTCAATAGTTCAACTGTTTGCCACAACCACCCTATATAAAACGCAAACACAACCTCTAATTTCCTATTTCTCTTACCATAGTATTTATGCCATCTGCCATACCATGTAGTCATTATTTATGGTGATTCAAGTTTCCATGAATTTTTGTTGTTTAGTACTTCATTCCCTGCACCTAAAACAATGTGTTCACATAGGAAGCACTCAGTAAACATTTGTGCAATAAATGAAACATCATACTTACAGTGTCCTAGAATCCTAGGGTATTATGTCTTGTTTATCATAAATCAGAATGACTTCTTGATGGATTCATTTTTCTTTCTATTTTATTCTATTTAAAAATTAACATACTAGTACAGTCAATATGACTTTTTTTTTTGGCATGTGGTTCTATGAGTTTTAACACATGCATAGATTTGTGTAACCATCACCTCTACAGTCAGGGTACAATACAGTTCCATCACCCTCCCAAAACTCCCTCATATATATGATCCCTTTGGAGTCAAATATTCAACCCAACCCTGAATCCTTGGCAACCATGGATTACTATACTTTTGTCTTTTTGAGGGTATTATATAAATGGATTCATACGGAATGAAATCGTTTGAGACTAAGGTTCTTGTCTTTGAGATTCATCCATGTTATTGTATTAATAGTTTGTTCCTTTGTATTGCCAAGAAGTATCCCATTGTATGGATCGACCACCCTGCTTATCCTTTTCCTGTTGACGAACATTTGAATTGTTCCCAGATTTTGGTGAGTATGAGAAGCAATGCTGTATACATTTGTGTATAGGTTTTTGTGTGATCCTAAGTTATCATTGTATAGGGCAAATACCCAGGTGTGGGATTGCTAGATTATATGGTAAATGTACCTTTAATTTTACAAAAAGTCTATTAAACTATTTTCCAGGTGGTTGTACCCTTTTGCCCTCCTATCAGTAATGCACGTATCCTCATCAACACTTGGTGTTATCAGGTTTTCACTTTTTGCATACTTTTTAGCCACTCTCATAGGCATGTATTGGTATCTCACTGTGGTTTTAATTTACTAGTATCTCATTTCCCTAATGGCCAATTCTGTTGAACACCTTTTCTTGTGCTTATTTGCTACCCATATATCCTCTTTGGTAAACGTATCTATTCAAATCTTTTACCCACTTTTAATTATACTGAATTCTAAGAGTTTTTAATATATTTTAGCTATATGATATAATGCGATTTACAAATATTTTTTCCCAACCGGTAGTTTGCTTTTTCATTGTCAAAGGAATGTATTTGACAGAGCAAAAGTTTTTAATTTTAATAAAATCCAGCTTACCAATTTTTTTATGGGTTATACTTTTGGTATCATATCTAAGAATTCTTTGCCTAATTCCAGGTTATAAATATTTTTCTCCTATCTTTTCTTCTGAAAGTTTTCTATATGTATGTTTCATAATTAAATCAATGATCCATTTGAGTTAATTTTTATATAAGGTATGAGGTTTCTGTCTAAGTTTACTTATTTATTTTTGCATAGGATGTCCAATTGCTCTAACACCATTTGTTGAAAAGACCTGCTTCTTTTCATTGAATTGCACCTTAAAATAAAATAAATTGGTCATACTTGTGTGGGTCTGTATTGGATTTCCTTTTTTATTCAATTGAAGTATGTTTCTATCCCTTCACCATAACCATACTGTCTTGATAATCTATCTTGATAGTAATTATTAAAATCAGGTAGAATGAATCCTTCCACTTTATAATGGAATAGTTTTCTAACCTCCATCATCACAGGAGAAAGGAGAAAGCAAAAAGAAAAAGAAAAAAACAACAACTTTTACTGAATAATGTGTATGTCATAGGCAGTGGGCCAAGGAAGCTTACAGAGCTTAATTTTTAAAACAATGCACTCTAGGTGGATATTATTTTCCCATTATAAAAAATAATTGAACCTCAGAGAATTTTAATAACATGCACAAGACTGTGTATTTCATATAAGGCAAAGCCAGATCTTAACCACAGGTCAGAGTGACCCTTAGGCTCACACCCTTTCTATGCACAATAGTTCATGCCAACTCTTTGAATTCTGGAGGTATGGAATACGCCTAAGAATGCTTTGGATGTTCTGCTGGATTTAATTTTTAAGAAATCACTTATGTTAAAAAAAAACAACCCTCTCTGGTTTCCCAAAGTTATTTTGTTCCCATGGTTGAGATGCAAACATATTCTTATTTATACAGTCTGAACAGAAGGTTTAGTTTGGCCTCTTGAGAGACTGTGCCGAGTTAATAATCTAAGAGTAGATTGTCACACTGGCTACAGGAAGATAAATAATCAAGGATTATAAGTCTTTAATTTAATATAACTTATTCTCATTAATTAAATGCCAATTACCTGCTTGTCTTTCCTGGGAACTGGCCTTCGCAATCAATCTTTTCAGAAACGTTGTACACACATGCTCGCAGAGGTATTAATATCACTCAAGATTTACAGGCTCTGGACTCTTTGGCTTAAACCATCCTCAAACACTCTCCACTGTAACCGCAGATAATCGTCATAAATTTCCTGATCTTTGACCTAACTGGTTCTTAAATTTCCATTCCCTAACGGGCCTGAGGAGTTCATATTTATCATGCCGAGATGCTTACTTCTAAGGATCAACGCGTTCCAGCAAGGCTCTGGATTTCAGAGCTCTGACCCATCCTCCTACTTGGGGTTTTGCTAGTCACAACAGATGAGAATCCTTGGGACTAAGAGAGTACTCTGTCCTGACTCCCCTGTGCAAATCATTTATTAATGGACAACATAACCTTGCAAAGTATCTGGAGCAACGACCCCTCAGAAGCTTTTTGAATGCCCCACCTGTGCCGATTTAAGCATTCAGTGGCAGCATACATCATTGCTGAAAATATTCCCATTCCAGCCTTTAGCAGTTAGCGGTGTGTATCTATAATTTTTATTACATTTCTTATCTTCTAGACTGATTATTCCTTATGCTTGTATATAACTATAACTTTTCTTAATATTTTAAAAATTGATTTTTAGAGGGAGAGGGGGAGATAGCAACATGAATGAGAGAGGAACATAGACATCGATAGGCTGTCTCCTGCATGCCTCCCACTGGAGATGGAGCCTACAACCTGGGCATGTACCCTGACCAGGAATAAAACCAGTGAACTCTTGGTGCATGGGTCGATGCTCAACCACTGAGCCACACTGGCTGGGCTGGATGCTATAAGTTTAAGTCTTGCAAGTGACTGGTGGTTTGCTTTTCAGAGCTATGTCTTCTAATTCTGAATTTAAGCTCAAAACAAGGAGACAAAAGAGGAAACCAAATTTATTGAAGGAAATCCTAGGTTTAATTGCAAGCTCAGAGTCTTAGCTTCCTACATGTGATCAGCTTCCACTCTTTCTTTTCTTAACATTTCAGTTTGAGTGCCCAGAATAGAATTATTTCCCTATCAGTCATTTGTTGACTTTTTAAAAAAAAAAATAATTATGTATGCACATGCAAAGTAGAATTTAGAGTATAGAAAAATACAGGGGAGAAAAATCATACAGCAACCACATGCATATATAATTTATTTGAAAATGGTAGCTTACATGCAGGCACTATGCTCTTTGCATTCATTTTCTCATTGACTTCTCTCAACAATCATATGAGATCAATACTGTTATCCCTCCTATTTTAATGATGAGGGAAGTGAGGCTCAAAGAGTTTAAAAAATTTGATCAAAACCTCATAGCAGGAAAGTGGTAGAATCCTGACATGAACCAAATCTGCCTGTTTGACTCCAATTCCATGCTCTAAACATGATACTAAAAACATGAGTACTTTACCACCATCATATCAGACTCATCTTTTCAACCACATACCTGTGACCTAGCTTACCATGTAACTAAAAATCAGTCAATTATGGGTCTTTAATGTGGGCAGGTTCAAACAACTTCTAAGAAGCACTTCACAGCTTATCATGACTAATTCACTACTGAGTTTGACCAGTTCATTTCTCCAATTTGTAGGAAACTGGGCTGGGGATTTCTTAACAAGTCATTATTCTTGCAAAGAAACACGATACTATTGATTCCTATCAGTACATAAAAGCCTATAAATTATCATAGTTTTCCCCCCTTCCGTAGAAAAGGTAGATTTGCATCAATTTACTTATATTCTTTCAACCAATCTCCATGAATCATTAGTAAGGTGGTAGGGCTAAAATTGTTGTCCTTGTCCTCATTAACACACTGCTCTGACCTAAACTCAGCCTATTTCACTCATTTCCAAAAGAGCATATCTCTAGGTCTTACATCAACCTGGCTATTGTTTAGATTGGGGTGGACACATGACCTGGGTCCCAATTCATTGACCAGGAAGAAGCTGATCAGATGATTTTTTTTTTTTTTTTTTACTGAATATCAAATAGAAGATCCATGAACAACTACTACTGAGGTATCTAGACATTCTCGGTTTGTTCCCTCCCTAGACTTGCTTGTTTCTTGCTATTTTTAATGCCTATATCCTATTAAAAAACACACCACCACCCCTTCTTTGAGTGAATTGGGGCAAGTTTGGGTTTCTTGTAATGAAATGTCACCCAGAAAAGATAGATGTTTTAAACTTCCTTTAATATCAGAAAGAACTCTTTGGAAGTACAAATGGGTAAAGGTCCACCCCCTAAACAGCATAAAATAATAAGTATCGGACTTGAAAGAGTTACCTTGCCCACAAAGCACCAAAGGGTTGCCTTCCTTCACTTCAGCTGGGCCCAGATTAATTTTGGTTGGTTGTAAATGGTGTTTTTATTCAGGAGGCATGGGGCATATGTGGTAAATGTGAGGACTATCATATGTCTCACAAAGAGCTAATTGCTTGTGAAAGATGCTTTCCCAGTGACACACGAGTCTGAAGTACCCTGGCTGCTGGCTCTTCCACCACAATTTCATGAAACCATCAACCCTTACACTAGAACCTAATGTGACAACATAGAGGTTGTCTGCTTTGACCTTGGCAGGATCTGGAGACATTAAAGAAAGATCAAATTCTTTTTTTAAAAAAATAAACAACTTAATGAAGACCTAATCACCCTGCATACTAAATTCAAGCACAGGACTTAGAAGCTGACCATTTTCTCATTAACACTGTTGTTAATTTTCCATGTTGTATCCCAATTTTCTCCATGTCTCAGACTAACCATTTACTCTAACTTATTAGCTTAGGAATTGCCAAATTACAAAGGTGAGAAAAAATTATGTTTCGCCTTTCCTCCAAAATTAGACTCCCATCCCTAGGACATAGAATTCTTCATTCAAGGTATTATTTCTTTCCATCCTTTAAATTGGTATTTTATCAAATCTCTGGCCTCTGGAATGTTGGCAGGCATTACCCAGAGTAGACTGTAATGTACTGTTTCGTTTCTTTGTAAAAGTCATTTTGCATTTATCTTCAGAATTAGTTTTATCATTTTATGAACAGTTTAACATATTTACTCATGTGTAAATGGACTGTAGGTGAAGATTAGAGAGGCTTCATTTGCAGCAAAGACCTCACTAGAGGTCTTTAGCTCAGAGTCTAAAAAAAAAGTTGAACTACTAGCTAAAGATTTTAAATTGTGGATATCAAATTATGGCCATAATCTCTAACCTTTAAAATATTGCTTTTAAACAGAACAGACAGAAAATTTCTGAAGAAAAAATGAATACATAAACACACACACACACACAAGTATTTATACATATCTGTTCCCTCTCTCTCTAAATATATATATCTCCTATATCATAAAAGCCTAACATGCATATTGACCCCTCGATTGGTAGTTCGACCTGGAGTCCGGGAGTTCGACTGCTCACTATGACGTGTGCTGACCAGGGGGTGGCGTGAAACACGGCAGGCATCGGTGACACGCTGTGACCTCTCACTGGCTACCTGGGGGCGCGGGTGATAGGGACAGAGGTGTGGTGAGAATACGGGGTGTCCGCTGAACTTGCTCTCACTCCTCCTGCTAACCTCCTCTGGGATCACATGCCGGAGAAGCCCTTGTGCTCAGGTGCCGGGGGCCTGGGAGGAGCCTACTCTGCACCCATGCGGCCTCTTCCAGGTAAGCCGGGCCACAGCTGCCGGGACCAAAGGGGCTGTTCGGGCTCCCAGTGGGTTTGCACAGGAGCCGGTCTGTGAGGTTGACTGGGAGAGAGTGCACTGCCTGCCTGGCTTCCGTGTGGTGCCGCTGGGTGGCCCAGAGGCCAACACTGTGCCCCGGCTTGAGGCGTCCGGCTGCATTCACCACATCTCCACATGGGGACTCGGGCACCATGACTCAGGCAGATGGGGGTGCGCAGGGGCCCGGGGCCCAGGTGCTGCCCAGGGCTCAGAGGTCAGCTGGGACCTGCCCTTCCACGCCAGACGCTTGCGCTTCAATTGCCAGCCAGGAGTAGGGACTGCACCTGTGCATGAATTTTGTGCACTGGATATATATATATATATATATATATATATATATATATATACACACACACACACACACACACACACACACACACACACACACACATATGGGGAGAGGGAGAGAGAGGGAGGGAGAGAGAGAGAGAGAGAGAGAGAGAGAGAGAGAGAGAGCAAGATATAGCCCTCTCTGGCAAAGAGTCCTAAAACTCAGCAATGTACTAGAGAAATATTAAATACTTGAGTTTATAGTTAATTCTTTAACTGTAATTAGAGACACGTGCTTGTGAAAAGAAGTTTTTTGACTGACTTGGAAGTCAAAACTGTAGGAATTCCTAAAACTGTAGGAAAGTTCAGGAATTGCCCCAAAGCTTTAAAGCAATCAAGGCCCTGGCCCATGGGAGATACACTCTATTCTTGATTATGTGGGTGTCCATTTCAACATGACTTTGCAGATCAGTCAAATGTTAACATTAGCCAGAGAAGTTCTAAATCCTTAAAGAATAGACCATGTACTCATTAGCCTATTTTAAGATGGATCATCCATGCAATGAAAGTTTAAAGGCTTAAAACTTTAATTTCTGAGATTTAACATTAGCCAGACCTCTGTGGCTTACATATGTGCACTCCTAACTACATAGTCCAAGGGTCAATTGCTTTGTATTCATTTATCTTTCCAATAAAAGGTATTTCTTAGCAAACATTCTTAAATAAATCTACTGATACCTTTTCCTGTTTATAGACATCATGGCCAAAAAACTAAGTGTTATGAAATATAAACCACGGTCTGCAAAAATCACTACACGAGACTGAGACTGTGTTTTGCAGGACAGCAGGTGGAGCACACAGAGTAGCTGTGTCTTAGGAGGAAAACAGGCTCTTCTGCTGTGATGCAGGTTAGACTGCTGCGGTTAAGGCTTTGGTTGAAGCCTCTTTTTGGCCCAACTCTGGACTGAATCTTATGCTAAGTAGAGTACCTGACACAGAGTGGCTACATGATAAATATTAGTTACGTGGTGCATGGCCGTAGAGGCACAGATTTGCATCCCTGACCCCAATCGAACATTCCCCAGGTGCATGTTACTGGCCACTAAAAGCACCTGAAAAGATACTCTATTGGGTGGGCCAATCCACTTCCAAACCTCATTCCTAAAAATGAGGACAAAAACAGAATCTCTTTGACTTCAGGTGAGTAGTAGAAACCTTTCCTAACTAACTAAAAGAACTGTACACAGACTCAACTGAAGAATGGCAATGACAATTTTACAAAACATTCGCATGAAAAAGAACTAAGAGGGAAAAAATGGTCAACATACATCTCCCTCTAGAATGCCTCTAGGTTAGCAGTCAGCAATAATTATTTGGGGGGTTGTGAGAGGAGAATGCCTCTATTGAATTGCTTTTAACATTGGCCCAAAGTGGTGGTGATGAAGGGCCTCTTTAAATAGCTTTGAGAATACCGAGCTTTAAAAACAGTAGGTGATGTCCTCAGCATCCCATCCCAGCTATTCACTGCAACTACTACCCACAACCACAGAACTACTGGCATGAATATAAATATTCATATCAATAAGTGGGATATTGCTGAATCCACAAGTATAGCTGGAATAGCCTGTATGCTGTCACTTCACTGGAGAATTTATTTCTTGGAAAAAGTCTTTTTTAAGAGTAACATCCTCACAAAACAGTCTCCCATGTGCCACTGTATTTTTTTTTTAAATAAAATACCATCACATATAGATTGTGATGAGGGGTCCAGCTCCCCTGGTCTTCTATAAAAGCCAGCAGACCTCCTGTTAATGAAACAACCAGGCTACTCACTCAAGGATATCTTGATATCTGAGAAGGTAAATTCATTACTTCATAGTTTTGAGAAAGTAAATGATCAAAAGGCATACAGAAGTCACACCTATTGACCTGGGGCAGTGGTGGGCAAACTCATTAGTCAACAGAGCCAAATATCAACAGTACAACGATTAAAATTTCTTTTGAGAGCCAAAATTTTTAAACTTAAACTTCTTCTAACGCCACTTCTTCAAAATAGACTTGGCCAGGCCGTGGTATTTTGTGGAAGAGCCACACTCAAGGGGCCAAAGAGCTGCATGTGGCTCGCGAGCTGCAGTTTGCCAACCACGGATCTATTAAATACAAATACAAGAGAAATGCAATGCCTATCTACCATAGTTGCTGAATCTTCTCAGATTTCCTAAGACATGAAACCAAAATCCTGCTCCCACTGCAACCAGTGGTGTTATAACTAGCTCCAGACTTCTTATTTTGGTTATTCAGCCCTTTGGAAAACAATGTAAGGAAAATTCTTATCCTTCTGTACACTTATTTCAATTGCATTGGTACCCAGAACTACAGCCAATCAAGGAAAAGGCTTAACTTGTTATATGCTGGACACAGTATTGGCTTTTTGGTTTTTTTTTGGACATAGTATTGTTGAAGTAGACACACACACATCCATTCATTCTTTCTTTCACCAGAGATTCTTTAATGCAGAAACAAAGTGTGCTAAGTGTGATGAGTATCACTATTTTTCTTATTTGTGTAAAATTTATTTTAAGTAATTTTTTCACGTAAAACCCTCTACATTATATTTTTCAGCTTCTAAACATAAGAACTAAGAAGATAAACATGTTATTTCAAATCTTGCAACAATTAATGTTGCAGATAAGAGCACTGTGTTTAACTTTCTAGGATCCTGTACTATTTATGCTTCAAACCTTTTCTTTTCATTATCACCATCACCTAATAAGATAAAAATCTTTATGGATGTTCCCTTCTAATGTTTGAATCACTACCAGATCTTACTTAGAGAATGCCATACTCTGTCTTCTCTCAAGGAACCTCCAGAAGAAAATAATTATCTTTATGTTCCTATTTATCTTCTATTTCTGATCTACTGATCTATGCAAAACCGAGGAGGGGGTGGAGCCAGATATCTAGCATGGGAGATAGAGTGAATTCAAGGAAGGGAGATAAATTGAAAGAAGGAAACTGCACTATACATGAATACCCTTTCTGTTCCTGGTGTGAGTTCAAGAAAGCTCATGTGGGAATATCCTTACTTGTCAAATGCCCCCACACACAGCATCAAAGGCCGAAACCCTGGTTTCCACACCTCAATCCAACTCCAATTGTCATATCCACAGGAATACAAGTTCTTGTATCTGAGAGTTACAGACCCCAACGGACAACTGGACCTACTCCCCACGAAACACTGGTCAGCAGGATAGCAATGCAGCCCAGGCCAAAGTCACCCTTCAATACAGGTTCAGAACAGCATAAAGAAACGTGTGCTCAGGGCAGCATTTCTCTGGGGAACTATTTCAGATCCCACATCAGAGTAACTGGTGGCCTTGGATAAATCATTCCTCTCATTTATGTGCTGAATGGGAGAAAACAAGTCAACAACTGATGCATGCAAAAGCATTTGGAGGTGATGGATGGAGACATTATGGTGCATTTCGTCAATGGCATGCCATTAGAGAAAACCATTTCATAGAGTAAATTAAGAAAACAAACCAGCTACGTGACACACTTGAAATTGCCACTGGCCAGACCGGTTTTCCTGGGGCAGGAATGAGGCGGCACGGACTGATGTTATCATTGTCACTCAGGATCCATTTCCTAGGTTAGTTGCCAGTGCTTGTCTGAGACTTATACCCCCCGCCCGCACTTCCCCACGATGATGGCCACTCACATAACTGGAGAAACCTGTGCATCACAGACCCTGACTTTCTTTTATTGCTGTCTTGAATTAGTATTTAAATCTCTTATTTAAATTTGCTATTTAGCCTCATATGTCAATATCTTGTTTTCTTCACCAAATTATATGGACATTTCTTGGCAAAAGCTGGGTCTTACAAATAAAGCTTATTACTAGCACAGCAGTGGGCTTCTAGTGTTCAGTAAATATTGGTTGATTTTATCTGTGATTAACTTCTCCTGTCTTTCTCACACACCTGGCTATTGTCTGGCAAATGCTGATTAATTCATTAAGAAAGCATTTCTTCAGACCTAGGTGCTGGGAGTGCAGAGACAGAAGACCTGGTCACAGCTGACTTCAGGGAGGTCAGGCACACAAGCAACAATCAGAACCTGGTGCAGGTGGAAGTATTGTGGGTGGGGAGGGGCAGCGGGTGCTAGTGGGGGAGGGGCTAGGAGAGTATCAAAGGGTATTGTTCTGGGTATGGGCAGGGGAATTCAGGGAAGGCTTCTAGAAAGTATTAGTCCCTTTAAGATTGTTGTTAACTAAGCATTATAGCTGGTGTGTGAAAGGGCATGTTAGTGAGCCCAAGCATGGAGCATTGGGTTCCAAGTCATTTGCTATTTCAGGAGCTTCTACTGCAGAGCTCAACCTATTGCCAAGGTCAGCCACTAAGGTCAGGACAGAAATGGGCTATGAAATCTCAGGCCCTTCACCTTGGTAAGCAGGCTCTGAGAGCATTCAGATGCACCTCATGGTAACTGTGGCTTCATAAAAATCAAAGCTGATTGATGGGCGCAGGCCCTCTGCCTCCATGTGTTTAGTCTGCCCGGGCTTTTAGTACCACTGTGGCTGTGCTTCCTAATGGAAATGCATTTCTCACTCTCACCATTACCCAGATATAGATGCTCTCGGATCTAAAAGGCCATTTACCTCAAGATCTTTGTCTTGTAAGGCATCCCTAATTCAGGAAGGAAGTGAGAAGGAGTTGAGAAGAACCCACCACAAATGTTTTGTCCGGTAGTTCAGAGAGGAGAGAGAGAGAGACAGACAGACAGATAGGAGTTTAAAGAGTTCAATTTATGTCTGGCTTGAGTTTGCAGCTCCGCTATTCTGACTCAGTCCAGTTTGAGGAATTCACTTTCTCTTGTGAAGGGGTCAAACACAGAAAAATAAACTAAAGGCTTCTTTTTGCTGTTTTTTTTTAAAGGTTATTATGATTGCAACCTTTAATAATAAAATCTTCCATTTATTTAATAGCTCAGTGGGCCCAGGACCCTACTGATATTATCATATCAACTCTGACATCCATTGTGAAGTAGGAATTATTCCCATTCTATAGGTGTGGAGCACTCTTACGACTCCCAGTGTCTTCCAGACTGGATATACACATGCATGTTAAAACACATGATGAAGAGCTGTCCAAGTTCAGAGTTAGACAAGGCAGAAACCATGCATCCATCTCTCTTTCAGGAAGAGGAGCTGGGTGCCCATCAGAGTTGTTGTAGATGGACTGCTCAACATGAACACTCAGAGGTCAGATTCTAAGGTTTCTTTAAAATAATTTGGTTTAATAATAACAATAATAATAATAAGCCACAGATAAGTGGCTTGGTCTCTGCTATAAAATCACATTACGTCTGGCCAAACTGATCTCTCCATTCAACTATGCCTGAGACAAGCTGAAAAAGCAGTTCATGATAAACAATGCCAATGTGGGGCTCTCTTTAATTTGCTGTGTGACCACGGTGGTGCCACTGACCCTCTCTGAACTTCTCATGAGCTGCAGAGGCTGACTTCATTCGGGCACTGGGAAAAAGGGAGTCTTCTCAGAGAGGCGTTTGCATCAGAGGTTTTCTCTTCTGTGGAAAGACAGGGTAGAGACAGAGAGGTAGAGGTGACATCTTCAAAAGGAAGAGTAGCGCTGACCTTCTGGAAGATCCATGCTATATAGAGCGAGCATGCGTGCAGCGATCCTCCTACTTCCCTAAGAAGCTGACATGCAGAAATGAGTCTGAAGCCTCCTGTGAAGCCATCCATTTAGACTCAGAGAAGTAAAGACTGCCCAGTCCCGGAGCCCTCAACACCTGGGCCCTCTACCCCCTGCTAAGCAGTGTTCCCAAAGGCCTCAGCTCATAGTCAACTTCTCAAAACAAAGTACAACTTAACTCATGCTGGTATAATTCAACAAAATGTGCCCAAAACCTTTGGGAAACCAAAATAATATATAGATGTCGAAGCAGCATTTCCTTGCAGGATAAGGGTTTGGGGAGGGGAGCAGTATTCTGGGCACAGCAAGTGTTTTATCTGCAACTGACAAATCCCAAATCCTCTGAGCTTCTGTTTCTCCCTACTTAGGACCTGGGTCACAGTATTTATTTACTTAAGTGATGGAGATGAAGGCAGGCTTAACGCTGGCCACCTGTCGGAATAACAGTACCCTGCCTCTTAGAAGGATTTCAGCAACGCCCGGCACCCAACATCTTCTAAGACAAAAGGAGATTGGGAGAAAAAAGTTCATTAATTGAGCTTGCAGGAGATGGTGAGATGTCTTGAAGGGGAGAGAGATGCTAAGATCCAAGGGTGTCATTTAAAGCAACATGAAAGAAGACAGGCCCCTCCTTATTCAGAGATTAGAAGGGATTTTGCAAACTGGGATACCCAAACTGAAACGTCAGGCCCTCTTATCTGCCTCTTGCAAATGTCCTTGGGGTTCTTCATATCCTTAGGAAGGGAGGTTCAGTACGCTTTCCAAGGAATGCAAACAAACACAATTTCTCAGAAATAGTGCCACTGTGCTCTTGAGGGGGAAGAGTCAACAGACAGGTCCTGCCCAGAGAATCTCAAGGCAGATTGGTGCAACTCATTTAACAAAGACACATGCACCATTCCTGGATGCTGGGCAGTGATCTCCAAATATTAACTCATATGACAAGTTACAACAATTTCACCATCACCCCTGAGACCGTACGTACCTGGCCCAAGCTGCAGGGTGCTAGTCGGAGGTGGAGTTAGGACTCGCAGGCACCTGGCTCTAGGCTCTGTGCTCTTAGCCACTGGGCTCTGCTGCAGGTAGAGAGGAGGTGGTTGGCCGTGATGCTATCACAAAGCTATGTTGATAGGAAATATCCCCAGTGTTCTATCAGCTCTGATTTCTGCTCCAGGGTCAGGGTGACGAAAAGGGCAATGAATTACGGAGTCAGACAGACCTGGTTTTGAACCTTCTACTTTCCTAGAGAACGTTATTCAACTTTTGGAGCCCAAGTTTCCCATCTCTAAAGGGAGGCTTAGGTAACCTCTCCCAGGGTTTTGTGAGGATTAGAAACAAAATCTGAGTCCTGCTCAGCTGAGTTGCCTGGTAATGGAAAGATAGAAAGTCTGTCAAAGCCATTTCTAAAGTTTCCTTGTTCCAAGGCCCAGCGGAGACAGCCTCCGGCCTTTGGACAGTCCTTCTGGCCCCGTTGGAAGCAGTTCGTGCCTAGGAAGTGGTGAACCTGGAGCGGCTGAAGGAAGCTCTGTCCCTGACCCTGTAGATTCTGCAGACTGGCTGCTTCCTGCCCCCACACAGTGAAAAGCAATTTTAGTAAGTGCTAAGCTTAATTAGTTTGTGTCCAGACATGCTTTCAAGGGCTGTGCACACACACCTGTCATCATGATCAGCCCCTGTTTCTGGAAAGCCTGCTTTTCCAGAAGTCTGAGCCTAGCTCCTTGGTACAGTGCCTGGATGAAATATCCACTCAGTCCACCTCTCACTCCAGTTCTCTGGAATGGGCCTGAAGTCACACCCTCTTCTGTTGATGGAATCGGTCAGAGGAGGGTTCACTGCTCACAGGACATCTTAGCTGCTTACTGTGGTTGTGAACCACCTCCGGGTGGGAAGCTGGGGTGTCTGCTCTGCTGGCTCAGTGAGTGTCCACCGCAGGGTCCCGGTGGAACTGAGGCAACTATGATGGCCCGAGATGACTCTATGTGAGTCTGAGCTGGACTTTTGGCCTAGAACATTCTTTCTATTCTGCTGGTATTGAAATCAGGAATGGTTTTCTGGAATTACCCCCAAAGAATCTGTAGTGGGTGGGAAGGACAGGAGATGTGGGTGAATGCAGCTCCACAGGCACCGGAACGTAGACTTTGGGATCTATTGGAGATTCACAATCATGTTGCTCTTCTTCAATGGCTCTTCAGAGAAAATAAAAAAAGAGGTAACACTGTTTTCCCTGTCCCACCGCCTGCCACCTCCCGGCTGCTGCAGCATCTTAGTGGCACACATCATTAAAAAAACGGTGGTGGGGGGCGGGGGGAGATGACACCTCTCCTGGGGACAAATGGAAATGTGCAGTGGTTGCTCTATTACCCCCTGGTTTGCTTTCTCACAACCACTCCCATGCACAATGGAGGCTCCAGACTCCACTCCACGGTCACTCTGTTCCCACGGAAATGACAATGGCCAAAGAGAAATCTTCACCCTTTGAAACCTATGACAAGATAGATGACAGCGTGATGGAAGGAGAGGGTACACTGAGTGCCTTATCGATCCACCTGCCAGCCCTTGAATGGTGGGTAATAAAAATTTATTGAAAATTAGAAAAAAATGTCACTGATTCTAATTCTTTTAAAAGGGAGCACTGATGTTGCATATAAATAACCCCTTCCCCCCTTCCACAGGGCTCAATCACTATCCTCCCACCAGCCAACCCTCCAAGCAGCACAGTTTTAAAAATCTTGCAATTTTATTTGCATATAAAGGCCGCTAGATATAGAATATCACAATAAATTTAAAGAAACAGCTGCTTTCCTAAATTTCATTAACAAGGTAACATAAAATAGAATAAAGCTCAACAGCATTTACAATGGGAAAACAGAAATGACTATTAGCGACAATATTTTGTGCTAGCGAAGATTGCATCGACACACAGTGCAAAATGGGGGGAGGGAGAGGAAGTAAGAAGACAATTCAGGGTATTTAAATATAAAGGACAACTAAGCCTTATTTTCGTTAGCTTCCATTGCATCCATTTAAGTCTATACACGCCTGTAACTGTACCTAGATTTGACTCAAGCTCTTTAAGACCTTGAGTTCTGAGAAAGTGTGTGAGCTCCTCAGCCTTCGGATGCCCTTCTATACAGCATCCCTTGCAGCTCTACCATCCTTGGCAATAGTAAACTCCTAACTTAGTCATAATACACAAAAAATACTTATATATATAAACCCATATTAAAAAGGAGTCTTGCACACTCTTTTTCTGTACTGCATGAAATACCTGCTCTTGACAGATTCCATTTCCATATTTTTAAAGCTAAAATAATTTAAAAGCAACAAACAAGGAGACCTTGTATAACCACAGTATGGATCTCACTAGCTAAGCCATCCTTTAAAACGTGGGCTGGTTTCTTCCCTTGACACAACTTTCTTTAGAGTGAGAGTGTGAGGGGAAGTCTATTTCCACGCCGACTTTAGTTGGAAAGATTCCCATAAGTCTGGGCCCCATCTGCAGAAAAGAAGCATGACCAAGAAAACAATAATAACAAAACATCAAAAAAATACAACAGTTCAAACAATACTCTTAAACAGTTGTGCAAATCTGGTTGGTTTTTAAAACACTGCCTACCTGTTTTCTTTTTTCTTCCAGCTTAAAGCATATTAAAATAAGACTTTTTATCACCTTTTAAAAAGAAAGCTTGGCTGTCCTTTGGCGAACACTAACAATTTACAATGGCGTGGCCTTTGAGAAAACAGAAGTCATTTTACAAATTCACAATGCTCCTCTGATTCCAAATGGATACCCCATTAAAAAAAATAATAAAGAAGAAGCACAACCTCTAGCATCATTTTTTGTTGTTGTTGTTCCAGCAATTTACAAAAAGAACTCACAGGATTTGGAAATAAACAAGTCAGAGAATGTAAATTTATAATTAGAAAAAATGGCAGTTTATAGACCTTCCCTCACATTCCAGTTGGGCATTCAGAGCTTCAGGAATTCTGTGGGTTTGGAAGGTCAAATATAATTGGAGGGTTGGTCGGTTGAAAGCTGACTGTACACGTCGAGGCATTGATGTAGGTTGTATAACCGTCGGTCATGATGCCGTAACCTGTGGGGAGACAGTGTCACGCTTACTGCCATATACACAAATAATAGTGACTCGATGCAGGGCCATCCGGCAAGGAAAACAAAACAAAAAAAATCTTTGCCAGTGGGAAGTGAGATGAAATTCACTGGAGCCTCCTCAGACATAACTGCTTTCAAAGCAGCCTCTAGATTTTATTCTACTTTCTTTAAAAGCAGAATTCTCTACTTCAAAGAAAAGTGATTCTTTTTTCCTTATTTAAATACTAGATCTGTCAGGAAAAAGGCTGTAAAATGCCTTTACTAGGGAGAATATAAAAAAATTTCCCCCTTTTAAAAATAGGATTTTCATTTCAAAGCCCTATGCCAAAGAACTGCTGAGTTCTAGGGGACAGAATGAGTAACATAAACTCAGGGACGCAGCCACCCACACCCCACTAGACTTCCTGACGAATGAAGAAGGAGGGCGTGTTGGGAGAGGAGGCTATGAAATAATATCTACACTGCCTCCATGGAAGAAAACAAGAAGAGATCATATCTTACTTGAACTGTGTGGCTTTGATCTGAATTCCATTTCATTCAAGAGTCAAGTAATCAAAGGTCCAAGTGACTTGGAGAAACATCACATAGCTCACAGCTTCCTAAGCTCACCTGGACACCGGCTTAAGCTAAAACACTTCCCATAGGCAGTAAATTCCCTGTGACCTATTGGAGGAAAGCTAGGACAGTTTCTCTGGGTCTTTGGTATGTACAAATCCTTGTATAATGTTTAACACGTTGGAAGTTTCAGCATGTTTGCCAATTTGCACATTTCCCTGGATACCTTGTTTGCTTAGAGCCACTGCAATGAAGTTTGTAACTTTATGTTGACATCAGGCTCCACAGCACTAAAAAATATGCCTGTGCAAAAATAAAATGACCAGGACTTACAGAAATAACTGAAAAGGTTTTTTTTTTCTCCCCCTTCCAAATTGCTACAATTTCTCCAAGTGAGCCTGTGGAGAGCTTAATGAGGGTCAATGGAAAACTCTTAAGAAAAGAAAAGAGGCATTTAAACTGTGCACTGTTTAGTTCTGGGGTCAGAAAGTCTTGTTATCTCTCTCCATCAGGAGGCTGGTATTTGCCCTCTCTCTGCCCTCTTCAGCTGTCTTAAGCGAATAAAATCGAGACAAGTTTATTTGAATATGATCTCTTCCTTTTTAAGCAAGGTTATTATTTTGGGACTTTAGTGGAATTCCCCAATTGTCTGGCTAGTTTAAAGCTAATAAATGATTAAAAAAAAAAAAAAAAAAGCTGAAATGCAAACCCATAGGCATGCTGCAGGAATTCAAACCTGACCATTGCCCCTCGGAATGCTGTTTAGACATGAACTCCCATTCCCCCAGTCCCACATCATGCATCAAGCCTTAGAGAGAGGTGTGCTCCTTTCCAGGGAACACAGCTCGGTCCGGGCAGGGTGACACCCAACCCTGCACCCCTGCTTTCCATCCACTCAGCTGGGGCCTGCACTTACTTTTTCTGGCCTCAGTAGGATGATTTCCAATATGCTCTTTATTACCTGCCTAAACCAGGAAGCCACTGGATTTGTGGGCTTTGAAAAGCAAACATGTTTGTGGGTTTGTTTTTGCTTCATCGGGTACACAGACCTAAACACCTCAAATGCAGATTTCTGAATAACTTTAGAGAACAGCTATACACAGGAGATGGAGAGAATATGGTAGTTGCCTGAGTATACATACCAACTACACATAGTCATGTGTAACTGGGAGAGTCTGGCAGGGCCAGAAAATCAAAGGCCCACAAAAGAGGGCTCAGTTCCCACTGGTTTGCAAAACGGAGAACAGATAAAACCTAGAACTCTGAAGGTCCCTGGAAGACGTTCAGGTTCTGTGAACTTGACTCCAGTTTACTCGGAAAAGCAGAAAATGGCAACTGGACCAGTTCCCATTTAGGGGAGATTTAATTATTCTGTTTAACCTCAGCCGGGAGCTAATAGTGCTAACGATTTCTGAGAAGTCTGAAATGGTTTTCTGAGGTTAGCAAGAAAATGTCTACGTGCAAATGTACTGGTTCCTGCCACTTCTGCATGTCCAAAGTTTGTGTGTGTGTGAGTGTGTGAGTGTGTGTGTGTGTGTGTGTGTATTTCAGAGAGGGAGGGAGAGGGTGAGAGAGATAGAAACATCAGCGATGAGAGAGAATCACTGACTGGCTGCCTCCTGCATGCCCCCTCCCCACCGCATAGGGGATTGAGCCCACAACCCAGGCATGTGCCTTGACCAGGAATTGAACCATGACCTCCTGGTTCATAGGTCCATGCTCAACCACTGAGTCATGCTGGTTAGTTTTTGAAGACTGTCTTGTTTTCCTGAGTTGCTATGAAACACAGTATTCAAAAAGTAGGAAGAGGCCATGGGAGTTTATTTACTAGTAGTCTAACAACCTTGAAGAGAGAGGCTGTCCTTTATTACTTCGTGGCTGTTCTACTGCAGTGGTTATCAAAAATTCATTATCAGGCCCTAACCAGTTTGGCTCAGTGTATAGAGAGCATTGGCCTGCGGACTGAAGGGTCCCAGGTTCGATTCCGGTCAAGGGCATGTACCTTGGTTGCGGGCACATCCCCAGTAGGGGGTGTGCAGGAGGCAGCTGATGGATGTTTCTCTCTCATCGATGTTTCTAGCTCTCCATCCCTCTCCCTTCAACTCTGCAAAAAAATCAATAAAATATATTAAAAAAAAAATTCATCATCAGAACCCCAAAACTCCAGAAGTTGTCTGGGGGGCCAGACCTGGTTCCTTCTATCTACTCTGTTTAAAATAGAGCAGCTCCATATAAAATATTTATCAACTTATGTGCAGGTGTTTCTCCTAACACTTTATGTGATGAAAGGGTTCCGCTGGTAGAAAGAGTTTGAAAACCAATGCTCCAGTTACTCCCAGGGCAGCCAAGGTCCCCACTGTAGAAGGAGATGATGGGTAATGATCTAATATGTCACGAGTTCCTTTCTTCTGGTCTTACCTTCGTGAATTCCACCAAACACGTGGAGCTTGGGCCGGACTCGCCTCTGCACTGTGTTTAAGAGCTCCACGCAGCCCACTCTCTGAAGCTCCTTTGGAACCCAGTCTCGAAAGCCTAAGGGCAAAATGCAATCAATACTCTTAATTTTCTTTCTTCAGGTAAGGCTTCATTTAGACTTTCAGGAAGCCATAACTCACAGAAGGTTTATTACATTATCTGTAATCCTAGCCTCCCCATTAAAGCTCACAATGGCTTTTAAGGAACTTTCCCTCGTCACTTTGTCTTCTTTAGGTTCTTGAAAAAAAATTTGGGGGTTTCCTTCTTCTTTTTTTTCCTTCCTGTTAATTAACTTTTTTTTTTTTTCCTGTGAGGGATTTGATTTATTCAGCCATGGGTTTCAAATCTTCTTCATGGGCCCAATGACATTTATTCCCGGCAGTCCCATAATCTCTCTTTCTCTCCCAATTCAGTTCCTTTCCTTTTTTATTATACCTCAGCAGTTTACTTCCAAGATAATTCAGAGAAGACAATGTGGGAGGCACTGCCTGCAAACTGGCCACAGTGCTCTCTTTAGACACACCAACTCTTAACCCTTCCAGGTTCCTGATGACCAAAGCTTGGGAACGCCAAGTTCCTCCTCCAGCCTCCTCTCTAACGATAGGCAACAATGGTGACCTTGTGGTGGCATGCAGGGCACCAGGGCTAATTGACTATCTTTATGTAAAAGCCACTTAGTTCTACACTTAATGCAGAAAATCCATAAAAACTGACATCAATTATAGCAAAAGTCAGCTATTTGAATGATTATGATCCACATGCCTCAACAGGATGGGGCATCAAGAAGGCGGGTGGGATGAAAGGCTAAATCATAATCAGTGGGAATCCATTCCTACCTCCATTAGGTGATTTCTATTATTTAGAAATGATCCAGCACAAAGGGACAGACAAGTTTATTCCACTTTGGCGAGACTGGGGAAATGAAGATTTAGCATCTCTGTAAAGACATGTTCCCTGGAGTGTGGGCAATGGCCAGAGAGTCTGGGAAGAACATCAGATAAAAGTGGGGCCCCATAAAAATCCAACTATGGGTTTTGAACTTGGTTAATTAGAGGAAAAAGTCCTTAGTTAACAGCAATTGGCATATTCCCTATTCCTTCGTGGACGTGTTTTTCCTGAAGGGGGTAAATATCTCATTTCATATACAGTATCCAGAGAAAACATCTTGCTCACAACATAATAGTAAAGTCCTATGTTGTGGTGGTTTCCCTTCCCAGAAGGGGAAATTTCAAGGTCAACCCCCAACCCCCACTCTCACCTCCCTATTCAGCATTTGCATAAGAATCCCAATCCTGTACTTTTATTTTGGAACTACGGAGCTTACTTGACTCTACGCACAGCCACTCTCCGGACACTTCATTTTTACTACAAAGAGAGAGATGGTAGCCTCCCTTTTAAGGACATCTGAGTTCTTAAGAGGCTAGAATTCAGACTCACTGTTATTGCCAAAAATACTTATGCACCAAAATTAATGATTTGATGAAGTCTGCGGATCACTCCATCTATCCAAAGTTATATTTCGAATACTACTTCAGGCATGTAAATATTTCTATGCTGAGGATGCCCAAGTCCCTTCCAGTAAACAGCCAATGGGGAATCATGCCTGCACCCAACCAGGCTGCTTGGGGGAAAGCACCAAGTTGGCTGGGATGCCATCGCTGGAGGATCTCACTGGGTAACTCAGATATTTCACTAGCAAATTAATGCTGTAGGTAGTCTCTAATGTTGCAAAATACGGAAATGAATTAATTATGACTTGATAAAGATTGTGCATAAGTAAAATCTTTTAAACCATGGGATGGGGTACTATGCAAGAGGGAAAAAGCATGGGAGTGGTGGTTCTGAAGCATTGACAACGTCAGAAGTGTACAAATCTACGGTCTCCCATCTGCAACAGACCTGGCGCCCTTCTCTTGCTTTTCCAGCATTAAAATGTGCCACCAGCTCATGGCCTGGTTTGCCCTTCCGCTGTGTCTTTGTGACACACAGAACACTGCAAAGGCGGGAAAGCAGCACTCGGAGGCTTGGAGGCGAAAATATCCACAAAGATTAAATTCCTGTTAGGGGATGATTGTTAGATTTTATTTTGGGGGCTCACAGGGGAAGAAAGTGACATGGATAACAACCCCAAACCACAGGGAAAAAGTTGGTAAAATCACTTATTTCTGCAGTAAGTGTTCCCCATCCTCCTCTTTCCAAATCAATGTGAATGAGAAAACTTTTCTAGTACACCTACACATTTGTTAAGAGGGTATGTATTTTTTTTTTTTTACCACAATTTAGAAAGAAAATTCTCCTACTGAAAGGGAAGCACCTGAATTTCCTGAGCACAGCTTAGTTTGACGAGGGAGGGTCCTGAGTAGATTGGGGAGGGGGCGGTCAAGGTGGTAGTCATGTTTGGAAAATCTGTGTGGCTAAGCCAAACCATTCACAAGCTCATGAATAACTAGAGGATTATTATGTAAGTCAAATTATCACCTTTTGACCTATAATCTGGGTAACTAAAGGTGGCCTGGAAGCACCCCGGCAATCTACACCTAGATGCATGCTCCATATATGTATAGGATGAGTATCCTTAAGTAAAATTCAACATAAGTCCACATTTAACACCTTAGCTAAAAGGAATAGCGAAAGGATCCTTTTCTCTCATAATCAGCATAATGGCAAACTTTAAAGATTTCCCAGGTTGTACTATGATATGGAAAAAAATAAAGAGGTCCTTTAAGCAAGTTTCCTTCATTTCACTACCATGCAAAAGCCCTGTGATTGGAAAATCCCTTCCATTCCCCATCCCCTTACTCCAAGGTGAATATAGTTCTTAAAATAAATTATCAAGCTCAAAAGACTGTGGCGCTCCATACTCATTTGATTTTCCCTGACTTGACTAATTCAAAAAATTGAATTTCAAGAACACCTGTAAGCCCAGCAGAACTGCTGAGTTTAATTATCATACTGGGTTTCTTTAAAGACATCCACGCTTTTCTTTTTGTATTCACTTTTTTTTTTTTTTTAAGAAACGTTTATTCATTACGTTTGGGGGAAAAAGGTGTCTCGTACAAGAGGAAACCCTCCACTTCACTTACCTAGAGGAGGTCCATGTGTCATGAGAATGTCGATGCCCTCGGGGATGAGGTTCCATTTGTCCAGCAGAGACTGACCTCTGGGTAGGTTAAAGCCCCATCCATTAAACCACGGGGTCCTTTGGGGAGATAATGCGCACGGTATCAGGCCAGCAGTGCCTTGTTTCTGTCCCGCAATCTCTCTCTCGCACATTCCCCCAGGTTTGCACGGCTCTCTCTTCCCTTTTTGATGGTTGGCCCTGGCAGCGGGAGGAGGCTTTTTTGTTGACTGCTTCAAAACCAATCCATTTGAGAGCCAGTGTGGCGCCTGCGACTTGTTCAACTAGAAAGGGACACCCTGGCTTTTGAGGTGCAGACTTCCATCAAAATCTTCACAATGCTTTGTCTTCCCCCAAACCTCAGTGCTTCCTAAGATGCTCCGCCCAGATCCGAAGCATTCCCACCCTTCCTGTAATGCCTCGGGGCTAAGAGATTCCATTAGCCAGTACCTCTTTTCCCCATCACCGTGGAACTATTTCCCCAGAAAGATGCTCACTGAAGTCCTTGGAGAAGAGGACAAGTGCTCTGAAGGCAGAAACCACTGTATGTGGAGAACACCTCTGACTGAGAATGCTGGGAAAAACATGGGGGCTCTGAGAGGTGAGAAGGGACACAGTGAACAAAAGGCCAATGTGGAATTTTCTTCCTGTTACCAAAGGGAAAATTTCTGGAGATATCCTTGGTCACTCTGGAATCTACTCTCTTGACAGTGAGTGTGAGCAGCCCCCCCCCCCCGCCCCCCGCCCCCCGCCTCAGGAACCTGTGCTCTAGAAATGAGGTTCTGGGATCAATGCTACTGGGGGGGGTGGGATGGGGGGGGTGTATTTTTATCCATCCAATGAGCATTTCTAACTGGAGCTGAAAATGTCTCTACCATTTATCATAACAGGAGAATGACCAATTTTACCACAGGCTAAATGACATCAGAACAAAGCAGTTCCCAATGCTGTCCTATTCCCAAACATCTAGCTATAACCATTAGTTTTTGAAACCGATTCTTTTGTTCTGTAAGAAAATTCCAATTTGCTACAGTGTACATATAAAAGACAAGTTGGCCAATTTTCTGGTTTAGCCTTTTCTCCTTTCAGTTTAAGCTGCCTCTTCCATGCCTACCGAAAGAGGTAAGCCCTATGTACAAAGTCACCTGGGCACTCACAGCTAATTACACAAGGTGCATTCTTACTCAAAGCCAGTCTTGGCCCAGACCAATCAGATTCTCTCAAGACTCTGAACTTGGAAACTCTGACCCAGCATTTATTTGGTGGTGGACATGCGTAGTCAAGGCAACTAAAAGCCATGTGAAAGTCCGCGTTACAGGTGAGAATCTCAGTTCCCTGATGAGGTTTGAGAGAGAAAGTTCCAGAGATAAGAGACTGTGTAGCCCCAGTGAGAAAAAAGAGAAACCAAGTAAGTATCTGACTTGGTTCCTAACTGCTTTCCAAGTTCCTAAGCCATCCTCAGGAAGTTTACTTGTAATAACAATAGTAATACAATGACAATAATCATAATAATTATTAAAGCTATTATTTATTCAATGTTTATGTCAATGTACTATAAAGCACTTTTTTTGTAGTTACGTATTTAAATCTCACAACAAGCTCACGATGTGGGTACTATGATTAACCCCATTTTACAGATGAGAAAACTGAGGCCCAGAGATTTCAAATAAACACAACCAATAGATTGGACATAAACCCAAGCAGACTGGTTCCAAAACCCATACTCTTAATCACTACGCAGTTCCTGTTTATAAACTACCTGGATTAACTTACAACTTTCTGGCTGTGGGCGAGCCTTTCCTGTCCTCTTTCAAGGTTGAGTGTTTTGTTGCTTGAAGCCAAATGCCCTCTCAACTGGAATAATATATCTATGGCATGGTTCTCAAATCCAGCAATAAGAGGGTGAAATGGACACCAATGGTTTTTTCTGTTCAGCTCTCTCCTCTTTCTTTTGGTAACGGCATCCAAGTTGCCTGGGAACTGTCTTAGCCACCACACAGATAACCTGGGCTTGAAAATCAAACCACCACCAAGAAAGCCAAGAAACAGAACGCCTTGATGACTCTGTTGGACGTGGGGATCCAGCTGTGCCTGGAGCCAATCACATGTTCCTCCCAAGTGCACAAGCCAGAAAAACGCTTTTCTTTTTATCAGCTTGAGTTAGATCCTGCTTCTTGCATCCAAAAGAGTCCTAATATGTATTGCATTTAATGAAGAAATGATCTTCGTGCCTACAAGAGGCAATTATCTCTCCCCACCCCCAAGATGTTTATGCTCCAATTCTTGGAACCTGAAAATACGTTACCTTACATGGCAAAGGGGAATTAAGGTTGCCATGGAGTTCAGGAGCTAATCAGCTGACCCTAAGTGAGGGCAATTATCCTGGGTTACTAGGAGGCCCGGTGTAGCCACAAGGTTCCCGGAAAGTGGAGGAGGGAAACAGGAGGAGATTGAGTGACGCAGGTAAGAAGGACTCAACCTGCTATTGCCGGCTTTGAGGCTGGAGGAAGAGGAGCACAAGCCAAGGAATGTGGGCAGCCTCTAGAAACTGGAAAAGATAGGGACAGAAAAGCAATTCTCCCACGGAGCCTCCAGAAAGAAACACAACCCTGCTGACTCCTAGATTTTAGCCTAGCGAGACTGGTGTCAGACCCCTGATCTACAGATTGTAAGGTAATAAATATGTGTTGGTTTAAGCCACTACATATGTGGTGATGTGTTACAGCAACAATAGAAAACTAATACAGTATGTAAAATGTCTGAGCTGGCTATACAGTTCAGGGACTGTGAGTGGCCCTGGCCTCACGTGCTACACAGCATAAGTTTAATCAAGGCAGCCCTTCCACCGGCACATCAGTTAGATGCAATGCAGATGGTTTCCTTAGAGGAGAAGGCAGTGCTGGCTTTCTTATCCAGTCTGTCGGGGAGGCACCGGGCGTTGCAGGCATGTGGACGATGCCAGGGAGATCCTTCCAGAGTTCAATTAGTCCATCCCGTTCTCTCTTGTCTTCTAGGCCTCCCTGCCTTCAGAATCTGACACATTTTTATTAGGGTCTAAAGCAGAGCTTTCCCAGTTTGAGATGCCCATCCTTCCCCTGCATTTTACAATGACCCTTTTCCATGATTTGTCTTAAAAGGAAAAAGAAAAAAGGCAAGTTTAGAACCCAATGAAAACCCCAGTGAGCATTTTGGCCCATGAGAGAGAAAAATAAGCAAAAACATCTGTTTTCCTAGATTTTGAAAACAAGCTTCTGCGTCTATGGTTCCTGCCTGAATGGCAAATAAGGATTTGAAAGAGCCCCAAGCACACCCAAGTCGTTGGTACAATGAGGGGCTCTGATTTCGCTGCCAGGGTCTGTCTGTGGGCAGCCTTCGAACCCCCATGACATCCCAGGGGTTTCCAGCCTCAAAGAAAGAGGACTTCATTTTTTCAGTCTTTCCAGTTTTCTCCCACAGAATTTTTTCTTAGAAACCCACAGCCCTATTCCCCCAGGAAATGCTCAGTTTTACAACTGCACTGCAAAAGATTATGACAAGCCCATGGTCTATAGACGCCCCAAATTTCATTTGGCTAATGTTAAGCTTGTGACAAAATCCAGAAGTTCCCAAGTTAAGGGTACACTTCAGAGATGCCTGGCTTTTATTTGGATTCAAACCTGTATGTGTACGAGAGCAACAGAGAATTAAGTTGTAGGAAAGGGAACATTTATCAAGGCCCTGATATGCTTCCCATAGGGGTTTTGCATAGACTATTAAATTTGATTTCTCACGACAATCCTTGAGCTAGGTATTAACAGCTTTATTTTTAGATGGAAAAAAAAAAATGACGATTAGTAATGTCATGTAACTTGCAAGCTCGGATTTAAACCTAGATCTGCTAGCTCAAAAGCCTGTGCTTTTTCCTTGCACAGCACTGAAATAAAACCACGTAGCCCAATTCCAGTTAGGATATCACTCATGTAAAGTAAAAACAGGGCTGCTTCATACAGTCTCTCAGACTGTGCACTGTACAACCCCGGAAGGTGCCTGGCATCGTAAAACAAAGTGTGACTTCAACAATGTTGCTATGGCTTTTCTGGGATTTTTTTTGTACCTCTAGATCAGGGGTGGGGAACCTTTTTACTGCTAAGGGCCATTTGGATATTTATAACATCATTTGAGGGCCATACAAAATTATCAACTTAAAAATTAGGCTGCTATATTTGGTCAAATGTTTAAGTAATTCACCCTAATGCTTTAGCAAATATTCAGCCCCGGGCCGGGACATTCCCCAGCCCTGCTCTAGATCCTTTAGGTATGGCCTTTTCCACAAGACAGTGGCCAGGCAATGGGAAAAGCAGCCCAGGGATGGGTTCCAGACTTATCCCAGCTTGGCACAATAAATGGGGCATACAGATGTGGGGAGATCCCTGTGCTAATCTCCTTCTGGGGTCAATTCACTAACTCACGTGGACCTTAAATAAGAGAAGGATCCCCCGTGGGCCCGTTTCCTTTTCTGAGACATCAGTGAGTGGGTGAGTTTGATTACTGGTTTTCAGGATTGTTTTTAGGTTGCACACAACCTTTGCAGAAGCCTGTACCCAAAGCAGGTATCAGCAGGGGCGCTCTTGCTGGGGAACTGGGAAGGAGCTCTGGACCTGCTGGCTCACTCAGCCTTTCTTCCTTATGGCCTACACCTCTGAGCACACCTGGGGAAGCCTGGCCCTTCATGATCTTCCTAGGAGCCCAAATCCTAACATTCTAGAATTCTGTGCAGACCCTTGATGTTCCGAGTAAATTCTGTGCATCACTTTCAACGAATTACTACC
This sequence comes from Corynorhinus townsendii, assembly GCA_026230045.1. Classification (NCBI taxonomy): domain Eukaryota; kingdom Metazoa; phylum Chordata; class Mammalia; order Chiroptera; family Vespertilionidae; genus Corynorhinus; species Corynorhinus townsendii. Next base: position 23,167,554 of record JAPDVU010000008.1, on the reverse strand, counting down.
TTAATTGCCTGTACGGGACTGAATCCAATGTGCAAGAAATAACTATATAAATACATAGAGTAGAGACAGAATGTGTCAGCATCAATGAAGGATGCTTTGTCCAGTTGACTTTCAACCCAGGACACCCCAGCAGTGAGCCCATGGGTGGTTTGTTGGCAAATATGTGCTGCAGTCGCAACGCAGTCAACCTCCAGAGCTCCACAGTGAGTGTTGTTCTGTAGCGATGGGGTCAGGGGGAGGAGGAGGAGGGAGGAATCCAAGGGAACAATGTCTATTGCCTCAGCCAAGGGCTTAATAATTAGCGGTAACTAACAAATACCACATGGGAACCAACTTGTAAGAAAATGTCCCACAAAAGTTAGTTGCCCTTTTGCCAGTGGGCCAGTCACAGCTCACAATCTATCTATCCCCTTATAGAGAGGGATTAGAAAAACCTGGAACGAAGGGAAACACTGCATCTGCCTGAAGCTATTGGACGGAAGAATCGGATGGATGGAAGCCTGGGGTGCTTTCGAGGTGCCCTCCTTCTTGCTCTCGGAATTAGAGGCACTTGGCCTCTCCGGGCTGAAAGTAGGGAGCAGGCACTGAGGGAGTTTGCCTAGGCCAGTGGTCGGCAAACTGCGGCTCTGTTGACTAATGAGTTTGCCGATCACTGCTAGGGAAAAACAAAAAACATTTTAATAATGTACTAATGTCTTTAACCTGAAGTCAACACTTCTGGGTAAGGGTAATGCCTTACACAGTGGTTGGCAAACTCCTTAGTCAACAGAGCGGCAAACTGTGGCTCACGAGCCGCAGTTTGCTGACCATGAGCCTAGGCAGAACTTGTTTCCAACAATGTCAATACAAAACAGGTTTTCTGTGAGGAAGTAGGTGGAGATGAAATCACAGCAAAGGTCATCTGTGTTTGCAGTACACAGTGCTGTGGACAGCAGGGAGGTGCCGGACCATAAATCCTAGGCTTGGACAGGTGAATAGCTGTTTACTCCTCCACCAACTTCAGTGGGGGCTGGGCAAACCCCAGGAAAGCCAGTAGTTAGGTGCTCAGCTCAGGGGGGCTGCTCGGGTTCAGCCCTGGTGTTATCAGTGCCAACAATTTCTCCAGGGACAGAGGAGTCCAGGGCAGGCTCTATCACAGAGACATGGGACTCTTGCTCACACAGCCTCCCAGGTGCCTCCCGCAGAGATGAGGGCTTGGAAGCCCCAGGGGGCTCCACTGGGATTCTGCCTGGAAGCTGTGAAGGAGAAAATGCAAGGGCTCACCTACCAGACCTCAGAGCTGGTGTCTCGAGCATACCACTTAGAGGTATGAGACCCAGAGGGTTCTGTAAAAGTGAGCCATTCTTGCTTTGAGATAGTGGGTCTAAGCATGGATCATGGAGTCCGAAGACCCATGTTCACGTCCCACATGTGCTCCTTTACTGGCTTCTCTGAGCCTCGGTCACTCATCTTTCAAATAGGAGCAGACTGTCTGCCCATGTGGATGAAGTGAGACACTGTAATGTAAAACTTTTGACAGAGTATTGGCACAAAGCACTAATGTGCAGCTTTTAATTCGCATATGATATATATTAGCAGTATGATGGCAGGTACACACATATACACGCACACACGCATACACACACGAGTTGCTCGTGTTGCTTTTTCGCTCTACAATTTCCCAAGCTATGGCTCATCAAATCAGAGACAATCCAGCTCCAGACTTTTGAAAAGTCCCCAATGAATAGGCAAGCATTACTAGATGGCTAGATAGAGCCTGATTTCCTCCGGCTGACTACTTATTAAACGGCACTTCCTCAGTTCACTTCTGAGTGGAAGTTTTTCAGAAAGGCACTCCCTTGCTCGCTGCCTGGCTCAGTCTTGCATAGACAATCCCATGGAATGTGCGAGCACAGGGCAAAACGGTTAGTCAAGGCTGCTTAGCCGCTAGTACAGGTGGTTAGATTTTGACAGGATCTTAAATTGGGGAAGTTCAAGGAAGAAGGTTACCCCTGGTCCTTGGATTATTTATAACAGAGGGGTCGGAGAGGTTCCCTGGAGGAACTGACAAGCTACTAATGAGTGACATCGCCGCTGCCTGGCATCCCCACTAAACAAAACCCAGGATCTGGGAGCCGGGTAGTCCCCACGTACACTTTCTTTTCTAAATGGTGGCGTTTCAGATACCTTCTCCATGCCTGGCATCCCCAGCTGCTGTGCCATCGGCCCATCTCTGCGGGCACAACACACCAGGTCCAAGAGGAGCTAATTTAACCACCGCTGGTTAGAATCACTGCGCACTTCACGGCACCTCTCACATGCCACGGGGCTGTCATGATAATTCTTGATCTCTAGCTCACCTGACGGCTCAGCCCTCCCCTGGCTGCATGGCTTCCATCCGTTAAGAAAGCGCCGCTTCCCCGGCACCAGATGTGTCGTCTTGAATATCTGATGAAAGGCAGACACCTGGCCCACTCCCCTCCTTGCATCTTTTCTCTGCTTGCTCTGGAGAGCCAGCCTTCTCCCTCCAGGTCCCTCCTCTCGGCAGCCTGGAAGTAAGTTACTTTCCCACGCAACTGGAAAGATGCCTTGCATTAGCCCGTGGAGGGACTTCACACCTTGTACAGCAATAAAGCGACACACAGAGAGAGAGGGACACAACTTAACTTCAGGGTGAGATTTACGCTCCTGTGCAGCTGCCTGGCCCAAACCACGGAGGCTGAGCGGCCCCCAAAGGCACTGCCGGCTTCTCTTCGCTCTGACTCTGTAACTTGGTCTTTGTTATGAGGGCCTTGGGATGAAAAGAGATACTGTTTTGATAAAGGACAGGCTTGGGTGAGTCATGTGGTCTGCATGCCGGGACAGGACAGGAGTAATCATACCCGAGACAGTCACCTGAGGCCCATGAGCCATGAGTGGGAGCTTCATAACCGAGGCGGCATGCACTCCGGCCTTTACAGACGTGCCGACGGTGTCCCCTTTGTGTGACTAATAAGGAACAAGTGTCAGAATGAAGCCTCTGCTGCCCATTTTCCTTCCCTCTGCTGGAAAGGAGATGATGTAAGCAGAGCTTGCCTCAGGAACCAACGGGGAAAATCACTATGACCTGTTTTTGAACTTGGTGTGCCCTGAATTATTAAAAATCACAGCGCCCGCCCAGCCCTCCCAAGCATACCTGCCTTAAATCTTATAAACAAGTTCATAGCAGGAAGAGGAAGATTTTCAGTCCATTTCCTTCCCACAGGGATGGGAGGGAGACCGTGCCCATCCATTACACAGCAGGGCAGGGGACAGACACGCAGGACTTTTGTCTGGGTGGGCAGGTGAAGCAGGTGTCGCAGATGCCTTGGTGCTTCCAGATGTGTCTCTTTATTTTGTGGCAGAGGAAACCAGGGGACCAGTGCCAGGGTGCCTGAAGTATATCGACATCTAAGCCCCAGCTGGGAGAATTCCTCAAACAGGACATCACAGCACCCATCATCCGGGTTTCACAGAAAAGAGGAGGCTCAGTGGATGGTGAGAAGCAGACACAGAAGAGCAGCATTCACCATTTCCCTTTGTTTTTGCCATCACTTTTTACTATGCAGTAATATATGTGACATAAAACTTAACATTCTAACCATTTTTAAATGTCTAATTCAGTGGCATTAAGTACATTCAGAACGTTGTGCAGCCATCACCACCATCCATCTCCAGACATTGTCATTATCCCAAACAGAAGCTCTGTGCTCATTAAACAGTAGCTCCCCGTCACCCTCTGCCCACAGCCCCTGGTCACCAGCATCCTACATTCTGTCTCTATCACTGTGACTAGGCTGGGTCCCTCATCTAAGTAATATTTGTTTTTTTGTGTCTGGCTCATTTTCGCCTAGCATAATGTGTTCAAGGCTCACCCAGGCTGCTGTAGGATAGGTTAGAAATTCATTCCTTTTTATGAATGAATAAATAGTATCCCTCTGCATAGGTATACAGCATTCATTTTCTCAGCTAAGGGTTCTGAAGGCCTAGCATGCGCCAGACACTAAGGTAGACACGGATGTTAAAGCTGAGTCCTTTTCTTCATGAAGTGTGCAGTTCCTGGGTTTGAAAGCCCAGTGAGGACGGGCTCGGGGTGATATTTGAGTTGAACTAAGTTCCCAGGATAAACCCACAGCTCACCACGTCATCGGTAAAGTTGCCGTGGACAGAAGTCTTTAAACTCTGGCCTTTACTTCCAAGTAACCTCATTTCAGAGGAACTTGGGGAACATCTGAATGATGTGAGAATTCATCCAGCAATTCCAAGTGCAGACTGTCCCCCAGGCCAGGAGGTGACCAATGGTATATTTGGCAGGACGTCTTCCATTTCCTCATGCACACACGTTCCTAAGGCTCTTCAACTGAAACCAGGGCTACAGAACACAAAACCACATCCTAGTAAGAGACGGAGCCTGGAGGGCAGCGTGTGTCACACACCTGGCTGGCTCCAAAGCACAGGGCAAAGAGGACAGCGGAGGAGGTGGGAAGGTTGCCAAGTACTCAGGCAACTCGGCATAGAGCCCCTGCAGCTGCTTCACCCCCCTTCCCCACTCCGGAGGCATGTCACAGAAACACGTAGCAGGTAGAGAGTGTTTTTCTAACTTAGATTTCCCAAAAGAGTAAAAAAAAAAAAAAAAAGAGAGAGAGAGAGAGAGAGAGAGAGAGAGAAGGTGAGGTCAGGATTAGCTAGATTTTGTCATTACAAAGTGAACTCTTAAAAATTGATGGACAGATGAAATCTCTATTCTGCAATGGAGAATAATACAACATTTTATTATGTGTAACTTAGTTTGGAATGTGTGAGTGTGTGTTGTCACGTACATTTACATCACTAATGCTGGTTTCCTCTTATACTATTTCATATTCTAGGGCCCCAGACAGATATAGCTGGGGAGGATTATGCTGTTAAGAAGGTTTGCCACTTAGAAAATAGATCCAAAGAGAATAAGTGATAAGTGGACAATAAAACACTCTGTAGCCATTAATTAAACATAACACAGTCTATTTCACCACTGTGTCCCTGGCACTGGGCACGAACAGACACTTAAGGATTTGAGCTGAATTAAGAATGAGTGTTCATGAAGAGTTTATAACTTACAAGCCGAAATGTGTATTCTTGGATGGTCAATGGGAAAGCAAAGTATTAATTTGCTTTTCAGTATGAATTCAAGTCTGCAAAAAAATGCTTAGGGAAAAAGAAACACCAACATGCTGAATGAATGGTTGTCTTAGGCGTGGGAGAAGGATCAAGAACTTTTTTCCCCTTCTTTCAGTTTGTCTATTTTCTACTTTTTCTATACCACTTTTTATCATTTAGGGAAAAAAAATTCAGTGTATAAATCTCCATTCAGCCAAATGCAAGTGGAGCGTGGAGGGAGATATCTGGAGAATTCATTATCTGCTTAGACTAGACTCTGACTGCAAAGCCATTTCCTCCTGGCGGTGAAGAAATTGGCGGATCTGGGGCACTTTTGTTCAGGAAGATGATGTAGGGCTTGCCTTTTCTTTCCCCTCCCCATTACCATCTGTGGGAACAGAAGGCTTCTGCAGTAGCAAAGGTCTTGCATTCGTTCAAGTATTCAATACACATTTACTGAGCGCCTGTTGGGTGCCAGGTACCCTCATGGTGGTTCACCTCTCATTTTACTGAGGAATTCCAGCTTAAATGTGGGTAACATTACGTAACTGCATAGTCCTTTTGACAAACCATTCTCACATTTACCAGTTCACAATAAACCCAAGTGGTGGGCAAGGTATTAATTTTAGAGAAAGTAATGTACAGAAATAGGAATTTCAGTAACTTGCCCAAGGTCACTGACGGCTGAGACGGCATGAACATAATTTTGTAGTCCAGTGATTCCATGTGCAAGGTTAACAGTTAGGTCCGGGTTCAAATTCTGACTGTTATCTGCTTAGCAGTGTGACCTTGGGCAAGTTTTTCCGTCTGATCTCAGATTTCTCTTCTATAAAGTGGGGATGATAATACAGTCACACAGATTTGTTGTGAGAATTAAATGTGATAATATATGTAATGCATTTAGCAGAGTGGTTGCCCTCTATTAAGAATTAGGTATCAGCTCTTATTGTCATCATCATTATGGATGTTACTATTATAAATATTATTATCGCCAACTCTTTGGTTTTTGTTTTCTAATTTGTCTTCTTTGTATCGCTACAAAAGTGTGCCTTCTCTCCATTTCTCAGATTTAGAATGTGGGTACCAAAGAAGTGGCTGAATCTGTCTCGAAGCAACAAGCGATGGGATGGCATTCAGATACTGTGGACCAGCTTCGAAGAAGGTAACAGCACAACTTTTGGTAGGAAGACATGGGCTCCTGTCTTGGCTCTTACGACTTACTTCCTACATAACCTGGAGCAAATAATCTCTCTGATCTGCTTCCTTACCTGCAGTGGGGTACCAAGTCCTATGAAACTTGCAAGGTCATCAAACAAACACGTATGTGCATGTAAGCGAGTAGCAGCTACAGGGGAAGTGCCTTCCGCTGCAGTGTCTTCTAATTCCCACGTCACTGGTTGCCCACATTGCCTGTTTGTGCCATTTGAAAAGCTCAGAAGGACTGGAATAAGTGACAAGTAGGTCAGATGTAAGTTAAACTGTTGGCCCCATTTATCTACCATTTTGGCTCGAAACGACTAGTTTCAGTCCAGACTGATTTAGCAGAGTGAGAGAACTGTGACGGTGCACGGGCTGTACACACCATCAGAGGAATGAGTGAAAAGCTGAAGCTGCCCCTTCAATTCAGAGGTTAAAGCAAGCAGACAGACCTGGTGTCTCCCTGACGGTGTGCCAGCCAACCATGTATTATTAATTGGGCTCAGCAGACATTATTGAGCACCTTCCCCTGCGAGGCTCTGGCAAGGCCTCCAGGGAGATCTGAATACAATGAGAGACCATCCCAACCTGCCATCTGGTTGGGATAACGAGATAGTCAAAATTGTTCTCCTCTCTCTCTGCCCATTAAAATTCTACTCAGCCCTCAAGGCTCAACTCATCTTTTCCCCAAGAAGCTTTTCCCAATGCCCTCAGCACTTTGTTTAATTGTCACTTGTGAAATTTATCATAGTCCGCATTATTACTGGCCTGTGCGCGCACGTGTGTGTGTTTTAACTTATTTCCCACATCATTCCTACCAGCATTTGAGGCAAAAGTGGGGTTATGAATATGTCTATCTTGCCCAACAGATTTTGAGCCATGTCCTGTTTATAGTGGGTCCCCAAGATCTAGCACAGTGCCTGACACATAAGAGATGTCAAGAAAATATTGGCAATAATAAAAACAGCAAGAGAGTTTAGAGTAAGTACCCCAGGGAATAATGGGATTGGGGCAAACAGATTAAGGTTGGGTTTTTAAACAACAAAAACCATTTAAAAATACTTGATTATCACATGGGCCTTTGCTGCCAAGTATGTGACTACTGAGAACTCAAAATGTGGCTTAGTGTGAATTGCAAAGTGTTGTAAACATGAAATGTCATTTTGGATGCTTCTTACAAAAAGATAAGAATGTAAAAATACTTAATTTATATATACATTACATGTTTTGGAGACAGCGAGTTAAAGAAAATATATTATTGAAATTAAATTTACTTGTTTTTACTTTTTAATTAGGCTATGAGAAAATTTTAAGTTACATATGTGATTCCTGTTATATTTATATTAAAACATGCTATCACAGACTGCACAAATGTGTGTACTATGATTCAGTAATCCCTGTTTAATGATTATATCCTAATAAAGTAATTCAAAAGCAAGGGAAAATGCTATGTGCAAAGTTACTCAACACAGTGTCATTCTTAAGAGCAAGATATTAAAAACAAGTATATCCTAAACTCTCCATAAAAATGAGAATGATTAAGAAAATTACTATGATTGGAATATACACTAATATGTGTATTATGCAAGCACTAATTATGAAGACTAGGTAGCAACACAGAAATCCTTAAGACAACATTGGTTGGAAAAGTTAGCCCCTAGCACAGTGTTTGAATCCTATATAATAAAAGGCTAATGTGCAAATTGTCCCCATGGGTGGGAGTTTGACTGACTGGTAGCTATGATGCACAATGACCACCAGGGGGCAGAAGCTCCAACACAGGAGCTGCTGAGCAACAGCAACTTTGCAGAGTGTCCTCTCGCACTCCAGGACCCCTAGGGGGATGTCAGACTACTGGTTTGGCCCGATCCCTATAGGCCAGGCTGAGGGACCCCACCTGCTGGAGGGTAACTGCTCACTCCATAGATGCCCTTCAAGCCCCAGCACTGCCACAGGTGCGGCTGGCTAGGGAGGGACCATGAGAGGTTGGCTCTAGGGTGTGTCTGGCCCATCTCACCCAGTCCCGCCCCTCCAGTTACCTTCCAATTAATTTACTTTCAATGTGCACAAATCCGTGCACCGGGCCACTAGTTTACATATAATCTGCATGCAATTCTTTCCATCACTCACTATTCATTTGCTGAATGATTACTACATACTAGATTCTGCATTCAGGGATGATGAGAAATGAAAGGGGACCTGGAGACAGCCAGGTAAACAGACAACTGGATGTACAAATGGAAATGTATACAGGCGAGATGGCCACCTGAAGGAAGTCACACCTAACTTTTCCTGGGATGAGCAATGACTGGGAAGAATGTGAGGAAGAACAAAGTAGCTTATTCTTTGGATCAGGAGTGGAATAGAGTTTTTCGCAGATTCCCAAGCTTTCTTGAATTTTTATTAAAAAAAAAAAAAAAAAAAAAAAGGCAAGATGGAAATCAGTGTCTGACTCCACGGTGAGCCTCTGGCACTGAGCAGATGTGCACTGTTGGCTTAAAGAGGAACTGAATGGTCCTTAAGAGCGAGGCTCTGGAGTCAGACCCATGTTTGAACTGGTACTAACGCCTCCTGGTGTACCGCTCTTGAGTCTCAGTTTGCACATCTGTACAATGGAGATAATCCTAGTATCTACTTCATGGTTGAGTAGATACTTATACATTGTTCAGAAAATTAAATCATCCATATAACGTTCTTAGCATGGGGCTTGGCACATAATAGACACTAAATTAATATGGATCTGATTTTGTTATCATAAAGATTAGAAACCGAGCTTAACATAAAAGGATCAGGATGACAAAATAGAAGGGTGGAACTTTGCTTGCTCCTAACGCTACTTTCTAGTTATACTGAGTCACTTATTTTTCACTTTAGAATCTTTTATAGCCATTGAATTTACTCAGCCAAGGTTTCTTTCTTCATTTTTTTCTATGCCTTGAAGGATGATGAAATTATAAATATTCTATATAACATGATAGTGAAATAATTTAACCAGAGAATTATTTAGGTCTGCTGTCTCTCACTCAACAGCATAACTCTTACAAAAGCCAGACTGTACTCTCATTTCAAATTCCACTCCACTCCCTCCCCCTCCCCCAGCCATCATGTTACTCATTCGGTTCTAATCCACTCAGAGTATTGAGCACAATTTATCAACCTCCAGGTGATCGCCTGTTAGTAGAAAACAAAACTAGGTCAATCGTTTTGCTGGTGTTTAAAGAGCGGTTGATGAATTCAAGAAATCTGGAAAAAGAAACACTTCATTTTTCTGATACCCGGTCCTGCTCTTTCTCCAATAAAAAGACTAAACACATTTACAAGAAAACAGACCTTTTGTTTTATAAATAGAACATTGTTCAAGGTTTTCTAGAGGTGTCTGCTAAAAATAAAGAGGGCTACAGTTTACTTCTTTATAGCTTTCAAAACAAAACCCAAAAGCCCGAGCTTAACTAAACATGTTATATTTCTATCCTGAAAGGTATCTTTATGTGAGCCAGGCCTGATTTCTTGAAATGAAATTCCCCCAGAATTAGATTTCCTATGTTTCTACAAGGTGTGCCTATGTAAAGTAATGGCACCATAGTGGTTTTTATTTTTTGACACCATAGTGTTTTGTTTTGTTTCAAGCATATGAAACAAAACAAAACAAAACAAAACATATGCCCCAGAATAAATACAGAATTCCTCTGAAAATGGCTTACTTCGAGGAGTATGATAACCATTTCGATGTATAAGTCTAGGTTATCTGCTCACAAATTAACAGCATTACTGGGAAACTGAACCCCCTAGTCCCTGAACTGTGGACTATGGGACAAGCTGTTTCTAGGTTGCCTGGTTGGGACTCATGTGTCATGTTGCAGAAACAATGCCAGGTTCCTGGGCAAGTCCCCAGCGGCCAAGCGAATTCATGTGACTAACTTACAATGACAACAATAGTGCTAAGAGCTCTACCACTGCCTAGACTGTGAGTGGGAAGAAGGGTGATTTTCAGCTCTGAATGCCAGGGACACAGCTCTCCGTGCCCTGGTGACACTGGTCCCCAGTCTGCAGCTCAGGGGTAGCTCTGGGGCCAGGGGTAGAGACTAACCACTTGGGCAGAAGTGAACTAAGGCTTCCAGGTGTAACTTTCCAGGGCAATATTTCCCCTACTAAGTCCAATAGATCAGACCCGCTGAGATGGTTTGAAATCAAAAGGTTTTATGGTTAAACGAGAGGCCCAATGCAAGAAATCGTGCAAGAGTAGGCCTTTGCAGCCCGGCTGCCTTGGCCCTCGCAGCCCTGGCTTCATCCGAAAGGTTGCCTGGAAGGTCACCTGGATGGTCATTCCACTGTTCGGCAATTTTGCATATTACTCTTTTATTATTATAGATAAGTTTGAGAATACTGTTGTGTTCCCTCTCCACTTTGGGGGTATAAAGTGAACATTACCACAGGAAAGAATCGGAGAAGCCCTCCTGGACAGAACTATGCTTAACTTGATGTAACTGAACATGATCCAAACATATTAGGCCCCTATGAATCCTGTCCCAATTTCTTCCATAGTGCCTATTAACAATAGCTAACATTTATAAAAGCTTAAGATGTGCCAGGTATTGCTCTGAGCACTGTACATACATGAAATCGCTCAATGCCCACAGCATCCCTTTGAAGAAAAGAGATGAACCGTATTTGTGAACGTGGACACTGAGGTAAGGGGAAGTGAAAGATTTCCAAAGTCATGCGGAGACCCCTATTTAGTCACCATGCCCAAATAAACCCTGGAAAGCAATGGACTTGAAGGTCCCTTTAGGAAACAGGGTCCAACAGGTAGGCCCAGGCCGGCTATAGGTGGCCCCACCATTGCTTTCTTTCCCTTGATGTCCGTGTCCTAGCCCAGGAGTCTTTGGAAAATGGATTTGGAAACTTCCTAAGAGTGGACGAGGCTCCCTCTTTTGCAACAGAGAGAGACAAAATCGAACAATGGGCCTTTATTCATAAAAGACCCAAGGAAGATTCACCCCCCACCTCAGAGGAAAGGCTTACTTGATCCTGGTGTGTTCGTTTCCCATTGTGGCTATAACAAATTACTGCAAACCTCGTGGCTTAAAACAACATAAATTTATTATCTTACAGTTTTGGAATTCAGAAGTCCAAAGTCAGTCTCATTTGACTAAAATGAAGGTATTGGCAGGGCTGGTTCCTTTTGGCAGCCCTAGGGGAGAATCTGTTTCATTGCCTTTTCCAGCTCCCCGGGGCTGCCTGTGCCACTGTGACCTCTGCTTCTGTGGCCCATGTTCTCCCACTCTGACCTTGCCATGTATCTCTTCTAGGGCCCCTTGGTATTACATTGGGCCCACTGAGATAATCCTGGATAATCTTCCCATCTCCAGGTCCTTAATATAAATATATTTGCAAAAGCAATTTTGCTTTATAAGGCTTACAGATTTGGGGGATTAGGATGTGGTCATCTTTGCAGGGGTGGGGGTATTATTCTGCCTATCACATTGGCATTGCACTGCTGGGGAACTGAAGAGGAAGGTGGATCTGAAATTGGTGGGGGGTGGGAGGGAGGAAATGGAGATTCCTCTGGGGCCCCCAGCTCCCACACATAGGGAGAGGGAAGGGACAAGGTCATGGGGCTTATCCCTCCCTCACCTGACCCCTTTCCCATCACCAATCAGTCAGCTATGAGGGCCCCTGAACAGCAGAGGTGAGATGAATGAACAAGGCAGGGACGCACTTCTCAAATAGGTGTGTGTTTATGCCCCCAGGGGCATGGTTCTATGCTGGGAACACCTGAATCCATAGAGCATCCTGATTCATCATTCTGGAACAATAATTTTCCTTAAAGATACTGAGCTTTTAAAAATTGAAATCATTGTTTTCGTAGTATTGTAAGTACAGGTATGTTTCTGGTTCTGCTTAAAAACAATACTTTTTTAATCTTCCTGGTTGGCAGAGTGTACGAGGTATAACACACTGTACCTTCATCTGGTAACAGTGACGTTTAAATAAACTAATGCCTGCAAGGTGTTTAGATCAGTGCCTGGCACATAGGAAGCTCCCAGTAAGTGTCCCGATTCGATGTGATGCCGCTACCGCACCATTACTAAAACAATTATAGTCACCTGCCAGCTTTCAACACAGTAGCTCCTTTCAGCCTCACAACAACCCTGTGAGATACGACACTTATTTTCTCCATTTTATAGATGATCAAATGAGGACAGGTCTACAGTGTTTAACTCACTTGATTAGGACCCCAACTCTGCCCCCAGAGAGCTCACAGTTTCAGGTGTTTCCATTTCTCCTGGGAATCCACAGCCCAGCTTCCTCTGGGGCAGTGGTCAGCAAACTCCTTAGTCAATAGAGCCAAATATCAACAGTATGACGATTGAAATTTCTTTTGAGAGCCAAATTTTTTAAACTTAAACTTCTTCTAACGCCACTTCTTCAAAATAGACTTGCCCAGGCGGTGGTATTTTGTGGAAGAGCCACACTCAAGGGGCCAAAGAGCCGCATGTGGCTCGTCAGCCGCAGTTTGCCGACCACTGCTCTAGGGTCACATTTGCCAGTTAAATCAGAGTTAGAGCTTTCAACTGAGCTTCTAAGAGGCTCTTGTCTGTAGGCTTTCTGAGTTATTTAATTCTCCAAATACCAAACTTCTGCTTACTTCCTTGTTGGTGCCAGGGTTTTAGAAAGTGAGTGAACCAGAATTTGTATGCCCTGCTCTTCCTCAGTCACTGTTACTCTCTGATGAGCCCTCATCTCCTGTGTGAAATGGCCACAGCCTCTTGCTAGCCAAATACCTTTTAATGAACAGATCAAAAGTGACATTGTCTGACTTTTCAACAACTGGAAAATCAGTTTTGCAGGCTTTCCCTAAAACAGAAAACTTTGAACTAGCAGTGGCAGTGACAGTCAATCACTGTGACTCTGGCATTGGGAAGAACACCTGATCTACACACCTTCACTCTGCCTCTGAGGATGCTGGCTGAGCAGCATAGCACAGGGAGAAAGAGAGAAACATCTCTTTGCCCAAACCTTGACAACAGGGAAAAACAGGGAGCTTTCGAGTCTGCGAGCAGAGATACTCGGCCCATCGTTTGTAGAGGGCTGCCTGGGAAGGCACATGGGCATTTCTTTACATTGTTGTCAGCTGAGCCCAAGGCGATTGGCAGAGCCGAGTCTGGGTTACACCCTCCCCAAGAAGGTGGGGGGTGTTATCAGTACTGACTTTTTACCTTTGTCCAGGTGTCGGCCTAGCGGACTTGGATATATAAATCCAGGCAAGCACCAGGAATGCTAGGGCCTACTCAAGAATGCAATTAAGCTTCTTTGATCCTAAGTTTTGGTGATACTTCCTGGTATTTGGGGGTATAAAATAAACTTGCTGCGTGGGCTCAGGGTCCCTGCCTCTCCATCAGAGAGGATGGCGTCCCACCTGGCTCCCAGCTTTGTTTCTATCTTTCTATCTGGTTTCTTTCTTTTACTTCTTAATCCCCAGCTCCTCTACTCAGGAACTGGACCTGCTCTCTTTCCACACTGGAGTGGAAAAGAGAGAAACACCCACAATCGTTCATATCATATCTCTTTCTAGAGTGGAGTCTTTCATGGTTTCATGAGCTGGAAGTAACTGGGGCTCTGCCTCTACCAAACTCCCCTTGTCAATCACAATGGATCAATCCCTAAAGGCAGAGAAGGGATTTGGTCTCAGGTCAGCCTGTCTATAAATTTCATGTTTTGTGTGTGTGTATGTGTGTGTGTGTGTGTGTTTCTCCCCTGACAAGACACAGGGTGAAGGAGCTAGGGGGAGCACACTCAGCGTAGTACAGCAGAAAGGCACTACTGCCAGGCACCAAGAGACCTGGGTTCTAAACCTACCTTTGAATTAGAAGCAGTGGTGTCTCCTGCGGTAACTGAACTCCTTCATCTGCCCACGGGGTGGGGGTGGTGGAGGGGATAGAGTGCTGATGGTCAGTACATATTTTTTTCACTAACTGTCCACATAACCTGCCAACCTGAGATAAGAGCTTGGTATACAGTTATGTAATTTTCTTTAGTGCCTGTCTTAATCTCTAAACTGTAAGCTCCTGGAGGGGAGGCATTTTTGTCTCAGCTATATCTCCAACAGTGCTTGCGCCTGATAAACATTTATAAAACGCAAGGGCAAATTCTGGAGAGGCAGCATGGTGCAGTGCAGTGGTTCTCAAACTTCAGAGGAGCGGACCACTCCAAAGTTCAGTAGGTCCAGGTGGGCCTGGGAGTATGCATTTTGAATGAGGTCTGGAGGTGCCTGGGACCAGAGTTTGAGAAGCACTGGTTTTGTGGTTAAGAGTCGGCGTCTGTGGGAGGCTTCCTTAGTTCAAATCCTGGCCGTGAGCTTAACTTAGCTCTGTGCATCAGTTTCCTCATCTGTAAAAATGCAGATAACAGCAAAACCTACCTCACACACTTCCGTCTGTAAAACACTTCCAACAGGACCTGGTATTTCATAAATGTTTTACCTGTTGTTATGATCAGGAGATTTTTCTTTCCTGCTGTGATGTTTTAGTCTGTGTTTCTGTTAGCTTTGTCAACACACACAAAAATGAGTATGTGTAATTTGGAAATCCTAGCCTTCACCCCAATAGTTAGTTACTCTGGACACGGCTTGGACTCACATTTTCTCCATTATGATCTATGTAGATTCGGGTCTTTGCTGAGTAACAGAAAGAGATTTCTTACTTAGTCAATTTTTAAAGTGAGCACCTTTTATCTCCCAAATCAGGCAATACATAGGTTCCAGCGATAAATAAAGACATCGCCTCCTGCTCAGAAAGCATGGCCATGATGGTCATCTCCGATGGTCAAGGCCCTGTAGACATCACTTCTCTGAGCCTGCTTGGGCTGGCCATGGGAGGTGCAGAGAGCTTCCTCTATTGAAGCTGAAGGAAATTAGCAGTGGAACAAATTAAAACAACAATCAGATTTAAGTGGCCTCTACCAGGAAATTAACTTTAATGGATATTGTCATCACCAGGCCTACCTCCGAGTTGCTCTGCTCACAGCATTGGGATGCAATAAAAACTAGGGCCTAAATGCCGAGTTACCCACCCACAGCTCAGAATGAATTTTCTTTTTACTACCTTATGTTTGCTTTATTATGTTCCTTTCCCTGTTCATTCAAGCTTTTCTATGATTCTATTAAACTGATTGCACACCTCTGCAAATGATTGCGCACACCTTGCCTGAGTTGAAAGCTCAAGGGGATTGGGAGATGGATTCCTTGCTTTCTCACTTTCTTTTAAGTGAGATCTGAAAGATTCCTTTTCTCCATCACATCCCAACTCTACAATGGCAAGGGTGCATGAAAGGACTGCTTTCCATTTCTGCATGAGTCCTCTTCTTGTAGGAGAACAAGCACCTGCCTTGTTATCTGGGCGACGTGAGCTGGGGCTCCTATGGAACCGCACTTCCTTCAATTCTAAACTGAGCCTAGTTGCCAGCCTTCCTCTACCCACCTGGCCTGTGAGCTACCTCCCTTCCTCATTCAAAACACCTCTAGAGTCTATATTGAAATATAGGCTGGGGGTTCAGCTGTCATCTTCTCTAGCTACCTCAGAATCAAGAGATCAAGAGCAATTCAAAGAAGGCAATTCAAAGAGGGAATCAGACCTCTTGGGAGAATCTCTGGCTTATTAACAAAACTAGAGGCCCAGTGCATGAAAATTCATGCATTGGGGGGGGCGGGGGAGGGTCCCCCTCAGCTTGGCCTGCACCCTCTAGCAGTCTGGAGCCCTTGGGGGATGTCCAACTGACGCCTTAGACCTCATTCTATGGAAGGCAACCAGCAACCAGCAGGCCAATTGGCAGGCCGATCGGGGGATGGTGCTGGCCAGTTAGTGGCTGGAACCATCCCCCAATAATCCCTCCACTGCTGCTGGTAGCTGCTGCCCCCCGATCACCATCCCCTCCCTTTGCCCACTGGCACCTGCCTTGGCTGGCCTGGTGCCGCCTGCTAGCTGACCTCACCCCCCACCTACCAGTCATTCCACCATTCGGTCAATTTGCATATTAGGCTTTTATTATATAGGATGAGCCTCTAGGGCCAAGGAGTAGGAATCTTGGGGGAAGCAGAGGTGATGGGCCTGGCCAGCCTGTCCATCTGACAGCAGCATATGCTTGGTAAACAGTATATATTCTGGAGCCAGACAACTGCGTTTGAATTCTTGTTGGACCACTTCTTAGCTGGGAGAACTCTACAAACCTCACTGTGCCTCAGTTTTCTCATCTGTATAAATGGAATGGTAATAGTTTTTCTACCTCAAGGGATTATCATAAAGCTTATTTAAAATATGTAAAACAATGAGAATGTCCTGGACACATATGAAGTGCGAGATGTTTGTTAAATGAATACAATGTATTGAACCCTACTGTGTATGAGAGATGACAAAGAAATGGTTTATTCTCCAGGAGTTCATGGTTTGGTAAAGGAGGCACACTTGAGAAGGAAGTGGTGTGTGTGTGTGTGTGTGTAGTGATGAACTCTAGCTGGAGGATAATTAGAGTAGCTTCCATTTATTAAACACTTTTTAGGTGATTTTGCCATTTGTCCTCTATTTAATCCCCATAAGAGTTCTTCAAGTATTATAGTTTTGAGTAACTTATGAAGAATAACACTAAGAAAGCTTAAGTTACTGAACGAAGAAGTCACATCCAAGTGGCTGAGCTGGGACTTGAATACAGAGCTGCCTCCCTTCAAAGTTCATACTCTTTCTCTTTACCAGATAAAGAGGTGAGACACTTGGCAAACCATGTGCCATTCATTTCAGTAGAAACAGCTGGGGATAGTGGGCAAAAGACTAGTTTTCCTTTCTCTCTTAAACCCACAGATAACTGTGTGACCTTGGAGAGATTACCGGTATCCCTTGGGCTCCAAGGTGGAAGACTGTACTAATCTGTGTCCTCCCAGCTCTGCCTTGTAGAGTTATTGTGAGATTAGTGGTGATATCCAGGGCAGCCCTAGAAGCATTTAGAATGCCAGAGAAAAGCAAGATGCTCCAGCTCTAGACCTCAGCATACAACAGCCTTAGCTGCCTAATCAGCCTCCCTATCTTTCTCCAGCTTGTTACATGCAGTCTTATCTCCTTACCCAAATGGAAGCTCGAGGGGGCACGGAGGACAGTATCTTCCCCTCTTCTTATTCTCCTGCAGCAGTTTGCCTGATGTTCGACACGCAGAGAGAACACACTTAACAGGGGTTACGAAACAGGACTCCAGCAAGGGAGAAAGATTTAAATAGAAAATGACAAAGTGTGTCCAGGAACTCATAGAAAGATAAGGAGTTTGGTAGAACAAGTCAAGCGGGACTAAAACAAATGAACTGGGAGAGGAATGCTGTCTGGTTCTGAAATAGCCCGGGTCCAGACAAACTCAGGTTAGGCCCTTGTACTTCCAGATTCAGAAAAGAACGAGCCCTCCAAACCTCCAAAGGTTTGCCAATCACTAATTATGTGGCAATTATTCTATTTTGGGCTTTTGCTAATGAGATCTGGGAAGTGTCTTAATTACTCAAAATTATGAAAATAATTTCAAACTTGACTCTAGGGCTAGTTTTACTCCACTTAGGAAGAGAAATATAAATGAATGTGCACAGGGTTATTTTTTATTAAAAGACAGTCTGAATTTGCTGGAACGCTAGGTCCCCATTGTAAAGTCAAGTCTGTAGCATACGGACAACTTTAATGTTTCAGGCTCATCTGTGGTGTCACTATTATGTTTAATACACTGTTAGTGGATTTAGATCATTTCCAGAAAAAGACTCTAGAAAGAAATTCCAGTCCTTGCCAAAGGAGGAGGTGAATAACACACTGTGCTCAAGGTGGCTGGAGGTGGGGGGTAGGGGAAGCTGGAACATAGTTTAGAGGTGGGAGTAGAGAGGATAAGAGGGAATAGTAAGCTTGTCATATAATATATGCTTTTCCCTATGAATTTCTCCCTATAGCCAAGTAAAAGTGAATATCCTCAGAGAACACTACATCCTGTTTGTATATACCTTTGTTATGTATGACCCGTTTTTGTGATGTCATTGCCTCAGTTGCCCTGAGTATAGATCAAGGTGTTAATTGTATCACTCCACAGAGTTAGAGGCAACATACAGGGTGTCCAAAAAATGTATACACAATGTAATAGCTGAGAGCTCAAGTTTGAAAAAGAAATGTATTTTAATAAACACTGCCTTTATAATTATTCAAAGTGTGTGTATACATTTTTGGGGGGACACCTTAGACCACTATAACCTGTGGGCCAAATCTGGCTTGGTGACTACTTTTGTAAATAAAGTTTTATTGGGACACAGCCATACCTATTGCTTTTTGTATAGTCTGTGGCTGCTCCCACACTGTAATGGCAGAGTTGAGCGGTCACAGCACAGATGATACGGTTTGCAAAGTTTAAGGTATCAACTGCAAATACAGTTTGCAAAAAAGGTTCCCTACTTCTGTTCTAGACACTAGCACTGAGTGGATGAGGGTTATGAGGACAGTAGCAGAGCAGGTAGGTATGGTTATGGCATTTTACAGATAAAAGAAGAAAGCCCAATAGGGTAGCAAAGCTAGTAGGTACCTGGCCAAGGCTAGGCCCAACAGCCTGACTCCAAGCCCAGTGTTTTTTCCACTACATGCTATTGACATGCTCATTTCACTCAGTAAGCCACCAGGGCTAAGCTGGCACTGCCAGCAGATCAGTGTCCTCACCTCTGACTTCTGTACGAGATATGCCTGCTTGTAAGTCCTGTACGCTTGGTGTCACCACAAGAATGCATCCAAAGGACGCTAAGAAATCCCCCAACAGCCACGCTTTCCAAAGTGTGTTCTGTGGAATAATAGGTCTCGAGTGAAAAACAGGGTGCCATAGTCAAAACACATCTGTGAAGAGCTGAGTTACAGTAAAGAGGTTTCTTTACTCCAGGACTTCTCAGAATCTTTGGTGTATTAGTACACAAGTTGAATCTCTAAGAGGACACAGCAGCACCTCCCATGGCGATCTGCCCCCTCTCCCTCCACCCCCGCCCCTCATCCCATGAGTTACCCAGAAGGCCTGGTGGTCTGCAGAACACTCCTTTTGGTCTCAGACATTATATTTCCCCATTTGTAGGAAGGGACTATACCCAGATGATATATTTTTTAATTAATAAAAAGAAATTAAAACTAAGGAAATGCCCTTTTAATTACAACTGAAGCATTTACTGACCAAATAGTTCCCAGGAGTTATTACTAGAAAACATATGCTTTCCAATGCTGCTGAGAAGAGATTTAAGTAGCAGTTTCTGCTCCTTCTAATCCTCCCGGACCTCCCTAATTCTGGGTTGATCATGAGACAATCAATATCATCTGTTCCATGTGGCAAATGAGAAATGGAGCAAGTGAGAGATCGTGTTTTTATACAGCAGTTGCCACAATCCCCTTCTTTAAACCAATCATTTTTAGAAACATCTGTAATGTATGAAACACTTCCAGTTGACTACAATCTTGTGGTAATAGCTGAATTATGTCTCCCCCTCCCCCCCCCAAAAATGGCCCCTCATTCCAGGAGCCTGGCAACAGATCTGCAATTCTGTGGTTCGGTCTCATATTTCTCTCCTTCGATGTCCTTTAATTCAATCCCAATGATAAAAATGGGAAGCATTTCTAAAGCTTTCATCCCCCAATGCTGTTCCAGCGCCATGGCCTGCATCTTCTTGGACCCCTTTCTCTTCGACATGTTTCCCCATTCCTGAGGCTGAATGGGAACAAATCAGTCTTCTGAGCCCCGCCCTCCGGCTAGGTTAGGCTACCCTCTTGCTCCCTACTTATTACGTGGAAACACTTATCTCCCTTGAATTGCTCCTGTACTGCAGTGTAAATCCCAGAAGGCACGTGTTTTCCGCTGAATCCTTACAGCCTGGTCTAGTGCCGGGGCCGAGCGGATGTACAAGCAACATTTCTGTTTGCTGATCTCTGGCTCCTTGGAATAATGGGCTCAAAGATGGCGAGAAGGGAGCATTTCATGTATGTTCGAGACAGCGGGGATACGTAGATAGTAAGCCTCGTCGGGGAGCTGTGGAAGGAGGTGGGAGGAATCTGAGGAACAGAAAAGCCCCTCCAGCATGGCAGTTTCAGAAGAACACCTGAGACCTTGGACAGGGAGAAAGAAAGGAGGCTACTCTCCAGATAGAATCCATTGGCAACGTTCTGGGGAGCATGGGGCCCAAGCAATTTTAAGATCTGTGATGTGGGTACATAGTCCAGTGACATCCCCGTTGGAGAACCGTCTCTGATAGGAGGGGTCTACAGAAGCAACAGAAACATTTGCTGATCGCCCACCATGTGTGAAGTATGTCAGGGCAGGAGGGCTGAAGGGTAGGAGATGAGACACTGCTCCAGATCCCAACAACTTCATGGTCTGATAAGGGAACCAGAGGTAAAAATACTTTAAAATACTGTGCTAAGTGTTGGCATTCACTCCTTACTCCATCCATTCAGTTACTGAGCACTCACTGTGTGGAGGATGGAGGGACCACCCCGCCTGGGAGAGTGCCAGGTGACAGTTCAGCTGACTGTCCATTGGGACTCTCTCTCTCTCTCTTTTTAAATAGTAAAATAAAAGAGTAAAGAAACCCCTTTACTGTAACTCAGCTCTTCACAGATGTGTTTGACTATGGTACCCTGTTTTTCACTGTTAAACTTTGATTCTAATCTGTTTGGATCAATCATTTGAAAAATTCCTTAGATATAACATTAATATTTCTCTTTGCTTGCAGTCACAGATTCCTAAAACCAGTTCTCCACACCTGCTTCCCCGTCCACTCTGCTGGGGTAGGAAATGATATATTTTTAAAAAGCCATAAAATAGAAACAGCAGTTATGCGGTGAAGATAGTAAAAATGACAGTGGTAATCATTAATGAGAGTTTCCTCTGTGTCAGGCATTAGGTCGACGCTTATGATTTCAGTATCAGTATCGTCTCTGTCTCCAGCGGAGGCATCCGAGACTTGGCAAAGTTAAATAACTCGTCCAAGGTCACCCAGTACAGGTGGGAGTCAAGCTCTGGTCAGCCTGACTTCAGGGTCAGTGTCGGGTCTGTCTCCCCGAGCTCCTTTCACATGGGGGGAGGGAGTGAAAGGGAGGGGCAAGAGATGGGGAGGGAAAGAAGACAGAGTAGGGACAGAGTGTGTGGGAGAGAGATGCTAAGCAGTCCCCAAAGATGGCACAGAACAAGGTGGAAGGTAGCCAGGCTTTGCAGCCAGACAGGGCAGGGTTCAAATCTTCACTCTCCAGAATGATCTTAGGGAATAGGCAGCGCTTTGTATGCAGATGGGGGTAATAAAGAGTAGATCCCTCCTCTGGCACCTTCTGTCTCAAGAGATCATCAGTAACTAGTGTGATGGAATTCTGTCCACTTGAAAACAGTCTGAATCGGTGACATTTATCATAAGAAAGAAGACTGCAACACTAAATACTAGGACACTCATTTAAAGCAAATACGAGCTCATCTTGGGCTTCTCCCCAGAGCCCAGGTGCTTGGAACTGTGCATTGCTCTCAATCCCTGTTCGATATGTGGGTGAACCCAAACTGCTAAGGCATGCAAGATGTTCTGGAAAAACAAACAACAAACAAACAAACACAACCCTTTCAAAGCAGAATAGTTTTTTTGAGTACTTGTTATTTCGTGAGAGTTACAGCAAAAGCCATTCTTTTGAAAGAAAAGTGATTAAAGGTTTTTGTAATGAGTTCTAAAAACAAGTAAAGTAACAAATGGTTATTCACTGGGAAAGTAAAAAAGAAACTAGAGAGGATGGAATCATAGTGTTAGGTGAAAAGTTTGGTCGTAAAGCACAGAAGGGTAGAAGATATGGAACTGAGACAGGCCACATGCTTTGCATGCAACCTGCATTGTAAGCTAATGAAAATAAAGCTACGTGCTGGGAGCAGAGCTGTCATTTTCAATTGCTCTAAATTGTTTTGCTTGTCTCACAAAGTGCTTCAAACACATCATACTTGTCTTTCTGAAGACGTTCCCTGTAACAAGACTGAAAATTAATAGTGGATTCTGGATTACTCCCAAACACACAAACAAAACATCATCCTTTTTTCTTTTTTTTCTCAGATGGGACACTTTCCCAAGATGACCTAACTCTAGGATGGCTAAATCCATTTAAAATAAACACTCAAAATAAACTCACCTCAGGGCTGACACAAGAAATAAAATACACATTTACCGGGATCCCAAATAATGTTAGATGTTAAGGCTTAAAAAGAATAAATAAATAACTCACTTAAAAAAAAAAAAGGCTTTTAGTATAATCTTACCCCATTCACTTTTCTTTTTGGTTTTATATCTGTACTCATGGGCTGTGCTGCTTTGGTGGAATTTTTCCCACTTATTTAATTTATTCTAGTTAAAAATTTTTAAATCTTTCAGTAATGCACCCAAACATTAAAAACTCTTAGATGCACTCATGACAGCATTGATTTCTTGAACCCCTATAACTGTGTGCATCAAGGAACCAGCCGCAGCACCTCCTTAATTAAACAAATTCCAGGATGTCCGCTGACTGGATTTGTCAAGACTTCGGGGAGTCAGTGATCACTCACGCTGGGATGAAAGGACAGGACACACAGCAATTTCTTAACAGCAACTACATTAATTTTTCCCCTCTTTGGGAATTGTGAAATTAAGTTTGGGGGTGAAGAGCAGTCCTTTAAAGCTTTCCATCTTCTCTTTCCCTCTTCTCCCCTGATAACACCTGGTCTAGGTTTCAGTCACTGCCTGAATGACCTGTGACAAAGGGAAATGCAGAAAGCAGAAACCAGGTTGGCCTCATTAAAATGTTAGCGGGAGAACTAGGAAGATGAGGAAGGGCTGGGTGGGTGAGGCTGGCATAGTGGGATTACTGTCCAACCGCTCAAAGCACAGATAGCAAATAACACTCAAAGGTGTGGGCTTGATTTGTTGGGAGACCCTCAGGGAACTACATTCCACACTTCCTGACTCCTAGGCAAAATCTTTCCATTCCTGAGCTCTACTTTCCTCTGTCACTAATTAATGTAACCTTTGTTTTTATTGTGGTAACATATACATAATGTACACTTGACCATTTTAACCATTTTTAAGTATAGAGTTAGTTCAGTGGCATTAAGTACATTCATATTAGTGTGCAACTATCACCATCTTACATCTCCTTAACTTTGTCTTCTCCAACTGAAAATCTGTACCCACTAAAAAATAACTCCCCATTCACCTTCCCCTAAGCCCCTGGCAACCAGCATTCTGCCTTCTATTTCTATGAATTTGCCTACTCTATGTGCGTCATCTACCCTAATAAAAAAGAAACATGCAAATTACTGTCACTACCCTACGCCCAACAGCCAATCAGAGTGAGTATGCAAATTAACCTGAAACCATGGTGGCAGCCCCGCACCCCCACAGCTCTGGGCCTGTGGGGGTCAGAGAAGTCGGGGTGCCAGCGCCTGAGGCTGGCTGCAGCCAGGGAGACCAAGAAGCCGCCTGCCCCATGATCCCAGGCTGCAGCCAGCCAGAGAAGTCACCTACACTGCATCCCAGGAAAGACAGAGAAGCCACCCACCTGAGGTCCAAGTACCAGCACTTGCGGCTGGCTACAGCCTGGTGGATGGAGAAGCCGCCCATCCCACGGTCTCGGGCGCCAGCACTTGTGGCTGCAGCCCAGGTGAAGTCACCTGCCCACCATCCCCTGCGGCTGGCCTGGGCTTCTATGGCTGACCAAAGGGTGGGAAGCCCAGATCCCAGGTGCCTGTGGTCAGCTGGAGGAGGGAATCCTGGGTCCCAGATGTGGGGCTGAGGCAGAGGTGATTAGAGGCAATCAAGCCAGCAGGGGAACAGTTAGGGACAATCAGGCCGACAGGCAGAAGAAGTTAGGGGCAATCAGGCAGGCAGGTGAGCCGTTAGGAGCCAGCAGTTCTGGATTGTGAGAGGGAAGTCTGACTGTCGGTTATCCCCTGAGGGGTCCCAGATTGGAGAGGGTGCAGGCTGGGCTGAGGAACACCCTCCCCCCCAGCCCCTCCCCCCCGTGCACAAATTTCATGCACTGGGCCACTAGTATATATAGAATCATACAATCACTGTCGTTTTGTGTCTGGTTTATTCCATGTCTTCAGGGTTCATCTATGTTGTGGCATGTGTCAGAATTTCCTTCTTTTTAAGGCAGAATAATATTCCATTATATGTATATACATTTTGTTTATCAATTCATCTGTTGATGGACATTTGGGTTGCTTCCACCTTTGGTTATTGTAAATAATGCTGCTGTGAACACAGATGTATAAATAAGTGCTTGAGCTCACATAACCTTCAATCTAGCAACTTCCCCCTTCTCTGGGGTCAATATTATCATCTCTAAAATGATGGTAGAGGGACACCAACCTTCTTGGGTACTCCATTTTCTACTACTATGCTCATTCCTCCATGG
Organism: Corynorhinus townsendii; assembly: GCA_026230045.1. Lineage (NCBI taxonomy): Eukaryota > Metazoa > Chordata > Mammalia > Chiroptera > Vespertilionidae > Corynorhinus > Corynorhinus townsendii. Next base: position 23,142,778 of record JAPDVU010000008.1, on the reverse strand, counting down.
ACCACCCAGTATTTCACTAAGCTGGCTGCAGATAGCTGTTAACCCAGCCTGAATGTAGGGAGATACAAAATGAATAGCTTTGCACCCAAAGTCAAAGGTTTCGAGTTCCTTCCTGGCCCTGGGGATTCCAACTGCATACAGATATGCTCCAGGATCCCATCAAGTTCCCTCTCCTGCTCTCTCTCCTCCGAGTGTTTCCCCCATTGGGAATTCATCCTGAGCAAAGATGCTTAATTCAGCTCAACTTGACAACCACGATTGAGGACCAGGATCTATGCTTGGTATTCACAGACTTGATCTTGGCATCCCTAAAAGTATTTTTCTTTGGAAGATACTCTGATGGAATGGTACATCTTATAAAGGGCTAGCTAGGAAGATTCTTAGGAGGAATCAGTTAATTCACTGCAAAGGAAAAAGGAAAAGTATACGGAAGCAGAAGAAACATCTCCTGGCACGTTTGTCCACATTTGCTTGCCTGCAGAAGCCTCCACACTCTGCCAGGCTGTTCCACTCTACCTTTCAGGCAGGATTTAAAATATCTACTGAGCTTGCTTTGCAAAGCAGTGAGAGAGCCCCTGCATATCTCAATCTGGCTCCTGGCTTCCCTAGCCATGGCCTCCTACACGTGCCCCACAGCAGAGGCAGGCACTCCCCTCTGACTCCACTCTCCTATAATGAAAAACAAGACTGTCAAGACCCCCACCCCATCCCCCATGCGGAGTTCCAGTCTAAAATGACTTTTTATGGCCAAGTTACTGATTTCCCTGAAGACAGCGACTTATAATGGAAAAGTGGGCATTTAATGCAAGTGCTCTTTGTGTAATGGTTTTGCATTAGCGTTCTGAGAAGCAGGCAGCCACAAAGTTAACATACCGTGCTTTCTAGCAGGGACGGAGGGGAGGCGGGAAAGAAAAGCTGCTGAAAACAAAAGGTCATTTGATTTGATAACATTAAAAGGGCGTGAGATTTGTGCTCCATGACCTGGGCTGCATATGCACAGGGTCATTCTAATCAGAGAGACACCAATGTCTGTCCGGTGGGCTCATCCTGCCCCGGAGCCCATGGCATCGAGTCCTATCAGTATGTGACAGCCCAGTGGACCAAAAGCCGTGGAATTTCGCATGAGTTCAGAACTTCCGACAGCGTGCTTTGATAAAACTCCCAAACCCTCAGCAGCCTGCTGTGTGGGAAAATTATTCATTTTATATTCACCTCCTTGTCGTGTTAGTGCAGGGGTCATCTAAAGAGGAGGCCTAATTAATCACACTGTCAGAGGCAATGAGGAGGAGCATGTTAATAGGACTTTTATTTCACCCAGGAAAGCGGCAGCCTGACAGGGACCAGGAAATATGGCCTGGGTGTTGCTGTTTATTAGCAATGCTGGGATCGGTGGTAACAGGAGCCACGCAGTGTGCGGTTGATAAAGTGCAGGGTGTCAAGCAGCAGCAGCAACTCGAAATTAGACTGACAAGAGCCAGCACTGGGTGGATATTGATAGCTGATAAATAGGAAGCCAGGTGCCAAGGGGCACTGCGGGGAGGGTCCACAGCCAAACGGGGTCTGTGCAGTTAGGTGGGGGCAGGGACAAAAGGCAGAGCTCGGATTCCGTCCTCTGCTGATAGGTGAAAGGGTCTGCTTCCTGATGGATCATTACTTCATTCCACCAGTGTTTCTCCAAAGGCTCCTTGCACCAGTCCCTGTGCCAAGTGCTGGGATGCAAAGATACACAAGACGTCAATGCTATGGTTATGTTGGGGAGCAGACTGCCTTAAAATATGAAGAAAGCTATCGTTATTCAAAAGAGAAATTCGTATCTGCACTCAAGATACAAAATTAACAATGTCGGAGTTTACAGGATTGACACTCAGGAATATGGCTCAGAATCCCTTGTCTGCTGTCAATATCTACTACTGAGAGAGAGTATGCTGTCAGAGGTGAATGAGCATCATTTGTGGGGAGAATGAGCCAAATCACAAGCCATTTTCACAACAGGGATCTCCAGGGGGGGACTGAAGATGTCTACATGTCATTCACACTGAAACCCATCTATGCTTCTGCAGCCACATCCCAGATGCTAAGGAGAGAGCCGTGAAGTTCTAAGGAATCAGCCAGCAAAGGAATCAACAGCTCCTGGGATGGGCAGGGCTCTCATACTGGACTTCCTTCCATAAACTTGGCACCGATGCCGGGTGCCCACCGGACAGCCTCATTCTCTGCTGCTGGAATTTCACACAAGTTCAGATCTGTTTTGTGGATTCCACAGATGATCATGATACACACTAAAATGTTACAGCTTTATACACTGATTCTTACAACAGCCTTCAGGGAGGCTGCTGCTAGGCATCCAATGTGATCTATAAGAAAATGGACGAGCCATTTTAGACAATTCTTCCACAAGAACGCAATGCAAAGGGCCAATATATGTTTGTAGAAAGCATTCCTTGACAGCCGAGAGGAACATTCCCCCATGGTATTTTTAATCCCCTTCCGATGTTTCCTTCATGGCACTCACTCTAATTCGTAACTGCTTTTGTTTTATTCATCTGCTTACCTACTTGCTCTTCAGTTTCCCCTACTGGTTACCACAGCAGCATGAACTGTGTCTATTATATATAGATAGGTTATATATAATATATATATATATCTCCACATTGTCAAGCACAGAGCCTGGCGTGTTGTAGGTACTCCACAAATTTTCGTGGAAGAATGAATGAGTGAATGTACCTAAGCACAGCAGAAAATAAATGTAATCAGATTATCATGAATCTTAGAGTTCTGCTGTGTCTGAATTTGATTTCATTGCTTCTGTCCAAAATACTCACTAAGCATCTATTACTTAGTCAGACCTGGGGCTTCAGTTAACAAAGCAGCCTGGAGTCTGCATGCACAGGGCTCCTTGTCTAGACCAGACTCTCTCTCTATATAAAAAGCCAGCGACCAGAACACTGTAATGACCAGAACGACCAGAGACCAGAACACCATGGCCCCTCGCCCAGGCTGGCCCTGTCCCCCAGAGAGTGGTTAGGGGCACCCCTAGGCAACATGATAGGGTATGAGTTTGACGGGGGAAAGTTGAAGAAACAGGGGGGAAGGTCTTAATGGTCTGTGGGGTTGGGGTGGTCAGCCCGGAGTGGGTTTGGAGTGTGCCGGGGAAGGAAGAGGAAGACCTGATTGGAAAACGGCTCAGCCCAGTACCTTTCTCATTGCGAACCAGGACATGGACTGAATGGGCGGTTGTTTCATGAGTGCACTTGGGGACCGACATGTTCATGGCAGTGGCAGTATTCCCAAAACATCACTGATTCCAAATAGTAAACAGCTAACAATGCCCAAACAGAAAAATCCTCTCCAACTAGAGGTCCTGGACGTTGCAATGAGACTGAAGGAAACACCACTTAAGGAGCTAGAAAAACTGAAGTATGCGACCAGAGGATTGTGGGATTGTGGAGGACGCTTGGGCGCCTATCCGTAGAACGTGAGCTTGTTATTGTGCATGTGCATAGTCAGCCTAAGAGTCCTCAGTCTCGCAGTATTTGGATGTGACTTCTGGCGGGAAATTATTTTGATTGAGGTTTGCTGTTCCCTTGTGGCGAGGAAGAGTAGAATTAAAGGTTTCGTTTGTTACCTTGGTTTGAAGTGGAGGAAAATGGGATAGTGATAAATAAGAAACTTTGGAGACAATGAAGGGCAGTTTGTCCACACTGTTGAGAGCTCAGAATTAGAGTTTAACTGGGATAGAAATCCTGCTAATAGCACCTGATGCCTGAAATCTGAGCACTCTACTTTTAGGTTTTCCAGCTCACGTTTTTGGAGATTGCCTATTAAAACATTCCTGGTTGGAAAGTGTTTGTGTAGAAGCCCATAAGTATTAAGTATTTGCTGTTTACCATGCTTAGCTCCCTGTAAGGAATATGGAATAATGTTAAACGCCTCATGTTCTCAAGAAGCTTGACTTTTAAAATAAAAAATGAAGAAATATAAATATTAAAAATAAAAAAAGAAGCTTAAATTTTAGGGGCGATCAGTCAGGCAGGTGAGTTGTTAGGAGCCAGTGGTCCTAGATTGTGAGAGGGATGTCCAACCACCAGTTTAACCTGGCAGTCAGACATCCCCCGAAAGGTCCCAGATTGCAAGAGGGTGCAGGCTGGGCTGAGGGACACCCCCTCCCCCATGCACGAATTTCGTGCACCGGGCCTCTAGTAAATAATAAATATAATGGCTAAGACACTATCACTAATAACAGGTGTGTTAAATTGGTCCTATATTTCAGGATGCATAGTGATTTGTACATATTATTTCACTGATGCTCACAACTGTTTTATAAATTAAATGTTAAGGGACCTATATTACAGGTAAAGATCGGAGGTCTGCAGAGGTGAAGTAACCTGCCAATGACCAGCCGTGGGCAAGTGGGGGTACTGGGATTTGACTGTAATCCCGGATTTGTAGGATCAGCCATAGGGCTGCACCCAGGTGTTTCTAAAACATCCGAACAACAGACACAGAAAAGTAATAGCTACGTATGTGAACATCCTTGGACCCTACTCTGTACCCAGGTTTTGCAGTCAACACTTTAATGGCATATGTCTTAGTGGGGGTTTTCAGTTTGCAAAGAATTTCCACGTAAGTCACATTTCACCCTCCGAGAAGCTCTCTAAAAAGGAAGAGAGAAAATATCAGCCCCTTTCTCTTGAAGAGGTAATGAGCTTGGAGGTCTGCCTCAGTGCCACGTGGTTGGTAAGCAGGACAGTCTTGAACTTGGGCTCGTGGCGGTCTTCCCAGGATCATTTTTAATTTTTGCATTTACAGGATTCATGAACTATCCCAGTGGATCCTTGGAAAATAATCTGTGTACAGCATGGGAGAGTAGCAGCTTGACACGTAGCAAGAGTCACCTGGGGTCTCCTCCCAGCCCCACCACTAACTAGCTGTGGGGATCTGGGAAAACCTCTGCCCCGCTCTGGGACTCGCTCCTTCCTGCTTGTGAAGATGATGATGGAATCCTTGACAACATGATCTGTAAGCTACTTTCCAACTCTGACACTCAATGGAAAGCTCTATCTTTCTCCTTTTTTCCTTCCTTGCTTCATCTTTTAGCGCTTTTATGACATTCTGTAATTAGATGTGACAATGCTTGCCCCCCCTGGCCCCCCCCCCCCCCACATGCAGCAGGAAGAGAGCTCTCAGACTGAGGGCGGTGGTCTTTGTGGGCAAGTAGCATCTGTTATGATGAATAATGGAGAGTCCGAATGCCCAATGCCCTCCTATTTATCATGTACACCGGGCTGATTCAGAACCTTTGCTACTGAGGAATCTCTATCTTAGGGCCAAAACTTCAGTCTACAGGGAAACCCCTGCCCTATCATATCTCTCCGTGGAAAATGCTATTTTAATGTTAAAGGAAGCTTGTTTCCACGAATGTCTGCTGGACTTTTACCATTTTCATGTGTGTTCCAACAATGTTAGAGGAACTTTCAAAAGAATACAATGCTTTATGCAGTGGGCCTCATTATCACAGAATTTAAAGGGCTGGAGGTGGGATTTTTAAAACTCTCCCTGACTGACTGACAGGCTGCAGTGGGGGCGGGGATCAGTTGGAACTTTGGAGGCAGGAGGCCTGTGCCCTAGTTCCCTCTCTGCATCGTGGGCAGGTCATTTAACTTTAATTTCTTAAATTGAGAATGGAATCACACCAATTAAGCCTGCCTCAAAGGAACTGGGGAGTAGAAGGGAGCACTTGAGTTCCCATTTCCTGCCTCTTCTCATTTTGCCCTTTCTGCTCATTTAATGCTGCCTCAAACCACCTCGATTGGTCACTACAGAATAAAAGCAGAAATCAGTCCATTTCATGTCTCTGCGTAATCTTCAAGAGCTTTTCACTGCCTAAGAATAAACCCCAGATTCCTGATCTCCACATAGAGTCCTGGCCAGCACCACTGCTCTGGCTGCACTGACCTCTGGGTGCCCTTTACCCTTTCACCCCAGTCTCCTTTATCTTGTTATTTCCTGTTCCCAAGGCCTCTCTCCAGCATTGCGAGGTGGCCAGAGTTAAGTCATCCTTCAAGGTCTGGCTTCAACAGAACTCCGTCCAGGGGTGTATGGCCCTGTCATGGTCCATCTTACAGTGTGAACACTTCACTGTATACATCCATGAGGACCTTAATCCAGGCAGTCTCTGCAGAACTGTCACTAACGATGTTCTATGTCCTCTCCCTCCCCTCACTCTATCAGCATTTCTCTTGGGGCCCTTGCATCAGGATTACCGGAGGTGCTCGTTAGAAACAAAGACTCCTGGGTCTCATTCAAACTCCACGAATTACCACCTCTGGAGGTGGGGTGAGACTTGTGCATGTGGAAGGTGAGAATCACTTCACTTGGGTGTGAGCTCTCGTGTGGCAGGAATCATGGCTGATTCACTGTGTGCCAAACCGAGCACCGGGCCTGGCACTCAATGAACATTTGTGAAAGAGTGAACACAGGCAAGTGAAGTCTGAGGGTTTGAGGTGAAGATGAGTTGCCCTAGGATGTCATTCTGTCGGGCAGTGTGGGGCTATAGAAAGAGCTCAGAGCGCATGGCCCGCTTCTCTGTCAGCATTCTTCTCTGTGGCCTGGCACAGACAACAACAGAGGGGTCTGAGAAAGGAGGGCATTGGGGGGTGACTGCGGATGGAGACAGTGGCTAGGGCAGTGGTCGGCAAACTCATTAGTCAACAGAGCCAAATATCAGCAGTACAACGATTGGAATTTCTTTTGAGAGCCAAATTTTTTAAACTTAAACTTCTCTAACGCCACTTCTTCAAAATAGACTCGCCCAGGCCGTGGTAATTTGTGGAAGAGCCACCCTCAAGGGGCCAAAGAGCCGCATATGGCTCCCGAGCCGCGGATTGCCGACCACTGGTAGGGGATCCTCCTGGCTGAGGATTTAGAGCAGACAGGACCCCTGATCCAAATGTGACTTCCTGGCAAAATAAGCAGGCGTTCCTTGCAAGGATGTACAATCCAGTCATGTGCTCTGGGCTCCGAAGGGCAACAGCCCCTGTGACAACTCAGAACATTATATAAATATAAAAGGCTAGACTACCTGTAGCTAAAATCAAGCCTCTGGGGACAAGCACATAGAAGCCGATGGATGCCCTGGGGCCCTTCCACTGAAAAGAGCATGTGGGGTCCAAGCCTGAAGGGGTCTGATGTCCATCAAGCTGAGGCTCAGGCTGGGAAGCCTCCACACCTGGAAGGAGCTGCAGAAAAACCCAGGGCAGGGGCTGGGGTGGATGAGCTGCCTGGGTGTTATTCGCTGGCCCTCAGGCATCCTTTAATTTAGGTTTCCTTGAAACAAAGTCTTTGAACTGAGGCTTTTCAGGGCCCATAACAAAATGAAGATGGAGACTACTTTATTTTATTTTGGGGACAATCAAATTTCTCTCCAATAGGCCAATTTCAAACCCAGCTAATTTTATAAAAGGTGTACCGCAGCCCTGACACTTGCCTTTGGCTGCCTGTGGTGACATTCTCACTGAATTCGTTTCCTTAGACATTAGGAAAATAACTGATTTTTCCCTTCTTCTGGGGAAAATTTCTGGTTATTTTCTAGTTTGCTCTGTGATTTCGAAATGGCAGATTTCATTGGACACTGATAAGACCAAGCAGAGAAAATGTTTTGTTTTTTTTCGACTCTGAGCTTCCCCAGTTGGCTCCAAGGGGCAGATGCCCTCCTGCTATGGCGAACTTGATCATGGCCGGCTGACCAGGAATCCCGGACTTGGTCTCTCTGGGGCTGGCTGTTTCCCTGAGACACTGGGACAGCATTTTAATGACATCTGCATGCAGCAGGAGTGAAGGAGGAAACTTCTGGTGCTCTCCCAAGTCACTGTAGTACACAAAGGAGGTCAGGGAGTGTCATTTCTTTCCCAAAAGAGGTCATCCCAGATCTTGTCTTCCTGCCACACACACTTTTGTTTCATGCATTTCTTGGAGCTGGCAACTAACTTCTTCACAAGATTCCACAGAGAAGGGGGCTTCTTTTTCTTTTGGCCAGGAGACTATTGTTGCTTGAAAACTAAAGGGATATCTGCACCTTAATTCCCATGACATTGCTCTAGGCATCTTATTTACAGTATGATAAAAACCTGGTCCATTCTTAAAGCCTCATTAAAGCCAAGCCTCATTTAACTAGTAGGACATTTTTACAATGGGTTTACTGGTGTACTGTGATAAATGGCTGCCTAACATCTTTCAACAATCGCAGGACTACACCACAATGTGTATAAACACAGCATCAGTGTAACAATGCATAGGGCTGAATAGCAGGAAGCGAAGGCAAGCATTTTCCCTGAGCGTTTGTGTATGTGTGTGAGTAGGGGTTAGGGGGAAGGAGGTGGGAAATTCACTGGCGGAAAAATTCATGAAAATTTTTAACAAGTTTAATATTTTGCTAGGGAGGGTAAAGATGACCTTTGAAACTCATGACCTAATTTTAAAAAAGTTTTCCTGAAATTTGATCATTTGATTCCTGAAAGATAAAAAGGGCTGGAAATAGAATGAAAATGACCTTGTTCTCTCTCTCCTTAGATATATAAAAAAAATCTTATACCTGAGAAATGAATAGAATGACTTGTGCGTCTAGGCCAGTGGTCGGCAAACCGCGGCTCGCGAGCCACATGCAGCTTGCGAGCCGCGGTTTGCCGCTCTGTTGACTAATGAGTTTGCCGACCACTGGCGACTCACCATTCTGGAAGCTGAAGTCCAGCTTGCTTATTCAAGAGACGGGAGAGATTGCTGGGCAAATCAAAACAACCAGCGCCAAACCGGATCTTGAAGGTCAAAGACTTTTTTATTTAATTTTAACCAGAACGTCTACAAGCTCCACGTTTTTTCTCTGTGCTAGAGAATCTAACCATCACCTTTATATTAAATATCACTGGGGCCTCCTCCAGGTACCTGGGTGCCAAAGGGTGAAGCATAAGGCTTCCTAAATTAGGGAAGAACCTTAAATGTACTAATACTTTTAGATCCTCCCCAGATTCTCACTGGCCTCAGATAGAATTTCATACCAAATGCTGTTGCATAACTGGACAGAGTAAAGCCTCTAGTGTTTATGCTGGGGACTGAGGTCTGACATTCTGTCTAAATGAAATTTCCCAGTTGTCCCAAGCAGTCTTTACCTGGATTCCACGCTAGCAGTTTGAAATGTCACTACGTATTGCTTCAGTGACAGGTGAGCCAAAGCCAAAGCAGTTGGCTGGCGCTCAGAGCAAACAGGCCTGGGAACAGGCTGGGGTCCTCTCCCCCCTCTCCTCAGGTGCTGGCCCAGGCTCTGTGCCGTGAGGCGGCACTGCCAAAGGGGACCCAGAAGCTCTGCAGGGACCCTCTCACAGGCTGACCAGGAGGGATGGTGCACCACTGTCACCGAAAAGAAAGAGCACTCCATCTCTCCGTGTCTCATTCCCTAACAGTGCTTTAAGAATAAAAGGCTGCCTTTTGGAGCGAGTTTTGGCAACAGCCCTATTTTTGTTATTAGAATATACATTTAGAACTAAAATTAGTGTTCCATTAAACTAATTTTCATCGTGTTAAAAGAATTTCAAAAGCTAAGTACCTATCCTTAGGTTACTTGCAGTGTCTTGGTTTTTGTCTTATTTTTAATACCATATGGCAGCTTCTACAACTTCTGTCTTCCTTCCCATAGGGAAGGGGAGGTAATCAGAAGGCATGTCTGCGGGCTTCAACAGTGTAAATCAATTAAGCATCGCTAATTCCCCCCAGGAAGCCATCCCCTTGCAGATCAGCCTGGCTTAATATGATGAGATATGGGAGCTCCCTGCTTACAAAGGTAAAGATTCCTCACCTGGACAGTCCTGCCATGACCAGAGCAGCCTTTGGGCACATCCAGGACTTGCTAACTGGCCAGGCATTCTATTCAGCTCTTTTGAGACTTATATTTGGATGCTCTGTGACTTGGTTTCCCCTCTCTGACACAGACAGAACACTGGCCTGGGTAATGCTTCAGCACACCCTAAATTCAAAGCTTCTGGGTCCTACTTTTGAGGTAAAGCATCCATTCTAAGAATTTAAAACTCTTTCCAGACATGATTTTAGTCGTTCTTTACAAATATCTTTTTTTTTTTAAATATAGAAACCCTGCACTAGTATGAATAAGGGAGGAAACCGTGTACCAATTCCTTTAGTTTTGCTTGTCATTCCCCATAAGAACGAGCAAATAAAGAATCTGAGGGAAATTCACCTGGAGAAGAGACAAGGAAAGCACCAAATTCCCTTTGAATGTCAGAGAGGCTATCAAACATGTGCACTAAGGCTTAGATGGATATTGGGTTCAACCACAGAAGGTTTGCATAGAATATAATGCCTTGCCTGATGAATGGTCCCAGTTGAGAGGAACGAAGTCAGAGCAGCGCCAGAGGAGGGAAATGAGCACCCAACCAGCAAAATCAATCCTGACCATAGAGGGGGTAACTAGTGTCCTGGCCACATTCCATATACTGGTTGGGCAGTTAAGCAGAGACAGGATGAGTTCATTCTCATTCTCTCTGTCTCTGTCTCTCTCTGTTGCGTGCACATGTGTAATAAAGATATGCTGCAGAGGCACTGGATGACTAGATAAAATTTAAGGACTATTGCCATCCTGAGATTTTATAATCCTAAAAATCAAATGGAAATAAGAATGGAAAGAAATGGCCTAGCCTCCACTTCCCATTTTTTTAGCCCACTTTTATTTTTTGTAGGCACAGTATATCTATTTTAGGCCTTTCCGATGTATTACGCAGTGCCATAATGGTTTCCTATATAAGACCCTTTCCATCAGTACTCTCTTTCCAGGAAGGTGAGGCTCTTAAAGCACTATGTGAGCACTAATTATTCATGCAACCACACAGCAGCAACGTGAACAAAAACTGGTTAGACTGACAAATACACAGCAATAGGCACTAATTCACACCTGGAGTAAAAGTGATCGACAGCCCTGTTAAAAATTAATACTTCACCTAGAGGAATAAACTGTAGACAGAAAATTCAGTGCCTAGCAGGGGTCAATCTTCTTCTTAGGCTTCATTTGATAAACTTCTATTTTCTGTCCTTTAAAGGGGGTAGGGGGTTCCGGTCTGTCTGAGAAAAAGACTCAACAGCATTTATGGAATGAACCCACGTGCTCTGAGAGTGCACACCCAACACTACTTCCTGGGCATGTTATAAGCCAGTGGTCGGCAAACTCATTAGTCAACAGAGCCAAATATCAACAGTACAACGATGGAAATTTCTTTTGAGAGCCAAATTTTTTAGACTTAAACTTCTTCTAATGCCGCTTCTTCAAAATAGACTCGGCCAGGCTGTGGTAATTTGTGGAAGAGCCACACTCAAGGGGCCAAAGAGCTGCATATGGCTCGCGAGCCGCAGTTTACCGACCACTGTTCTAAGGAAAACAAGAAAAGGTGGGGACGCCATGGGGTAGGATTTTCCCCCTGGTCTGTGACAGAGTTCTCTCTGAGACTGGATCCTTCAAGATGGCATGCACCCATGAGAAGAAAGGATTTTCTCATTCATATGTTAGTCTGACATTTTGACTTTCTACTTTTTCAAAGCAGTCCTTACTTTTTAAGTTGCTGCAAGTCGATATTCTCCTTAAGTCACCTTAAGTCATGTGAGTACCTTAAAATGACCCCTGGGTATTTTTCAATTGTTGATATGTGCCCCAAGTTTGTAAAGTTTCAGATCCTAATCCGATAACGAAAGTAAATAAAGCTCCATGGAAGGAAGCTAGTATTTACTCAGTGCTCACTAAATTCCAAAAATCGTTACCTACGTGCTTGCGTTTAATCTGCATACTAGCTATTTCACAACCTTTATGTTGATGAGGCTCAGAGAGGTAAAGTAACTTGCTTAGGGTCCCACAGCTAGTAAGTAACTAAACCAGGCCTCACACATATTTCTACGTCCAAAGCAACGCTCTTCCCAACACACCAGAGGACTGCAGCAACATTCCCGAGTTAGCAGCAAGCATCATCTTGGGTTTATTTGTGGGACACCACATTCTTATTTGGCGGTTAATTCAGAATCTATGTTCCCAGAGTGAAGATACAGTTTGATGACAGAAATGAACCAATATGTATTAAGTTCCCAATTTCCGAACGTCCAGTGCAACCTCCGATGCGGAAGCACCTAATGTTTAGAAGGTGCTCCTGGAATGTAAGACAGGGAGCCCTTCCCGTGGCATGTGATTCCCGTCGCAGTGGAAGGAGCCCCTCACTGGAGCGCCAAAGCCCTGCCTGGGCCCTCATTCTGGCCCTTCCAAATCAGCACCTGCCATCACTTCTCAGTCTGTCTTCTTCTGTGCTAAATGAGAGGCACAGACTACATGATCTAAAGGGTCCTTTTCAGTTCCATGCATGAGAAAATATTTGAGGTTGGGACAAAAAAAGTTAAAACATGAAACAAGGAAGCATGAAAGGTTAGAGATGGAAAGAAACATGGAGATCAAGTAGCACCATATTTTCATTTTATACTGAAGCAAATGGAAGGCCAAAGGGACAAGGTGGCATCCAAAATTATACCATTAGGAAGTGGACCATGTATATAACTGAGTTTCTATCAACCCTCCTACAACACAGAGTAGAACCAGCTTAAAATGACACATAATTGAAGGGAAAATATTTTAAAAATCAGTAAAAAAAAAAAAACCAACAAAAATTAAAACTAAAAAAACAACCACAATTATTATATCTCCACCAACACAGATCATGAATTAACTGGATTTTAATTTATTTTCTCTCCACTTTTATAGGAAAGATGTCTCCAACAGGTGTCAATTTATAAAAAGTGATCCTAAGAATAAATACATAGCCAACTCAAACACCTATCGCTTCAAAATCACCCTGGGTGCTAAAGTGTGGGTTTCCTGCCCCCGCACCCCAAAGGTTCTGATTTACGTTGAGGTAGGACCCAGGTGCTGAATTAGAGGAATGTATTCAGGAACTTCGTGTTCTAAAGCTACATAAGTGAGGTCAATAAAATTTTGTTAATTACGGTCACCTGGAGACAACAGATGACCCTGATTTAAAATCCCTAGGGCAATTTTGAACAGTTATTAAAATAAATGAGGTTTTCGTTTAATCTTCTGAAATTTAAACTTTACCCAAACACTCCACTCACCACAGATGCCTGTTTATCAGTGTTGGGTTACTTTCTGTGCACAATGTTATTGAGCACATTCACAAATAAACCCAGTTTCCTAAAGTGGGACTTTCATGGGACCATGGCATATCTGGTTTAACACAGGCAAAGTCACTATGACAACGCTAATTGTACAATAAGAAAACCCATAAACATCCAAGCAGAGAAAAGAAAAGCTAAACTCTAAGGTTTAACAATACCGCGTCTCATGGGGTTTCTCTGCAATTGGAAATGCTCAGTCTTCATAAGAAAGAAGCCTTTGCAGCTCCTTGAGGTCATGTTATAAGGAGAGGCCTTGACAAGATCATGAAATATTCAGTGTAGCAGCTTTTGAATCCACCAAGTTCCACACAGAAGCTCTTTCTCTGGGTCATATTATTCCAACATGTACCTCGAGTTACCAGCGCTACATGAAATTGGAAATAATAATTCTCCTGCCCCCTCCCTTTCAACCCTAAGCTGCCATGCGTATGGTCAGGTCGGATTCCATAGACCAGCATCGAACATTTTTCTCTCTGGAAGTCCTGGGAACGTGTGTATCGGGACAACCAGTTTTATCCAAGGGTGGCAACTATTTTCAGAAAGCCAAATGGACACTCTTTTTCCAGAAATGAAGAGACGTGGTTTGAACTATCTGGAGACCAACACAGCCGCAAGGAGTGCTTATGTGAGAGTCAGGCTGGTGTCAGCTCCATTTTGTAGGACTCTGGGCATTTTGTACTTGGCACAACCAAGACCAGGGGTGCCCTAAAATGCAGCAGCGATGGCCAGATGAGAGTTCCATGCCCTGCTTCTGGCATTTTCTGTTTATATCCAGAGGATCCTGTGTTCTTTGTGAAAGCTGACTTTTCTTTTTTGTATCTGTTATGCCATATTTTTTCTTTTTCTTTTTTTACCTTTTTTTAAGTTTTCAAATTGTATTTGAAATGGATAGTGACAGTACATATTCTAAAAATATCCCAAATTAAGCATATCCACTGCATCCAGAATTAATCAATTTTATGTCTTTTAAAAATTTTTTTCACTTCTTTACTTTTTAAAAATATATATATTTATTGTTGAAAGTATTACAAATGTCCCCCTTTATTTCCCCATTGACCCACTCCACTGTGCACCCACCCCCAACCCAGGCCTTCACCACACTTTATTGTCTATGTCCATGGGTTATGCATATATGCATATAAGTACTTTTATATTTTTTATGCATTTCTCCTTTCCTTGGCCACAATGAAAATGTGGAGCCCAATCCCCCATCTTCTTAAAATGGAAGAAAACCCTTACTGACGAGAATCATCAATCTACAGTCCCATAGGACTGTAGGGTGGGGTAGGGTGGGGTAGGAATTCTATCAGCTAAAAAGAACCTGATAGATTGCAGATGGAAATGTAAAATGGTGCAGCTGCTGTGGAAATGGTATGGTAATTTCTCAAACAATTACACATGGAATCACCATGTAGCCCAGCCATTTCACTTCTGGCTCTATACCCAAAACAAGGAAAAGCAGGGACTCAAACAGATATGTGCATGCTCACGTTCGAGGCAGCATTATCCACGACAGCCCATAGCTGGAAGCAACCCCAGGGTCCATCGACAGAGGAATTGATAAAGTACAGCATACACATACAAAGGAAGGGAATTCTGACACATTCCAGAACATGGATGAACTTTGAAGACATTATGGTGAGTGAAATAAGCCAGCCTTAAAAAGGACACATACTGTATGATTCCACTTATATGAATTACCTAGGTAGTCAAATTTATACAGATAGGAACTAGAATGGTGGCTGCAAGGGCTCGGGGGCTAAGGGAAATGGGAGTTAGTGTTCAGTGGGCACAGAGTTTCAGTTTGGAATGACACCAAAGTTCTGGACACGGTGGTGGTAATGGGTGTACAACAATATGAATGTACTCAATGCCACTGCACTGTACACTTAAAAATGGTTAAAATGACAAATTTCATGTTATGTATTTTTATCGCAATAAAACATAACCTGATAGGGAAATAGTGATGCCGGACCAGAGAGCCCTTGAATGGGACTTGGTTAGCATGTCATTTGTGCCACAGCACAGGTAAATCTATCCCTGAAGGAGTGGAAAGGATGCTCTACCTCCTGACACCCCAACATCAGGACCACGAGTAGAAGCCCCGAAGGCTGTCAGGATGGCTACAGGATAAAGAGATGGATGCGAATGGCTCAACAGTACAAAGTGCAGCACCCGGAGACAGGAATAGGATGAAAAGGACCTTAAAGAAGAGAGAATGTCCCCTGGAAGTTTTACAATACTTAAATCTTCGTTAGAAAGAGTGAATGTTCTATTAGTCTTCCCATATTTAAAGGAGAGCATCTTGACAATTTAATTTCCAGATTTCCTCAAGTCTTATTTCAGGTTCTGCAGGTAAATGTCATGTATTTCTTATCACAAATAGAAATGTAGCTATGTTACAAATGATCCTGTGTAAACATTTGGGCAGAGGTGCTGGGCACTCACTGTCTTGCCTAAATTCATCTGATCAACTTGTCAATTGTAATTCAACAAGTTTGTAATTCTCCTTCATGTGTTGCCAGAGTCGGGAGGTCTGGGAAGTGGGGTATTTGGGGAGACCAGAGAAAATACTGCAGTTATCCATACAGCGATCTGCATGAAAGAACCCGGAAAAGTTTGCCGTGGTTCTGGGCACATTTTGAGAACATATTCAACACCTGTTCTTCATTACCCTCTATTTTCTGGGGTAAAGACATCCCCGTTACCAGGGAGCAATCAAAGATATAAACATTCCTTTAACTTAACAATCATCTGAAAGCAGCAAAAAGCAGAATGCAAACAAAACCAATCCTGCAAGCACCAATCCCCAGCAGGAGCCCATTTATGTTATTCTATAACCCATCTGGAAAGAGAAAAAAATCATCCCAAATTCCAGATCCAACTTGGGCATGAAGAAATATGAAGACTTCAGTTTATGCTCTGCCTAAAAACCAATGCTTAAGAAATGCAAATAATTTAAAATATTGCAAAGGTACCAAGGGTCTTTCTCAAAATACATTCAGAAATATTCCTAAAAAGGAAAGGGGGAATAGGTCATGCTTAAGCATTATTTTAAACAATTACTTCCTTCACTTGGGGGAAAAAATTATGTTTCTATTTCTGGCCCTCAGTCTGTTTTCCTGGAGTAGATCTCCAAAAGAAGTTTACTAACGTCCAAATACTTGCAAACAAGAGTTCCCATCCACATAACTGATTGAATGAAAAGCCACTGTAGTAGGTTTAATTGATGGAAACTGAAATAAATAGATGTATTTATTACCCACATGGCAAAAAGTATGGAAAAGGGCACAGTCCCTATCATCTGGGATTTATTTGATGGATGGAAAGTTTAATAAGAATCTAAAAAGGCACATATGAAGAGATTTTAAACTTGGGGGAAAAAAGGGTCATACAGTAAGGAGTGGGTTGGGGAAAAGTATTAACTGCTGGAGGAAAGAAAGATGGATTTTCCTGAAGAACCTGTGGTTTAGAAAAAGACAAATACTATAGTTAAGAATAGTTGAGTGACTTTAGAATCGAATCTGTCAATGCGCACTCCAGATCCCCACCCACGCCCTGCAGAGCAGATCTCTGGGCACAGTTGGGCATCTGCAGCTCTTTCATATTCTCCATGTAAGTCTTCTGAGCCTTCCAATTTGGGAAACCCTGGCCAGGGGCTTTAAGTTTACAAATATTCGAACTCATAAAAGAGAGAGATGTAATAAAAGCCCCTAACACATGGTCTCCGTACAGATTTGTCACTCAGAAAGGTTTCTCAGCCATGTATTCAGGCCAACTATGAAATATCAGTTACAATAGAATACTGAGAACCACTGAAAAACATAAACACCAAGTAATTGTGATTGTGTAGAGGAAACAAGCTTCAAAGGGGAGCTGTCCACTTCCTGCCCCCAGTAAGCAGCTCAGAGTGGGCCCTTGTTAGTTGCTTTCCCACGCTCATGCTTCCATTTCCCCACAACCCTGGCTTCCATTTGGGGATCCATGGTAAGCTGACTGCATGTCATGCCCAGCAAGGTACAACTTGCAACTGAGGCTGAGGCCATTAGTGCATTCCATCCCTTTATCCCTGGTTGTGGGTACAAGGATGGAGACATGGCCAAGTCAGCCCACAGGTCCAGCTTCAGGATTTGCCTCCGTCCTACATGCAGTCTCCACCCCTGTTAGTCCCCAAAGCCAGTGGCAGCCACTTGGAAAGCATGAAAAGACAGTATGCCTGAGAACGGAGCCAACCTCTAAGAAATGGAAAGAAGGTTTCCCATAAGTATTTGTTGAGTGACTAAATAAAAGTTATTATTTGTTCCTGTGGATTTCTACATAGAATCACTGCTTTCAAATTCAGAATTTTAATTTCTGAAATTTAACAGGTTTATCTCAGCCCCTTGAATGATGACCCAGTTAGGAGAGCAATGTCTGACAGCCAGGTAATTCAATAAAGGGATTAACAAATGGAGAATTAGTTTCAAAGGTGTTGGAAGAGGAACCGGGTTTAGTAATTAATTGTAGGATGCCACTGTGCCCCCTGGGGCGCAGTGACAAAGGGAAGAGGTGTTGTTGCCAGAGGCCAGGACCACCCTGACAGCTGGGACCCGAAGGACTCACCCAGCTGGGCCCACTGAGGAAACCGTTCCCCAGGGGAAGCTGGACTCCAGAGCCCCACTAGAGGTCAGTGAGCAAAGAAGCTGGGAATCCTAGCTGGCAGCGGTCAGTCTGCCCTGTGATGCAGAGAGGAGCAGGACCAGGACCGGAACAGATCTGAATACAAAGCGCAAAGGATCAGTGCAGCCTCGGTTTTAAAACATTAATACTTTAAAAAACAAAAATGCATGAAAATGTGTGCTCATAAAAGTTTAAAAAAACACATACCCACAAACAAAAAACATTAATACTGATGGTGCAAGGACACGCAGGGACCCAATCAAAGGCCAGGGCCTGAGCTGGCCCTTGATTATCTTCCCCCACTTTAAATGCTTTTGAGAATTCAACTAAAACAGGACTTTTGGGCCCCAGATACTTATGGAATATCTGGATACATGCACTTGAAAAGATAATTATTGAGGACTGTACCTCCATGCCATTCTGATTCCTTACTCGGAGCCAGCTCTACTTGTTAAAAATGGGAGCCTACACTGAGTGGCCAGATTATTATGATCTCTGAATGCTTAATAATCTGGCCACTCAGTGTATATCCTATATAATAAAAGGCTAATATGCAAATTGTCCCCTCGACCAGGAGTTCGACCAGCAGGCAGGCTGGCCAACCGCCCATGTCCCCTCCCCCTGGCCAGGCTGGCTTGACCCCATCCATGCACGAATTCATGCAGCAGGTGTCTAACACACACACACACACACACACACACACACACACACACACACACACACACTCTCTGAGTGGCCAGATTATTATGCGTTCAGAGATCATAATAATCTGGCCACTCAGTGTATATCTAAGGCTAAACCTATGGGAACACACTTCTGAGCCTCTGGAACGACAGTGTGTGTGTGTGTGTAATGTTATAACAAATACTTTAAGCATATACACATAGCTCACATTTTTCCCTTCACACATGACAGACTAGTTAGCAGAAATATTAATCTCTGTTTGTTGTCCTCTGTTTTTCTCTCCCTTATTCCAAGAAGGCCTTTGTGCTCCTTTGCCTCAGGGGTGTTTATATCATGGTTTAAGCAGAAGTTGCCAGAAATACCACCTGCCCCCACCCTTCCTGACTTTTGTTTTCACTGAGAGCATGAAGCTGGGTCAACACACTGGGGAGGAGGGCCTGGGGCCAGGGGTGGAGGTGAAGGATTACAAGAAACAGTCAAGATAAACTGGAGGGGGAACTCTGCAGTTGAGACAGGAGTCCAGTCCGGACTAGTGAGGCCTGGGCTGGAATTCCAGGCAGGGGGCGGGGTGGTGGTAGTGGGTGACAAGTCCTCAGTGTCCCTCAGGAGAACAAATCATGCCCTAATTCTCAGCTTGTGCAGAGACACATCTCCGCGCCCCCCCCCCACCCCCCCCGCCCGCCCAAGTCAGAGAAAACAAAGCCATCATTTGATTTTAAAGGACCATTGGAGGCCAAAAAAGGGCCCAACAGCAGTGGGCCTAAGTCCAGAGGGCCCCTCTAAATGTCCCGGATCTGTCCAAGGCCTGGGGCTGAGAGCCAGGGCAGAGGGAGCCCCAATCATGGGTAAAATCTAATTTATTCCTGCACTAAGGGGTGAAGACTCAGATTTAGATCTATTTCGGCTGTGAAAGCAAACAAACAAATAAGCTGATGTGCAATGTCTTGCGTCTGTATATCATAGCGGAATAATATTCACACCTGCTACACATGTTTAAATGTTTAAAAACTCAAGTTGCTGCTGCAGAGTTATAGCTCACGCCTTGGGCTTTCATCAGTAAATGCAGCTGTGAAATTGCTGGGGGTGGGGGGCGGGGGGTGGTGGAGGGTGAGCTGGTGACATTCAGAATCCTTATCTCGGAGGTGGGCTTGCTGATGGTTAAGACAGCACGGTCCCTTAGACTTGGGGGGACCAATCCCACATTCTACAGAGAAGGCAACAGAGCTGAGGCCCCGAATTCAAGGCAAAGATGCCACAGATGACAACAGTGTTTCCCAAGCTTCAGTCCTCATGTACTAGAGGCATGCTTCATTTGCCACATCTGCGGACCACCTGTACTAATATTTACCGAATATTTCTCTACATATGGACTCACTTTTATTACTTAAACAAATTTATTCTCACCCTAAACAACAATACTCATGAAGGCACAAGGTTGGTGTGCTACATATACACATATCACACGTAGGCTTTTCAGTATGCACGCAATAAACACGAAACTACCAAAGAACAAATGTTCATCCGTGCACGCCTACGATTATGTCATGCTTCGTTAAGTGGCATAATTTAGCACAGTTTGGGGAACTGCATTGCATGCATTTCTGTAAGAACTACAATTGCTCTGGGTGTTCGGATGGTATTTTCTCTTGCCTTTGATCCGAGCGTCCAGACTTTGATAGCTTCTCATGATGATTGGTCTGAATGCAAAATGCTACTGAGAGAGGGAAAGAGGTGGGGGGCAGGGGTGGGGGGGGGGGAGAGAAAGGAGAGTCAGAAGGAGGAGGAAGAGATGAAATAATCAGGAGAGAAGGAGAAAGAAGAAAATGAAAGATGCTTAGGCAAGAGATCCAACATTAACAGCAAAGGAACCCCTGTATGTGTGTATTTTTGTATGAGCAACGTAATCACACCGGAAGTCTGTTTATCAAAAACACGGTTGCCTCATGAAAAGGCAGTATTATCACTAAACAATGGTATAAAGCTGGTCCCAAACATAAACCTGAAAATAAGGAGCATTTATGCTCTCATCGTCCAGATTCTCCCAGAGCCCCTCGGACTTCACCCCGTTACTTGGTCTTGGCCTCTTCGATCTATGGAGACTTACCACTTCCCAAACAGTCAGCTCTCCCTCTGCACCTTCCCCACTCACTGTCCTTATCGGCTCAGGAAGAAATTTCTGCAAAGCTCTTCCTCTGGTCACTGATATCTGGGAACCAAATCCATTAAGATATTTTTGATCCTTACTCATGCTATTTTGAATGTCTGGTGCACAGGAAGGAACTGATAAAAATAGAATTACAATGCCCTTATCGCCAAAGTAGCAAAGGGGCTGATTAAGATTGATGTCTGAATAAATATACAATAGCAGGCCCAACATTTTAATAGCTTTTGATGGAAGCAGAAAGAGAGTGCAAGTTTTCCCTGACTGTAAATGTGTACATTCCTATTCCCTTACCAAGAACTGTTTCCCTAAAAGATGACTCCTCTTATTTTCAAAGTCATGTAGAATAATAATTACAATAATATAAAATAATGGCTAATATTCATTGAGAACTTACTGGATGACAGGCATGGTCTGGGAAGTTTACTCAACCCAAAAGGGAGGCCTGGATACTGTTACTTCTTTTTCAGAGATGAGGAAACTCAGAATTAGAGATGCTTCAATAGCATAACAGAGAGATCCAAGCCCAGTCCTGCTTCTCCAAATAAGTATATTAGCATGGGAGTTACTTAATCACTCTTCAGCCAGCCTCCTCTGTAGTGAAAGGAATCTAAAATACGGGTTGTTTTGAGGACTAAATGAGAGGTACATAAAGTCTGTCAGAGAGTGCCTACCACAGAGTAAGCCCTTAAATACTACATCATCACCACCACCACCATCACCAACTTCATCATCATCATCACCACCACCGCCACCTTTCCTTCTTCCAAATCCCCCACTGATTAGGAGGAATATTCTCATTCTCTCTCTCTCGTTGTATTAACCTTTCTTCTGTATGTTGTTGGATTTAATTTGCTAAATTTTGTCAAATATTTTTATGTCTGTTCATGAGGCATATTATTATGTAATTTATTTTTTGGGGGGTAATGTCTTTGTTAGATTTTGGTATTAATGTTATGCTAGCCATCAGATATTGAGAAATATTCCCTCTTCTTCTAATTTCTGCGTTTATGCAAGTTTTTGATATTTCTTCTCTGTATGCTTGATGAAATTCACCAATAAAGCCACCTGGGCCTGAAGTTTTCTTGTTGAGAAGGTTTTTGAAAATGAATTCTATTTCATTATTATATACAGGACTATCCAAATTTTATGTTTTTATCTTGTGTATCTTTTTTTTTTTTTTTTTTAGTAAACTGTATCTTTGTAAATTGTCCATTTCACCTAAGTTTATTGGCATGAAGATGGTCATAATAATCTCTTATTATATTGTAATGAGAGGCCCAGTGCATGAAATTCGTGCCCGGGAAGGAGGGGGGTGTCCCTTCAGCCCAGCCTGCACCCTCTCCAATCCAGGACATCCCTCTCACAATCCTAGACCGCTGGCTCCTAATTGCTCACCTGCCTGCCTGCCTGGTCGCCCCTAACTGCCCCCCCCCCCTCGGCCTGATCAACACCCACTGCCTCTGCGTGCCGGCCTGATTGCCCCTAACTGCCCCCCCCCCCACTGGCCTGGGTCACCCCAAACTGCCACCCTCTGCTGGCCTGGTTGCCCCCAACTGCACCCCCACCCTGCCAGCCTGGTCACCTCTTACTACTCCCCCTGCCGGCCTGGTCTCCCCAACTGCCCCCCTCTGCTGGCCTGGTCACCCCCAATTGTCCCCCCTGCTGACCTTGTCACCCCTCACGGCCCCCTTGCGGGTCTGGTTGCTCCACACAGCTTGCTTGTTCAGTCATTTGGTCGTCCCTCACTACCCACCCTGCTGGCCTGGTCATAGGCAGCCATCTTGTGAGGGCATGATGGTCAATTTGCATATTACCTCTTTATTATATAGGACTAGAGGCCCGATGCACGAAATTCGTGCAAGGGGCTTGGACCTCACAGCCGTGGCAGCTTGCCTTGGCCCTCACAGCCCCGGCTTTGTCTGGAAGGTCATCCAGAAGGACATCTGGCTGTCTGGTCTAATTAGCGTATTATGCTTTTATTATTATAGACTAGAGGCCCGATACACAAAATTCATGCAAGAGTAGGCCTTCCTTCCCCTGGCTGCTGGCACTGGTTTCCCTCTGGCACCTAGGATCTGGGCTTCCCACTAGCACCAGGGACCCGGGCTTCCCTCACAGCCCTGGCTTCGTCTGGAAGGTCCGGTCTAATTAGCATATTATGCTTTCATTATTATAGATGTTTCTAAGAGCTGTATTGATAACTCATTCTTGATATTGGTGATTTATATTCTTTCTTTTTCCTTGATCATTAGAGGTTTATCAGTTTTGCTGATCTTTTCAGAGGTCAAGTTTTAGCTTTGTTATTTTCTGTTTTCACTGATTTCTGCTCTTAACATCAGTGATTCCTTCATTCTAGTTACTTTGGAGTTGTTTTTGCTTTTCTTTTCCCAGGCTCTTGAGATGGAAACCTGAGGTAATTGGCTGCAGGTCTTTATTCTTTCCTAAATAAACATTAGAGCTAAAACTTTCCTTCTAAGCAGTGCTTTATCTGTACTCTGCAAACTGTACTGTGTTGTATTTTCATTGCTATTCATTCAATTTGAAATCATTACTAAATTTGGGCATCTATGACTCATTTAGAAGCATGTTGCTTAATTTCCAAATATTTGGAGTTTTCAAATGTGTCATTATTGATCTCTAACTAAATTTCATTGTCTTGAGGGAATGATTTTATACTTTGTTTTTAGATTTACTGAAACTTGTTTTATGGCCCAGCATATATTCTATCTTGGTGAAAGGACCATGTGCACTTGAAAAGAATGTAGTTGGGTAAAGTGTTCCACAAATATCAATTAAGTCAAAGTGGTTAGTGATGTTGTTCAGATCCTTGTATGTTTTACTGATTTTTGGGGGGGTCTAGTTTTACAATCAATTAATGAGAGAGATGTGTTAAAATTTATCAAGGAATTGTCTCTTTCTCCCTTTAACAATGTCAATATTTGCTTCGTGTATTTCTAAGGTCCAATGTTAAGGATATATATATATTTATGACTGTTAAATCTTTCTGATGAACTGATCCTTTTATCATTATGCATGCCCCTCTTTATCTACAGTAATACTCTCCTTCTTAAAGTATATCTAATATGATGTTAATTGGGCTATTCTAGCCTTTTTATGCTTACCATTTGCCTGGTACATCTTTTCCCATCTATTTACATCAACCTATTTGTAGCTTATATTTGAAGTGCATCTTTATACTTAAAATATGTCGTTTTTAAATAAAATATAGGTGTTTTCTTATTTATTCAAATAACCTCTGCCTTTTAAATTCATTTCATGTAATTATTCATGTGAGCAGATATAGATAATTTCTTATTTATTTTCATTTGTCCTTTGTTTTGTTTTAAAATACATTTTTTATTGACTTTTTAGAGCGAGAGATGGTGAAAGAGAGAGATGGAATCATTGAGAGAGGGACATTATTGATTGGCTGCCTCCTGCACACCCCATACTGGGGATCAAGCCTGCAACCTAGGCATGTGCCCTGAATGGGAATCGAACCAGCAACCTCTTGGTTCCTGGGTCAACACTCAACCACTGATCCACACTGGCCAGGCTCTTTGTCTTCTGTTTTTTGTTCTTCTCTTCATCCTTCCCGGCTTTTTTTTTTTTTTTTTTGGTATTAGTTAAAATTTTTGGATTCCATTTTACCAATTAGCTTCTAAACTATATATTATGTTTTTAAGGATTATTCTAGGGTTATAGTATACATCTTAACATTTTACAGCCAAGTTAGAATAATATTGTACCATATCACATAAAATGTAAAAGTCTTGCAATCATGTAAGCCTCCTTACATTACTATATGACATAGTTGTCATATCCCATCTACAAATGTTATGAAAACAAGAATATCACCAGCCGTATGCAGTTTTGAAAATAATCAGTGGGAAAGTAGATTTTTATCTCCATCTAGATATAAACCATTCGTTCCTGAAGATCTGAGTTCTCCTCTAGTCTCATT
Organism: Corynorhinus townsendii; assembly: GCA_026230045.1. Classification (NCBI taxonomy): domain Eukaryota; kingdom Metazoa; phylum Chordata; class Mammalia; order Chiroptera; family Vespertilionidae; genus Corynorhinus; species Corynorhinus townsendii. The sequence goes on along the minus strand of JAPDVU010000008.1, from coordinate 23,118,086 downwards.
TCCCTTCATACTGAAAAATGTCCTTTTGCGCTGCTTGTGGTTTGGGTTTGGTAACAATAACTTTTCTTTCTTTCTTTATTGGAAAATATTATTTTGGTTTTATTCTTCAAGGATATTTTCATTGCCTGTAGAATTCTGGGTTCACTGTTTTTTGCCCTCCATGATTTCTGATAAGAAGTTTGATGCCATTTAAATCAATGTTCCCCTATAGGAAATTAGTTGTTTTTTATCTGGCTGCCTAAACTATTTTCTCATTTTCTTTGGTTTTCAGCAATTTGACTATGATATTCCTATGCATAGTTTACTTGATATTTTTCCCTATATGGAGTCAACTGGGCTTCTTAATCTATAAATGTATGTCTTTCACCAAATTTGGGGACTTGGGAGCATTAGTTCTTCAAATAAATTTTTGGTTCTATTCTCTCTTCTCCTATGGGTTTCAATTTTCCTTTATATTAGATCTTTGATATTGTCCCATAGATACCTGACAGAGCTATTAATTTTTCAATAATTTTTTATTCTCTTCTTTAGACTGTATAATTTCCATTAATCTAGCATGGAGTTCATCCACTCTTTCTTTTTTCTTTTTTGTCTATCTGCTATTAAGCCCACGTAACGAATGATGTGTCCAGGCATTATACCTTTTCCAAAATTCCTACTTGGTTCATTATTTTTTATATCACTTCCGATATTTCCTAGCTTTTTATTCATTATAAATGTATTTTCAACCCTCACTTAGCATAATTATAAGAGCTGCTTTAAAATCCTTTTCTGATAATTCTAATATGTGATTCATCTTAAGGTTGGCCTCTGCTGATTGTCTTCTCCCTTGACAATGGCCCTCCATATGTCAATTAATACTGTCTATTTTGGAAGTTATGTTGTGGAGACTCTGGGTTGTGTTATATTTCTCTGAACAATGTTCATGATTTGTTTCAGCGGCAATTCATTTGGCTAGAATCAAACTCTAAACTCTGTGGTGGGTGGTGTAGTTCAGTTTTCAGTTCAGACTGCATTCAATCTGTCCATGCATGTGTGGCTCAGGAATCACCCAGAGACGTGGGCAGAGTTTATATACAGATTTTGGGGCTCCTTTTAGTTCTCTTTTTTTCTGGAACTCTCCCTCACTTGTTGGTAGCTCTGGTTATTCTAAACTCGTTCAAATAGTTCCTCCTGCCAAAAAAAAAAAAAAAAAAAAGGAGTGCAGGCTCTCCTTTGGAATTTTAGTCACCCCATTTCATAACTCTAACTATGGCTGCCCTTGGGGCAAAACCAAAGAAATGGAAAACTCACTCTATGCCAGTTGCTTCCTCTAAGTGTCAAATCCCCTCCAAAAATCTCCCTGTTTGTATTTATTCTTCAAAGCCTTAGGTAGTTATTTTTTGGATTTCCCTCCCCAGAATTTATAGCTATTTGTGGATGGTTCAATCTGTTAGGAGTTTATTCTTCCAGAATCATAGCAGAAACTCATAGTATCATTTTTATAAAGTTCTACACCAATACTTAGATATGTGTTCGTTAAGATACATTTAAATGAGCTAAAAAATGATCAAGTTCAAATTAATTTACCCCTGGAGAAAAAAGATAGAGGGATAAGACAAGGGAAACACATAGATAAATACAAATTATTGTCTGAGTTCTAGTGCTCTGGCTGTGTGTGTGGGCTAATGGCTGTTCACTACATTATTCAGAAAAGGATAAATAACATGATAATAATAAGGCTATGCATAGACCCGCGATGGCAGCGTGTCATGAACCAAGGACTTTGATTAATTTAATTCTGTCCACCTAAAAACAAATGTTCACAGAGTCCTCGTCTTGTCCTTAGACTCCTGAAAAGTCTCAATACCGACATGATTTTGAGAAGCTCCGGTCACAGGGCCTATGAAATAGCTAAGGATTTATGAGATACATTGATAGGTAAAATTTATGGGCCATTCAAATTTAGGCACATCTTAGACACATGGTTAATAATGAGAACCCCCCTAAATAACGTTGTGGTTTGAATGAGCAGGATAAAAAGACAAAACCAGGCATGTGTGTATTGTTTCTTTGTTCACAATACATACAACAGGCTGACTGAGACAGGAAAAGTTCCTAAGGGTTTAGAAGCAAAGAATAAGAATGAAAAGAGACTGAGCGTAAGAACGCTGCAGCATTAGGAACCTTCAGCTTGCATGCTTAAAAGCTGGTCCGCATATCAAGGACCGTGGGACATTTTCCCAGAGGGGACTGGACAGGGAGCCTCTCTGGTCTTAGTATCTTAAACTAGGCTGAATGGAACACCAGGGAATATGCTGGAGGGAGGGAGGGAGATCACACTGGCCAAAGGGGTGGAAAAAGTGATGTAATCAGAGTTTTTTCCCATCTCTAATTTTTCGACTCTCTGTAAAAAGGAAGAATTCAAACCACTTCAAAATAAGGTCACCGGAGACCTGGCTTGAAGATGGGGTCTGATGAGAAGGAAGTTGATAAAGACCTACTTTCCTGGTTGATAATTACATACCATGCTAAAATATACCTCCACCCGACTACTGCCTCGTAGCAAATATAGGGTAAATTTATAAACAAACACAGAGGACTTCTCTGGGAATCGGGCACAGCAGGGGGATAACCTACAAACAATATCACTCAAAATTAGGGCTCTGTTTCCCGACAACCAAAAGCTTGGCAAATCACGCCCAATGTTTTATTTCTCAGGATGTTTAAAAGAGCACAACAGAAAGCTTCTTTTTTCACCTGCTTGTTATCTGGGTTGATTTTTAAGGACTCTCAATGACAAACCACTAAAGAAAAAACTCTACCATTAGATTTTATTTTCTTTTTTCCTACTTGTTGTCATGAATAGTAAATTGTCTGTATTTACCAAGTCAAGGGGGAAACATCCATAAAAACTAAACTTTATAGAAGTATGTGTGTGTATGTTTGTAAAAAGGGTACAGAGAAATTTGCTAATTGCAATCAAATTCAAATCTCCAATCCAGTGAATACCCCTGTGGGTGTGAGGAAATAGCGCCTCTTTGGGGAAAGGTAATCCTAATTATGTGGCATGCCGGAGAGGCACCCAAGTTTATGTCAGGAGCAGATGCTGATAAGATATGCTCCAAGTCTGGACTGTTTCAACTGGGAGGGTGTTGGCGTAATGTTGGTATTTAGCTGTGATCTAGAGGCCAGCAAAGGTTAGGTCGGACAAAGCAGAGCCTAATGAAGCTGCTAGTGTCTGGGGTGAAGGAGCCACAAAGCCTTTCAAATTAGCAGCTGAATCCTGACACTCATTAGTGATTATATATGCAAGGGCTGCAACTTAAGCCCCAACCAGTAAAACAGCCTAGCCGCTCCGCATACACACAAAGGAAATAATGTACAAAAATAAAGAACTAGAACCTTTTCAATGTCTTCCCTTTCACATTTTGACATTTTCCTTTAAAAAAAAAAATTGACAGGACTGCAGTTACCTTCCAATTTGGTACTGAAATAATTACCACCGAGACTAAAATGAGACTTCATTTATTTTTAAATCAAGGAAGGTCTAGTCAGAAATTGCTTCTGCTAAGTTCTGTACAAGACATAATACACTCTTGTTAACTAACAAAACCAATAAATCAGGCTGAAGCACTTATTAAAGTATCTTGCAGCACTAAATTTATCACTGATGACAAATTTAATTTGGGACTATGACAGTTTGCTCCATGCATGTACAGTACTCCAACAGATTTCTTTAATTTTGGGGGAGAAGGGGCCTGCAGAATGGTCATTGCTGAAATGTACTAGAAATTTTTAGAGGTGTAAAAGAATTCCAATAGGAAACTGTTTTTCCCACAGCGTCACTGTCCCTAGGAAAAGTTATGCATTAAAGTTCTTTTCCAGCCAATTCTATCATTCGATGTTAGAGTTAGCAGACTTTTTAAAATGGTGATGATGAGCATTTTACGAAGCAATTTATAACCATCACTCAGTTAACCCACACTCTGTCTCCACCGTTAGGTCACTGCTTGTCCCTTGCTAATGAAGATAAGAAAATTGAGATACGGAGTTTCTCCCTGTCTAACAGGTAGAATAACTTCAATATGTGGCACAAGGGAGGGTGGAAAGAAAAAAAGAAAGGAGAATCACAAAATTGTGCTGGGTTTTATGGCTAGTCAATACTGTAGTTAATATTCTCAGTTGAAGTATCAAATGAGAATTACATTCCCAACACACATAAAGTTATTGTTAATAGGCAACCTTTGCTCAACAACATACATCTAGATTGTCTAATGTGAATAAGGCCTTCTTTTCTCTTCCAGTCAGCCGCCCTGTGCAGCTTACTGTACAACACAGCCAGGCTACACAAGTTATATTTTCTATGAACTTTTCCTCCTCCTGAACCACAGCTCTGCAATTCTACATTAGCATTTTCTTGCTGTCTTTTCAGACAGTATTTTCTTTCTTGACAATGCAATCAGCATATAAACACCAAATTTCACCGCCCGGTCCCGTTTAATGCAAACTGAACACCCTAAACCCCAGCCTGACAAGGGGAACGCGTTAAGCTCTGGGACAAAAGCATCCAAGTCGACCTGTTTTGCAGACTGATTAATAGAAACAAGCTCCAAGGACTAATCGCAAGTCGAGCGAACCCTGTTTTGCAGATTAATAGAACAAAGACACCCGAAGGAGGGGAGGTTACAGCACCGGAATACAAATAAGCAAAGGTAGGCACCAGGCTTTCCTCCACTGAAGTCACATCCTGTAAAGCCAGACCTACAGACCACCAAGTCCCAGGGTACCACGTTCAGGGATAAACCAAAAAACGCCGCACCAAAGAGGTCTGGTTTCCCTCCATCACCCCAGCACCAAATGAGCCATCTAGGTGCCACCTTCTTTGAAGATTCTGACGTAAAAGAGGAAACAGTTTCCCTCAGAATGAGGCTGGCCCTGGGTGCTCTGGGGAATCCTTCCATGTCACCACGGCATACCACAGCACTTGTTGATTACGATGGATGCTACCACCTCCCCAGCATTTGCAATGGCCCGCCACACAGGTAATCTGTGAAGTGTATGCATGCGTACATCCAGGCCCACAAACATAGAGGAACTATACACACAGGGTCAGCATAATGTTAGAAGAGAGTCCATTGCCAAATTACCCCTCAACACACACTTTACAAGAGAATGTGGCCTTTTTTCCCCTGACGGTAAAAACAAAGACTTACCCACTGTAAGAATATTCAAAATCCCAGGGAAGTAGAATGAAAGAAAGAAAAAAAGAACATGCATAAGGGAACATCGCTGTTATACTTGTGGTGTTGTACCTCTCAGTTTTCATTTTCTCTGTATGTTTATATGTTTTTGGTAATGCGATGAGCCCTCTGTATATTTTTAGTGGAGACATGGCTTTTGAAATGCTTACTGCTAAATATGAGAAGGAAAACATATCACTTCTCTCTGATGACTGATGCTAATTCTTGAATGACTAAAACCAGGTGAATGTGTGAATTTTTACTGGAATTGTACAGTCTTCATCCGTGTGAGTATCTGGTTCACTGAAGAGAGTTTACACTGCTCAGGAAACAATCTTTAGGAATTTAGATGTCTGTTTTTTTTGTTGTTGTTGTGTGTGTGTTTTTGTTTTGTTTTGTTTTTTGTTTTGTTTTGTTTTTTGTCTTGGTCCCAAGAAGAGTATTGGGTTCAATGGACAAAGAGAATGCATTTGTCCCTGGCATACTTGTATTCTGCTCTATCAATAATCCAATTATTCTGTTTATTGCAATAATCAAGGAGGGAAAAACATTTGTAATGAATACCATAAATATCAACAGTTACAAATCTCTGAGCTGACTTCCGTGTACTGTTAAGCCTGTGGTCTGCAGGCCAGCCAAACTGCAGAATTTCCAAAGCAGTGATCCTGTTTCTCTCAGGCTTTTCAGAACAGAGTTCAAACTCCACAGAAGTTCATTTCTATAGCAAACAACCTTAAAAGCAATACCCTTCTTGTCTCAGATTTTCCCTTTAATAGACATACTGAACAGCACATAAGCAGGGTTTTTGAATGTACGAAGGTGCTCAGCACCTAGAAAATTCCCTCGCCTTTCATAGGCCTGTCTCTGAAGCTGCTGCAAGCCACAACTGTACAGAACTCATCTCCGGAAAGAGCTATTTAAAAGCACCCAGGTCAAGGCCACATACTCCCTTAGCTTTCCTCCCATTTTTCCTACTCATACTGCTGGACCAATAGGTAAATTCTTCTCCTTGCAGAAATATATCTTTTTAAGGGAGAGGCTGAATTTGGATTAGAAAATAAATTAATCTTTGCTGTTTCATGTGGGGGAAAAAAAGAGAAGCACGAGGAATGTATACTAACAGAGGCATCGCAAGCATAGTGATGCCTCTGTTAGTATACATTTTAAAGAATAAAACCCTCATTCTTTAATGCTTCCTCTATATTAATTTATATAAACAATATAAAAGCAAACCCCACAAATGGAGAGTCTAAAATTTCTTTTCCACAGTATTTTTTCCTTTAAGTCATAACACCAAAGGTTAAGAAGTAAAAACAAAAAAAAAAGTGTAGTGAAGTGGCTAATAATTGCCCAATGGCATTATTTCCAACTAGTTTTGCCAGTATCAATTTCTGAGTAGGTTTTATTCTAGCATCTTTTGTTTGTTCTGAAAAGATCAAAGCAAGAAGTTGTTTTCTACTGATTCTTCATTCAAAATAAAAAGAGGCCAGATGATGGCTAGTGAATTGGGAGATTAGACTTTTAAGTCATGAATACAAAAAAAAAAAAAAAAATTTCCCCCCTAAAACTTGTCTCCCATAATCCTCTTTTTAGAACCAGGATATTCCGAGCCACTTCCCATTGCTCACAAAGCCTTGTGTGGCATGAAAACTCAGAACATCTTACTGGATTCAGTGTTCAGATTGAATATGTCCCAATATTTCAATACATACAGTAGCTTGAAATGTAGTAAGAAAAATAGAGTAATCTCCAGTTATGAAGCCAGGCAGGCATCAGAACCACTTAGTCTTAAGTGCAATCATTTTGTACACAGTATGTGAAAAAAAAAAAAAAAGTACATAGCCAATTTTAGGAAAAAAAATGGAAAACCAGTGTGCCTAATCTGAACTATTTTTTTTCCTTTGCAAACATAGTATTGGTTTTACTTAGACTTCAGTGTTGATTTACTAAGAGTTCATATGAAATTTTAGCACCACTTTTTAAAAAATGTGAGCTATCTTAAACCCACATGCCAGCCATTAGACCTAAAAGTATCTAAATTACCCAATAAATATCGCCAGCACCTTCAAATGCTGTCTTGGGAAGTTTTATTCTGGGAAGAATCTTATTTACGCTAGCTAGTTCTTAACTATTTTCTCTAATTTCTCTTTTATATACCAAGTGCTTCTCTTTGTTGACTTTTCATTTTTCACTATGAATTTTATACTTGGACATTACTTAATCATAGTAACTGTATTTATACTTTAACCAAACTAATCTTTTCTAATATTTGGGCAAAACTTATACCCTGTCCTGAATTAATGCAGATTTGTAATTCATCTTTTCTGCATTTTACAGAATGCAGTCACATTCTGCTAATGCAGAGGCTGTCAAATTTGTCACTGATTTCCTGTGTAAGCAGTCCTCATGGAACATTCCAATTCAATTTATAGTCCCCATCCAAGATTACCTTTATTTTTCTTGGGTGAAAACACAGTACCAAGTGTTATTGATATATTCAAAATGATACTCATGTAAGTGACCTTAAAAATGCCCATATGTCTTCATTTAACAGACATCCATTCACTCTTCTATGTCTTTTGACTTAGTGTAGATGATATATGGAGTTCCTTCCTTAAATGGTTTGCAATTATCCAGATCATAAGCAACTTGCTGTGCAAAGAAACGGTACAATAATTGCTTTTTAAAATTCTCTCTCTTTCTCATACACATCCAAATAGGGGTAACCATTTTCTTAGACTAAGTTTTCTATTCACCTCATTTCTGCTCCTTTTTATTCTCCCCTTCTACACTGGTATACCATCATAAACGAAGAAAAACAAACTGCCCTGGCCAGTGGCTTAATTGGTTGGAACATCATCCCATACACCAAAAAGGCCGCGAATTTGATTCCTGATCAAGGCAATGCCTAGGTTTTGGGTTCAATCCCTGGTAGGGTAAATCTCGGAAGCAAATGATCAATGTTTCTCTCTGACTGATGTTTCTCTTGTCCTCTTTCTTTCTTATCGCTCTCTCTTCCTTCCTCTCTCTCTAAAATCAATGAACATATCCTAGAGCAGTGGTGGGCAAACTCATTAGTCAACAGAGCCAAATATCAATAGTACAACGATTGAAATTTCTTTTGAGAGCCAAATTTTTTAAACTTAAACTTCTTCTAACACCTTAAAAATCAAAATCAGCAGATTTTGACTTCTTCAAAATAGACTCGGCCAGGCCGTGGTATTTTGTGGAAGAGCCACACTCAAGGGGCCAAAGAGCTGCATGTGGCTCGCGAGCCGCAGTTTGCCGACCACAGTCCTAGGGTAAGGATTACAAAACAAAAGCAAACAAACAAAAAACCTAGCCATTACAAAACTACACAATTGCTACTTTTCAGGGAAGAAAATTATACTCACTGAGCATTTACTGAGTGCCAGAATCTTAGCACCATCATTACATTTTAATTCCATGAAATATATACTGAATAGTAAAAAAAAAAAAAGGCTGTGGGGTTGAACTTGAACTTCTTGGGAAAGGGGCATCCTTGGGTAAGTTATTTAACTTTTGTAACCAATTTTATCATGTCCCATGTGGGGTTTATAAAATTACCTTCTCTATAGGGTTGCTGTGAGGCTTTGAAACAATCCTATATAATAGATGTAATGTGCAAATGGTCTTTACGCCATGAAGTGTAATGACCGACCGTGTAATGACCGGATCACAGATCAGCAGGAGGGTGGGGCAGCGAGCTACAAGCTGGTGGTGGAGAGCTACAGGAGGGAGCAGGGCAGCAAGCTACAGGAGGTCAGGGCAGCAGGTGGAGAGCTTCAGGAGGGCAGTGGAGAGCTACAGGAGGGGGCAGGGCAGCAAGCTATGAGGGGGGCTTGGGGGAAGAGGGGTGCGGAGAGCTATAGGAGGGTGGGGCAGTGGGTGGAGAGCTACTGGAGGGCAGCAGTGAGCTACTGGCGAGCTACTGGCGCACGGATTCGTGTGCAGGGCTACTAGTGTTATATAAAGTACCTGTATGTGGGTGATGCTCAATACATTGTAATTATTATTTGCATACTCATTTGACAGATGAATTTGCAGTTCAGGGAAATGAAATAACAAGGTAAGTGAGTTAAAGGAACTCATGTAGTTACCTGATTACTTGTGAGAACATCTGAGCTATAGGGGAGAAGTGCGCCCCTGGAAGGCAAAGCAGCAGCAGTGTACGGGAACCTGGCAAAGATGCATCAAGACTGTCAATGGAGCCCCAAAGGACTCCCTATCTGGTAACACCTAGAGAAATTCACACTACACTTAGTGTTCAGAGTATACAGTGAGAAATCCACGTTTGCCAAATAGCTTAAAAATAAATGGCACAGAATCTAGATGACTTCAGTTTAACTCTAAGAATTCAATCACTGAGAATTCCACCGTTGCAAAAAGAGAATATTAAATATTTGATAACTGGTTTCTAGTGTCCAAAGGACTTGCTGAGGGCCCATCCGATCTAGCTTCCTACCAAACTCACACCTCACACTGACTTCCTTTACCAGCTTGGAGAGGCAGTCTCCAACTCTAAAGGAGACTTCCACGCTGCTCACAACCTGGAGATAAGGCAGCTGAGGGAAAAAGATGACAATGAAGAGCCTAAAACTATTGTTGGAGCCTTCCTTTGAAAACTCTCACTGCCTTCAAGTTAATTTGTCCAACTACTCCCATTCTTCACCTTGACTAAATCTGCACACCTGGAGAGATGCTGCTATGCTTTCTGTATTGTTGAATGTTCAGGAAAAATCTAGATATGTTCATGAAGCTCATGGATATAATTTAGCACTCTGATTCCATTATACTCTACTGGTCCTCCTTGTAGCTCAGTGGCTATGCTAGATCTTATATTGGAAATATTTTCTTTCCTTTTGTAACTGGGGGTGTCTCATCTGTGTTGACCTTCAGTCCATCAACCACGGGCACATCTCTACTGCCACCACCCTTACTCATTCATTCATTCATTCAGCAGATAGGAACTTAGCATCCACTCCATGCCAGCACTGGGCTAGCCTAGGGTATGCCTAGACAACAAAGCCAAGAGGATTTCTGCCCTCATGGAGCTTATAGCCACTGTAGAATCCCTTCCATCCACCAGCAGCAGCTCTGGGTTAAAAAGAAAGCTGTGAGTTTAACATGAGAGGATGAAAGAATACCCAGCAGCCAGCCAACTGGGTCTCAGCACGAAGGTCCAGGCCTACTCTGTAGCCTGGTGCCTGGACTCTCGCCAGGCCTGACTTCAGTGGGGGCACGTGGCCAGCACTTTCTTCTCAGTGCATATGCCTAGGGCTGCTGTCTCTCTCACCTGCTACTTGGTTCCTGGGAGGGGAAAAAGCCACATGCACCTCACACCCGCCCCCCTGAGGGGTGTGCAAAGCAAACGGAAGCTGACTCTATGGAGCAGAAAGACCAGAAGGAGCTGGTCCAGGTCTTACAACAAGTAGATTTTTAAAACCCTAGTTTCCAGAGAACACCATGTAAGAGATAATGGATTGTCCTTTGGTTCTGTCACCTCCACATTCCTATTTTCCCCTGCAGACACCTTATCACCAAGTACTGAGAGCTCCTGAAGCGCACTGGCCTGGACTTCTGTCTGCCCTTTTTGTCACTAGATGGACATAGCTCTAAGTGGCCACTTCCTGTGTTGCCTCAGGTCAAGGAGCAGAGGGACACCAGCGGTTACTAGGATACCCTAGTTTAGTCTAAGGAACTCGGGATTCTAGCCCCACTTTTCCCCAAACTAACTCCATGACTTTGGGCACGTCACCTTCTCTGTCAAAAACTATCTTGGTCTCCTGTGTCAAAATGGAACAATACCAAGGAGACCTATAAACACTTGTAAATGCTGGTTAGTGTTGCTTTCAATACATAATCTGCTGATTTTGATCGTTTAGAATTGTTTTTTCACTGAAATTTTAAGTATTTAGGATGACTGTGAAGCCCAAATGTGATAACACGTGAAAATCCTGAGTGAAAAATACCATCCAAATGTCAGTTTATTATCATTGTCTGCTAATTGAGTTTGTCTCTCAGAATGCACAGGCAAAAACTTAAGGTATGCCAATGGCTGATATGCACACCAACACATCTATGCCCCATCTGTCTACACAACCACTACCAACCCATCAGAGAAAGGCACAGGACAGGCCTCCCAGGTTTGGACAGAGTGGGAGGAAAGGTAGGTATGAGGTGGCTCCGACATCCCAAGGTCTGCATACACCGCCTTTCAAAATGATAGATACTGACACGGCCGTCAATGGAGGTAGGAAGCAAAGGGATCGGCTTTTGCTTTCTCCTTTTTCAAATAAACAGGGCAGTTGTCAAACCAGAAGTGAATGGGACCCGGGCGGCTTTAAGAGCAGTCAGCTGCATTCTGAAACAGGCAAAAATGTAAACAGAGCCTGAAACTTTAGAGCAGGACAGGCCCGACCATAGGTTTCATTATGGGAGAGTCTATGGGCCCTGAGCCAACAAAAATGAAATGCTAGCCGAGGCCTTTAAACAGAATCGTGTAAAAGCGGAGTGCATATTTGTTTAGCGTGCACGCACGCGCGCACACAGACACACACAGCACACAGACACACACAGCACACAGACCTTTTTCTGTGCCAATACCTTTCTGAATCCTCCTGAATAAAAGCTGGAATCCTGAGAACGTGGTGGTACAGAACAAATATTGTGTGTATAGTTGTGGTTCTTTAGTGTGAAAGGGCTTTCCTGCTGAATGTGGAGATGTTTCTTTATTTCTTCTTCTTCTTCTTTTTTTTTTTTGGCCAAGTTAATGACAAAGTATGACTGCGATCATAAAATAAATGAGCCCATTCCACCCATCCCCAAATCTGAATTCTATCATATGAGCTGCCAATTGGTTTGAGTCCTCTCACTCAATATCTGCTGTTAATTTGTTTGCTATTTCGAGAACTTGAAGACTGTCATCAAAGTACATGATGCATTACAAAACTTATAATTGGAAATTAAAACATCTGACGCTTTTCTGACGGGGTAAACATAGAGCACTCTTGCACTGAACAGAACAAGGAAACGTGAGCAACCTTGTGGCTGTTGGAATGCAGGCACAATTACCAATGCCGCAGAGTGGAATCAACACTTAACTCCCACTTTGAAAAATGCTGAGAAAATTACATCTCAATGAATGAATGAATGAACTCAACATGTTTATGATCCTAAAAGGGGGGAAGTGAGGAGCGGGGGCCGGGGGGTATCCTACTCACACTTCCTTTGAAAATGCAACTCTATGGGCTTTCTCTTGCTATTTCAGCCGTTTTAGAATTACACTGCCTAGGCCCCAGATCTAATTTTCCTGCTGCAGAAGTTAAGGCACTTCCTCCACATTTACTAAATCTGACAAATTACACCTGGGCCTACTCTAACATGAAAAAGTGTGCTCTTTGTTCCTGACCCCTCGGTCAGCCCAGAGATCAAATTCCTGCACATCGGAAAGCCCCACTCATATTCATTAAAAGCCACGGGAGACCAGCTCTGCATTGCTGTGGAAGAGGGGACCGAGGTGCAGGCTGCTGCTGAACCCCCAACCGCTCTGCTCAGCGCAATATAGACTCTACTTTTTGTAGCTGGGCTGCTGATCAATTAGCACCAGGATTTTTTTTTCTCTAAACAGTACCTTAGTAGCAAAAGAGCAGTTGAAATCAGAAAAAAAAAAGGAAGGGGCTAGTGAGTGTTTAAATGTGAAGTCCCAAGAGTGAGTTTACCAAAACTTGCTTGCATTAAAATGCTGGCTGCACAGATCAGTAACCAAAAATACAAAGAATGATTCAAAAATGCCAGTGTCCCTTTACCCTGGCCAGGTGAGCAGTTTGTTACCACAGTGGCTAATATTGGACAGATTAGAGTGTTGTCTCCTCGTTCTAACCATACTCAGCCTTTGGAAAAGACATTACAGAGCTGAGTGATCGTAAAGAGGAAATCAGGAAGCATCTAGGCGGCAGAGAATCAACACGAGGGATACAAGAAACCCACAAGCTTTCCTGTGGGGACAGCAAAGTCCTAGGAGGACCTAGCTGTCTGCAACACAGACCCTCTTCTGTCCCCCAAGGAGGGGGAGAAAAACATAACAGGAGAAGTTAAGAAAAGGTGTGGCTGAACTGTGACGCCCAAAGACGACAGCGCATCCTGCCTGGCCCCTTTCTTTAAGATTCCTGGAATAACGAGATGGTGAAGGAAAATAGACAGAAGCCACAAGAAGCTGTCAAAAGGCCTCCTGAGGCAGGGGTGTCCCCAGGAAGGTATCAACTTTCATCCTCCTTCCAGGGGAGCACCTTTCTCCCTGGACAAGGCATCCCACTTACAATGTCTTCAGTGTGGGCCACTGAATTTCCCCAGACCCAACAAACCATATCCAAACCGCCTTCCTTGGGGATCTAAGGAGCATCACAGTGCACTCCAATGGTAAATACACGTGAAAGCACTGTCTGTTATTTTCCACATACATATTCTGACTACATGGTAAATCAGGAGATACTGCTTTCATCCTCCCTGATCTTTAGGAAGCTCTCATTACATGTTTATGACTTGTAATATTACAAGTCATAAACATGTAATGAATGTGGACTAATATTCCTTTTCTGTAGGAGACCAAGTCACATTTTTTAGATACATGAGTCATAGCTATCTTCTTGGTCAGATGGCAGTTACTTTGGAGAAACCCATGATAGGATGGAAATCTTTAGTATCTAGGTTCTTATTTTGATTTCTGTTTTATAGATAGCAAATCAGAGAACTTAATATTGCCTCCAAAAAAGTCATTGGAAAGGCATGTAAATCAAATGTAAACCTGTTCCCATAGTTTGGGGGCGTTACACTATCTAATGGGTTACTAAGCAAGCAGCCACCAATGGGAGAATCTCAGGGAAGGGAAAACCGAACTTCTGGAGCGAGAGAAGTGATAACTTAGCTTCTAGTGGAATTCTTAATAGGGAAAGAGGTTAAAAAATTGTATGTAAGCTGTTAAAATAATAAAGCATGCCCGCGAAATCCTGACTTTGAAGATGCTGACTTTGGTGACGTTCAAGTGAGTGGCACAAGAAGAGACTAGTGCAGAACTCACTGCCCTGTTTTTGACAAGAGAGAAGTTAAGAGATTCACCTTGTCACCCAATCAGCAGAGGCTAGAACCCACCCCATCCGACTCCTAGTGCAATAGTCTTCGACTGGAGCAGACACAGGTATAAAATAGACTGGAAACGCCAACCCCACTAGATCTGTGATAGCTTCTCAAAGGCTTAGTCGATGCCAGGAAGTCTTCTGCGTGCTGTGGATGCATTAACTCACCTATCCTTCTAACAACCGCGTGAGGGATGTCAGCTTGCTATCTCCCACTTCAGAGATGAGCAAACAGATGCGTGGAGATGTTCAGAAACGCACCCCAGGTCCCAACACTGAGTAAGTGGGATATCTGGGAAAATCTGCCCTCCCTGCACAGAAATGCTCCTGGAAGCTTCCCTACGTCAGTGTTCAGATGATCAGCAGTCCTGGGAATATTAATTTTGACAAAATAGCTTCACAGTAAGATCCAAATTCCTGAAGCCTCCAAAATATAGGATGAGACTGAAATTTCCTTTTCACCAACCTCTGCATTTTTTCGTCAAAAGACACAGTAGTAACAATTCCTATAGACTGAGACAAATTCCACGTAAAGATCTCCTTTGCTGTAGCAAGGTGCTAGGTAGGAAGTAGTTCAAACTTTCTGGAAACCCCAACAAAATATGTATAAAACCAACCTCAGGACAACATTTCAGATGGCTAATGTTGCCTATTTTCTTGACTTTACCACCTTTTCCAATATCCAAATAAAATTTCTGAATAATATGAATCCAGTGCAGACATAAACTTTGTCCGAAGTATGTACCAGCATAAAAAATGAATTACCCATCATCACATTCCATATTTGAATTACTATGGTATGTTTTTTTATTTCTTGAGATGCTCCAAAATCTGCCCCAGAATCCAAAATCACTCCCTCATTCATCACAGCCATAATCTGATTTAGCTAAACCAGATGCTACGCAGGTCTGGATCTGCACAGAGAGGGAGGAAGTTTGTTTGCTATCATCACTTCCGCAACTATCAACCCAGGGATCTTGGTTGTTCTGCATGTTCAGGAGTAGCCTTCAATCTTCTGTGCCCTTTGAAGATGTTTCTGAAATCATCTGAAGTTATTGAATAAATGACTGGACTCCACACAGAGATTCTCTGTCAGTCAGAGGTCATGCCTCAACTACCAGATAGTTAGTAAGAAGCAGCTGAAACACTCCCTCTCTCTACTGCTGTTTACTCAGAAATGCTCATATCAACCCCCCACTCTACCCTGATGTCAGTTTTCAGGTTCCTGTTTAATAAGATTAGTTTCTGCTGTTTAATCTCTTTTCCTGTTACCACCTTCTCACATATAAAGTAATTAATTGACATACATCAAGAAGGCTGGGTATAGTCACTGCAGATAATAACCTCCGATTCGCACACCATGACCACCACCACCCCAGCCATTCCATGTACCCTGCCGTCAGACTCAAATCAGGAGCCTGCCATTGGGTATCTGTGTGATTCTTGAGCAGTTTCTTAACCTTTCGGTGCCTGAGTTTTCTCATTTGCCAAATAAGAATCACAACAGTGCCTATCTCTTAAAGAAAGGCCTTTTGAATAAAGGAGAGAATAACTATAAATAGGATTTAGAATAGTGCCTGGCATGCATAGTAAGGACTCAGTTAAGAGTTCAAAATCATTGCCAGGTTGATTTTAACACAGATATACTTCCTGTACCC
This sequence comes from Corynorhinus townsendii, assembly GCA_026230045.1. NCBI lineage: Eukaryota > Metazoa > Chordata > Mammalia > Chiroptera > Vespertilionidae > Corynorhinus > Corynorhinus townsendii. The sequence goes on along the minus strand of JAPDVU010000008.1, from coordinate 23,102,054 downwards.
ACTCATCAGTCCTTTAGGAGGCCAAATAAAATATAAGATGTCTCAACTTTCTATGCTACAGGGGACAAACCAAACTGTTGAATGGGGTGGCCAATCTGAATGTACTCTCTTTGTCCTCTTCCAGCCTTAACCTGCAACGCCTGGGGCAGGCTGGAATTCTCCTTCAGGTTGGGTGGATAAAATTAATTCTTCTGCTCTATATACACATGGAACGCTTAAACATTACATAAATTATAAAAATCCAAGACTTGTTTGATATGGATCTCCTGAACTGTCCCATTTTAAAGATGAAAAACTGGCTCTGAAGGCTCAAGACCCTATAAATACTTAGCGGCAGAGCCAAGGCCAAAAAAGTAGTAATTACTATTATCCTAAGCAAACCACCAGGGATTCTAAATCCACTGCAAATATCACCCGATTTAATCTTCATCATAACGCTCTAAAGTGGGTATTATTTTCACCCCCTTAGAGATGCAGACACTGGGGCTCAACCTCTGTGAATTAGCTTCTTCAAAACCAGACAACTGATGACTGATAGAGCCGAGGTCAAAATATTTCTTGACTGGCCCCAAAGAATATGCCCCTGCTTCCAGTTTTCTAGATCTCAGTGCTGAGAACTCTAGGACTGAGCTCGCAGCCTGTGGCTTCCTAACTGCCACTGCATCAGTTTTTGAAAAATACGGACTCCTGGACTCCACTTCAGGAAGGAGAATCAGAGTCTCCGTGGGCAGGGCTTCAAAATCTGTATTTCATCAGTGTTAGTGATCCTGATGTATTAATAAGAGTAGAGAAACCCCAATCTAAGCAAGATATTTTATGAGTGCTTCCAGTATCAACTGAGAGGGAAATGAGTGACCGAAGGTGGAATGTTCACAGTAGCTGAATCTACACGGAGAGGAACAATGGAGACCTTGCCCCAAATCCATCTGTGTCCCACTGAGGCACAGGAAGCCCTACCCACATCGGCCAATCCCTGTTCCCATCGCCAAGCCCTGCTCCCATTGATCTTGCCTAAAGACATCTGCATCACAATGCAAACAATAAACACAGCCCTACCCAGCAGGGCCAGACTAGGTGTTCTGTTAGAAAACCAGCAAGGAGGTTTCTTTCCAGCCTCATCCTTTTCATTTAAAGCACCTAAGTCTGCATGCACCATGCTTTCTTAGCGCTGAGCGCATCGAAGGGCAAGACTTCAAATGAACACTTACCAAGGTGCACCGTATATCCTGAATCCCTTCACTGTTACCTCCGAGTCTTGTAAGTAAATACTGTTTGTCAGGAGGGACTGAACGTTGTCAAAGTCCTCTGGTTTCAATTTAGACACAGAGGGGAAACGGTAGTAGTCCTGTTTAACGAGGTCTGCCATGAATTCCTTATCAAATGTCAGTTCATGATTCCCAGCAATCACTATTTTATATTCATACGGCAGGTTTCCTGAAAGAAGAAGAAGAAAAAAAAAAAAAAGAGCACCAATTAGCACCTTCATTTCCCATCACGAAGTACAACAGCCGAGATTGCGTGATTAGCAGCCGGTATGCCCAAATGAAATAGCTCATGCATTCCTTTATATTTCCATGGGAACCAAAATTTATGACTACTCCTTTATGCTAACAAAAATGACAATAAACGGGAAATGGGAAGCTGCTAAGAAGCTAAAAAGCTACTAAGAAGACATTAAGTTTTCTGGTTCCATTTCCCTCTTCTGTATGCTGCAGTCACTGTGATGAATCCAGCAAAAAAAAAAAAAACACACTTTAATCACAATCCTTAAAAGAGGTCTGGACTTGGTTTAGTCCTCAAAAAAATAAGCAGACCACACTGTAAGGCATGTAGACATAGAACCGCTATGTTTTACGCCTAAAACCAATATAATATTGTATGTCAACCATACTTTAATAAAATATATATCAACCAACTATTCTTAACTTAGATAACTGCTAGATTTTTAACATATTCTTCATATAAAAAACATGGCACAGCCAAGCATTCCTCAATTTAAACAAATGAAAGGAACTCCATAATACAATTCATATGTAACTTAAAGTCTACCTTTGGACTCAGGAATAAAAAGAACATTAATAATACCTCCCCCTCCCCCCATTAGTAGGCTAACTTTCTACCCACTGGGGATGGGAAAAGAAACTGTAAAGCTTAACCCCCTTTTAATATTTATGGGATGGAAATGGGAGTTCTCGGTGTGTGCTTTTTATGCAAAAGTTTCTCGATCGAAATGAGATAATTCTGGGAAGAAGAATGAAAGCTATAAAGGAAAACCCAAACACCAGACTTCTGCATAGATTTATAATGTTTGAATAAAGTACAGATCATACATATTAATAACTCACGGTGATGCTATAAGAACCAAAATCCAAAGGGAGATAGTGTCGGGCAGCTGTCCCCATCCTGAAATTAATGCCCTTTCTATTCGTTTTCATTACCCATGCCTCAAGCCTCACTGCTGGGCTGCTGCTACTCATTTCATTTTATTTTGAAAGAAAAAAGGGCGGGACAATGGTGCCTATAATTCCAGCTTCCCGAGGCTCCTGGGTCCAAGGCAAAAATGAATGTTCCCTGCTATTCCAGGAAGAGTGAAAGTTATCACTAGCAGGACACTGGATCCACTCGTAAAGAACTGGTCCTTACCAGCAAGCCAGTCAGTGATATAATTAATGAAACTTAGTGGGGAAGAGAATGATATCTTTTTGCGGGGAGGAAGGGGCAAATTTTGTCATGGGTCCACATGGATTTCAGCAATGCAAACTGTAGGGATTACAATGTGAAGTCCATAATCCCAGCAGCACACTGCCAACGTCTCTGACAACAGCGAAGGGATTTTTAAGATTGCTAAAATATGCTTAACAATGCTACTAGTTTTCCTTTGGCTTTCACTTTTTAGGCGTCTAACAGTAATAAAATAGCACAAACAGCATGTAGGTTAATGCGGAGGCTAAAGAGAGAGATGAAGGAGTCAGAAAATAAGAGAAAGGTGGAACTAAAACACAATAGCCAAGTGTCAGTGGGTATCCTTGACTACTAGCCTAGGATGCCATGACATGCCTTTGGCCTCAGCTCTTTGCAAGGTGGACAGCTCGTGGAAAATAGAAAGCGTCTCTCAAATGCATGTTTATGTGAGCTTATACTCTGCATTAGCATAATGCAACAAGGAGTGCAATGCATACTGTAAACTACCTGGATACAATGATAATATTTTCCACAATTCCTTGCGATCAAAATACAGATGAAAGATACATAACAAGCTGCAAATTCCCAGCACTGCACACGCTGGAAACTTGTGAGATGCCCCAATTTAATACCAAGGCTCTGTGACCCCACTGGCCTAACACGACACCCCCAGATTCACCTGTGTTCCCGAGGCTGGAACGTTTTCCAGGACAGTAATCTGTTCCAAGGCAGGTCCTACCAGCGTGAATCTTTGAGCAACTGTATTTGTACAAATCACACTGTAGCTGCCCGGGTCCTCTTTAATCATTCACGATGATGGACTCGCTATAAGCCTTTTCTTTATGCACCACTGCTCTTGCAAGAGGGCTTGGCTTCTCGCTTCTTCCATTTTAGAGCTTTGGTTCAGAGATGGCAAGGGTGAGATTGGAAGGCAAGACAGAAGGAAGTACATGTTTCCCCTTCAGACCAGTTTAAAAAAAAAATAAAGTAAATCTTCCTCAGGAAGATAGGACTCCTCAGAGTCTTTTAAATCAAATTGGGAGATGCGACATAAAGAAGTAGCCACCAAAATGAACAGCCGCAGAAACAGTGATGAAATTTACACACTGCCAACAAACTCATCTCTTTCTGAGAATCCAATAGTAGTTTCCAGCTTCCATTTTCTGTCACCTATGTTATGAGATTGTCTGACATATTTTCTTTTTCTGCTGAACTGACCTTTCATCTATAATCTGCCAACCTTTATGTTTTATATGAAAAGTGTAAGCAGGGCAGCTGACAAACCTCCTGTTACTTGACAGCATTTTATTTTTTTCCAAACCAGATTAATTTGGAAGTTTCTGCAGTCAAGCTCCAAACTTCTTGGTATTCAAATAGCATCAAACAAAAAGGTGCCTGCTTTTATCCATTTTATTCAGACCTGCCTGAATTAAAAACCAAGACCACATGGGAAAATTCTTGCTTTGAATGACCTAAGGGACTCAACCAACTAATCAGTTCCATCTTTCCCAAGACATGATATATGTCCTACTTGTGATATACAAATTATTTTAGGTGGAATGGAGATGAACGTTTTGTATGTTTTAAAAATACGTATTTGAAAAGTATAATGTAACAGTACAAATAACATAAATTCATTTTTTTCTTTTTCATTTTTATACAGAGTTGGGCAAAAGTTAAGTTTCAGTGGTTCATATGGAAAATAGCACAATAATTAATAAATAATAATTCAAGAATAAACTGTAGTTTTGCATACTTACAACCATAGACCTACTTTTGCCTCAGCCTACATATGATACATGAGATGATTTAAAGAAAACTATTGAACTAATAATTGTACAGATAATTCACAAATATGGCAAATAATAGCACAGCTAATTCACAGATATGATGATGGTAGCAAGTTATGCATAATATGTGGGAAACTAGTCCATTGAGTCAGGTTGGAGCGATAGGCCATGGTGAGGCCATAACCTGTTAGAAGCAGCAATTAAGTCTTATTCTAATCTGTATCTTCTATTGCATCCCATAAATAGATGCTCACTTAAAATGTAAAGGATAATGAAAGCCAGCTGGGTCCTCACTGCTGCTCTGCAGTCCTGCTTGTCCCACATTCTTGCTACAGCCTGTTACCTAAGCAGTTACCACAAAACTCTTCTGGGTTCCTCTCTAGCTTCCAGGCTCCTTTTGACTCCCCTCTTGGCATACAATGTGCCCTCTGACCTCAAGGTAGGCTCTCTTCACTCCCTCCTCACTGTCCTATCACTCTGTTTGCATCATCTCATCTTTCTAATAATTGGCCTCTTAATCCCATTCCTCCCACTCCCACTGGCACTTTCCTTTTCCAGACAGCTCTCTGATTATATTGGGTCTTTCTCTCTATTTAATCCTCCTCCTTAGTGAGTTTATGTTTCCCAACCCCAAGAAAACAGAAAACAAGCAGCCCTTCACACACACACACACACTCACACACACCTCACCTACAGTCCGAAATCATCCCTAACTTTTGCTTCTTCTTTGAGATACTTCCTCATTTCATTTCTATAATTCTGAAAAGAGAATTCCAGAGGCTAGGAACTGGTAGTAGGCCAAATTCAGCCCACAGGTATAATATAGTTGGCCCTCAACTGTTTTATTTTTTTTAAAATTGAACTAATATTTAGAAATCTAGATATCTGGTTTTCTAGCTTATTTTGGAAAATTAAAAGATCAGGCAATGTTGACCTTCAGTCTGCCACAGACCTCCCCAGTTTCTATTACTTCTCACTTATCATGTTTGCATTGCCTGATGGGCGATTCTATTATCAGAATTTGCAACTTAGAAACAAATGGTTATCAGAATTTACCCAACAAAATCTGGCTTCTGTTTCTATTCTCTTCCAAAAGCTTACCCTGGAATGTTGATAATAACCTAATAGCCAAGCCAAGACTTTTTTCTCCATTCTCATCTCTATTGATCACGCTGCAGTGGCATTCCTGTCCCTCAAAGTATCAATTCCCTTGAATACTGATGTCCCACTCTGGTTTCCTCCTCCCTCTCTGATGTTGCCCTTCCTCAGCTCCCTTTGCATCTTGGCTGTCTCATTACTTTCTCCCTCTTCATCTTTACTTCTATGGGTATTACTTAATATTTTCTGACTATATGTCCCCCATTTCTGTTCTTTGTGATTAAGTTTTTAAACTAGGACAATTAAACCATGGAGGTGGTCTGGAGTGAAGAGTGGGGACTCCAGACTTTGCCATGTGTCAGCTGCATAACCTTGGATGGAGTCCTTATGTTCTCTTATCATGCACTAGCAAACATGGGTAATAACTGCATCCCCACATAGGTTGTTTTCAAGATAAAATGAGAAAAAGCTTCTAAAGCACATGCATGATATGGAGCACAAACAACCAGTGCATGTTAATTATTTTTCACTCCATTTTTTAAGTTCTGCTCTTTGCATATGACTTGTCTCCCCCTAGACTGTGAAGTCTTTGAAGGCATGAAGTGTGGCTTGTGGTTCTTTGTTTTACACAAGGTACCCAGTTCAGTACTGTCCAAATGGCAGGCACACAGCTAGTATCTGCTGAATAAGTGAAGGAATGAATGAACCTCTCCGCGATCTGCCAGGAGCTTCCTTAGAATTCCAGAAACTGAGCTTGCCATCTGGGCTATGCTGTCCCCCTGAAGTGTCCTATTCCCTGCTTCCAAATCCAGTCTACACAAATAATATCCAACTACTATTTTTAAATGCTGTTTTCTGAAATATAAGCAGGAGGAAAATAATAGCACTACCCCCAAAGTTTGGTGAGCATTAAGCAAGATACTGCATGTAATGAACCTACAATTTCTAACACTTCATAATCACTCAGTAGCTGCATTATAGTAATTATTATAATGATTAACCTTCCCAGTTGCTATCCAAGAAAAATATTAGTTTATCCACAGATTGGATCACTCCCTGGTCATAATGGCAATATTCTAAAAAAAAAAAAAAAAAAATGCATCTGAAGATGGGAATGAAAACTTGGATTTTCCAAAAGGCAATAACTGGCATGGTCCAAGGTGCCCTTCAAGTTGACAAAAGTATTGTTAAGGTCATTAAGGCATCTGGATCTAGAGGTGGGTGGTCGATGAGGCCTCCAAGCTATACACAGTACAAACATAACGACCTCTATCGAGATGATTCCAATCTTGCAAAATGTATACCTGAACACACCACTTCTTTCCTCCTTCTGTTGTCCCGTCCGTCAGCCATCCCGTCTAATATTTACTGAATATTAGTAAATATTTACTGAATGCCAGGATCGGCTTCTCATTCACAGTGACTAGTATAACCTGGGAGAGATAACATCCAGATTCCATTTCTCTCCAGTGACTACTCATTCGGAGCGTCCCTACTATCTTCATAGAATCAGATGCGTGTGCAGAGAGGAACGGAATATTCAGTAAAGTTTAAGGTCTTCAAGGTACGCACATGTCTGATAAATCCACAACAACTTTAAAGCACACATACAGCAAACTGTGTCAAGGTCAGCCTCCCTTCCTTATCAAAGTCTGGACATTTAATCTGTCACTTAACGCGACTCCTATAAATCACAGCACATGAACCCAGAAGGAGCCGCAGGACAGCCTGATGCAGTGATTTGAAAGCTGTGCCCCATGAGCCTTGGAGGGCTGGAGTGGGGCGACGTGAGGAAAGAGCCAAGGGCGGAAGGGAGGGCCCTGCTTTCCTTTATTTTACAATTCGGGGGAAGATTTCATTTGACAAAAGGTATCACTGGCTTAAAAATATTAAAAAGAAAAACCACCGATTCATCCAATTCCATTTTAGTGATGAAGAAACAGTGTGAGGGAGGTGCTGCCACTTGCTAAGCAGAGTCACAGGCAAGGTTGGTGGTACCAGTGGGACAAGAATAGCTCCTTTGCTTCCTGCGCTCGTTTTTCTCTGAGGAGATTTCAGATTTTTAACAACCTTATGACCAGTGGTTCCCAGTGTGGGGCACACGTCACACAGGGGAGCAATATGGTTTTTAAGGGGGACAATTTGAAAATGAGTTATTCACAGGGAATTTTTTGCATTTCTTATGGTTCTAGGGGGACTCATGTACAGTATATAAATATGTATTGTGACATATTTATGCATTTCAGTTCTCTATGATATGTTTTGAAACTTTATTTGCTATTTTTTCACATCATTCATTATTATTTTTTTTTAACAATTTCTTAGTGATTTCTTCCTCAGTACATCAACTGTCCTTTCATTCTTTTATTTTTTTCTTTCATGAATGCCATGTTCTTTGGAAGCTTGTTTAGACCAACTTAATGGCCTTTTAGGCTTTCTCCACATGAATAGGAGTTCACTTTTTGAATAATAAGAATTATTTGTCATGGGGGAAGAGGGGGCACATCAAGATTTTTTTTAGAGATGCTTAGGTGGAGCATGGCCAAAAAAGGTTGGAAACCACTGCTCTAGACCTATCTCAAGTCCTCCTCAGATCATTCTTCCACCTCTGGTTCTCTAGTTCCATGCAGCTATGGCCCTCTTTGTTTATGCCATGAAATAGAACTCCCCATTTCTAGATGTTTGCCTGGCTGTGTCATGGATTTCTCCTCCAGGGGACATTGAGCCATGTCAGCCTCGCAACTATGACAACACACATCCTGGCTCATTTCAGGCATTCCTCAAATAGTACTGCAGCTCTGGGTGTAATTTCTTACCCTCTAGCTCCCAGAAGAATTTGGGAGCATACCCAAGAAGGGAAGGTCACAGAGTTGAGAAGGAGAAGGGACAAAATGCTCCTCTGCTCAACTGTATTCAGGGTCCCAGAATTTAAAAACGTATTGGCTCTATTAAGAGAACTAAGAGGAGACTATGACTGGAGAGTGGAAGTTCAAGGTAATAAATCTAAATGCCTCTGGGAGCCAGAAGGTAAAACAAAAATGTGAATTGGACTAGGTAGAAGTACTAGAGAGCAGTAAGGACCAGCGCACACGTGCCTCACCAACTTAAAATAAACATGTGTAAGGATTGCTTTGGCCGAACAAGTTTCCTTGCCCCCACCCCTGACACACCACCAGTAAAAATTAATGTCCTTCAAAATTAAGTACCACACAATTGCAACCAATTTTCTGCTACAAATCATTATAGAATGTATCCCTCTAGAAAACTCAAGTTCAGGTCAGATGAAAATCCAAAGTCAATTCCAGAATAGTCACTTTTCTTGGGAATCTTCTTGCCACCTGCTAGAAGTCAGCACCATACTCTTCATTCCTCATGAGTAGGGCATGGTGGGAAACAGGAGCAAGCACATGGCCACCTGTTTGTGGCTAATGACAGATACCACCTTTCCTGTGCCCCATTTTAATCAGGCAAGTTGATTGCTCTCTCCTATTTATTCTGCTAAAACCAGGAGGGAAAATAAAGGAACCCAGAGCACAACAGAAGTTCTTCGTGAAGGAGAGCATCCCAAAGCAAACACCACTTGCTGGGTTTCCTGAGTAAAAGAAAACCTAGTTGTATAAAGGTGACACATTTCAAGATCTCCAATCCTCATGCACACTCCCCGCTCCATACTCCTAAATTATAGACTTTGAAATAAACGAAAAATAAAAATTGTTGGTGGCTTAACCCTCATGTTAAATAAAGCTCACTATGTAGCAAGAAGAAAGCAACAGAGATGACAAGACAGAAAGAGAACCTGCTATGGCTCCCAGATGCCAAACTCGCAGGGCACAGCCTTCAGGCTCACTTTCTCTTGCCAAGGTGCAGGAAAGAAACTAACTTTCTGAGATTAAAAAGAATAAAACAGATGTACAGTCAGGTCTATCATCACGGGACTGATTCTAACCAAAAGAGACAATCAATCACATCTCTGAAACCTTCAGCCTGCATGGGGCAGTGCCAGGCTGTCTTATGCCAATATTATAAAGGGACCTTGTTGTACCCCCCAGGTGGATGAAAGAAGGCAATGTCTTCTGTTTAAAATGATTATGCCTTTAATATCATGACTCTAGCAGAGAGGGAAAATGTTTAAACCCTTAAAGTCTCTCTAATTCCACTGAGGACTGAATAAGAATAACTTGGGCTTGAAAACTAGCCAAGCAGAAAATTTTGCAGGAGTAAGAAAGGAATAAAAATACCAATGCTTTGAGGAGAAGAACTCCGAGGCTGTGGAACGGGCTAGGCGATAGGTCATCTAAACCCCATCACTGATGATTATTGGGGGCTATATTAATCAGAGAAGGGCTGAGTCTAGGGAGACAGGGAGAGGGCTCTCTCGGCTGTAACTGGGCAGAGCCCACCTTTCCCTGCTAACACCTAGGAAAATGCTTGGCACTGAGTTGGTGCCCACTGCCTACCCGTTAAGTAAATGAATGAACCTCCAGCAACCCCTCTCGGCTCCACAGTTTACACTCACTTGCCTGGGCTGCAAAGCCACCAGAAACATTCAATCAGGGTCACGCTGTCTCTGACCTCAGTCTGTCCCCCGTCAGGCTCCATTAATGTTCACAAGTCCTGACAGCTCTAACGTTAATACTCACACTTGCTGATGGAGCCACACAGCAGGTTCAGACTGATACCTTCTCCTCTGAAACTCATGCATTAGGGTTTCTTCCATGCTTGCAATGGGAAACCAAGTCTAAGAAATATTAAACACAGAAAACTATATTACAATGATGTCAGGACTGGCCAGAAACCCAGGAGAAAGCGAGGAATGCCGAGTGAGAGCCCAGTGGTCTGCTGCAGGAATCAGGGCTGGGGTAAGAAGCCACAGCTGAAACTCTCCCTCCTCTTCTTCAGCCTTCAATGAGAAAAGAATCCCAAGGAACCAAGAGAAGTTATAAGCCTCAACCTATACAAAGGAGACAAAACTCCACCCCCCACTGAGGAAAGCAGACCCCCGCTGGACCTGAAAAGTCACCAGTATATGGCACCCAGGACAGGCAACGTAACGTAGGAGTGTAAACCATGAGAGGACAGGCCATACATGTACGCATAACTATGTATTAGGGACCTGCAAACAGCTCAGAAATTTCATTCTTGCTCAGCAGCAACTGGTTCGCATGCATTCCTGTCTCAACCATAACTGTATCCAACAAAACTCTTTGTGATTTAAACACACACACACACACACACACACACACACACACACACACACACACATTACAGAAACACTCATTCACACTCAGATATTTTAAAAGACAACCATAACATAGTAAAAATGAATGACATCCTCTTCATTTCCCAGATGAGTATCTCTAAGTTGCCATCCAGGCCAGCATGGCGTGTTCTACACCGTGAAGCTGTGGTGGTAACTGTGATTGGCAGCGTGGCTCCAATTATACTTGAGTATTAGGATCTGGCTGGACAACTGGAACCATAGGTGGTCTCTTCACTATTTGTTGTTTATCCAACCTCCTCCTTATAAATGAAAGCCCTGTCTTGTTGGGACAGATTTATATCCCATACAACAAATTTGATCTGAACACACTAAACTGGATCTAACTGAGGGTTCCACTGGAGAGTCACAAGAAAAATTCAGTTAAGACTCTGTCGAGACTCATCCCAACCAGCTGTGTGCATGTTTATATCACTCAAGCGTATTGGAATGTAGGGACAGATGGCATGATGAAAAGATCAGGGGTTTGGGGGTCAGAGAGATTTAGGACCAAATGTCTGGTTCACTCACTTCTTACATATGAAACTCAAACTTAAAACATGTTATTTTACTTTTCCTTTACCAGAAAAAGTGAGGATAATTGTACAACCTATATTACAGAGTGGATATGCAGATTGAGAAAGATCGATAAAGGACCTAACCCTACCCTGGCACAAACAGGGTGATTGTTATTATTAGGATTTTGATCTTGTCCTCTGTTTTGCATTGTAACTTCATTCAGGATAAGGGGTCCATCTCCTACTTCCTGCCACCTTAAAGGAGTATTCAATGAGTATCTTTAACAAACTGGTAGTGTTAACTGACAAAGTCTATGGTGAGCTGAAGAATAGTATGTTGTTTTTTTTCATCATAAAGCCTTTAAAAAGTAATGAAGAAAAGGTGTTCCTTCCAGCAATAATTATAAAAACAAGTGCCAATTATTCTACTGAATAAATTAGAGGAACAAATGCAAATCCTATGTGTTTGCATTGTAAACCATTAAGTATGGTGAAAATAAAATTAAATAAAAATAACATGGGTATCAAGGCCATATTCTGTAAAGGAAAGTAATGATTTTGAGGCTCTTTTGATTCCCTCCCCACCTTAACCCTGTGGAGAGTAATAAAAAAATCTTTCCATACTATGTGGTATTGTTTTTGCATGCTGAAACAATGCCTGGGCAAATGAATGCAGGACATCGGTGTGCCATGATTCCAAGGGGCTGGTCCACAGAAGCCAGAGCAGAGGGTTGACAATGGAAATAAAATCTCAGCCTTAACAGTGCCACTGGGGCTAGATGAAAATGGTCTTCCAGAACTTGATTAAAACTAAATTGAAAAAGAACATATTTGGCTAATATTACATTAGACTAAAATATAGAAATGAACCCTAATACTCTTGAAATCTAATAAGAAAGAGACATCTCAATTTCCAAACTTTCAAAAGCATATTCTTTAAATGCATCACAGATCAATTTACATGGTACTTTTGCCAATAAGCAAAACCAAATCCCAGGTTCCAATTGGCTTATATTGGAAAGTGTGAGAGCAAATGCTAGAAAATGCAATTACTGCAAACAAACTCCATTTTCTCTCCTCTGAAGGGAATTTCAGAGAATATTTTATTGCCATCAAATAATATTTCTGAAGGCATCAATACACAATTCTATTTTCTCTTCAGAGTCCCTACTCACTGTATAATCTAATCCACTCTACAGAAGATCTTGAAATTTAGAGAGGAGCCTACGAAAGGGGATATTACCTTGCACACACATCCTATGTCAATTTTAATAATTTGCACTTTGGACAGGAAGCTGCATACAGCAAAATTTAGGGCCCAATAAAATTGACTTCTCCTATTTTATAACTCAAAATTTTAATGAAGCATTTCAAGAATAAAATTTTAAAAGAAATCTCTCAGGGAAGGTTATTTTGATCAATAGTGACAGCAATGAGATGGAGGGAATGGAGACCACATTCATTTCCTCTTCCATTTCTGCTTCTTCCCCACCCATCAACTGGAAAAATTTTCTAATAAAAGCTCCAGATAATCAGAAGCTACACAGAAGACTTCCTGGGGAGTGCGGAATCATGAAGTCTCCTACTGATAAGGTTTCTGTTTCATGGAAACCCCAGTTCCAACAGTCTGATCTCTTTCCTTCGGAATAGAGAAGGAAATGCCACCAGCCTCCCCTCTAGGAAGAAGGAGCTTAAAGGATGCTGCAGAATTCCTCAGGAGGAAAGGACTTCTGCAAAGTCCATCATGGCATCGGGAGCCCAAGGTCTATTTCACGTTCCACATTTTTATTCCTCACTCACATGTTATGATCTGAATGTCTATGTCCCCCTAAAACTCATAGGTTGAAATCCTAATCCTCAAAATGATGGTATTTGGAGGTGGGGACTTTGGGAACTGATTAGTCTTGAGGGTGGAAGCATCCATAAATGGGATGAATATCCTTATAAAAGAGCTTCCTAGCCCATTCCACCATACAAAGGCACAGTGACAAGGAGGTATCTATGAACCAAGAAGAGGGCTCTCACCAGAACACGACCAAGCTGGTATCCTGATTCTGGATTTCTCGGCCTCAAGAACTGTGAGAAAATAAACTCCCGTTGTTTAACTCACCCAGTCTGTAGTATTTTGTTGTGGCAGCTCAAGCAAACAAATATACCTTCCTATAAAGTACACTTTGTTTAACCTATTTTACACACTGAAGCTGAGGTAATCTTATATGTGTTTTTTGCTTCAAATATTTTTTTATTGATTTCAGAGAGAAAGGGGGAGGGAGAGAGAGAGAAACATCAGTGATGAGAGAGAATCATTGATCTGCTGCCTACTGCACCTCCCACACTGGGATTGAGCCCAGAACCTGGGGTATGTGCCCTGACTGGGAATCGAATCGTGACGACCTGTTTAGCAGGTCAGCACTCAACCACTGAGCCATGGAGGCGGGACTGAGGTAATCTTATAATACAGATCTCATCATGCATATTCCCTCCACACACTTACATACTCGGCCACTTTAAAATCTGCCTAAATTCCCTATTTTTGCCTACAGACAAAAGACCACACTCCCTGCATGGTGTGTGCAACTTATGGGATCTGGCCCCCATCAGCCACTTTTCCAAACATATCTTGTGTGGCTCTGAGCTTGCCAAGTGCTTGCAGTTCATAGAATGAGCACTTGTCTACAGGGCTCTCTCTCCTACTCGAGGAGGGTCAGACTCTATTTCATTCATCTTTGCATTCTCAGCAGGCTTAAACAATTACTTATCACATAAATGAATAATTAAGAAATAATTTTATCCTGGCTAATAATCATGTGATATGAGTAGCTGTATTTGGATTCCAGATGGCCTTAAAGTGTTACAAATCCTATTTTTATTTATCCTAGGATGGCACCAATTATATCCATTGCAAGGTTTACTATTCACTTGCAATGGAGAAACTAAATCTGATTTTTTAAATTTGTTATAAAAGGGCTTTTTGGGAGGGGAAGGCAGATGGAGGCAAAAACATTAGCTTGCAATAGTAAAAACTCAATTTTGTTGAAGGAGTGAACAAATGAATAAATAAATGAATGAGCAAACTATAGGCATCACACAAATAATGTTTCGATTTCAAAAGAGAAGGGAATTACTGCTGTTGCATGGGTTAACATTACTCATTTAAAGATTTTTGCAGCCTTTGTTCCCAGGATTGGGTAGTTCAGAGAAGATAATCAATAGCCGAGTTAATGGAATAGCCATTCATTACTTGAGTAAGTTGCCTGTATTTCTTCTTTGTTGTATCCCTTCATCTGAAAGTTTTCACCCCTAGGCCTCTCAGGCAAATCACTGCTGTTTTGACAGCTGGCTTTGCAGAGGCCTCTCTTTACAAATGAGCCTAATGCCTGGCCAAACAGGTCATGTGTGTGCATCTTCTCAGGCCCCCAGTCACTGGGTCAGCTGAAAGAATCTACTTGAACATACTTGCAGGGCCAGCTCTTCCCTTTTGCTTCCAACAGAAAAAAATCAAGAGGCCTTTGACATCTTATTCTAATTCCAGGCTCGCTGATTTTCCAACCCTAGAGAGTCCTCAGAGATCAGAATCATGCCTTCCATGGAATGGGGAACTACCATCCAGCAAGGCTATAGGACTCCTCCAGGTCATCCAATGAGTACCTGCAACATGGAACTCCTTTACCATGTCATGCAGTTCCACAGCCAGAGTTTTTGAGTCAAAGAGTATTGAAATGATTTTCTTTATAGATCAGGAAACTGAGGTTCAGGGAAATGGAGAGCCTTTTCTAAAGACCATGCCCACAAGCATGAACCCTGACTCCTAAAACCAATCTGCCACTACCCGCAAGTCCCGTCCAATAATCCCCAGGACACATGGCCACCCATTCCTTCCTATCTCACAACACTCAGGACTGCTCATGTTCATGGTTGGGATACTCATTCTGTTCTATTTTTAAACCTCTACTATTATAGTTGAAGACCATTTTCTTTCATTTGACCCATGGACAAAGCATCTGTTTTTCAACCTTAACTGTGAGCTTAGAGTAACTTCGGATAACAGAAATGACCTCTCTGGATCCAGCCACTGTCCTCCCAAACTCTCCTATCTCTGACACTATTATTGAGGCACTTTTGATGAAATTCAATGGTAAAATCTTCCATAAGGAACATCCCAATTGTTACTTATTTTTGTCCATCAGTAACTAAGGGGCTATGTTTGCTTATTCTCGGCCAATGTGGCACCCCTTTTCACGTCAAATATCTAGGTGGTTTCTCAAGGTTCTGTAAAGGTTTTCTAGACAATATCTTCTTATAATACATAGGTTCATCACAGCCACAGTATTTCATTTCCATTTGTCTCTGAAACACTACCAGCATTTTCCACAAAGGTCATTCTTCTTCCCGTGGGAGGTTAGGCCAGTATCATTGATTCTTAAGTACTAAGAATGCAGGTCAAACTTTTTGAAAAAACAAAAAAAAACTTTTTTTTTTTATAAATTTTTAAAATGAATTCCTTTATGGTGTTTTGGCTAGAAACTGGAGATTAGATACATTAGCAGAAAAAAAGAAGCACAGTGTATTTTTGCAGGGTCTAACATAGTAATTCACAACTGAGAACTCCAACCCACTACTATTCAAACTCATTCAAAGCTTGTGAAGTTGATTCCTTACTAGGAAGATCTGGCCAGATTTCAATGCTTTGGGTTAAACTGTTCTTACTTTTTAACTCTATCATGTGGCGTTTCACTTTCAACTCCACATTCTCAGATTCACCCATGTTGTGGTTTCCTTTCCCTGTTGGGCTCATTTCAAAGTTCTGCAAAGTCAAGTCATAACCTCATTTTCTAATCCAGCAGCCTTGGGGAAAAGAAATCTTATTAGGTCCCATGAAATCTCATTAGATCCCTGACCCTTTCGAAAGTCAGGATGAGATTTGATAATGAAATGGGGTCCCAGAATGCCCATGAAGTGATCACAGTCTTTCTACAACATTCAACAGCTATTCCCTGGGGACCTAGGGTGAGACAGGTAATGTGCTGGGTGCTGGCTGGGAAGGTGATGAATGAACAAAATAGGAAAGGGTCTCTGCCCCTGGGGAGCTTACACTCAGCTGGGAGCAACAGAAAACGAAGTAAATACTAACAAAGCTCAGATTATGATCACTGCTAGGCAGGGAATTAGCAACTGCTATGAAAGAGAGTAACAGACGACAACTGATCAAAGGAGGTAAATGTCTTCAAGGGGGATCAGTCAACATTTACAATCTTGTCCAGGCTTTTATCAACAATCAGTTCAGGTATGCAAGAAACAGACTTCCCTGATCATGTGTAACATAATGGAAGGAAGCAGGAAGCATGCACACACACATATATGTGAGTGCACACCGCCCCCCCCCACTTCCCCGAGATGTTTACAACAGTATTCAAGAGAAAGAGGAACATGATAAAGCAACAATTTTCAACTGATATGCCTCAAGAATTTTTAAAACATGCAATTTCTGACTATTTAGTTAGGGGTACTGACCTCTTTTCCCATGGGTGGTCAAATTAAAAAATGACAATAGGCAACACAATAGCTATCAATGTGAGTGAACCATTTTTTTTTTGTCTGATTGGCAAAAAAATATATTTTTAGGTGTGTGGCAGAATTTTAGTAATTAGTATATGTGTGTCATGAGATGAAAAAGGTTGAAAATCGCTGCTGTGAGCAAAAGAGAAAAGTGACATTTTTCAAGAGGAAAATAGGAAAGAGGTAATAAGCATCTTAAAGCGCTACCCAAGGCTGTCTCAGTCCCCAGCCAAGCCACGCCACTGTACTTGTCCCTGAACTGTAGCAAGTCATACCACCTGGACTCCATTCTAGGAAAACAGTAGGCTACTCGCTCCAAAGTTCAACGCAAAGATATTTCATTACCAGATTCATAAAGCAGACATTGTTGGTGGTCTACTCCAACCCTCACCCCAGCTTTCCGAGAGAGCAGAGCCCCTAATTTAATCCATATATTCATCCCTGGGAAGCCATGTGCCCAAGAAAGGTGTGCCTATGCTTACACCCAGGGGGGTGGATCGTGATGAATTCTATTTCCCTTGTCAGTGACTGGTTTAAAGAGGTGCATGTCACCCAATCATAGCCAATGAGACATGAGGGGAAGTCTGCTGAAGGGCTCCCGAGAAATGGTCACCACCTCTACAAACAGACAATATAATAAGGGAATGGTCCTCTCTTTCCACTGAATATTGGCATGTCTTCATAACAAGCCCAGATTTTCAACTATCACTCTCCAACCTCAGGGGCAAGTTTAACATGTGAGAACAGGAGAAAGAAATACCAAATACCCTGGTTCCTGAAAAAAATCATCACTGGGTCCCTGAATTACAGGACCCTAAAAAATGCTTTACTCCTCCCAGCTTCTTATTATCTGAAATACTAAATCCCTTGTTATTTAAGCCATTTTGTGTCTTCCAGCCAAAAGCCTCCTTACTGATTTAACACATGATGTTTACACTTCCACATGCTTAATACCATAATGTCTCTCTCAAACAATGCTACTGGTATACCCCCTACTCCTCCTGACAACAGCCTAGTAAGAGATCCTGAATCGTGATTTCGGCCTCCGGCAGGGACACTCAGAGTCCCTGTAAACAAAATAAATGATGATGACAATTAGGAGGCTTAGAACAGATTCAAGTAATACTTATCCTCTATTGGGCAACTGCCCTAAAAAATGTATATAATCCACTTAATCCTTACAACAGCCCTATGAACTAAGAACTATCATCTGTTTTTACAGATGAGGTAAATGAGGTACACAGAGGTCACGATGAGAAAGAACAGCTTTGCTAAGGGTGATGAGGGCACGCAGACTATATCCCTGAACTTGACAATTGACACCATCATAAGCAAGAACAGGGCAGTGAATTGGCAGAAGAGCCACAGAAGAGTTCATTAAGTTCCAATTATTTGCATGCACCAGTAGAGAAACTAATTCAATAGGTCTGAGCTAGATTCCGGGAATCTGAAGTTTGAACCAACTGCCTGGTGTTAAGCAGTCATGTTTAGGAGATAGGAACTTGAAACTAGAGAAAACTGAGCTGCCCAAGATTTGTGGGACATATAAGGTAAACTGAGCTGATCCATTAACTCCATCAGATTGGTTTGATAACCTTAATTCTTTATAGCTTGGGATTTAGTTTCCTAAATCCTACAGAATACAAAGAGTTCTGTGGGTTTTCTTGTCTTCTTGACAGTCTGATTCACATACTAGCCCTCAACTTGCTTCCAAGATATGCCAAGAATGTCCTGCAACAGCCTACAATGGGAAGAAAACTTAAAAATCCCACCACGCCTAGGTACAATGGGAAGAAAACTTAAAAATCCCACCACGCCTAGGTCACAGTCGTTCTGGGAACTTTCTAATACAGACACATGAAAGTGTGGATTGGCCAGAAAGAGTTAAAATGATGTGGTCACTATGGCAGTTTTCTGTCTACCAGAGTCATAGAGCATGAGTGCAACCAAAGACAATGACGCTAAACTGACCTGCAAACGCATGGCACCTGAGCAATCACCTATTGCCCCACGCTATGACGTGGCAGTCACTGCCAATCAATCATAACATCTTTCCCACTGAGTCTGGATGCGCCAGGAAAACACTTCTTAAACAAAATGCTTCTGGGCCGAAACTCAGAACACGAGCAAAAATTAAGCTCTCTCACGAATAGAAGAAAGAGAAGCAAAAGAAAAATATTGTGTGCTCATTTTCCAGATACTCTTCTGGTGTATCCAAGTGTTATTATTACTATTTCTATAGCTCCTCATGTTCATAAAGGGCACCTGGATAAATGTTTGCTGAATTTAATTTGTTGGTTTTTTTCCCCTCCTACTTTGGCCAAAGGATTCAGCATTTCCCTAACAGGAATATTAAAACTCAGCACAGGCCATGAAGTCCTGGAACAAAAACAGTTAATTAATTAGCAAGTCACCAAGACTTAGCAAGAAGCAGGAGACATGGCTTAGGAAGCTGCCCATTTTTTTTTTTTTTTGTAATAAAGAAAATAAAGACAGTAATTCCGAGAACGTTTATTAACCCCCTAGTATGGGTAACTGCCATCAGCTGTGGGTCTGTTAGTCTTGCATTAACATAAGCTACTGGATCTTGGTTTTCAATGGCACAGTAAATGCCCATGATACTACCGATAAGTGCTAACGCTGAGTTTTGGAAACCAAGCCCTGTGTCTAGCAAATGCTTTTATAGGAATTTCACTCTCAATGGTTGCTTGCCCAGGAGAAATTCATTTTATGCTAAAAAAAAAAAAAAAAGTAGTAAGAAAGCAAACAAGGAGGCATTCAATTGAGCAAGCATTTTCTTAACTCATTTTAAGATAATCTCTTGCATTCATCAACAATTTCTCCAGTGGGCAGAACCATAGAAAAACACTTTGTATGATTTAGCTGTATGCTCCGTTCTATATTGGTGGACAACCTAAAATAATGGAATGGTGATAAAACAAAAAAAGAAAGGCTTTACAACAGTCAGGGCACGCCGACCAATCTTAAATTGAATTACACAGCCTGCTAATCTTTATGATGGGATACAATTTCTTTCAACATTATGCATTACACTAAAATTTGCAGCATTTTCCCTTTCCCACTTCTTGAGCTGAGAGCCACCCCCACACACCTCCCCAGTGATAAAGCTTCTCTTGGACCCCAAAAGCATTGATTGTTCCTGCTGCCTGCGAAGGCAGGGCACACCTTGTGCAAGATTTCATTTTTATAGCTATTGTTAGTTCGTGTGCATCTGTATTTCACACCAGGGTATACACACAGTGTTATGAACACTGGGCATATTTTCCTAAGACACATTTCTAAAGAGGATAGATTCAAACACACACATATGGTAAAAGAGATTTTTAAAGCCAACAATATTGAGGAGCTTGTTACATTTTAAAAACAAATGTGCAGAACACTGCAGGCCGCATATCTGATGAAGCCAGTGCTCTTCAGAAATTCTGAACTACCCAGGGTTAGAATGGAAGGGACTGCACTGACGCAGGAGCCTGTCTATTTGGATCGTGTTTTTGCTCTTTTGATGTGTTTTTCTCACTTTTGGAGTGGCGAGGGGACAGAGCTTATTCTGTAGGCATGGGCGAGCTCAGGCATCACCCCTCTAACCCTGATAAGGAGAAGGAAGAACTGCCTTGACAAGTTCCTGATCCTTCTTCCTCCTGCCGTGGGAAAGGGAACTTCCAAATTCACCTTAGTAATATTTCTAGGAGATGTGACCCTTCTTAGAACTTAAGCTCCTCCCCTTTATCTTAGAATACGGAATCTTACTGTGTGATGCCTTGGGCTTATCGATATACATAAAAGCCTAAGCGATGGGCTGACCGGCCAACCGGCAGGTATCTATGATGCACAATGACCACCAGGGGGCAGACGCTCAATGCAGGAGCTGCCGAGCTGCGGTGATTTGGCAGCTGCGTGCATTCTCGGGTGATGTACCCGGAACCAGAGAGGAGGGAGCCTGACTCCAGGGTACGTCACCCTCTCACAATCCGGGAGCTCTCGGGGGATGTCGGAGAGGCGGTTTCCCTCTGATTCCCGCCGGCCAGGCCAAGGGACCCCACCAGTGCATGAATCCATGCACCAGGCCTCTAGTTTATAATACAAATAAAGGACATACCTGTATACATCGCCTTGTGAACAAATTCATGTTCCCTATCACGGAGCTATACCTATGTCTTTTTTTAAACATGTGCAAGGCAGGCAAAGAGAACATATCCTATATAATAAAGGGATAATATGCAAATTGGCCCTCATGCCCTCTCAAAAGATGGTTGCCCCCTGTGGTCAAACATGGCCTCCCCCATGTGGTCAAAGATGGCCACCACAAGATGGCCGGCAGGGGAGGGCAGTTAGGGGCAACCAAACCTGTAGGGGACGGCAGTGGGGGGTGACCAGGCCTGCAGAAGAGGGCAGTTGGGGGCGACCAGGCCTGCAGGGGAGGGCAGTTGGGGGTAACCAGGCCTGCAGGGGAAGGCAGTTGGGGGCAATCGAGCCGGCAGGGGAGCAGTTAGGCATCAATGAGGCTGGCAGGGGAGTGGTTAGGGGGTGATCAGGCTGGCAGGCAGACGAGTAATTGGGAGCCAGCAGTGCCGGATTGGAGAGGGTTCAGACTAGGCTGAGGGACAACCCTCCCCACCCCAGTGCACGAATTTCGTGCACCAGGCCTCTAGTATAACGATAAAAACAGGTCTTATTTTGAGAGTGTATGGCAAATGATGAGGAATAGAACAACTACCAGAAACCACACATAGTTTCTAGTTTAGATCTTTCCAGAAATTCTAGACACTCTATTAACTGACACTCTCCAGTCCCTGAGACACATATCGACTGCTGCTCACAGTACACTGACTAATGGCAGTCACAACTGGCCCTGGTGACACCAATGTACACCAGTTCCCATTTACAGAATCCCTAAGCCACTTGCCTTTATCTCTAAACTAGTTTATGCCAGCTGGACTTTTTACCATAATCACCTAATGGCATTGTGTATTACTTAAGATGATGACATAGGAACATTAAAAGAGTGTATAAATTTGCTGTTGGCTAGGGAGTAATCGACACCACTTTAAAAAGGGGGAATGAATCATAAAAATCTAGAAATATTCTGCACTCAGAGTATTTCACAAGCATCTTTTCATTCTGACTCACCAATACATAAACTAAAATGGAAGCATGACAAATACGGTGAATTTTTGATAAAGATGATAAATTATGTGTGATTTTCCCAAGAAAGACAGTGTTGATCTCCAATCACTGTGAACAAAGAAAGGGCTTTGGCATGACTTCAGAAGACTGGCCAAAACATACGCACCTATATCCTTCAAGTTACAATAAAAATGTCCAGCTATGTGTTTATCATATTACTAGAGGCCCGGTGCACGAAATTCATGCACAGGGTGGGGGGGTGTCCCTCAGTAGGATCGGGTCTAAACGGGCAGTCGGGCATCCCTCTCACAATCTAGGACTGCTAGCTCCCAACTGCTCACCTGTCTGCCTTCCTTATCACCCCTAACCACTTCTGCCTACCAGCCTGATTACCCCCTAACCACTCCTCTGCCAGCCTGATTGCCCCTAAATGCCCTCCCCTAAATGCCTGTGTCCCTCCCAACTGCCCTTCCCTGCAGGCCCGGTCACCCCCAACTTCCCTGCTCTGCCGGCCTTGTCACCCCTAACTGCCCTCCCGTGCAGGCTTGATCGCCCCCAACTGACCTCCCTTGCAGGCCTGGTCCCTTCCAACTGCCCTCCCCTGCTGGCCTGATCGCCCACAACTGCCCTCCCTTGCAGACTTGGTCCCTCCCCTGCTGGCCATCTTGTGGTGGCCATCTTGTGTCCACATGAGGGCAGGATCTTTGACCACATGGGGGCAGCCATCTTGTGTGTTGGAGTGACTGTCAATTTGTATATTACTCTTTTATTAGATAGGATAGAGGCCTGGTTCATGGGTGGGAGCCAGCTGGTTTGCCTTGAAGGGTGTCCCAGATCAGGGTGGGGGTTCCCTTGGGGCATGGGGTGGCCTGGGCGAGGGGCCTGTGGTGGTTTGCAGGCTGGCCATGCCCCCTGGCGACCCAAGCGGAGGCCCTGGGATCTGGGATTTATTTATCTTCTAAAATTGAAACTTTGTAGCCTTGAGCAGAGGCTAGGATAGGCCAGGGTAGGTGGAAAGCTTGGCTTCCTTCATCGCCGGAAAACCCAAACCTCCTGCTCGCTCAGTGGCCACACCCATTTTTGTTGGGATTTATTTATCTTTAATTGAAATTTTGTAGCCTTGAGTGGAGTCCATGGCAGGCCAGGGTGTGCAGGAAGCTTGGCTTCCTCCATTGCCAGGGAAACCCAATCCTTCTGCTCTCTGTGGCCGCAGTCATCTTAGTTGGGTTAATTTGCATACTCGCTCCTGATTGGCTGGTGGGCGTGACTTGTGGGTGTAGCGGTGGTACGGTCAATTTGCATATTACTCTTTTATTAGATAGGCTGGGTTCCTGCTTTGGCTAACTTTCTCATTAACTACCCTTTCCAGTCCCTATGACAAGGTAAGGGGATTTGGCTGGAGAAGGAGCTGTGTGTGCACCTGCTATAGTTGTGAAGATAGAAATTATTCCCAGTGTCACCTCTAACCCCAAGACCTTATCTAGGACAAGCATCCAGCCCCACCAGCATGACTCAAGAGGTGGAGCATAGACCTATGAACCAGGAAGTCATAGTTTGATTCCAAGTTGGGGCACATGCCCAGGTTATGGGCTCGATTCCCACTGTGGTGTGTGCAAGAGGCAGCCAATCAATTATTCTCCATCATTTATGTTTCTATCTTCCTCTCCCTTCCTCTCTCTGAAATCAAAACAAATATATAATATATATACATATTATATATACATATACATATATATAGACATACACATGCATGTATATTTATTTTTAAAAGAACAAGCATCCAGCTCTAGTTTTGTTTCTCCCTGTTTTCATAGAAGAATACTATGTTTTCTCACTTTCACAGTGCTAAGTACACAAGAGTAAAGATTTGTCAACTCATACGTAAGTCATTTTTAGGCTTTGTGGTTATATTGCTTTCTGAATCCACACTTTCTATAAGTTTCCAGGAAATGAAGAATATGAAAATATCAGTTTAGTTTCCTAAATCCCCACAAAACTTAAATTGCAGCTAACTAAACTAGCATTCCTACCAGTAGCACCATTCCTACAATGACCACTATCACCACCATCACCACCACACCACGATGGCTATTTTTATTGTATGTTCTTGTGTTATTAGCAACTCCAAATTCAGGTGATGGATGCATAAGGCTTTGCTATACCGTGGGAACTCACTCACCAATGACTGTGTCATAGGACATAACTGAAAGTCAGTGAGTAAAGAACTACACAACCTTGTCCTCAACATTTTACAGAGAAATCAAAGCTCGGAGGTTGTATATTTTATAGTCCAGCCATCTGTCCTCACAGGCCAGTTTAGTCTCCTCGAAATGAAAAGAAAATTTACTTCCCAACCTTATTTTCAGACAAAAGAGAAAAATACAAACTAGAGGATAAGTGAGATTTAATTTACCAAAATGACAGGGAGAAGGGAGACACCACAGTTTAATTGTACAACTTTACTCTGAAATTAGATGGGCGGGTGGGGGGGGGGGTGCTGTTTCTTTCCTGCTCCTGAAATTTCAACAGAATTTAAGAAATATGAGGGAAGAAAGTTTATTTCAGTTTCACAGTGTACCCAAAACTTGCTGCAATAACCTCTAAATATAGTAGATCAATAATGCATGTTATAGTTAGCGGCTTAATTATTCATTTTGGATGTACCAAATAGGGTTTTAAAACCAATTCCAGATGTGAAAAGAGCTAGGCAATGCAGGCAATGTAATCAAAACTAAAAGTCATTTTTCCCAATGTTATTTTTCCCCCCAGAACATCATAAAAATTCCTATTTCTCAAAATTAGGAAGAGACAACTTGATAAAAACTTTACATATATATTTAAAATTATGTGTTCTGTGGACTGTTACAAATGCTAAATAAATGCTCTAATATCAAAAGGTCACAAAAGTGACAGAATAAGAACAGTAACTAAAGATATGCAATAAGAAGTAAAAAAAAAAAAAGAATGTTAAATGGAGACAAATAAAAATACAAGACTAATTAAAGGTTGCTGTATGGGTTGCAAAGGTTGCTTACTACCCAAGAGTGTGAGTGGGAGCTGAATGCCATTCAACAAGCATGTACTGCCAGGTCTAGGGAGCACCTCTTCAGACTGTACAAAAGCACATCAAGGGCCAGCAGCAATCCTGATCAGGAATAACATATTGGAAAAACTAAACGTTTTTTTATATGAAAATGCACAACGACTCCAATTTCCTCCCCCCACAAAAAAGCCAAGAATAAACAAAACCAAAACCAAATATAGGGATCTAACTGCGAGTTTTGCAATGAAACTCCACCCCACCCCCCCGTTTAGGCTAAATTATGAATGCCCACTAACCAACTATCTATGTAACAGCCAGAAGAAGGCCTTCAGTTCACAGCTCTGGAATGTGCCTTCACATTGCCACAAGGACAAACTCAGCCAGGCCAGACACACGCAGAGAATCTGAGTGTGCAAGTTTCCAGGGCCAGCAACCAGGTTTCCCAGGCTTTTTTCATCTCATGACTTCAGCACTTTTTGACCAGCAGTCCAACAGCCTTCCATCAGACAAACCTAGTTTAGTTGACATTCATTGATGATTTCACTAATTCTTAAAATTAGTTGTATCTCTTGGAGCAAAAAAATGAGTTAGGTAACTTTCTAAGGTAAATGTATTTTCTGGCCCTTACCAGGACAGTGTAAAATTAGAAACAAACAAAAAAAAATGTGCACCCCTTAATTCCCCATTGCCATCAATCCCTAGGATCCTGGGTCCCAGTCTCCCTGGGTACCACGGAAGGAATCAGGATGCAGAGCAAAGTTACTGCCTCCTGGATCTCTGTGACCTGTGCTTGTAGACTTCTTTGTGTGCTTGCTTGAGGATCGAATGAGATAACAAATATGTTTGCAAACAAACCACAGCATCTTGTACTAAACATACAAACATGCTAATTTTATAGGATCAAGTTTCTATTATAACCCCTCACTCTTACTTAGGGGTAAGAAAATGAGAAACACTGTTTTGCTTTAGCTTGATTTGGTTTGACTTTTAAAACGGATTGCAGTGCATTGTAGAGCCTGCACAGAAAAAAATTCTATAAAAGACATTATTGGTATACTTGGAAAAATCTGAAAAAAGCCTGTAGGTTAAATTATAGAATTGTATCTATATTTCATTTTGAAATCTGTAATGGGTTAATGTAAATGAATATCCATGTTCTTAGAAAAGACACATTGAAATCCTGAAGGTAAAGGGGCATGGGGTCTGTAGCTTATTCTCAAATACTTCAAGATAAATTATATAAATAGAAAGATCTACACAGAGAGAGAGAGAAAGAAAGAGAGAGAGAGAATATGCAAATAGTAAAATGTTAACAATTGGAGAATGGGGCTATATAGGGTATATGATAGTTCATTGTATTATTCTTGCAACTTTTCTTAAGCTTGAAATTAGATTCAAAATAAGTATAAAATGTTAATTGAAAAATGATTCATCAAATGGGACTGCCGATTGGTGTGGGAAGTGCTGTCTACACATGAATGGCTCTTCTGGTACTTCACTTTGGAGTCCACACTCTACTTTCCCCTCCCCCGCCTAGCCTGCTCCGGGTGCAGGAATGGCTGTGCTGAATTATGCAGACAGTGCTATAATTATGTCCTCTTCTCTTTCATCTTCCTTGCACTACTCCAAGGGAGCATGTGTAGGGTGAGCTAATGATTTGCTGCGTATCTCCGATGAGTACTATATTATTTGCATCATAATATTTTCAGTTCTTCCCCCTGCACATAATGCCACGTTGACAGCAAGGTCAGTTAAGTTACTATAAGGGATTTTTAATGAAAACAATTATAAATTAAAAATAACTGTGTTTAAAGCATTTAACAGTCACTAGGGTCAAGTGATTACAGCAGTTACAAGACCCATGGGACGTGTTCACACCAAAACAAAGTGAATAAATTACCTCAGCTGGCACATGTAATCACTAAGTGACCACAGGGGTCAGGCAGAGTGGAACCCTGAAGACTTTCACGCAAAACCAATAATGAAAATTTATCAGTCAAAAGGTGGTGGTGGTGGCAGGGATTGGGGGGGGGGGGGGCACATCAAGAATTAGTGAGTCGAGCCATAGACTGGAAGCAGAATGGACTCCTCATGCAGCTTGAAGAGCCAGGAAAATGACATTCAAAAACCCAGGGGACCACTGGGGAAAAAATTCCAGGAAACAATATGCAGATAGGTGGGGAGGATGTGGGAGAGCTCAAATGGAAGTGATCTATTCCATATTGGCAAGATAAAAGCCAAACCAAGGGCTACCTGCCTATAAGAATAACTGCCCTTATCCAGAAACCTGTGGTGGGGTGTGGACATGAATTTGGAGGTCTACAATACAAGACAATGAAGGGTGTGATGTTAACAATAAAATGATCACCTCTAACAATTACAAGGTACTTGACAGCTGAGCATGCCCCTCAAAGGTCACACTCCTCACAGCTCTGTGACTATTTCTCTTTGTTGTAGAGAAGAAGTGGCTGAAGATCAGGGAAGCAAATACATTTTGTTGGTCAAAATACAACCAGGAAGTGAAGGAAACCAGACATTTATTGACGAGCCCTCTGGGAGTGTCATCTCAGGAGATTCATCATCAAAGGAGACTAAGAAACCGTAAACTAATGTGTGCTAATGGTATGAACTTAGTATGGAGGGGAGAAAAGGATGAAGTCCAATTAGGGAGGCAGGGCCAGTTTCCTAACAGCTATAACCTTTGATGTAGGCTTTAAAGAATGAACAAAAGTTCACAGAAGAAAGGGAACAAGGAGAGAATCCAAGATGGCGGCGTAGGTAAACACCTAAACTGCTGCCTCCCACAACAATTTAAACTGCAACTAAAAGACAAAACGTCTATCACCCAGAACCACGGGAAAGCTGGCTGAGTGGAAGTTCTACAACTAGAAGGAAAGAGAAAAGAGCATTGAGACGTGCACGAGCGCTGAAAAGCTGAGGTACGGAGGCGCGTGATCCGGGCTGGCTGCGGGCGACTGGGTGTGTTGCTTTTTTCAACCCGAAGGGAGACAAGCCCCAATTACTCTGAAATCCAGTCTCTGGGGAGACGCGGGGGACCCAAACTCCTATGGGGAGAAGCTGGACTGTCTGCCAGTGAGGGTGGCTTGCTTGCAGAGCTGCGCGCAGGAATAATTGTTTACGGCACTGGGGCAGGGGACTCGCGGATGCCTTTGGGGACACAGAGCCGGCTAACTAGCAGCCATTGCTGTTTGCCACGCCCTAACCTAGTGACACCCTGAGGCCCCGCCCTGCACAACCTACAAACCCACCCAAGCTCCAAGAAGCTTAGTTAGCATAAGAAAGGCCTGCCCTATCGCAGCTTAACCTAGCAAACTTGCAGCCTGGGTCAGACAGCTCCAAAACCTCCAAACCCCAAGCAAAGAGGAGAAAACTGCAGCTCTCACTGTAGCTCCTGCTCACTGGCCTCAGACAGTAGCTGATCTGCACCCCATTGGAGATCCAGAAGCCAGTGTACCTAGTGGTCAGTGTGAGACACCAGATTTCAACTCCTCACATCCATAAGTGACACATTCAAGAGGCAGACTCAGTGAGCACCAATGCCCCACTGAAACAAGTCCAGCCCCATAAGCGTGTCTTCAGCGCAGCAGTTCTTCCATTATAGACACAGGGAGTGCTCATAGCTAATTGGCCTGGAGGTCAATTCCTCCCAGCGTACCAACAGAAATTAAGGCTTAACTACACCAAGACTTTGCACTCAGCCCACAAAGGGGTGTACCAAGAGCATCCACATCAGGTGATTGGGGAGGCTGAGCTACTGCCCCCTATAGGTCACCTACCACACAAAGCCACTCCATCAACACAGGGAAGCAGCCAAAATGCAGAAACAAAGAAACATGTCACGAATGAAAGAAACGGAGGAAGGCAAACTACTGGATGACATAGAGTTCAGAACCACGTGTATAAGGTTACTCAAGAATCTTCTAAAAACCGCTGAGAAACTTGATGACACTTCTGAGGAGCTTAGTGAGACCTTCAAGGACCTTAATGAGAATGCCAAAAAAACGGAAAAGGACCAATCAGAAACTAAGCATACTCTGTCTAAAATAAAGAATATACAGAAACTCAATTGTAGATCAACGTACCCCAAGAATCAAACCAAAGATCTGAAATATGTGGAAACAAAAAACATCCAACCAGAAAAACAAAAAGAATCCAAAAATATGAAGATAGTGTAAGGAGCCTCTGGGACAACTTCAAGCGAACCAACATCCGAATTTTTGGGGTGCCAGAAGAAGGGAGAGAGCAAAATATTGAAAACCTATTAGAAGAAATAATGACAGAAAACTTTCCCTACCTGGTGAAAGAAATAGACTTAAAGTTCAGGAAGCGCACAGAACCCCATACAAGAGGAATCCAAAGAGGACCACAACAAGACACATCATAATTAAAATGCCAAGGGCAAAAGACAAAGAGAGAATATTAAAAGCAGCAAGAGAAAAACAGTTAATTACCTACAAGGGAGTACCCATACGACTGTCAGCTGATTTCTCAACAGAAACTATGCAGGCCAGAAGGGAGTGGCAAGAAATATTCAAAGTGATGAACAGCAAGAACCTACAACCAAGATTACTCTACCCAGCAAAGCTATCATTCAGAGATGGAGGTCAGATAAAGATCTTCACAGACAAGAAAAAGCTAAAGGAGTTCATTACCACCAAACCAGGATTACACGAAATGCTGAAGGGTATCCTTTAAGAAGAGGAAGAAGAAGAAAAAGATAAAGATAAAAATTATGAACAACAAAATGACATCAAATACATACCTACCAACAAGTGAATCTAAAAATTAAGTGAATGGAAAATCTGAAGAACAGAATGGACTAGTGAATATAATAGAATCAGGGACATAGAAAGGGAGTGGACTGACGATTCTCAGGGGAAGCAGGTGTGAGGGGTGCGGGAAGAGATTGGACAAAAATCTTACTCCTATGGATGAAGACAGTGGCGGGGGGTAAGGGCATGGGGTGGGGTGGGGAATCAGGTGGAGGGGAGCTATGGGGAAAAATAAAAGAGGAACACCTGTAATAATCTGAACAATAAAGATTTATTAAAAAAAAAAAAAAGAAAGGGAACAAGATTGGCAGGCAGGTGGTGGGATCAACAGGATCGAAGATGTAGAGTGCGTTCTACACACATAGCACTCTGTTTGTGACCTCATTGACAGCATGGAGGCCCACCCGTTCTCATGGAGAGACCCATTCCCTGATCTCGTGGAGCTTGCTTTCATTCATCTATCCCTTCACTCAATGCATGTGCTGAGCTGCTCCTATGAGTCAGGCACTATTGTAGGTCTAGAGGATACAGATCTCATGGAGCTTGCATTCAATGGAGGAAGACCAACAATAAGTAAGAAGACATACAAGTAGCAAACATAAGATCACATCAAAGAGGTGGCATTTGAGCAAAGACCAACAACAGAGGAAATGCCTGGGTTAATGATCATGTGGATCAGAAGGGGAATGAGGAGAATGAATTCAGCTTCGTGATATATTGATTTTGAGGCATCTATCATTTATGGTAAAATACGTAGTCTCTAATTAGATGCAAGTGTGTGTGTGTGTAGAGATTAAGATTAAATCAGTACTCCATTCCATAAATCAAACCTTGAAGAATGAGAAGAATCTCCCAGGTCTTGACATGCAGAATTAACATAGAAATGGCATCACACCAAGGCAGAAGACAAAGCCCCTACTCCTGGGCCCTCCACTAACAAATCTGTGTGAAAATGGCTGAGACATTGAAACTCTGTGAATTCCAGTTGCCTAATTTATAAAACAGAGAGACCATATTGACAAGCCAAGGCAGGATGCTAAGGGCAGTAACACCGCTCTCTTGTTCCCTTCTATATTCTCCGTGGAGGAAGACTGACAAGACACTGAGATCGTATGCAAATAACCTTTTGAGGAGAAAGCCCCTTCATGCCCTGGTATGCAAGCATCCTGGTCTAGGATTTAAGATCACGTATTTTGAGGGCTTCAATTTTCCCTCTTGGGCCAGCAGGTTTAGAAAATGTGGGGACTTTTTTGTTTCCAAAGAGCTCCTTTTCCTTTATTTATTTACTTAAGAGTGACAAAATTGTCATGTAGTAAAATTCAAAAATATTTTGCCCTTTTCAGGAATGTGTGTACCTGGCTTTCTCTGCTAAGCTGATGAAGCAATGGTTATATGTGTCTCGCCCATGCCTGTTTCTCTAGTCTAGGCGATGGAGATACTTCAGCAAAGGAGAAAGCAGGAAGTTTTAGAGCTGAATTTTGGAAGAATAGGGACAACATCCAGGGACATCACCTCTTGTCCACAGCATGATCCCAGTCTGTCCTCCCACCTTTCTGGATCCCCATCCATCCATCATCAAGACAGAGATAATGCTGTCTGCCCATATCGACTTCCCCGCACCAGTATAAGCGTTAATGATCTAAAGTACTCCAAAGTACTTTGAGTCCTTTGGAGAAAGATGCCATATGAATTATAGGCATTATAATTAATGTAATTTAAGAAAATGGCTGGCCATAACAAAGAGGATTAGATTCACATGGATCACAGATGACCTAGCCTCATGTCCTCGGGTCACTAACAATCCTTTCTAATGAAACAAAGCCCAGTCTTACTTACTTGAGCATATTCAACTATTCTGTATTTATGTTCTTCTTTTTTAAGTACTTTACATAATTCTACATCAAAATTGAACTATACTTTAAAATTAATTTTGTTCTTATTGGGGGAAAAGTACTTACCTATGAATTAGACCATGAAGTAATTCACCTTATGATAAAAGATTCTTTAACGTAAAGAAAGTCAAGTAGATAATAAGCATGAATCTGTTATTTGGATTAAACAAATATACGACAGACAAGAAAACGGGATGTTTGTATCCTCACGATAGGATATGCAGGCAACTCATAGATACTTTTGGAAATTCTAGAATCTCATACTAAGAAAAAAAAAAAGACCCTAAATAATTGCTTGACATAGAAAAAGAAGCTTTCACCTAAATTATAATTTGAGGATGGTAATAGGGGAAATCAAGTAATGAGTCACAAACTGAAAAGTCTGGCATGTCAGATAAAGTTTTTGCGAGCAAGTTAACGATTAAGAAACTCCTTTGACATTAAACTCCAGAAAATGAGAGTGAGGGAATTCTAGGCTGTAAGGAACTCTGGTCAGTTCTCCTCTGCAAGTCACGGGGTGTCATCTTATTAAAGCTTCATATCTTTGCCTCTTTATTAACTGAGACTATTCAGTCGCCATAAACATTCCAGCGAAGCTCCCCTGCTCAAATCACTTCTGAAGCGCCTTTTCTGGGAACTGTTCTGCAGTTGCTGTAAGGTTACATCATTTTTTTTTTTTATTGGAGATCGTCCATCTCCACTTGCAAACTTCACAAGCTCCAGTTCCTACTGGTTTTGTGCTATTGCAAAGATCAGTAGCCTTAAATGTCCAGACCACGCCTGGAAAGCATGAGGTGTCAGAGTTGGAAAAGTCAGCTGCAATCTGCCTGAAGTCTGGTGTGCTCGACAGGAGCTGGTGCGCAGAGGCGACTTCCAGAAGAGGAGGGATGGTGACACGGAGGGAGGAGGTGGAGAGTCAGGTTCAAGACGGGGCAGAGGGGAGATGACAGGAGACTGAAACAGGGATGGGAAAGTGGAGGCCTGGCCCCTCCGATGTGGTTGAGAAGTTAATTAGAACCTAAAAACATATACGCGTGTTGGGGTCTGGGATGCTTGGTTAGGAGATGGTGCCACATTTCTGGGAGCCAGGCAGGGTCACATGGCTCACCATTTTCTCTGCTCCACAGGCAGACTGGGCCACATGCCTCGGGTCACTGGCGCACAAAAGACGGCAAGGCCACTCTCTCTAAAGTCCTGCCCTCCCAGGAAGTAAGAAAAACTCACCAACAGGGCAGGAAGGAGGAGTCATGGCCCTGACACACTCGGATAATGTAATTTAGCAGCAGGTAACATTACTGACCATTCACTACCTGTAAACACTGGATACATGTGCATTCACACGACACAAGAGGAAACACCCATTATTAATAGTAATCTGTGACTTGTAGGATATACTGGTGATCTTAATTTTTTCTCTGTGCCATTATCTACATTTTTCACAAAGAATATGTAAGATTTCACAGTTAGAAAAAGAGTTTGTAGACATTTTTAGAAAGCTCTTACAAGGTGAAGGTTTTCTGCCACTGAGGTTATTAAAAAATACACGACACAGACTCTTAAATACTGCTGAGGCTATTACAGGGAATCTTTAGATGGAAACTTGGCAATACATAATAAAAGGGTATGTGCGTTTTTAAAGTATGTATCATTTGGAGCAACAATTCTAACTATAGGAAGATATCCTACAGCTATAATTAAAGACGTTTGCAAAGAGAGAGCAAGAAGGGTGTTCATCATACCTGTGTAGGTAATAACAAAAGAATGAACACCTTAGGTCTTCAGTAATAAGGAGAGCTAAATAAATTAGAGTACACCCATACAGCAGAATGCTATGCTGACACAGAGCATGACGTGTTACATTTTTTAAAGTTACAGGATAATATGAAAGAGGTGAAGGGATTAAAAACTAAAATTGGAAGTTACAAAATAGCCACAGGGATGTAAAGTACAGCATAGGGAATATAACCAATATTTAATAACTATGTATGGTGCCAGGTAGATACTAGAAGTATCAGAGGGAAAACTTTGTCAAGTCTAACCACTATACTGTACACCTGAAATACAGAATAATGTTGAATGTAAACTGTAATAGAAAAATAAAATCTAAAGCTCTTTTTTAAACAAACAAAAAAAGAAAGTTGTTTGGAAAATAAAGCAGTACACATTTTAAAAAATAAGTTAAAAATAGTATTTAAGCAAAAAAAAAAATCTTTAAGCATGAAGACTGCCACTATTAAGGATATTCAACATAGAAATAGAAAACAGAAAAATTTCTCAAATGCTATACACCAAAAAGTAATTACTCTGAAAAAGAGGATTACAGATGAATGCATATTTTCTGCTTTGCACATGTCAAATACTGAAAATTTTATAATGTATATGTATCTTATTTATATTGAAAGTATTCTTTGGGGAGGGAAGTCTTACCTATTGATGTAGCCATACTTGTTGATGTAGAAAGTTGTTTATAATATAGTGTTAAGATGAACAGACTATGACATGGTATTACTGTAATCTCTATTTGGTAAAAATATGTGTTGTGCATATGCATACGTATTAATAGAAAACAGTCTATAAAGAACCACACTAAATGTTAACAGTGGTTATCTCTGGCCATGGGTGATTTTGTTTCCTTCTTCATGTATCTCTGTTTACTAGGTTATCAGGAATGAGCATATGCTACACGTATTCTAAGAGTAACATAAATAGCTCAGGCTGTGAAAGCTTCTCTGAAAGCCCAGCTCTAAAACTCTGGGCCAACAGCGCAATCACCGGGAAGGAACACAGTCTCCCCATATGATTGTTGTGAAAGGGACAAAGTTGATTTGTATGTCTAGGATCGGGGATGTGCATTGCAGTCACACTCCATTACAATCATGTCTAATACAATGCTTCTACAGATATGAATAATCCCTTTCTTGAGATTTTCCTTGGAAGCATTTTCTTTTTTTAAATATATTTTTATTGATTTCAGAGAGGAAAGGAGAAGGGAGAGAGAGATAGAAACATCAATGATGAGAGAAAAATCATTGATTGGCTGCTTTCTGTAGGCCTCCTACTGGAGATCGAGCCCGAAACCCTGGCATGTGCCCTTGGCCGGAATCGAACCCGGGACCCTTTAGTCCACATGCTGATGCTCTACCCACTAAGCCAAACAAGCTAGGGCTGGAAGCATATTCATTCTTTCTTTCAGCCTTAGAGAAACTGAAGTTCAGAGCTATGTAATGACAACCAAGACCAAAGAAAAGCCATAATTAAAAGTTCATGGCCTTGGAGTTTGACTGACTAGATTGTTATATATAAAATTTCAGCTGAAGGAAGAGGCCACCCAAGAACCCTGCCTTTCTAATTTTAATATTGGAAACAAAACAACCACCACAACAAATCCTTTTTTAAGTATTCTGCACAGGTATAAAGAAATGACAAACAATAGCCAACTGGCTGTTATACTCTGAGGAGAAAAGGAAGTGAAGAGAAGGGAAAGGCAGAGAAAGGAAAAGAAAGGAGGATAAGACAATATACTTCCATTAAGAATTGCATACTTTTAATGTTTGAGGCAAAAGGCAAAGCAGAAAAAAATTATTGTACCTTTAGGTTCATTCATTCACTCAGAGATTCAACAACCATTGGTGTTCCCCACTAGACCCCAGGCCCTTTATTCAGAACTGGGGGTACAAAGAGCAATGGTTAGGAGACAGACAAGCAGACAATCACATAGCAACTATGAGAAGGGCTGGCTGCACACATGCCTGACCAATGGGTTAAGGGAAGCAACCAGCTCTGAAGGACCTTCAGGCAGAAAAGATGAATGAAGCCTCTCCTGAAGGCAGGGTCATTCCAGGAAGTAGGAACAGGGTCTGTAAAGGGAAAGAGTGTGCAAGGACAGAGGCATTTGGGGAATGGGAAGAAATTAGGGGCAAATAAAAGTGGAAATAAAAAGACGGATGTGCAATCAAATAAGATTTCCTAAGGCTCATCTGTGCAGCGTCCATGGGCAGATTAGCAATATTGAAGACAGAGGCTGTGCCACAAAACACCCCTAGCATGACATTAACCCATCTTAGACCCTAAGTGTGCCTATATGTGTTAAAGGATGCTGTTAGTCAAAGAACAACCTTTTTACCCAGGTGATGGTCCCTTCAGTAGGGATCCCAGGCTCCTGACTGAGAATAAAGAAAGACATAAGAACACAATTGGGAAGTGGAGTCTGGTGGACCCAAGTTCAAATCTGGAGGTCACCTCCCAGTTAGTTGGGTAACCTGAGGTAAGTTAACTTCACCAAGGTTCAGTTTCCTCATAAGTAAAAAATTAGAAACTAAATACTTACTAAACAAGTTAGTGTGAGGACTGCATGAAATGACACATGTGATTGATGGGTGGGGAGGGGTCCAGTATTTAGACCCCACCACCCAGACAAAACATGATATAGTCCAATCCCTCCCCATCCAAGCTGCACTCTAGTCCAACTTAGTCAGGGCAATTCATTTAATGTCTCTTGCCTCAGTTTCCCCTTCTATTGAATTTGGAGGTGGGACCTACAAGCCTCTTACAGTCCTAACATTCTGTCTAGCTAGTGTAATTGTTCAGAGGGAGGCTTCTTTCCAACCTCTATTCTTATACCTTTTGTTGCCCCTTCTTCCACTCTAAATCTTTTAAAATTCATGGTGCCAGAACCTTCTAGTATCTGCCTTTTGGATTTTTTGACACTGGCTCTGTTGTCTCCCTCCACAAGATTTGTTGAAAGATGTCCACAGACCAAGGGCTGTGTTAAGAATGATACAAGCTTTATCACAAAGTCTATACGAATGAGGACATCAAGGCTCAGAATATTAAGCAATTTATCAAGGGTGTGGAATTTAACGCTGGCTCTTCCCAGCTGCTCCTGATCATTATATGTTACAACATCTTTCCATCCTCTTAGCTGTATCTAGTTTGAGTTCTATCTTCGTCTGGCCCTGTGCTGTGCTAGCTTAGCCCATAAATTACTTTGTATTAATAACATTATGTGCTACATCTGCCAGATGACATATGTCCATATTAACCAGGACCCATCATCTCTGAACCAACAGGGAACTCATGATGGGATTTTCAGGCCTTGCAGCTGGTAGGTCAGGGTGAGATTCTAGGCATGCAGGACTTTCATACATCTCTCAAATAACAGAACATGATCGAACAGCTACTCCACTTCCACCTGAACCTGCCAAAAGCTACGACATTTTAGTTCAAGTCTAAGATCTATGAGCCTCCCAGCTGCCATAAGTGTACTCATATCATAGACAGGTAAAGGAAAAGGGCTCATGCTTTGGGGTAAGACAACTCCAGGTTTACTAACCAAGTGCACTTCAGTGGATTTTTTAGCTCCTCTGAACTACCTATCTTCTAAATGATCTTGAGTAAGGTAACCCAACTGAGCTTCAGGTTCCTCATCTATAAAATTGGGATAACACTCACAACCTTAGAGGGATGTTGTAGGGATAGAGAAGTGCCTGGCCTGTAGAAGAAACAGATGAGCCTATTGGGAGAATAAAGAGGCTTAGGGATGGTCAGGTTGTTTCCAAAATCAGGGTAGACTAGACTAGAGTAGAAAGACGGAAATCAGTTAAAGATTCATTAGACTCTAAGTAGCTGCCGGATCTGAGGACTCGTGCTGGTTGAGAGTTGGATACCCTATTATGGCATAAGCCCTAACTGATCTGATCCTCGATTCCACACTGCCAGGCCGCCTGGCAGCTGTTGCTGGAAGTATTTTTTTCAGGTAGAGAGGTTCCCAATTGAGCCAATGGGTAGAGTGTAATCACACACCATCTCTCCCTCAGAGCACCATGAGGTTGCCGGGGTAACCGCACTATTCTGGGCCTTCCCTGTAGGATCTCAACTCCTCTATCCACATCCCAGCGGGCTCCCTTCCTTTGGCCTTACATTCTGCACCCCCAGCTAAGACCTCGCCCTCCTGCCTCAGAAGATAAGAGAGGAAAAGGGAAGAGAAGGAACTGACCAGGCACCTGGATGTCCGCATTTTATTTCCTTATCATTTTATTTTCTTAGTTACGGCACATTTCCATTTATGAAGTACTTTCCCTTATTAAATATCTCACTGTTTACTTCTAACCTACTAAATAATTCCTCTGACCTATTCTTGTTTTTACCCTTTAAATATCTATTGATGGTTCATGCACCACATTCCCCATTCAATTATCAATGGCCCACAAAAACGTACTAGCAGCAATCATTTACTGATTAATCTGCACAACAATCCAGAAAGACAGGTAGTATTAATCCTTAGTTCTGCACAGGGAAACCAAGGGGGAAAGAGAGGTTAACTCCACTGGTCAAGGTCAGTGGCCAAACAAGATTATAACCAGAATCTATCTTGTCTTTTTTTCTGTGAACACTTCCCACTGTGTTATCCCCTTTCTTCACAAATCAATGTTGTCAATACAGCCAGATCATTTCTGTGTTGAGGTTCAGTTGTCACAGAACAGATTAAAAACGTCAAAAATTCAACCCAAAATAATTTTGCCTGCTAGTAGCTCATAAATAAAAGTTGCTAAAATGAAGAGATGATAGTACTTGAAGGCAAATTTTACAGGGGCAAAAGAGAAGTGAAAAGATGTGGATTATAGACCCACTTCTGCCACAAGCAGACTCTGAGAAAAGTCATTTAACTTCTCTACGCCTCTGAGTCAGCTGTAAAAAAGTAGATTATGCTGAATGACAATCAAAGTATGTGGCTGTTTTAAAGGAGATGATTGAATACCTATGAAACCAGAACACAAAAAAAGCTCCCATATCCAATGCTGCCAAGACTGTGGTAACATTGGTATATTCATTCAGTTAATGAAGTGCACAGCTACAACCCCCATGGAAAGCAAGATGCCAACAGACAACAAGAACCAGAGAGATTTTCATATCCTTGACTTAGTAATTTAACTCATACCGTATTTTAGCTTAAGAAATAAGTCAATGGAAGTAAAAAGACATATACAAACCAAATGCACATTTCAGTGCTAGCTATCAGAGGAAGAACTGTTATTGATTGCAATGTTTATTTTAGAGGGATGTTTTATTAAATAAAAGCATAGAGCCATATGCATGTCATGTTGCTATTACAAAAGATAAATATGAAAATTAGGCAAAATCATTTAAAATCTTACAGATACTATTAAATGAAAATAACCAAAAGTAAAAGAACAGATATGTACTCTGATGTCAACCATATAAAATGTGGATTGATGTGCAAGAGCACAGAAAAACTCAAAAGAGTTACGTTATTAGTTATACTTACTAATTTTTTAATATTTTAACTATTTTTAATGAATAGTTTTCATTAACTTATACATTTACTCAATTATTTAAAAATTTCTCTGACCCTGCTTTAAAATTTCGACCTGAATTTCTGCATAGTTTTTGTCAGCCGACATATTTATTCATGACATCATTTTTCCAGAGTGCTTTTTGCTTTCTACTCTATAATTCTTTATTGTTTTCAGATATTTTAAAATCTCAGAATGCTTGCATTTCTTTCCTGCACCTAAGTGAATTCTTACAAAGATCTGTCATCTAATCTAGCTATGAATAGCCAACCTCATGATTACCTTGTAAAGTTAATATTTGGCAATGCCTAACCCAGGAGTCAAGATGCTTCCGATAACCCTGACTGATGGGGGCCTTTATAGTAACCATAAAGTTGCCATTGCACTTTTCACAGTGCAGAGGGAGGTTTCATATTCCAGGTTTTTGGAGTTTTGCAGCAGGATATTTTATATTTTCAGGGGTCCTAGACACCCCTCTGGTTCTCTTAAGAAAGCTGCTCTCAGCTACACTGTGCTAGGACCTTCCCTTCATAGACTTTTACACGCTCCTTCTCTCCTTAGAAACATTCTCTTGCTAGTAGGTCATTTGTACATCTTTGCTCATAATATCTGGGAAAGATTGCAGAGCCAATGAATTAAAATATGATTCTAGGTCTCTTGTGTGCCAATGAATGCCCTCATTAAAACAGAATGAGTAGATGAGATCGGTTTCAAAGCTTTCCATCCCTCTGCCCCAGAGCCGCCGAGGCCAGGCTCTGAAAGGATGCACAGTAAAATTAAATATCTAAAAATTCATCTTTAATTAACAGAATTGGATTAAAGCTAAACACCACGGCATATCATACGAGAAATGGCTGAGCTGGCTTCCAAGTGCTCTAATTCAATTAGGACACAGTGAGTGACACTCGGACGGGAAAGGTTAATTGGGGGCGCCAGAACGCAATCATTCCTTACCTAACCAGTCATTAAACTTCTTAACCTCTGAGGGCAGTCCCAGCTCGGTGAAATCGCCTGTGTGGAGAAGGATGTCCCCATAAGGCATCTGGATACCATCTGTTCTGGAGTGTGTGTCTGAGATGCAGACAAACCGCGTGTGGCCCGCTGGTTTTGGAGTGTCATATGGGATGGGGTCGACCCTAAAGTAGACATAACAGATCCCGTAACAGTTAAATATATTAGAACCCTCATAATTGTCATCACACATACATACCGACTGTTATCCGTGAACGCACCCAGACAAACTGATGCAAAGGCAGAAGGGACCATTGTAATGAGGGGACACTTTTGAGTGCAAAGGAGATAGCATCACCCATCTACAATCCCAATGAGCAAATTTAAAAAGTCTTACTTACCTGGTTTGAAAATTAAAACGAATATCTTACAGGCAGAGATGGAATTAACCCAGGAAACTGATAGAGTGATTAATGGTGAAGGTTAGGGATACTGAACCCCAACTGGGGAAGCAAAATTATGCTAGTTTGTCTCTCATCATGCTCCAATTGATCCCACTACTCATTAGGAAATGAGTAACTAATTTATTCCTTCTTAAACATGCATAAGTCAGGCAATGAACTAATTGACGAAGAACACGGCACCTGCTCTGCCAATTGAGATGTAGAGAAACATACTAGATAGTACTAATATTTAATATCCTTTCCAGAACCATTTGTATTTTCAAGAATCTTAGGATCTTCTTGTGTTTGCTAAGAGATTCTCAAATCAAATTGTGGGGAGGGAAGGTGATGCCAAAATAATAGAACTTTTAAAAAACACACAACATTCAATGGATGTTCAAAAGCTTTGTCAGCTCCTTCTTTACCACAATGAATTATCTGCAGCCCCAGTAACACCTGAGGCTGCTTGGAATGCCTTGGGCAGAGATTCCACTCAGTACAAAGAGTAAGCCTTTTAATGAGTGTCTATAGATACACATAAGCATTAATATATGTATAGTTTTAGAGACCTAAGCACTGTGAAATTACACTAGGGCATAAGAATCAAAAGGCAAAATGATCAACCCGAAGCAAAGAAAATGAAACAGAACATTCTCATTTAATTGAGTGTAACAAAGTGTGCTAAATAAACTTGGTAAAGAAATGCAAATCTGGCTCTTCAAGCATACAGTTTTAATTATTTAAGGCACTGGTAGCAGAGTTAAGGATGCTTTAACTATATTAACTCTACGCAGACAGCTTCCTTTAATTTCTCTGTAGGAATGCACACTTATTTTGGCTCTTGGGTGAAGAGAAGCAGTTATAACTGTAAAGACAAGGTCACGAGAGAAGCAAACATGCAAACCAGAGATTACTGTGCGAAACGTTAAGTAAGGACCAATATTTCATTTCACAGCCCTACCCTTGACAGTTAACATGCGGCAGAGAACACACAGAAAGTCAACATAAGAATCCCTATTCATCTTGCTCTGCAGGTTTGGTTTAATTTTTCTTTCCTTTTCCCACTTTTTCAAAAGAAAGAACCCATTTTAACAGTGCAGTTGTAGTGAGGGGAATAAAGACATCCATATACATCCTCGTTGGTCTTGCATTTCTTTCACAATTTACCTTTTAATTTTGTTTTATCTTTGACAGAGAAGAAGGAAAGTCAGAAAGAAGAAAGAGCTTGAAGAAGACAGAAAGAAGGAAGAAGACTGGGAAGAACTGTGAACTGGTTAACACAGTGGATCTAACTGGAAACCCAAAAGGAAAGTTTACTTTCTGCAAAAAAAACAGCAACAAAAAAACACACAAATAGATGTTCCCCGTAAAGGTTAGAAATTAACAATGCTGTTCCCATGGAGAAAAGCACTAATCCACTGAATTTTTTTAAAAATATATTTTATTGATTTTTTACAGAGAGGAAGGGATAGAGATAGTTAGAAACATTGATGAGAGAGAAACATCTATCAGCTGCCTCCTGCACGCCCCCTACTGGGGATGTGCCCGCAACCCAGGTACATGCCCTTGACCGGAATCAAACTTGGGACCCTTCAGTCCGCAGGCTGATGCTCTATCCACTGAGCCAAACCGGTTTTGGCTAATCCACTCAATTTTTTAAGTAACCTGGAAACCCTCCTGATTGTATCCAATGTTGACTTTTTAAAAAATGTATGAAGACGTTTGGTACCTTCTTTTCCATTACTGAGACTATTTCAATCAGTCCCAGCGGCTCTAATCATATCACTACATCCTGTCTTCTAAAAGTAGTTCACTCAGAGAATGAATGATTGAGTTGTTCCCTGCTGCAGGAGACCGTGTCAACCTCTGAAAGCGACAGGTAATATTCTATTCCTCGACCTACAGTTAGGATGCTCACTGGAATGGGACCGTGCACAGTTCTACTCAGCCCACCCACATCTGAATGAAAATTAAATAAATTAACACCGGACTTTAAACACACGAATAAATTCAATATTATGTATGTCTTTATTTTCCAGTTCCCCTCAGTAACTCAGATAAGCTACGGGCACAAGTAATGCATCAAAATCCTTTGGGAGCCCATCCGAATTCATCAAAGGGATGTCACAGTCATCATTTTGAATGGATTACACAGAAGGTAGCACAGATACAAACCCTTCACTGTGAACAGGCCCCTGTTCTATGAATCTACTCAATTTAAAGAAGCAAATCATCATGTGGTACCTAATTTGTTTCCCAGCTTAGCTCTATATTGAGCAATAACTTTCCAAGACTATTGGAACACCAATTATTGAATGGCTGCAACTTCCTTCCCCACGCTACCCACCTTTTCCAGAGAAACCAGTTAACTATCCAACAAATTGAACATGAAATAAAGGCCAAGGAATAGAAAGAAAAAAAAAAAAAAACAGAAGGAGAAAATAGGGAGAAATGTCTTGTTATTAGTTGAACTGAAATAAAATGAGTCAGAAGTACACAGAAACAGTGGCAGAGAAGACTCACCCATCACCACCACCAACTTGATGTCATCAAAGAGAAACAATTTGTAGGCACTTGGGAGAGATACAGAGGATTGATCTAGGTAGCGGAGGGGAGAAGGGGGAGGCCTAAAGACACAGATACGGAATTTATATACATACCCTGACCCAGAAACACTGATGTCCTTTGTTACCCACAAGACTAAGTACAAGAAGACAAGACAGTGCAGCCTGTCACATCCATGCTGCAGGATAACATGACAAATGTCACCTGGGGGGTCATAGGAAGGAAGACATTTCCACCCAAAGACATTCAGAGCTGCAAATAAGATGCCTAGTAGAGTAGGCAAGTTGCAGTGAATATAATTAAAGTCGAGACAACACTAGGGAAGCTACTATTTCCAAGTTGGGCATTTGGTAAACACTTTGAAAAGTCAAGACAGACAAACAGCCCTAACCGGTTTGGCTCAGTGGATAGAGCATCAGCCTGCAGACTGAAAGGTCCCAGGTTCGATTCTGGTCAAGGG
Organism: Corynorhinus townsendii; assembly: GCA_026230045.1. NCBI lineage: Eukaryota > Metazoa > Chordata > Mammalia > Chiroptera > Vespertilionidae > Corynorhinus > Corynorhinus townsendii. Next base: position 23,058,548 of record JAPDVU010000008.1, on the reverse strand, counting down.
CATGTATCTTGGTTGCAGGCACATCCCGAGCGGGGGGGGGGGGGGGGGGGGGGAGAGGGGGGAGAGAGGGGGGAGGGTGTAGGAGGCAGCTGATTGATGTTTCTAACTCTTTGTCCCTCTCCCTTCCTCTCCGTGAAAAATCAATAAAATATATATTTTTTAAAAAGACAAACAAACATTTTCACTGTAATTGCATGTGTAAGTGGGAGCCTGATGGCTACTGCAACGTTTACCTATTCACATTGTGTGAGACCCTCCTGCTACATTTTCCCTCCTAGTTAACATCTTTACTGCTTACTGTTTATGCTGCAGACTTCTCAAATGACCTAACATTTCCCCCAAGGCACCATGTCAAATATCCCAGCAAGTGAGTCTCTTACCAAGGCAATCTAACCCCTAGAGCCAGATTCAAATATCAGAATGAGATTTGCACGTACATCTGAGTACACCCAGGGGAAAACAAGATGACATGGGAAGATGAGAAGAAAACACGGCATCATAAAATCCCAGAGCTGGACAAAACCTTAGGGGACACCGGGTTCAATGCTTTATACAAGGCTTGAGCATGCTCGCCCCTCCCTACCTAACTGCCATAAATTTTCTTTCCAAGGTTTTCAGAGAAGGGAAGGTCCTGGGCCCTCTCCCCTCCCCTCCCCCAGGGCAGCCCATTCTGGTTTTTGATAGCTCTCCTTGCTAGAAACTTTTGGATCCAGAGTCTGCACCTCTGAGAAAGCTGAGCACGGTCCAAAGAGACTTGGCCTGGAGCCTGAGGACTGAGTAACAACTTTGGCTGCGTTACTCACTCTGGACAAGTTATTTCATTCTTTGGTCTTCATTTTTTTTCTCATTTGTAGGCTGGGAATAATAATGCCTAACCTGCTAAATTGCTATGGGGATATAAATTGTCGAGCCCTGGGTCTGGCACACAGCACGTGCTCTGAAAGGAGAGGTGCAGAATGATGTAAGGGTAGAGCACGTTCAGCTACACAGCCAGACTGTGTGGCTCTGAATCCCACTCCATATTTATCCACAGTGTGACAGCAAGCAAGGTGCTTACCTCCTATGCCTTGGTTTCCTCGTCAATAAAATGGGTATAAAAATAGTACCTTAAAAATAGTACCATTTCCTGTGAGGATGAAGAGGGATAACGTATTCAGAGCATGCAGAACAGTGTCTGACACACAGCAGACACTCAATAAATGTTAAGGCTTTTTTCACTAGTTAGTAGTATTTTTACAACTATTAATAGTAGTATCCTTTAGTTTCTCTGACCTCCGTTTCTTCTGTAACAAGGGGATAGTAACAGCTACCACACAGACTTTGTGAGAATTAAAAGTCACATAACACACCACCTAGCACAGTTCAGGGCACAAAAACCACAGTAAACAAACACATTTATTTCCTACTGTCACTTCCTTCTTAACCCTAGGCCTGAAATGACAGAGAATAAGAATTCAGTCCCTTTTCCATTTGACAGTCCTTCAAATATTGGAGGACACATATGATAATCCCCTGACAGCTTCTCTACTCCAGCTGAGGAGCCACCATTTCTTCAGCATTCCTTGTGTGATGGGATTTCATGTGTCCTCAGAATCCTGGTGATGTCCCAGGTGCAATCTGATTGGTCGGAAGCCCTTCCTCTGCAGGGTCAGAACTCCCACGGGCTATGGGAATTGCTGGACCAGTGAGCTGTTTCTCAAAGACCAATGCTAGTACAGGCGACGGAGAGCAGACAGTGCTGGACACATGGGCGGACTTTGCTAGAGGCCTGAGCTAAACCATTTTCTAATCAAGTCTCTAGGTTTTGTGCCAAGCCGCAAGTCTTCCTCTTGAAACTCGATTGTCAAATGTTTACATATCTCACTGCATATTCAAATAAATAATCCATTCTCATTTATTCAGTCTTGGCACATCAGACTTTTTTTACCCATAAAACAATAATATGACAGTATTATTGCTTCCACTATGGAATCCTCTCCTGGCCATATGTGTTATTTTTTCCAATAACAAATTCATACAGCCTTGTAAGTTCCATTGCTAGATCTCCAGAAAAGCTGTTATCATGTCGTTTGTTATGACGTGGTTTCTTTTTTAAGGCCATGTGTGCAGTAAAAGCTTCGTGTACACAATTAGCCGAATAATTCAGTGTCAGAATAAAATATAACCCGTACAAAGCATTTTAAAGTGATCTGAATGTATTTGCCATCCCCCTTGAAAATCTTGATGTTGTTGCGTGCACACTCCACTAACCTTATCTCTAAAGAGTTTTCCAATGTAACATTAAAGCTTTCATTTTTACTCAAAAAAATTTAGATGGCATGAAAAGCTAAAATTATTCGTGATGTTATACCACCCATTCTATACATAATGTTAGGACAAAGATATGCAAAACAATGAATAAACAAATAATTAAGCTTAAATTAGTAGTAGAATCACAGAATTTTGGGGTTGGAAGGGACCTTAGAGATGATCTAATGTTTCATGTCTTTAAATTTCCTGTTCATGGTTTTTGCCCTACTCGTGTATACAATAATTTAAATTTTGTTGTGTCTTACAGTTTTTGCACAATTTTTTTTAGTTTCACTCTAAGTAACGGCATCATGAAGTCATGAATTGGATATGTGCTGGTTGGATTTTTCAACCACACATTAAAATAAGTAGTAACTATTAAAATTCTGTTTAAGGTTTGTCTACTTCTATGGAACCAGAGCTCAATTTTTCTAACTTCCACTTCCCTTCCCGCCCACACACACACACACTTAATTTTGGGAGCTAAAAATTTGCCTGCACTTAGAGAATGAAAACGATACAAATTAAAAAATGCCAGCAAACCAATTGCCTAAACTCCTATAGTCATTAATATCTACAGAGGCTGCTCAAAATGAATGGAATTCACTGTAAAGAAAAAAAAACCCTCTAAGTTTTAGTGGTCTGGGAACTGACCCCCCTCAAAGTTGAATGGAGTCTCTTAAAACCTCCACTGAGGGAGTGAGCAACATTGACCTTGATTTTTAGAATACTGATAAAGATAAAAAGTATTCGTGCTTAAGGATGTCAAGGCTGATGTTGAGACCGACTGTGTGTCCCCAACACAGGTGTCTTCAGAGAACTACTCTAGTTAACAGAAAAGCCCTCATTAAAAACAGCCCAGCATGTGGAATCCAGGGCTTCCGGCACGCTCACCACACTGGTCGGCGATTAGCTATGTGACCCTGAGCAAGTCACTTCCCCTGCTCCAGCCTGTCCCTCACGTGTGAAAAGAGGGACGGAACCAAATGGTCACCAGCTGATGAGCATGCTGCATGGTTTCTATGACACTGTTAACTTGTACAAGACTTCAGAAACCACCCAGTCTCCTGCGTAGCTGAAACATGTTCTTTCCCTTGCAGTTTTATTTTGTGTTCCAGACAATCTACAATAATAAAAGAGTAATATGCTAATTAGACCGGACGACCTTCCAGATGAAGCCAGGGCTGCGAGGGCCACAGTCGCCGGGGCCAAGGCAGAGGAGGCGGCCGCTGCTGCAGCGGCAGTGGGAGCCGAGCCCCTTGCATGAATTTTGTGCATCAGGCCCCTCGTGCGAAGATAAATGCAGTCCAGATCTATCTGATTATAATCAGAATTAGCAAGGCTGCATATCAAAAGATGTGCAACTGCAATTTAGCACTATAAACAGAACGTCCAGGTATATCTATTGTAAAAGAGAACAAAGGAACCAGAATTCCAGTTACCACAATAAAACCAAAATGAAAACATACGTGATTTAACTAAGTTGCTTCAGAAACAGGGCTGCTCTCTTTTTCCTAAAACTAAGAGCTGGTGAACTTCTCCTGGCTTGGACCTCATGGTGTGGAAGAGAAATGGTGCTGAGCCGCATAAATATATTCACATTTGAACCAAGGACACCCCTTTCCTTTAACCGCTGAACTGCTGTATCAACACTGTTCTGTCACCAACGAATTGCAGCTAACAAAACCCACTGCACGCAGAGCGTCTCGTCTATTTTTTCCTAGTACAAAAGTACAGTGCTGACATTCAATGAATATTAAGTGGTAACAATTTAATTCTTTGAGCGCTGCATATAATATGAATTCACAGTCCTTATACTAGTTCCATTTGAGGTGTTTTGGTGTCCGTCAAGTTAGCTACTGTGCGAGCCACAGAAGCCTCTCAGATGGCATACTGTTGGGGCATAAGTATCCCACTGGATGGAGGTGTACTGTCCAGGGTTAAATGTTCCCACGCCTTTAACCTAGCAACTAAGTCAATGGGCTAACCTATCTGAGGGCTGGCCTTGAGAAAAGAAGCCGTGTGACACTGTACTGCATGTGTCATTCCATCAGTCAGTCAACAACCATTTTCTTAAGCACCTACTTGTGTGCCAGGCACCACAGTAGGCTCTGGGACAATAAAGAAGCACAACAAGGGTGGATCCTTCTGAGATTCTGCAGTTCATTTATCAATTCGTTATAAGACAAATGCTTATTAGCACGCCTGGTTTCTGCTCAATCTTTTAATCATTTCACAAGCACTTATTAAGAACCTTCTATGGACCAAAGGTTGTGCTAGGTGCTAGGGAGACAGCTATAACCAAGGCAGAGATGTCCCTGGGACAGGTGAACTGGTGACTTATGAAACAACATGCAAAGTGTTATAATAAAGGATGTGCGAGGTGCTTGGGGAAAAGGAGAAATGCCTGGCGTTGCTTTGAGAGCTGGAAAAAAACGGGGGATATTACCATGGGCAAGAACACAAGGTAGTGTGTCAATTTCAAATGCCTGGGACAAAGGATCTTAGGCTCAGAAAGGAGAGGCATGAGAGTGGCCTGAAGCTGGAACTTGCATTGGGATTTAAATAAGCACTGGGCTTAGAAAAATCAAGCGGCAGAGAAGAGCTGATCAGGCAACAGCAGGGGGGAGGGAAGAGCTTAGCACATTTAGGGACTTGTGAGTGAGGAGGCATGGCTGGGGCAGTCTCTGTGACAGTGAGCAGTGGAAGGTTTGAAAAGCTGGTGGGATTGGGGGCAGACCACAGAAAGCCAGACTGTGGGACCTCAACCAGCCCTGGAGGCTGTGAAAAACAACCTTCTCCTCCTCCATCACCCACTGAAAGGTACAGGCTGGGGAGGGAGTCACAAAGAAAACTGGCTTTTAGGAAAAGCACTGTGGCCTCCTGCAGGGTGTGAGGGTGGTAGGGATGGCGTGGGAGGGCATGACAGGAAAGGAGGCTGGGCTGGAAATTAACTACAAAACTCTAGACTTATGATGATAAAGCCAAGCCCAGTCAAAATGAAAACAGAAAGGAGAGGACATGAAGAAAGGCAGTAGAAACCCAGTGATGGTATGATAAACAGAAACTATCATGAGTATGACTGTAAATGAGGGTTGGAGAAGTAGTCCAAAATAAATGACAACATCTTTCACCCAAATCCCAATGTGACAGTATTTGGAGGTGGAGTCTTTGGGGGATAATTAGGTCATGAGGGTGGAAATCTTAGAAATGGGATTAGTGGCCTCACAAGAGGCACATAGGTATGGGAGTAGGGAGAGTAGGAGAGAACAAAGTGATTAAGGGTCATATCAGGGTTCATTTATGTCCTCTTTCACCATTAGTTCTCCTGAAGCTCCATCCTGTCCCCATTTTTATCACTGATCTGGTGCTATGACTGAATGTTAGTTTCTTCCTCTAAAATTCCTATGTTGAAGCCCAAATCCCCAATGTGACCGTATTTGGAGGTAGAGTCTTTGGGGGATAATTAGGTCATGAGGGTGGAACCCTTAGAAATGGGATTAGTGGCCTCATAAAAGAAATACAAGAAAGGTGATCTGTCTCTCTCTGTCTCGGCCATCTGAGGACAGAGCAGGAGGTGGCCATCTAGCAAATGAAGAAGGGGGTGAGCAAAAGTGGCCCAATGCATATTTTTAGGAAGAAAGACTAGAAAGAAAACAAAACACATTCATCTAAATATTGTCTATGTCTACCTTTGAGCTACATCAGCAGAGTTTCAGAGTTGTGACAGACTCCGTCCATACAGCCTACAAAGCCTAAAATATTTGCTATCTGGACCTTAATAGGAAAAAGTGTGTACATGCCTGACTTTGTCACTCGATAAACATTTGTTAAGCAACAATATATGTTAGTCACTTTGTTACTAATAAGCATAACTGATAATTAGCAGCATCTACTATGTGCAATGGGCTTTTCCTGTATTATTACATTTAATCCTATCAAGATTTTCGTATGGGTGTGTGTGTGTGTGTGTGTGTGTGTGTGTGTGTGTGTGTGTGTGTGTGTATGTGCACGTGTTTTCTGTATTCTTCAAATTTTGCTTAAATTTACCTAATAAGTTTGGGACTTTGGCTATGCAGCCTGACTAAACCATGATTTTCTACCTTTTGCTATGCAATTGTGTTTCCAAATTTTAAGATTTTGGAATAAGCATCCTTTTAATAGAAGGCTGAACCCTCTGGGCATTATCTGGTCCCATAGGGACATAGATTTTTATCCTTTGGGTTAGGTTATAACTTTGTAACTAACTGTAGGTAAATGAAAGCAATGCAAATAACTCTTATCTATAGATGCAAATGAATTCTGTCCAGTGGAGGTTCAGTTGACTCCCCCACCACCTTCCTGGTTTGCATCCATTTGTAAATTCATTTCAACATTCTTTTATTCCACATGAATTTGAGGTTTTGATTCCCTCATGTATTAATGAGTTAAATAAAATTTTTGAAGAGTAGATTTTATATCTGTCTGAGAGTCAGGAATCTTAAGATTTATTCTTTTGCAGAAGTTACAAAGATGACATGTTTACCATAATGAACATCACATTTTTGCTTGGGAAGGCATAATCATACCAAAGTGTAACCAATGTGACCATAAACAACATATACCTACATAGGTATGGGAATAAGGAGAGTAGGAGAGAACAAAGTGATTAAGGGTCATATCAGGGTTCATTTATGTCACCTCCAGCATCAACAAAACCTGGTTTTGGACCACAGCTCTGCCTCTGCCTAGCTTTGAGAACCTGGACAAATTACTAAACTTCTCTAAGGCTCAGTTATCTCACCTGTAAACTGGGGATGATTACAGCAGTTGCCCCATAAAGTTGATACAAAGATTAAATAACTATTGCTTGGAGCTATTTAAACAACTGGTTCACATTAAGTGCTAAATAAGGATTAGCCATCATTATTAAGATGTTTCTGAGAATACTGATGAAAGGAATTAGCTCTAGTTGGGGATGGGAGGTCTTCACACAGTGGTGATATCATTTGACACAAAAGGAGCAGTATTTTTTTTTTTAAATAAAGACAGGTATGAAGGTGAGGAAGGTGAGTCAGAGTGCCAAGTTGACAGAAGGTAATTCCCTGGTGGAGACTGCATTTCTAAGGTGACCTGGGCTTTCCTCAAGTGGTTGAAGTTTGTACCTCTCTACTTCTCGGCTGTATAAGGATTGCTAAGCCAAGCAGGGATCCAGATACCAATTTTCAGGAAATCTGGACACCAAGCCAGCATGATTATAGTTATGACTACTCACCCAGTTCAGGCAGCCATGAGGAACAAACTTTATAAAAACAGGAAGAAGTATTAGCCAAGAATGGCTGAGCCCAATGTACAGACCACATTTTATAGAGGCCAAACGTCATTAAAAGTACTTTAACAGCTTACATAATCTATCTCTCAATATCTCTCCCCCCCCTTCTCTCTTTCTTTCTCTCTCCCTCCCTCCCTCCTTCTCTGTCCCTCTCCTTCTTCCTCTTCCTCTCCCTCTCCCTGTCTCCCCTAAACACCCAAGAAAATAATACACAAATCCAACAACTGCAATTATATACTGGTTCTTATCCTGGCCAGATCCAGTTTCTTTCCATGCCTGATTACACGTCATTTCTACAGTCTTCATTTGTCTCCTAATAGTTCACATATAAAATTACCCTGTCATATTTCAAATCAGTGACTTTCCTGGATACTTGGGATAAAGGGAATATACTTCAGGTAATTCTTACTTAGTTCCGTGTCTTGACATTTGCTAAAAAATTACTGGAAAGCACCATGTTTGCGTAATTCTATCTGCTCCTTTTCATCTCTGCATATAACCATTTAAATGCTGATCTGGAGTGTGAATTCTGCAAAACTTGCCTATTGTAGCGCCCTGCAGCTCTGATAAGACCCAGGCCCGGCACCCCTCTCTTTCTGCTGGACTAGAGAAATGATGGATAAGATGAAAAGGAGGTTAGACCACTTTAGTTTTGTGGCAGGAAGATGGCTTCCTCAAAAAGCCTCGCCTTTAAAAAAAAAAAAAAAGGAAAGAAAAAACCTTACAGGTACTCCCTGTGCCCTGCTGTCGGATACCATCCACCCCCAGTCTCAGGAGGTTCTGCTGTGTGATTGTTTCAGGCTCTCTCCCTCATGAAGAGGTGAACACGTGACCACTGCCATCCATAAAGGCTGAAGTGAGTGTACTTAGCTAAAGGGCATTGCAATAATTTTTCTCTTGCACGTGAGAAAGTTAGCCTTGAAAATTCTCTGGCTCACTGTCTGTTTTTAAATCATCTTTTTATGGGGGGGTGGCCAACGGAGCATATTACGTTAGAACCAAACCCCTCTCATTCCCATATTAATTGCTTTTAAAAACAACAATAACAATTATGATGATGATGATGATGATGATAATAATAATAATAATAATAATAATAAAGGATGGGAGCCCCTCTCAAGCCTCCAGGCTTGCTTTCAAGGCAGTGCTAAAGACTAGATGTTTTAATAGGCAATGCCTCCAAATGCCCACTGTAGAAAAGCAATCCTGGCTGACAAATTAAACTCCATCGGGGCTGGCGCTGTTCTGTGCAGACAACGTGATTCCTTTGGAATCTAGGGTGAATGGTGGCCTGAGAAAGTCACTGAAAAGATTTATACCCCGACTACAAATCAGCTTCTGATTGCAAAGAAATTATTGTCTTTCCCACCCAGGTTTTAGCATGCACTACACCAGAAAAAAATGGTGAGAATCATGACCCCATGTCAGTAAGCACAGCCTGTCCAAAATACAATTTCTCCTTCTTTGTCCTGACTCTTAAAGAGGAGAAAGTGGTGGGGTTTCTGTAATACTGTCAATAATAAAAATAAAATGTTTGCTACAGGGCCCATGGCAGGGCAGAATTCCCATGATGGCCTGGTGGAGGAGATGAGAACAGCCAGGAATTTTGATGTGGGTTTGCCACAGCAAAACTTCGCTGAAGGTTTATGGCAATTTAGCACCCAGATAATTTTTATAAGCACTTGGCCTAAGAGATACAGACAAGTTCACACGTGGTGCTTCCACAGCTTGCCGGACTGAAGTAATGGTTTTTTTTGTTCCTCTCCTCACTCCTCTGTGAAAGGGGTAACTTCAGCCAGGGCGGTCGGAGAGTCCCCAATAAGAAAGAAAGGCCCAGCGCTCTCCTGGGACCTCCCACAGGGTCTGGTTCTGGCCGGCCCTTTCTCCGTGAGAGAGCACACGCCAGGTGAATCTGTACATAGTGCTGCCGGGTTTCTGGGTTAAAGCTTTTTTTCACAAGAGTGTAATTCACTCAACTTGTTCTCCGCAAACTGGATTCCTGTGGGAAAGTTCCAGTTACAACTTAAACCCAGGTCAACTATTTTTCCCTTTCTGATCTGCCTACTGTTCTCTTCATCTTTAACTCTCGAATTGGTACAACCCTTCATACTTTTCCAAAAAGCTGCTTCATAAATAACCGGATCTCATCCTCACCTCTATGTAAAAAGGGCAGTGCTGTTATTCCCATTGGACTCTAAGATTCAGATGGGTGGAGTGACTTGCTCATGGCCAATGTTACCAACTGATGGGGACCCAGGCTCTATATTTCCCAAATCCCCGTAATAAAAATAATGGCTACCATCAATGAATGCTTCTTACCATGCATCAGGCATCATGCCAAGCACTTGATGAACATTACCTCATCTATTCCTTGCGTGAACCCTATAAGGTGGTTTTATTAATCCCATTTTACAGATGAGACATACAGGGTTTATGAGGTTAAATAATTTCCCCAAGGTTAAAGATGCCATAAATGATGAAGCCTCAGTTACAGGTACAAAAGGGAGCCTGTCTGAGTCCCGGCTTAGTCACTGTTATACTGATTCCCAGTCCAATACCTTTTTTTCCTACACAAATCTAATGGTAAATTCAAGCAATGAAAGTTTTCTACGGATCTGAAGATTTCAAATATTAGGTATTACTTTTAAATACCTAATAAACATGTGAAATTACAGTTTTGCCCACTCTGATACTGTCCAACAGAAAACACTCCAAAACTATAAAGGGCTATTTTTGACAGGTGTTCTTACCGGTCCAAATACCATTTGGTTCCATCTCTTAGTTCATTTCACAGAAAAACAAATGTTCCATATAAATTCCTGCATGAAATTTACTAGAATCCCCAGAAAACTTTATGAACATAGTAAGTTCTCAAGACAAACAGCATGGATTAAAATCCCAAATATTACGAACTGACAACCTCTGGAACAGGAGCAAGTTACTGAGCCTCAGGCTTCAGTTTTCTCATGTTTGCATTAGGGATAAAAATACTTACCTCCTAGAGAAGTTGGGAGAAAGTGAGGAGAAAGCACGGGGCACAGTGTAAAGGACCAATCATTATCATAACTATTATCGTTTCTTAGTTATTTCTGGCTCTGCAGAATTTCTCAGGATCGCCCTCGTTTCATTAAGTTGACAAAACCCGACTCCACTCCTTAATGAAGTGTTCCAACACCCTTATATCCTGATAATAAAGCACGCAGTACTCTAACTGGGAGAGAACATACTATCTCATCATTTATAATTCAGCTCCACCTCTCAAAATTATTATTCACCGGGTACTATTAAAACTGTCAAGTCCTCCAGGTCACCCAAGTACTCGTGTCAAATGGGTGTTATTTTACACAAAGTAATGTGTTAATTCAGTCAAATAAGAGCCACCTGAGAAACCAGAATCTCAAAGGACAAGCCAATTCCCCTGACCTACAAAGGGGAGTGGGCTCAAAATATGAGAAATTATTATTTTACTGCGGGGAAAAAAGAGCTTTCCCCCCTCCTAATTATAAGAGATATGCTTAGTAAAGTTAGCAAAATTAAGAACATGTGCATAATAGCAAAGAAAGATGAACCCCAGAAATAGTTACCAGTAACATTTTGGTATCTTTCCATTTTGTCTTTCCACTGTGCATTTTTAAAATGTAATTGGGATCATTCTGCACTCAAAATGTTATATTCTGGGATTTCTTTTCTTTTTGCTCCACTTAAACCACTATAACATCGGCGTTTTCAATGTCGCTGCAGACTCTGCATACGTTTTCATTGGGTGCCGAATACTGCCTGAGCTGGTGTTGTCATAATTTCCTTAACCGTTTCTCTTTGCTGAACTCCCCCAAAAGGCTTTTAAGCTGTCAAGCCCAGGCAAGATTTCTAGACACACCACCGTAACAACGGGGCCTGCCTGTGGTCACGGACTGGGCCACTCTGGGAACGAGCTGCATAACTTCTCACCATTAAGTGAGAAGCACCGTGGGTCCTACTCTCCAAATGCCAACAGACCAGAAGTTCAGCGATGTGTGAACCCCAAATGCCAGCAGTTCTGGGCACAATTACAGCAACTCCTCTAAGATAAATAAAATCATGTTCTCCACCATCCTGGCCACCCACAGGGAGCAGAGGGAAGAGCACAAACACCCCCCCCCCCACTGGAGTCTGTGCTCCAATGCAAACACAGGGCACAGACCTATCTGCTTTTCTCCTCTTCCCCTCTACGGTTCATTTCCAAAAATCACTGTTCCATCACCACTCAGCACCATTTGCCACCGCCAACTGCACCATAAAACCTACTTTTCAAAATCACGTATCATATTCATTTTTTTTTTTTTCAGGGAAAAAAAAAAAAGATCTCAAAAATTCTCACCACAAAAAAAAAAAAACTGTAACCATGTGGTGATGGATGTTAACTAGACCTACGGTGGAGATCATTTTGCAATATATATATATGTCAAATCATTAGATTATACACCCAAATGAATACTATAGTACATGTCACTTATATATCAACTAGAGGCCCCGGTATATGAAAATCGTGCACTCGGGGAGTCCATCAGCCCAGCCTGAGGTCAGGGGTTTCACAGTCTGGGAGCCCTCAGGGGGATGCCTGACTGACAACTTAGGCCCGCCCCCGCCACCACTGCTGCGCCTGCCAGCCATGAGCTGGGGTCAGGGCTTCTGGCTGAATGGCTCTCCCCCTGTGGGAGACGCTCTCTCCTGCGTTAAGCGTCTGCCCCCTGGTCAGTGCACGTCATAGTGACCAGTCATTCCACCATTCAGTCAATTTGCATATTAGCCTTTTATTGTATAGGATTTAATAACTATAAAAATGAATAGGAAAAAAAAGGCGGGGGGATGAAAGCAGAGGGCAAGGGCTATGTAGGAAAAAACAATGTGGACCTTGTGTATAGTTACAGGATGTAACACTGAAGTCAGAAAATGCAATCATCATGCTCGCTCATTACCTTCACACTCAGCCATGACCATCATCTCAAGATCCAAAACTCAGTGCCAGGCCTTTCAATTTGGGAACAGTGGTGTCAAGAAACAACTTGTGAATTACTTTTGCATTTCCCACAGTTAAAACAAACAAACACGGATTTTTTTTTCCCCCAAGCAGTGAAAGTTTCTGCACAGAGAAGACATTTGTGAAATTCTAGGCACAATAGCTGGAATTTTATTTTTCTTTAAATATATTTTACTGATTTTTTACAGAGAGGAAGGGAGAGGGATAGAGAGTTAGAAACATTGATGAGAGAGAAACATCAATCAGCTGCCTCCTGCCCACCCCCTCCTGGGGATGTGCCCACAACTAAGGTCCATGCCCTTAACCAGAATTGAACCCGGGACCCTTCAGTCCGCAGGCTGACGCTCTATCCACTGAGCCAAACCAGTCAGGGCCACAATAGCTGGAATTTTAAACATCTTCATTGCTCCTGTTAAAAACAAGACTAAGAAACAAGACAGAGATTACTACTTCAAGTTGTAAGTCAGGATGGCCTAATGGGAAAAAATAGGCCTTGTGTCAAGAAAAGCTGGGATTGAATTCTGATTCAAGCCTCATCAAGGAGTTTTCTTTGAGTTTTAAATATGGTATCTACACCTCCAAGCACCATCACTGGCAAAGAGCAGGTATGTCTTCCACAGAAAGGATTTCAGTATTATTAACAAAAGTTAGTATCACAAGAAGGAAAGTGTCAGTAGTCAGATTACACTGACGATTCATGAGTACAAATAATGATAAACAAAGCCAAGGACCTAGAGATTAAGAAATTGAGGACTACTGCTTCTCCTTTAAACACATACGTATAGAGCAAACTAAGAACTAGGGAGGTTAAGCACGCACACCCTTCCTAGACTTCTTGGCTTGTCTTGGGGCAATTTGCCCAACAGTGGATCCTCTGGGCACTTTGTGAATTTCCTAACAACTGCAGGACAGGGTTTCCTGTCCCCAAATCAGTCCCCAACCCAGAGCCACAGCCATTCTGCTCAGTCCCAGATCTGGTATCTGCACTGACATACTTTAACCATAGATAGCATTTAAAAAAACCTAATCCATGCTTCAGCCTGCTCAGGGACAAGCCATTCTGACACCTCCCTCTGCTTTGCCTTCTCACTTCAGTTCTTGTCAATAGGCTCCTCTGCCCTTCCTGTTCTAAGCTTTTATAGCCTACTAGAGGCCCAGTGCATGAATGTGTGCACAGGTGGGGTCCCTCTGGGTGGCCTGCCGGGATCGGGCCAAAACCCGCAGTCCAACACCACCTGTAACTCCTACCTGCTGCTCCCCCTCATCCTGACCCCTCTGTGCCTGCCACAGGCTCACACCCCAGTCCCAATTGGGAGAGGCTCGCGCTGCCACAGCAGCACTTGCCAACCATGAGCCCTGCATCTGGCACCCTCCCAAGGGGAGTGGCCTGCGGAATTGGCTGAAACCGGCTCTCTGACATCCCCCAAGAGGTCCCGGATTGCCAAAGGGTTGCAGGCCAGGCTGAGGGACCCCACTGGTGCACAATCGGGAAGGGACCGCAGGAGGGCTCCAGGGCATATGCAGCCCATCTCACTCAGTCCCGATTGGCTGGACCCCAGCAGCAAGCTAACCTACTGGTCCGAGCATCTTCCCCCGGTGGTCAGTGCATGTCATAGCTAGCAGCTGAACAGCCTTAGCATATCATTAGCATATTATGCTTTGATTGGTTGTTCAGTTGTTCTGTAATTTGGTCTATTTGCATATTACCCTTTTATTATATAGGATTCCAGTTCCAGGCACTGCAATCAATTGGCCTTTGTCCTGTTCCTTAAAGGCTAGGCTCTGATTTTTAAATGTCTGCCCCCAAATTCAAAAATATCCACTAGAGGTCTGCCAACTATTGCCACACCTTCTTTGGGTTGGAAGAGCTCCCAACTTTTGCTTGTGCTTAGGCCTGACACTACATGCTGGCCTCCCTGACACTGGTTCACTGCTACATAGCTCTACACAGCCACAGGACTTCATCTTTCTAAGACCTGCGGCTCACATCAACCCCTAATGCAGACAGTCTCCGAGACTCCAAAGACATGATGGGCTGCAAGATCGGTCTCCTCTACCACTTCCTAGATGCCATTGTGTATGAGAACAGAATTATCATCACCTAGTTAACTCATCCCAGAGGACAAAACAGTCTCACTCAACTGTATATTATTTTTTTTAAGATTAGACTTTCCTTCTTCCTCCCCATAGGAACCACCTCAGTCCAGGTCCTCTGAATTGGTCATTCATCCATAACTTGGGAGCCCTGTCACTCCAAATACTACCTCATTATTGTCACTCTCTTGCTTTAGCGACATCAACTGACATACTGACAAATTTTTAGCATCAGAAAGCAGTTTTGGGGACCTACTTTACAACGTCCAGATAAGAAAGTGAGGCTCAGATATTGAGAGCCCTGTACAATATCGAGGTGCAAGTCAGTGGCATTTCTGAAGCTAGAGGGTCCCGGACCTTAGTCTCTCAGGCCACTGACATATTCTTAGATGAACTAGTGACCAAAAGAAATCCTTTCACTCTTCTCTAGAATCTCAATTTCCTCATCCCAGTCTCCACATCTTAATGTTACACTTCCATGTTGTGTTCTTTGAGAAAATCTTTCTTGAAATGCACTTCAAGGTAGAGAAAATCTTTGCTTCCTTAAATTTTTGCACTCAGTTTTGGGTGTTTAGTTGAAAGGGTTAGGAGTCTTGAGTGTTCGCTCTGGAATTCCATGACCTGTGAGGGTGATGTTTCCAGGTGTAACTCTCCCCTGAGTGATAGCCAATCCCAGTGGCCTTGGAGAGGAAAGTCCAGGAACTAATACAAGGAACTGTGAGTAACTTTGGCTAAAATTTTAGAATGCTTGAAACGCAAGGGTCCTTGGAGACCATCTGCTCTAACTACTATTAGTTCCATTTTACAGATGAGGGAACTGAGACCTACGCCATTTGATTCTCAATTCAATATGCTTTTCTCCATGGACCCCCCAGCCTCCCAATAATGCATTCCTCCATATTCTTGAGTAAAAAAGTCGCCCTCAGTCATGCTTCTCTAATGGCCTCAATTAGGGGAACTGTTCCAAAAGCATGTTTGTGGATCTGGACTGTATTTACTTCACACTTCTTCATGATTTCATTTCCACGTGGTTTTATCGTGAGCATTGTTTTAGAAAAGAAAACGAAGTCCAAATCCTTAATACATGGATCTATCACTGTCTCCTTAATACATGGGTCTATCACTGTCTCCTTGATAGACTAGCATGACAAACTTGTATTTTATAAACCAGCTGTGAAACCGAAGTCACACTGGGCAGCCTCTTCTAGCTCTGGTTTTCTTATCTGCAAAATGGGAATAATACCACCTCCTTCTGAGGGTTACGGTGAGAATTAAATAAGATAATGTACTAAGGCAGTTAACATTTAGCTGGGTAAATAACAAGCACTCAATAGATGGCAGCCACATTATCATCATCATCATCATCTCTGTGGATTTTGCCTTGTTCTGCCTGGCTTGCCTTTTTTTTACCTGGTTTGCTAGGTCTAACTTAGGCTGTATGCTCTGCAGTCCTGTGGACTGAAGATGCCCTTAGGTAGAAAGACAGTGTTCCCTAAAAGAAGTGTTTAACCAAGGCCAAGACAATAAAATGAAGGAAAAAACATCAGAACAGAAAAATAGTCAAAATAGTAAGGGTTAGTTTTATACTCTCAGTTATGACAAATTTTGTATCAAATCTGAAACAGATCATGAATGGGCATTACATTGAAACATTTTCCCTCATAATAAATTTATAAGATTATTATTTCAATTTGTTAAACAGGCCCAGACTCAAGCAGATTACCTGGAACATAGCAGGAATTCAATAAATATTTGAATTAGTGAATTAATAAGAAATGGCCATGCCAAATAAGCAAATATGTATCAAAATTCTAAAACAGCTGTATTCACCATTTTATTTATAAGACTAAGTGTTTTTTTTTCAGGTTTTAAAAAAAAATGTACTGAACTTATTGGGGTGACATTAGTTAATAAAATTATATAGGTTTCAAGTGTACAATTTTATAATACATCTGTATATTATATTGTGTTCAAGTCTCCTTCAGTCACCATTTTTTCCACCTTTTACCCTCTTCTATCTTCCCCACTCCTCAAGGCTAAGTAAGTTTTAAAATAATTCTATCTTAACTGGGGGTATCAATCCAAACCTTTTTGTTGGAAACAATGTATAATTTTATCTAATAAAAATATAAGATTTCAAATGTATTTTTTGGAAATTTATGTACATTTTCACTTATTTGTGACTCCTGATAGCCCCAAAGCAGTTCTTTATATCAAGACAAATTATTAGCTTTCACAATAGTATAATAAACAGAGCTATTTCACATTCATTTGGAAATATACTCTCCCAATTATTTTGAGATTTAACAGTCATACATAGCCAAGTAATCTATTATGATTGTTAGTTTCCTTTCAAAAAATGGCTACTTGTATTGTGTTCAAGTCTCCACCAGTCAACTTGGTCACCTAAAAAAACAGAATGTGCAATTATTTCAGTCTCAAAGCTGACAGACTTATTTCCCATTTGTATAGGATCATTTGGATCAACCGTTATATCAGCTTTCCAGTTGTCAGTCCAATACCTTTGTGGACAAGTAGAAAGCTGATGTGCTACTATGTAATAAGAATTCTTAATGACAATGATCATGAGGGGGGTACAGCCAAATAAGACATAGCCTGGTGAGTCTATGGAGCCTGTAGACAGAGTAAGAATGTCACAGGTGAGAGCTCACAAGTGAATTTTAATCCTTGAGTATGCTGAACCAGCACTCTAAAGGGCCTCTTAGAAAATAAGGAATGAATAGGAGTAAAAATGATTACTGGGGCTGGAAAAAATACAGTTATGTCCCCATAAACTGGCTCCGAAGACAACTTCTAAAGAAATGGTTTCAGAACTATTCTCAGCAGTGTAGGTATTACAGGAATAGGTGATAACTCCAAACAACCCCCACCGCACCCCCTCTCCCCCCCCACACACACACTCCTTTATTTATTCTGGTGAATTTATTAAAAAGAAACAAAAAATCTGGGTCAGTAGTTGACACACTTCAAGCCCGATTGTCTTCCATGAACTGAACTTGATCTTTCTCTCTCCTCCAAAGCCAGAATTAAACTTTTCCCAGGTAAGAGCTGCCTTTCTTACAGATATATTGTCAACTGCTTCCCCCTCCTTTTTTTTTTGTTTGTTTCTTTCTTTCCATTTTTCCTCCCTCACTCCTTCCTTGCTTCCTTTTTCTCCTTTTTTCCCCTATCTGGGAACACACCAAAATGTGAAGAGAAAAAGTTGAAAAGTATAAAAATGCTTTACAGTCATAACCAATTCTTTTCAAACAGTTAGCAAACCTGGTCCTTCTCATTTTGAACAATTACAGCCGAGAGGAGGATCTGGTTTCAAAGTGCAGCTGCTCATTTGAAGTGGGATAGGCATGGTTAATTTTTCCAATGAGAAAATGGTGATGAATAGAATTGAAAATAAAGATATCTCTAAAGCTAGACTAAAAAAATATTTTAACTCAAGGAGGTCATCAATTTAGAAATATTACCCAGAGAATTTTCAAATCACAGAGAGGAGCTTGCAGAAAATCTTGTGACTACAAATGAAAAGTATGCCTTGGAGAGCAGTTTAAAGAAAAGTCACAGTAGTCACATATGCAACTCTAAACCCTGCAACATCCAGCTGCAGAGAGCTCCTAGGAGGCCACTGGGATCCCACCGCATACAATTATCTTCTTTGTAAACCACACAGCAATAGTAACAAAGGGCTCTACAGTTTTTATTAATAAAAGCTTATTGCAGTTTGCAATAATATTTAAATTCTCATGACTTTAGAATATTATTTTGCAGGCTAAAACAGATGATCTTTAAAACTACATTCCATAGGGGTCACACACGTATGCTCCTTTTGTGAATATTCATCTAGGCAAATACAGTTAATTTGTACACTTCTGTGTATGTATGCCATGCTTCAATTAAAAGTTGACTAATTTAAAAGAAGTTATACTCAATCCTCTCCTTCCATATGAAATGCTTTTTTTCTGGACCCATTTTTTAAAATACTGCAAAACTGCACATCTCTTTCAAAGTCGTATGGAAAAAAAAACAAACCTGTATGCTATTTAGCAATGTTATTTTATTCTTTTGGGTTTCATAACCTTAAGTCTTCTCTTTTGATAAAAAAAAAAAAATCCACTCTCTCATATTTTAATTTCCCATCCATCACATATAATTCTTCCTATTTATGCCTACTAATACCTTTCAGAATAACCAAAGACCACCATTGGTCATGGAGCGCCTTCACTTTATTGGTGTAACACTATAACTGGCATATTTTTTCTTTCTAAAAGCAGTCTTTACATTTACCAAAGGGCATAATCAGCACTCCAGCCTGCTGCCTTGTGGGATTTTATCAATAATGTAGTTAATAAACAGAGGCTTTGTGGATAACCGCACTGTTATAGGTTAGCTAAGAACTCATACCTTTCCTTCGACTTCCATCTTAAAAATTCATGAATTAAGAAAACCTCAGTGGAGGGGGGAGGTGATCTGTGAAACAGGTCATTCTCATTTGTCACTGAAATTACTGACTCTCGAAGTCTGCGTTTACTATTGTGCTAAATTATTTATTTTCAAGGAAATAAGTGGGGGAATCTCAAAATGACCGTTAAGACATCTGCCTGAAAAATACCTTTTGTAAGAATCAATTAAGATAGGTATGTTTATGCTCGCCACTAAAAAAATGGTGAGGAACTCAAGTTTTTTGTTTAGTTTTATGTGAACCATTTTCTGTAGCCAACTGCCTGAAAAATGTCAGATTGCTTTATACTTCCACCCAACAGTGACTGGCATTTACTCTCAGTAAGCAGAAGTTGTCACAGACGACAGAAAGTGATTAGCAATCACTTGCTACACGACATGAGATAGTCTTAAAACTCCCATTTACCCCCTACGGAACCAATATCTCAGCTCATTCTGGAGAATGAGAAGGAGGATTTCTCCAGCAACTGACATAAGTGAAAATATGAGCCCCAGCTCTGTAGAATGCAACACATTTGGTCACAAAGGAAAATGAAAGCAAGCCCCCTAATACTAACTCCAGACACTTTAGCTGGAGAAAAACAGCCTGCATCCCATAACATTTTATGATAGCAAATGAGATGCAGGCAATGTAATTTCACTTATGTGATTCACTTACAAGCAATGCAAATGCAATCTTGCTGATTACATTTAAAACAAAAGACTGAATCTGCTTATTTATAGAGCAGACCCATAGTCATGCAAACATCAGGCTCCCCCCTGCCTGGTGTGGAACAAAAAGGAAACAACCTGGCTGGAAGACCTTTTCATCGCTACAGAAAGAAAAATGATGTTAACGGGAGCCCCGGCTTGACCCAATATGCTTAATAATGTGGCTTCTTGGTGCCCTTAATAGAAAACAAGGTCAGCTGTGTGTAATGTTAGCTGAGGTGTTCAACCCACATGTAAACAATGTCCAATGCTTTATCTGTTTTTTCAATGGCCATAGGAAAGTGGTCAGTAAGCACGTGCGTCTATGTTTAATTTTAAACCTTCATTTATCTGTGGGTGGAGGTGGCTTGTGTACACACACATTTCTGTGTATGGACAATAAAAATGCTACAACCAATATATTCATTAGCTGGACTCCTCGTGATGCATATTTTATGAACTCTGCCCAGTAAGTTGGCATCTTGAGCACTCCAGAACTACTCATTTTAGTCATCACCAAAAGTAAAGCTTTTATGAGATAATTTTTCTATTATGCAGTTCACCAGTTAGAACTCTGTGAAAGGTGCTGCCCGATGTCATCTCTGACCTCCCCAGAAAAGCAGATTTGGAACAATTCTCCTACTTTCTGTGATGCTCAGCTTTTAAAGATCTAACAGTTATTTCCGGCTCATGACCAGCAACAGAACCAATGCCCAGCTGCCAGCCACTGTACCCACATCCTAGGCATTTACTGATCACTAGATCTGCAGCACACTAGGCAAGGATCGTGGCCAGAGCCAACTTGGGCCCAGCTACAGTTTTAACAATAAAGAAGTTTAACATGATACCTCACACCTTCCACAGAGCCTTCACCCAGAGGAAAATTGCATGTGGCTGGTAATGCTCCTTGTGGAATGACTTGTGGCCCTAGGGTTTCTCCATCTTAATGAAGAAGACACACTTCAATGGTCTACCAAGTGATGCTAACATGAATGATGGATAACAGAAGCAATTTTCTGGGCAATAGCACAACTTCTTCTTAGTCAGAGAGACATCACTTCCAAATTCTCAAAAATGGAGATGCCTTTGAAGTTATCCTCCATCATTGATATTTAACTATAGTCAGGCCTCAAAACTGTACTCAAATTGAACTCTGTAAAATTTGTGTTGACGCATCTAACCTACCATCTTCGTGTCTCTGAATGGAAAAGACCTAGAAGCCTAGCACAGGTTTGCTCATTTCCACACAGCGCAAGCACTGGGCCAGAAACCATTTCACTTGTTTGGAATGTGAGCCATTATCCAAGCCCACGGCATATGGTTGCACACTTCTCAACTCCCACATCCCAGCAAAAATGCAACTGCTGTCCAAGTGTGCACAGTCTCTGAGGAGTGGTTTCTGGAGCCCTGGGGTCCAGAAGCTACTGCCAGACCTGAGAGGAATCAAGGGACACCAGAGTGGTAAGAACAGGAGGAAATATTCTGAAATGAAAGCTAAGTGTGATTCTCCATAGCAGAAAATAGCTGCGCCTGTTTCATTCATACTGCTTTCCATCGCAGGGGGCCTCCTGCAGAGAGCCTACCTCCTTTCATGTGTGGGACAAGAATCAGCCCTAAAGACACATTGACCATGTTGGGGTATATCTACAGAGAAAAATCAGGAAATAAAATGGGAAAGTAGTGTGATAAAATTAAGTCAGATACCTGAAAAAATTCTTATTTCAGACATGTGCTTGAAGAAATTTTCCCTAGTTTCTCCTATTCAGTTAGGTCTTATTATCTATCCCAGTGATCGGCAAACTGTGGCTCACGAGCCACATGTGGCTCTTTGGACCCTTGACTGTGGCTCTTCCACAAAATACCATGTGCGGGCGCGCATGTACAGTGTGATTGAAACTTCGTGGCCCATGCGCAGAAGTCGGTTTTCGGCTCTCAAAAGAAATTTCAATCGTTGTACTGTTGATATTTGGTTCTGTTGACAAATGAGTTTGCCGACCACTGATCTATCCCAAACTGTAAGTTCCTTAAGCACTTTCTGCTCAGTAAGGGTCAGAAAGAGATACACACCGTACTGCAAACCAGCTGTCATATGTGACCTTCATCAGGTTTCTCAATCTCTCTGGGTGGCCAATTGGCCATATGCAAAATTCTCTACATGTGCTTCCTCGCAGTGAACACCAGCACATAAGTATACAAAAATATGCCTTGATATTCTATTAATAATAATACACATGATATTTTTATCAAATATTATTTAATTCAGGCTCGACTGTCTCCCTAAATAGGCAAAACACCCCTATCAGATGAAGACTGAGTGGTTTACAGATCTACATTTTTATGACAATTACACCCAAGAAGACATTTCTTCATTTCTTCATCAGTAACTACTTCTTTTTTTTAATATATTTTATTTATTTTTTTACAGAGAGGAAGGGATAGAGGGATAGAGAGTTAGAAACATCAATGAGAGAGAAACATCGATCAGCTGCCTCCTGCACAGTCCCCACTGGGGATGTGCCCGCAACCAAGGTACATGCCCTTGACTAGAATCGAACCCGGGACCCTTGAGTCCGCAGGCTGACGCTCTATCCACTGAGCCAAACCAGTCAGGGCAGTAACTACTTCTTCATGGTAGCAGGTACTGCGCTGTGTCCTGGGGATAAAAGAATAAGCCGAACAGCCACGATCCCTGCCCCCAATGCTACTTCCAGTAAATACTTATTGATTTATTTGACTGAAACATTTTCAATGGCATCCAACTTTCCCATACTTCCCACGCATCTTGCTCATTTACTCCATGTCCTGCAGATGGTATCCAAGACTCCCATCAAGTCAAACAACTCTTTTCCCTAATTCATTTAGTTTAGTGGTTCTCATTTCCCCATAAAGGTATTAGAGGGCAGCAGACCCACAAAGGAGGCCTTAATCACTTAATGCCAAAATATGAGAGCTGCCAACAAACCATCCTTCAGATATTGTTGAGTGAGTGACAGGAGGGGGCAGGGTAGTCAGCAAACTGCAAGGAGGAACATGAAGCAAGTGATTTGGCAATGACTACTGCTTGGGTGAGCGTTGACGACAACAGGAATGACCCTCTAAAGAGGATGGGAAGGTTTTAAACTCCTTGATAATTTACGGTGAGGACAAAACAGCATAGGAAATACACATGAGAGACTGTTTATTGATTTGTCGAAGATGTATTTGATTACTGAGTCCCAGGACATGGCAGAGGTTTCGAGATCAACCAGCATCAACCCTGCCCTGGCAGAGCTTCCAGTCTAGGAAGGGAAATGCTGACATCTTGGTGTCCTCTTATATTTGCAAATGTAAATTTCAACATGGAGGTCATTGGTGCTGGACTGTTTGTGAATTTAAGATCTTTCTCCCAGGTGAAGCGTTGTTCTAGGCTCTGAGAAACAACTGGGAAAAGGAGAGATTACACACACTTTCTTCTACTCTGGCCAGAGGAACGCAGCAGCTGCCTCTCTGTCTTGGTACTTTTTACCCTCACCCCAAGATCTCCTAGTTACTTCCTGAGTTATATGAAACAGAAAGATACACAACCACTACGTATTTTATATCTTTAATGGCTTTTCCCAATTCACCTCGATCGTTACTGGCTTTGCCTGCACTCAGCCTCGTGTATGTGTGCACTCAAGCACACATATAACCTTAGTCTCTGGGGGTGCCATCCCCCATCATTTCCAGCTGTCGTGGAAGCTGTTCTAACTCTGATCACAATGATAATACCAATATGAGCCAACACTCTGATAGGACTTACTGTGTCCCAGGAACCGTTTTAGGTACTATGCATATATCAATTGGCTTAACACTCACAACAGCTATAGAGGTAGGTACTAACCCCTCCCCTCCCTCATTTACAGATGAGAGCCCAGAGAGGTTAAGTAACTTGTCCAAAGTCAAACAGCTAATAAGAGGAAGATTAAGACTCAAACCTTGGCAACCTGGTTCTAGAGTTCATATTCTTAAACACTGCACTGTGCTTCTCTATCTGCTCACACAGTAAAGCTCAGAACATATTCCAGACCCTTAGGCATTTATTCCAAAACTACTTAGTAAAGCCTTGTATGATAAACTCGACTACATTTCCTTAAGGTACCACGCGTTCACACATATTTCTAAAATCTAAGGAAGTGACCAAAAAGAGGGAGAGGATGGTGGAAACAAATGCACCCAATTCTATGTGCCTTGAATGCACTCATGGCCCCCTAATCTGACTCCACATGTGAGCAAACAAAATACATAAATCGGAGTAGATTGGTTGTTCATATAAACAATTCAGAGCCTTATCATGCCTTTGTGAACTGACTCCAATTCATCAAAAATGTAGGAGCAGGTTATATATGTCACCCTCCATTAACTGAAACATACCAATAAATTTCCAAAATGTAGGACTCAGCACCAAAAACATATATATAAATATAGATATAGATAATGGAGAAATCCCCACATCTATTGCAGAACTCCATGCAGCCTATGTCTCCTCTGTGCAGTCTGGGATCATGCATAATGCAACACCGCGACTGCTAACAGCAGGCGCGCAGCAGATAATTTACACTTGTTTTTATGGACACGAGGAACTGATCTTTGAAGCTGTCCCTAATGAGATTCCGCTTGGCCCTAACAGCATCCTGAGAGAGTGTTCCGGTTTTCTACTTGGCATCCGGTGCATATTTATAATGCAGAATACAAGCTCATTTAAATTGCACATGTGGATTTTGGTGTCTTTCCTATTTTATAGTAAGATTTTCATATACTAAGGAGCGCTGACTCCTCAATTACTAAACCATACTTTACCTAAACAGTGTCACTGCCTGTAGCTACAGGTAACCTATCAAAGAGGCAGGTCCATCAAAGCGCTTCTATCTACAGGCCAAAAGATCCCCCAACATTCTAGTCCACACTCAAGTCCAGAAACTCAATTATATCCTCAGCCAAAGGGCATCTCTAGGAAGCCTGATTATGCAACACTTTCCTTGGGAGACACAGTCTCAAGGGCAGTTAGGGAGAAAACCAGACGTCAGCCACCTAAATTGAAAACTTCCTGCCCCAAAGTGCTGGTAATGCACACCTCTCTTTCCTATTATCTCCCCTCTTTTAAGTTCTATTTCATGTAAAATTCTTCCTTAAGCTCGGCACTTTACATGTTTTTTTTTATTGTTTGGTTTTTCAAGAGGTTTGTAGTTGAGTCACCCATAATTAGAACTCCATTACATACTTAAAGTTCATTTGTTTTACTTTAAATCAAAACTTTCAAAAGGTT
This sequence comes from Corynorhinus townsendii, assembly GCA_026230045.1. NCBI lineage: Eukaryota > Metazoa > Chordata > Mammalia > Chiroptera > Vespertilionidae > Corynorhinus > Corynorhinus townsendii. Next base: position 23,033,390 of record JAPDVU010000008.1, on the reverse strand, counting down.
TTCAATTATTATATTACACTAATGTTGTATTATCCAAATTGCAGATTTCTGTCAAATAGTTCCTCTATAAGAGCTTGTAGAGCTTACTAGTTCAAAAGAAAAAACAAGCCAAGTTGTTAGAAAACATCTGAGTACAGAATAAAATTGCATGATTCCCATGATAACAAATGATCCACTTTCATGGTCTTCATTTCCCGGTAAACTCCACATATTAAGGGTAGTTATTAGTCAGATTCCCATTAATCGGGCTGAAATCTATCCTAATTAATTTCACATTTCTAACCAATAGTTGTTGACTTCCAGTGGGATCAATAAATGAGCATTTTACAAAGAGTTTAAACAATATAGTTCCTAATGCTCAGTTTTTAAGTTAAAGAAAAATATAGGAAATTCAAATATTTAGGATCCAATTGAAAGTGAAACTGATGTTTATCCTGAGAGCTTACTACTGCCAATGTAAAAGTCAGCTGAAGGCAGACTAGACTGTAAAGTTCGTAAAGGAGTATCAGAAATGCTCACTCTGAACTTCATCCAGCTCCATCCTAAAAAAAAACACGGAGACTTATGTTATCCTTTTTAAAGTCAAGTCTAAACACATACTCTCAAAATGAATGAATGATTACAAGGGAGCACACAGTAAGAGAACACTGAATCTTTGCACACCCAACTTTCATTCATTCATTCAACAGGTACTTGGAGCCTGCGTAATGTGCCTAATGCTGTGACAGTTGCTGTTGAAGGAGGCAGGCAAAAAAACACAAGAAAAAGAGAGTTGCTGCCTTCATAGAGGGTAGAGCCTAGTGGAAGAAAGTCTTTTCACAAACAATTAGAAAATACACTTATGGTAAGTGTGACCGTGGGAAAGCATTACTTATAGGTACTCTGGTTTCGCCCAATCCAGAGAGTGGTGATCTGAAGTCCCCTAAAGAAGTGACAAAGGTGGAGGGAAGGAAATAGTATTTAGGGAGGAAGGCTGTGGACGTCATTCTGAACCACAAAGTTTGGGACCAGCCTGCTCTCTCTCTCTGCACCTCTCGGTACCTCTCCACCTGGAGAAATGAAAAATACAAAATGCAGGGTGCGTGCCTAGGAAGTTGGATTTACAACGTATATCCCCTTCAATGTCAGCACGGAATCCAGACAGAAGACCTTGGGAAAAATCAGCGGACAGATCACCAAAGTTGGCACTAACTGCTGCCAAATGTCTGGCTGGCACCAATGTACAGGCTCAATTGGCCATAAAAAAAACTCACTATAGTCTTGCTCCTCTCAAAGGAAATCATTTTGCAATCCACAATGAGGCTTACCCAGAGGCCAGTCTTAGGGGGAGGTCTTGAATTTGGAGCTTAACTCAATTGCACGGTTTAGGGCAAGAGTTTCAGGTTTCAGATGGGCAGGCAGGTAATCTGATCCCATCTGACTTTTAACGGCTTCTAAGAAATCCAAAGTGTGAAATCCTTTTCCCAGCCTCCCCAAGAGCAGTCTAAGGGTGCTTTTTGCCAGCCTCCATTCTCCTCCTCCCAGTCTCATACTCTCCTACTCAAACTGTAATAAAGTCTGAGACATTAATTTAATATTCATTTCTTAATCCAAAAGTCTGATCAAAATCTGTGTTCTAGTCATTTGTTTATTTTTTCCTTTGTTTCTCTTGCCCTAGGAGATATATCAGTGAAAATATGAGATGTTTGAGATTTTACTGCCTATGTTTTCTTCTAGGACTTTTATGGTTTCACAACTTACATTTAAGTCTTCCATACATTTTGAGTTTATTCTTAGTTGTTATCAGCCCATTCAGGTTTTCTGATTCATCCTGAGTTTTGGAAGATTGTATATTTCTAGGAATTTGTCCATTTCACCCAGGTTATCCAGTTCTTTGGCATATAGTTGTTCATAGTATTTTCTTACAATCCTTTGTATTTCTGTGATGAGAGTTGTTACTTACCCTCTTTTGTTTCTGATTTGAGTCTTCTCTATTTGTTCTTGATAAGTCAGTCTGACTAAAGGTTCATCATTGTTGTTTATCTTTTCAAAGAACCAGCTCTTGATTTCATTGATCTTTTGTATTGGCTTTTCAGTCTCTTGTCATTTATTTCCACTCTGACCTTTATTATTTCCTTCCTTCTACATACTCTGGGCTTTTGTCATTCTCTTCCTAATTCTTTTAGTTGTAGGGTTAGATTGTTTATTTGAGCTTTTTGTTGTTTCTTCAAGTAGGACTGTAATTCTAAGATCCCTCTCAGAATTGCTTTTGCTGTGTCCCAGAGATTTGGGGTTGTGTGTCCATTTTCATTTGTCTCCAGGAAGTTTTTATTTCTTCCTTGATCTCACTGGTAAGCCTTTCATTGTTAATAACATGCTATATAGCCTTCATGTGTTTGAATGTTCTTGATTTGTTTTCTGTAGTTGTTTTCTAGTTTCATGCCATTGTAATCCAAGAAGATGCTTGATATGATTTCAATTTTCCTGAATCTGTTAAAACTTATTTTGTGTCCTAACATGCAGTCTATCCTTGAGAATGATCCTTGTGTCCTTGAGAAGAATGTATATTCTGCTGCTCTGGGATTAAATGTTCGGCAAATATCAATCAAATCCATCTGATCTAGTGTGTTAAGATTGCTGTTTCCTTGTTGATTTTTTTTATCTAGAAGATCTATCCAGTGATGTCAGTAGGGTGTTAAAGTTCCATACTATGAGTGTATTGCTATCCAGCTCTCTCTTAAAGCCCACCAAGAGGTTTTTTATGTATTTAGGTACTCCTATGTTGGGTGTGTTTATGTTTACAGAGGTTATATTTTCATGTTGGATCGATCCCCTTAGTGTTAGGTAGTGACCTTCTTTGTCTATGGTCATGGTCTTTTTTTTAAGTCTATTTTATTAGATATGAGTATTGCTACCCTAGCTTTTCTTGTTAGTTTCCATTTCCATGGAATATTTTTCCCAACCCTTCACTTTTAGTCTGTGTGATCTTTTGTTCTAAGGTGGATCTTTTGTAGATAGCATATATGTGGGTCATGTTTTCTTATGCATTCAACTACCCTATGTCTTTTGACTGGAGCAGTTAAGGCATTTTCACTTAAGGTTATGATTGCTAGGAACTTATTTATTGCCTTTTTTACTTTATACCTATGTTCCTCTCTCTCTTCATTTCTTCTTCTTCTTAAAGCCGTCCCTTTAACATTTCTTGAAATGCTGGTTTGCTGGCAATGTACTCCTTTAGCCTTTTTTTTCTTTTTCTGAGAAGTTCTTTATTTCACCTTCAATTTTAAATGATAGCCTTGCTGGATAGAGCTGTACTGGATTCAGGTCCTGGCTTTTCATTACTTTGAATACTTCATGCCAATTCCTTCTGGCCTGAAGTGTTTCTGTTGAGAAACCAGCTGACAGTCTAATGCAAGCATGCCATGTTTGACATGTTTGATCTAATGGGAACTCTCCCTTGTAGGTAACTGTCTCTCTCTTACTGCCTTTAAGATTATTTCTTTGTCTTTAATGTTTGTCATTTTAATTATATGTCTTGGTGTGGGTCTCTTGGGGTTCTAGATTGGGACTCTGTGCTTTTTGGACTTATGTGACTATTTCGTTCACCAGGTTAGAGAAGTCGTCTGTCATTATTTCTTTAAACAGGTTCTTTATTCTTTGCTCACTTTCTTCTCCTTCTGGCATCCTTATGATGCAGATGTTATGTTTCATGTTGTCCCAAAGTTCCCTTAAACTATTCTGCTTTTCAATTTGTTTTTCTTTTTGCTGCTCTAATAGGGTGTTTTGTTCTACTTTGTCTTCCAATTCACTGATTAGATCTTCTGCTTCATTCAGTCTACTTTTAATTCCTTCCAGTGTATTCTTTTTCCCCCTTGTGTATCCACCTGAATAGTCAGGGAACTTCACCTATTTTATTTAGGTTTTCATTTTTTCAAATTCCAACCTAAAGCTAAATACAATTGGAAACCAGTAAGCACTACGTTTGTTCCAAAGGAGTAGGATCATTCAGATCTACTCCAGTAAAGTGTGCAATGCTTCAGAGCAAAGCTTTCCAGTGTATTCTTGATCATAGATATGGTAGCCTTCATTTCTAACTGGTTCTCATTCATAGATGTAGTTTCCACTAAGTTCCTTGTAATTCTCACTAAGTTTTTGAGCAGCCTTATAACCATTAGTTTGACTCTGATAAATTGCTTGCCTCCATTTCATTTCACTTTTTCTGGAGCTTCTTCTTTTTCTTTCATTTGGGAGTTATATCTTTGCCCCCCATTTTTGCTGTCCCTTTGTTCTTGTTTCCATGTATTAGCTCAAACTGCTATGGCTCTCAGTCTTTGTGGGGTGGCCTTTTGAAGTAGGTGTCCTATGGGACCCAGTATTGCAGTCTCTTTAATCTCTTGAGCTGGATGCTCTAGGAATGCCCCTTGTGTGGGTTATTTGGGCTCTCATATTGTAATTGGGTCTTAATTGTTGTCCCATTCACAGGTGAGTTCTCCATTCAGGCTGGCTGACTATGAGGCTCAACCCCAACCATGTCACGCAAACTGTTATGCAGGTGCCGACAGAACAAGACAAAACACAACAATACAAAACAAAAACATAAAAGTCCCCTACAACAACAACAAAAACAACCACTACAGAAAAGAGAATTAGGAAAGAGTTAAGAGAACAATACAAAAGAGAAAAATACTCAAAGAAATAAAGGGAAGGAAAAAATATGAAAAGAAAGAGGAAGAAAAAATAAGAACAAAGAATAGGAAAAGAAAAATGGCATAAAAGAAAAGAGGAATGAAAATAAAAAGGAGAAAGAAAATTGAGACAAAAATAAGAGAAAGAAAACAGTACAAAAAGACTAGAGTAAGAAAAGCAAAAAGAAAAATAAGAGTATGAAGGCCTAAACAGACACAAAAACAATAACAAAGCAATAAAAAATAAAGAAAATAATGCAAAACAAAAAGCAAAGTGGATTTCATCTGGGCAGTGTTTAGTACCTCCTAGCAGCTCCCTTTGGATCTTGCTCTTATGTTGACTGAGGCTGACTATGTACGCCATTTCTGGGCCTCCTGGGAGGTACTTTGGTGCTAGCCACTGTCAGAAGCTGCCCATGTTTTGCTCTTGGCAATGTGTTTGAAGCTTCAAGCGATCCATGGTTTGTGGCTGCCTCCACAAGTCTTGGCTGTGCGCAGGAGGGGCCAGGCTGTGCCCTAGAGTGGGTTTGTTAACAGCATGGGGCCTTGAGGTGGATCAGCAAACATCACAAGCACTATGTGATGTGATCTCTGCCTACTGGCCAGCTTCCAGACTTAATTACTGAAAAGGCTGTTTCTGAGAGGGTTTGGGGCAGAATCAGGAGGATTCAACCTCTGGGTCTCCTGTCAAGGGAGGTGTCATTCAGATTTCAGTGAAGATGGGTGTGTTTCCCATCCAAGCACCACACTGTCCCAGAATATTTCCCTGACCTAATCCAGATGGAACCCCTTGTATGCAGTCTGGTGGAGTCTGCTGGAAGCTTGGAGTGTCTATCAGTTCTCCCATGAGGAGGAAACATATTAGGACAGTGGGGGGACTGGCTCCACTCAAAAGTCAATCATTGATGCCTCCTGGGTCTCTGAGACTGTTTAGACCCATAGGCATGGCCTCTGCTTCTGCCTCCTCAGCAGAGATCAAGATGCAGGGTGGGGCAAGCAGGATTTCTTAGTGTCTACATCAAACTAAAAAGCTTCTGTACAGCAAAAGAAATCAGCAACAAAATTAAAAGGGAGCTCACTGTATGGGAGAACATATTTGCCAATGATATATCTGATAAGGGATAATATCCAAAATATACGAAGAACTCATACAACTTAATACCAGAAAGACAATCCAATTAAAAAATGGGCAAGGAACCTGAATAGACACTTTTCCAAAAATAACATACAAATGCTTAATAGACATGAGAAAAATGTTCAACATCACTAATCATCAGATAAATGCAAATTAGAACTACAATGAGGTATATCACCTCACACCTGCCAGAATGGCTACCATCAATAAATCAACGAACAACAAGTGCCGGCGAGGATGTGAGAAAAAGAAACCCTAGTACACTGCTGGTGGGAATACAGCGGGTGCCACCACTGTGGAAAGCACTATGGAGATTCCTCAAAAAAATTAAAATTGGAACGGCCCTTTGACCCAGAGATCCCACTTCTGCGAATATATTCTTAGAATCCAGTAACACCAATTGGAAAGAATATATGCACCCCTATGTTCATAGCAGTGTTATTTACAATAGCTAAGACTAGAAGACAACCCAAGTGCCCATCAGTAGATGAGTGAATAAAAAGGTGGTGGTATATTTACACAACGGAATATAATGAGGCTATAAAAAAAGAAGATCTCTTACCCTTTGTGACAGCATGGATATTATGCTAAGTGAAATAAGCCAGTCAGAGAAATACAAATATCACATGATCTCACTTATATGTGGAATCTAATGAGCAAAATAGGTCCAGAGGCATGTATGCATGGAACAGAATCACAGATCTCAGAGAGGATGGGAATGGGGCGGGGATAGAAAGAGATTAACCAAAAAACATATATGCATACATGCATTACCCATGGACACAGACAATAGTGTGGGGAAGGCCTGGAATGGGGCGAGGAGCTGGTTGGACAGGGGTAAAGGACAAGAAAATGGGGGACATCTTTAATATGTCAACAATAAAAAAAATCTGTGTTCTAAAATGGTGCAGACACACCTCCCTTTAAAAAAACACTGAGAGAGAGAGAGGAATTAAGAGAGAAATGGAAGTAGAATGTATAGAAATGATGTTTTATTTCAGGAACAATACTATATGAGTCCTTATGAACCTGGAAGAACATTTTCTGGTTCCAAGGAAACCAAAGGCAGCAAACCCAAGCAAAACCCACAACATTGGTAAAAGGCACATCTCTTAGAGTTCCACTGTCCCAGGCAGAAGGCAGTAAACTGAGGTAAGTATTTATTAAGTCCGTGCCCTGGCTAACAGTAGGTTAACACAGACTCAATTCTTCCCTCCTCGTGTGGGAATCACTTGGGAGAACCCGAAAAACTTTAAGAGCCGGAGGCGGGGAGAAACACTTCTCAAGAATAAATAGACACACCAAACTTAATGGCATTTATTATTAATTATTGTGCTTAATAATAATAGCTAACATGCAATGAGCATTGAGATACTGTGCTCAGTTCTTTCCTAAGCACTAAGTATCATCTAATATAACCTTCAACATTACCTATTAAAGTATACACTGAGTGGCCAGATTATTATGATTTCTGAACACATAATAATCTGGCCACTCAGTGTATATCCTATATAATAAAAGGCTAATATGCAAATTGTCCCCTTAACCAGGAGTTCGACCAGCAGGCAGGCCGGCCAACCACCCATGTCCCCTCCCCCTGGCCAGACCCCACCCATGCACAAATTCATACACCAGGCCTCTAATACACACACACACTGAGTGGCCAGATTATTATGCGTTCAGAGATCATAATAATATGGCCACTCAGTGTATATATGTATATTATTATAATCCCCACGGTAAAGACGAAACACTCATAGTAGAGAATATATATAAACACATGCAAGGAGCATGGGAATGGAGAGACAGACTGGATTCTGAATATACTTTTTTTTTTAACTCTTCAAGTGATTTTTTTATATTTTTAAATATGCCTACATGTCTGCTTAGCAACCACCACTCCACTCCCCAAACTCTCCCCTGCAAAATATACGCATTCTTCCTCTCTCTCTCTCCTGTTCTTCTGTTTATGGCTTTATTAAGATACTAAGTCCAGCCGTGGCTCTTGCTGCCTGTGGTACAACACCTCGCAAAACAGCACTGCTGGTTTATAAGGTGATACAACCTTCCCTGCAGAGCGTGGGGGCATGATTAAAACCGACTAATGGCCAGAAAGCCCATTTTCATTCTACACTTGACAAAATAAACACCTCGTAAAGGCAGGTAAGCAGAAGCTACTTTTCACTCTGGACTGCTTTGTCTTAATAACCTTTGAAAGGGAGGAACCGACTGCAGGGAACTTCCAGCCTCTGGCACACACAAAACACAATTATGGCACAAGGCAATGGCAAAACCCCTTCCGTAAAGTTAAATTATTCCCCCCCTCTCCTCAATACAGACCGGTGCTGAACTGCAAAGGTTTTTTCTGGCTGCCGTAGTGGGATCTAACCAACCCTGTCTTTAAAATGAGGACATTTGATTTCCCTGAAATCAATTCCCGAAAAGGGCTAATTTCCACCCCCTTCTTTTGTCCACAGCAAATGAAGCTCCACTTACATGTTGGAGAAAATATTACAAAACATTCCTTTTTTTTTTTCTTCTCTCAAAGTGCAGAATTTATGGTAACAGATAATTAACAACAAATGACAAACAATCTGAGTAGTAAAGGTCCCGGTTTGGTTGCCAAGATGATGGGATCAAATTCCAAGATAAACAGTGGAGCGTGCCGGCTGCCATTAATGTGGTGGAGGGGTCGAGATGGACAGATGCAAAACAGACTAGCCATCTACCATCAAGGCGCACAGTGTGGGGCAAGCAACCTCCCACGGGGTTACTATTTCCCTCTGAATTCTCCAGAGTGTCAGTGGGTGAGGGGGTGGGTCAAGGCTCACTCCACTATGCGGAACATCCAAGCCTTTCTTTTTCACAGAGAGAAAAAAATTAGTTTCTTCTTTGAACTGCATTACGGAAGAGTCAGAAATGCATACCCTTTAGGAGCCAACACCGCTTTCCCAACTCTGTTGTTGCTTCTTCCCAAAGGTTTGCCCTTCCCCATTCCTCTCTTCTTTAAGCTTGAGACAAAATAGGTTTCAGTGCTGCCAGCTGTGCCCAAAATGTGAGGGGTAAGAGCCAGGTGAAAAGAAGTTAACCTGTAAAAGTCAGAATCTGAGCACAACATATGGTAAGGCTCCTTGATACTAACAGATGGCGAACCTTGGGAAATCGCAATTGCAGATATTCTTACATTTCTCAAAAGCAAGTTCATGGGTCGCTATTCGTCAAGCAGATTTTTTTTTAAATACTGAAACACAAACCTAAATTTTTGAATTACCTAACAAATTGTTCCTTCTCAGAGATCAAAACAGGCAAATGCATAAAAAAAAATTGGTATTTTAATCCTTTCAAATGCTGGATTCATTGGTATGTAGAATTAGCATGCATACCCCAGAAAACTGAGATGCAGTTTATCTTATCTCCCCGTTGACTCATGTTTAGAGATACTGACACTCTCCTGGTGTTAGTCAAGCCCAAGACCAGGGACATCATAATTGCAAGGAAGAGTTATGAGCTAATGAATATATCTGCTAGGCCCGCCCTCCCCCTCTCCCGCTCTCCTTCACACATGCCCTCAGTTTTCTCTTCTCCATAAAACATGCATCTTCTCATTACACACCCTGCCTATCCAAGCAGGAGTACTATGTAAAAGCTAGGCATTTAAAAAAAGAAAAAGAAAAAAGGAGCACATTAAATATAAGGTAGAACCAAGAGCAATGGGTATGATATTTGTGATTTAAAAAAAAAATCAATCTAATATAGTCTAATAGGGTCTGTGGTTATCTTTGAAGTCCTAGGGCAAAGCAAAATGAAACAAAAGGGAGAAAATTTTTCCAAAACTCAGGCCCAAAATAGAGCTGGTAAAATGTCTCTGTCATAGCAAAAGGCTAAATCTTTCAGGAAATTAAGAGAAACATGCTGAGGTTGCTTAGCTGGTGGGAGACTTAATTTTTTCTTAATTTCAGCCTTTTAAGCCTTTGTGCAAAACACATTTTTAACTAAGCGTACAATATGTATTGGTCTGTGGCCCAAATACCACAAGTGAGCCACTTTCCTTAGCCAATCAGCGTAAATGCCAAAATAGCCCACTGCAAGATGGGAAATGATATTTTTCTAACTCAAGAATTATCGAGCTGGAAGGTTTCAGAGACTAGCTGTACAAAGAAACAAATGGCTCTAAGAAGAGTCCATGTCATGGTGTAGCGCCCTGCAATATTTTAAGGAAGCCACTGCCAACAGTGGAACTTCGAGAATGGTTTAATTTGCACGTGGAATTTTAAAAGCTCTGTTTGCTTTATTAAATGGTGTTAGTTTTTCTTTTTTTTTTTTCAACTAGTGTCAAGAGCTTTACTACTTAATATAAAACTCCACAAAAATTTAAACCAACTAGGGGAGCTTATATTCTTGATTTGTGGTAAGGAAGAGAGAAAAAAAAGCCTACAAAAATGCATTTTCTTATTTGCATCCATTTATCCTTCTACAGGGGCAGAAATGGAAAACAAGAAATCTTCAAAGCAAAATAGAACAAAAATATGCAGACCCAAATACTGCAAGGGCCAATAAATCCAACCAAGTTTCCTCTCAGCAGAGTTAGTATTTCTATACAAAGTCTCCAACTGTACTTTGTACATTAAAACACACACAAAACGGCAGACTGACACGGTGGTCTGCACAAGTGTGGTAGTTTTATCCGCACTGATATTGAAATAATAGCCTAATCATGCCAGAGCAGCTCCTGAAACGTCTAGTTTTGAGTATGCTATGAAAATCTAAAAGGGGAAAAAGACATGGGAAGGAGAGAGCTAAGGAAATACTGCAAAGGAATCAAAACGAGCTGATGGATAGATCTTCTGAGACGCAGGGAGCTTTTTCTTCTTTGTGAAAACAGTTCCGAACTACCTGGGTTTTTTTATACAAAATGTGGTAGATACACTGGCAGTACTTTGTTTTTAGATCTTAAAATCTGCATCTTCATAAGCTCTGAAGTCTCCAAATTAAAATTAAATATGTCTCAAATGCAGACTCTCCATTACATTACTTCCTGGTTAGCTTGCCTTGCCATTTTGCATATTTTTATCGAAACATTTCCATGAAAGACATTTAAAAAAAAACTCTGTATTTTGAACAAGATACAGATTCAACCCGTAAGCAGAGGTGATATGATTGTTTTCGTTTTATATGTCTATTCATCGATGGCGGCCACACTCTCCCTATGATTCTTGTTTTACCTCTATAAATGTACGTTAAGTATTTCAGAATCTGAAATCCAGGAATACCATACTACAGAGGATCTGCTTTATGTATCAGAATTCTTTACCCTCCCAGAGAGTTAAATAACCAAAAACACAAACAAGAAATACCACCAGTTATGCAACATACAGCTCGGGCTCTAAGAAAAAATCCATATGGACAAAAAAAGATATGTCTGATTTTAGCCTGGCTTTCTAAAGCTCGAATGCAAACAAAGAAATCTACAGAATAGGGGAAAAGTCAGCTGTACAACAAAGTCAACTGTCACGGACCACAAGACCAGTACCCTCAGGGAATATAGAGGGAAAAAACTTATTTTAAAAAAGAAAGGGGAGAGGAAAAGAAAAATACCCTGTTTATATATGAGTGCAAACTAAAAGGGCCATTCAGCATCTCCATGATGAATTTCAGATTGAAAACATTAACAAAAATTATGGCCATGCTAATGTGCGGGCCAGTGATAAATTTGTAATGAGAATGAGAAAGTGGCTTACCAAGAGAAAAATGTTTCGAATTTTTTTTTTTTTCCAAACAGCTAATGCAGCCCAGCTCTGTAGCAAAGGACGAAATTCTACCTTCTTCAGCAAGTGCAATTTTACAGAGCCCCAGACATTCATTCATTCATTGATATTACTCTCCCTCTGTCTGAGAGTTAGGGGTCATTTTTCTTCTCCCTCCACCATATCTCTATGATGCCTCCCTATTATATTCTTTCCCTGCAGAATATCACTAATGATGAGAGATTTGTGTTCTTAATTTCAAATAGACTAAAGAAAAGATAAAACACAGACGAAATCCTAAATTGCCAGAGTGAGAAGGTATGATGCTAAAGGGTATCAATTCCAATAGTTGAGGAGGAACCTGAAATTCAGAGAAGCCCAAATTTCTAAGGATCATAGACCTAACTAGTGGCCAAGTCAGGACTAGAATCCAAGTTCCCTTAAACACCGTCAAGTAGTGTCCTACAGCACGCTGTTTATTCACGGATACTATAGAATGCCAGCTTCCAAAAATGAATTTGAAGGTACTTCTTTAAAAATTACACTTCAGGTAATGGACTAAGATAACAAGTAGGCAGCATCCTTGGCACTTCTCTCATCCTCCCACACATGAGCAAGTTGAATTGTATTGAACCACGAATAGCCTTTGGTCTATTCCTTGGTACCACCTAAGGAAGTGAGGCTCAAAGGAAGTAGATTTGCAGCAAAGGGAGCTTTTATTGCATATGTTGCAGACAAAGCAGGAGGAATTGTAGATAAGTTATATTTTTGTCGTTCTTTAAAAAATGTTTTCATCAAAAAAGTATTAAATATTTTTACTTTATATACTTAACATAGTTGTTAAGTATATAAAGTAAAAACTGAAAGGTCTTTTACCCAACACTCCTTTAGCAAATTCATTCCCATATTTATTCCCTACATAGTCATCAGTAATGTTGGTATTTATCTTTCTACACTTTTATATTTTTTTAAACCAAATAACACAATTCTGTAACACTCTTCTGTAATTTTGTTTTTGTACCTAAGGATATCTAATACTGCCCTGAAATAAATATTTACTTCCTACCACATAAGAATGAAACTTCAGATCAAACAAACAAAATCCTTTAAGAATTTTGGCATGGAATGATCACCCACACACCCTAAATGCTTCAGATCAAAATGCCCAATTAAACACTGACATGCTATAGAGTTCAACAATGCAACAAGAACATAAGTCATTGTCAGGTTTTATACCACCAAGCAGTTCAGAAATAAAAGTATTAACCAACCATTATCTCATGCTCTCCAAGTAGTGGGAAAGACCATAAATATTATCCCAACATCTGTTTATCAAGTGCTATTTTTCAGCCATTATATATCATATGCATCATCTCATTTAATGCTCACAACCATTATAAAGGGTCATTAAACCCATTTTACAGATGAGAAGACTGAGGTTCAGTAATCTGTCCATCATGACCTAACCAAGCCTGTAACTAACTGGTGGGATCCGCATTTATTGAGATCTATTATTTCAGACCTCATTCTCAGCCACCATATGAATGTTGTCCTCAATTCCCAACTCAAGCTGTACCCTTTGCACTCAACCCTGGTTATTATGATTAACTCTTGGTGCTTCTGTTTTAACCTCTGTCAAGAGGGGAGTCTAAGGCATTGGTGGGGGTTACAAGGACCTGAGACCAGCCCACATGAAGGAAGGCCACTGTGATATCCTAGAGAACAACCAAGCAACACTCAGCTCACTGGATTCCTTCTCTCTTGAGACGGTCACTCCCATGGAGCAATTAAAGGTAGGTGAGACACTCCTAAGCTCTGATCCGAAAAATCAGGATATCTGCCAACCCACCTAGAAAAGTTCGCTGGAAAACACTTACCAGTGAGTTATTTTTTTTATTCATTTATTTATACTCTACTGGTTTTCAAAATGAATGGAAACAACTTATAATTAAAGAAAAACAAATGCAGAATTTATAAAACAACCATTAATGATAATATCTACCATTTATTGAGTATAACCAAGCACTTAGCACTCCTCTAAGGAATTTACGAGTAATACTGTTTTTAACCTTCAAAGTAACCTTTTGAGATAGGCACTACTTTATTGTCCACATTTTACAAGTGGAAAAAAAACAGAAACGTGGATACATTTCTCTGTGTCTGGTTGCACTACTAGTAAGAGGTGCAACCAGTTTTAAATCCAACAATCTGATTCCACTGGAGATGTTCACCACTGTGCTATAGTGTCTCCCAAAACAAGTGCAAAAGAACCAGAGCTAAGTAAGATCCCAGGATCACTTTGTAAGGTCATATATGATTGTCTAACCACTATCCTATACATCTGAAACTAACATAAAATAATATTGAATGTAAACTGAAAAATAAATTATTTAAAAAAAGACCCAAAGGGTGTTGACAACCAAAGATATACGCAAATAACGTAACTAAAACTGAAAATAAAATTTGTTTTGAGCTTCTTAACAACCAATCCTTAAAGAAAAAGGTGAGGAATTAAGCAAGTTACCAACCAGCCTGGTTAGTGTGGGACTAAGGGTCTCTCAGAACACAGAACTTTCAGTGCAAAAACTGAGATGGTTGGACACTCTACTAAAAAGTTCTGATAATCTATATATATAAAAAACCCTAACATGCAAATAGACCGAACAACTGGTCACTATGACGTGCGCTGACCACCAGGGGGCGCGCACAAAACATGGCAGGCATCGGCAGCAGGCGGCAGAGCGTGGAACATGGCGGGCATTGGCCACAGAGGGATGGTGGAGCAGGTGAGCAGGGGAGCCAGACCAAGGCACAGTACCAGTCGCTGTCATCAGGGCAAGCCTCTGGTGGTTACTGAAAATTCTTTGCTCCTGTGCGCCGTGGTCCTGCCTGGTGCTCACACCCGCTGCTGGTGCTGGAGCCGCTACTCCAGCGCCAGCCCCAATCACCCCAATCGCCCCAATCGCTCGGCACCATCAGTAGGTGCGAGCAGCAGCTGCGGGCCCCGAATGCCCCTTGGGGTTTCTCCACCTTCCCCTGCTCCTGAGGGACAATCGGGGCCAGCTCTGCTTGCATCCACTGCTGGCGCTGGCCCCAATTGCTCCACGCTATCAGCATGTGGGAGTGGTAGCAGCGGGATCGGGGCTTCCGGCAGACAGTGGACCGGGGACCATGGCGGGAGGGTCTGGGTGGGGGCTCGGAGGATGGGCCAAGACCTGCCCCTCCGCCCACTGCAGCCTCGAGGCCTACAGTTCCTTTCAAGGTGCACTAATAGTGCACTGGGCCCCTAGTATTTTATAAGGCCTCAGATAATTAAAAACATACAAAATCATTACGGTGCTTTCAAACCTACATTGGTTCCTTTGGCAGCTCCTCCCACCATCATTAAATACTAAATAATTCTCTCAACAATCTTATTGAGAAAGATGAAAGGGTTATAGAAAAATAAAGCCCTGTTAATTGTTGGTTTTTAATCAGCACACCTATTAGTGTGTTTAAGAGTCTGGGTAAGAGGGGCACGCAAATTCTGGGTTAAATTCTGCCCTGCCAACTCTAGCTGTGTTTTAATTTTCTTTCCCAAGGTCACATAGGATTGCTTTCTTTAAAAAAAAAAAAATCTTCCTGCCTGGCCAGCATAACTCAGTGGTTGAGCTTCAACCTATAAACTAGGAGATCACAGTTTGATTCCCGGTCTGGGCACATGCCTGAGTGGCAGGCTCGATCCCTAGTGTGAGGCATGCAGGAGGCAGCCGTTCAATGATTCTCTGCATCATTAATGTTTCTATATCTCTCTCCCTCTCCCTTCCTCTCTGAAATAATTAAAAAATATTTTGTAAAAAACGTCTCTATATCACAGAGATGCAGGCCAGTGGGTTTTAGAAAGCTTGGTGGCAGCCTCATCAGAACTCACAGGTAACAGCAAACCAAGACCAAGCAGTAAACTTCTTAAAGCCAGTTGAACAACAGCTCTGAAATCAGTGATGGGCTTCATGAAGATGGGAGCAGGTCTTACGTGTCTGTGTTCCTCCCAAAGCAACAGCTTGCAAATAGTTATTGTCTTGGTTGCCATCTTCATCTTAGGATGTCAGAGCTATAAGATCCATAACTATCATTTGGTGCAAATGTTTACTGATGAGTAGACTGAGGCCTGGAGAAAGGAAGTAAGTTGACAAAGGGAGGTCACAAAGCTGAGATGAGACTAACTGAATTAAATGGGAAGTGAGCTCGTCCTTAATTATGGTGAGAAAACCCCAAAAAGGCTGCATGAAAGAAAACCACGGATCATCTAAAGAAGCAAGATTACAACTCCAATCCAGGTGATCTGCCACGTGTCTTCATAGGCCTCAGTTTTAAGTGAAAAAGGAAAACAAATGTTTTAAGGATCCCATGCAAAATAAATAACATTTCAAGTGGAAAAGACAAAATATCTTCAGGGAGAGGAGTAAAGCTCTCTGTGACTTGTAAAAAATTAAAAAAAAAAAAAAAGACAAGAAATTTTAAGACTAAATATTTTATGGATATTTTCCAGCCAATTGAAGTTTATATTTGGACTAAGGGCAATCTTTTTAAAAAAAAAAATTACAGAAATGTAACATTAGCACATTTCACCAAAATATTTGGATGCCTAGCATGGGCCCAGTCACTGCCAAGGCATGAAACATGAAAAAGTAAAGGCAAGGAAAAGGTGGGTCAACATCTTGAAAACAGCCATACACCTTCATTCAAATACTCACAATGTTAAAACAGCTCAGAAAAATTCCAATTAAAATCTCCAAATCTCAAACATAATTTCTTATCTCAATGCACAATACAATCAAATCAATGGATGGATTGAGCAATCAATCAGTATTTCTTGAACACCTGTTACCTACTCAATCCCTGCCTTTAAGAAATAAATGAGAGAGAGAGAGAGAGAGAGAGAGAGAGAGAGAGAGAGAAGAGGTTTCACAGATATAGAACAGCCTGAACTGGCTCTGAGGCATTTGATGAGCTGAGCATGGCACCAAGATGGAAAGGCTCAGGGTGTGCTCAGGTGACAGAGAGCCAACTTGTGTGGCTGGAGCAAAGGGTTCAGGTAGGAAGCCCTCAGTGGGTGATAAAGATGAAAAGGCAAGCTGGATCCAGACCATGGAAGAATCCTCTACTCAAAGGTGGGAAGGCAATCTGGAAAAAGAGCTCCCCAGATGTCCAGGCTACCATTACAAACCCCATTTGTCAAGCTTTTTTTTCAAAAAAGGTATAATCTGGTCCTTCGAATATTTCACAGCTAGATCTAAGCAGATCAGTTCTAAGGTTAAATGACCTTTAAAATATCTCTGTGTATCCACAGTTCAGGAGTGGACTCTTATGGCTACAAATAAGCGAAGACTAAGCTGAGATTCCCTGTCAGTCATTCTCCCAGAATCTAGGGCAAAACATACTTTCTTTTGCCTAAAAGGGAACAGAATCCAGAAAGTACTTTGCAATTCTTTAATGCAAAATGTCACCCCAGCAAAACAGAGCTAAAGTATCCTAAGTCCACAAATCCTGTCACATATTTGAAGAAAAAGAAATTATTAGAAATAGGAGAATAAAATAAATCTTGAAATGAATACACAGTTATTGTTCGGAAAAACCATTTTAACCAAAAAAAAAATATGATTTACCTTAAAACTGTTCCTTAAAATCATGCTAGCAATCCTTCATAATCATGAATATATTCTGATTTAAAGCAGGTATAAAATTCTCAGAAATAGTAGCATACCAACCATTTACAAGGATTTCTTTCTCTTTTTCTTTAGAAATCCCATAATATGGAAATTGAGTGTTTCTACTGGATATATTTGCAAAGTAACATCCTATTATACACTAATATCCAAGTAGTCAAGAAAAAGATCTTGTTTGGTTAGTGTTTCTAAATTTGAGTGTGTGTGTGTGTGTGTGTGTGTGTGTGTGTGTGTGTGTCTTTTGAGGGAGGGCGGCCCCACTATTTTTTTAAATGCCCAAATAAAACCATTACTAAAAAAACAAAAAGAGCTTGTGACTTAGACATGCCCTGAGTTCAATTTGCCAGGGATGGCAAAAACAGTCAACAGAGCCCTAACTTCCTTTCTCTCTTGACTATACAATAGTTTCCAAAGAGGTTTAGTCCTTCTATGAAAGACGCATGTTAGCCATTGGAAGGGTCTCATAGAGAATGAGCACCAGGCCTTGAATAAACAAGGGAGATGGTGACCTTTTGCCCCATCTGCTGAAAGCCCCACACATCCTGTGGCAGAGGAACAGAAAAAAGCCGGTGTGCATCCAGGTGCTGCAAAATCCTGCCTCTTGATTTCTCCCACACTTTGTTCCTGAAACAGTTTAAACTGCACTTGATTTAAACAGTATTAGGGGGTGAGAGAAAAGTCCAATTCCTGGAATCAAGTGCTCCACCGTCCCTTAGACCTTTGTTCCCTGTTGGAGTGGTGCACATGCAGCACACTTTCCACTAGCAACAGGCAAGGCAGCGGATTTAGCAGGGGCTGAACAATTAGTCCCAATGAGGCCTATTTCCCAGCTGAATGTAAAGGGGTAGTAAGGTGAGGTGAAGGAGGAAACTAGAAATTTTCAAGAAGTGTTTCCTCATGGAGACCAGCAATACAACGTAAAGCAAACTGAGCTAGGGGATCAGGAGGCGACTCTGCCAAAATTCACTGTGTGACATTAGGCAAAGACCTTAACCTCTCTGATGTTATCCATAAAATGTGGGCAATCTATCACCACCCATGAGAGGCTCTGAAAATCAAATTGTGGTTGAAAGTACTCTGACAATCTGAGGTGTTACACAGATGTAGGGTATTCCTCCAAGCTATATTGGGGACCACAGATAAGCATCTGTTTTGCGAATCATAGGTCTTTTATCCTCCCCGGCAGAAGTCATCAGTGACTTTCTTATTTTATGTCTATTTTCTTGATTGCTAGTTTTTAAAAGTTCACGAGCCATACTTACATATGTACATGTGGCGGCTGGAATCTGCTCTGGTTGATGTTGTAGTGCGTGAATGCCTGGGTGGGGTTAGAGCTGTATTCATCCACCGATATGGTAACTTTGCCTTGAGAAGGAATCCCATGTGCCATCCTTCCTCTCTATAGGCATGAGCAATTCACAGCTTTCCGGAGCGAAGGATGGAAGCAGGCATGGTGCACTTCAGCCAACCTCTGAACCCAAGGATCTACTCATCAATACTGCTGTGCGTTTCTGAGGGGGAAAAAAATTGTAAAATGAGAACAAAGAAAAAGAGGGTGTTCAACTGTGACACCCGGACATGAAATTGGTTCCAGAAAAAAATCTCAATATGTGTTGCTGTCTCGTGGATACAACCTTTTCCAACTCTCTACCCTGTGAGCACTTCAGAGTGGACATAACACTCCATGTGACACCGCTGGCTGCCAGCAAATCATTTCAATGGTGTTCAAACGAAGATTTCCTCTTTAATTATAATTATGGCACTTAACATGAATTACAGAAGGGCCATATCCCCAGTTGCCATGGAGTCTAACTAGAAATGGTTTGTGCTTGAAGTGGGAGAGTCTTCCTGCTAATTGGAATATTGGGTCCGTACAAAGTTGGTGTCATATAATAATTTGAAATCTCAGTGCCTAACACAGCCATAACATGCAATAACCTATGTAAGTTTAAAAAGCTGTGCTCATAACAAATGTCTGTGTGTACCTGTACTACACACATCATATATGCACACATTAAACATATTTTTTTTCTTTTATGAGGTAGCTCCCAAAATACATAGTTACTCAATGCCTGGTATACATATGCATTCAACTCCGGCAAAGAACTTCAGGGTAAGGCAAATCCTTCATGCTAAATCGAACATCATGTCTCTAAAGACTGCAGTCACTTGGAGGAAAGGCAAACACACCCAGGCTTGGACCATCACTTTGGATGCATTCATAACCACCGCTCTTCCAGGCGGGAGGAAGCACTAAAGGAGGGGGACCATTACATCTCCCACCTGCCTCATTCTTGCTTGTTGCTGCATAATTCTCAGTAATTAACTTCACACTTTTTTTTTTAACCTTTCCACTAGTTTTGAATCTTCTTTTAAATGTCAATATATGATTTGCTGCACTGGGTCCAGAAATGAGGATGTTTACTTTTATAGCAGGTGTGCAAAGGCTGGGCAAGCACAGCCCTGCGTGGAGGCTGTTGCTATCGATCAGTGCAGTAGGGGAGCAGCGGCAGGCAGCACAGTCCTCGGGTAACCCTTGGGTGACCCGCTCTCTTACTTTAAGTGCTCCACGTCCGAATCCGTTTGCCATTGTGCACCATTAAGCTTCTGAGTCTTAGCTGCTCTCTCAAATAAAAATATGTAGAATAACAAGATTAGATTTAAATTTGGCATGAAACACCTTAAATATCAAGCAAAAGGCAGATGGCCTGCTATAGGCCATTTATTTTATTATTTTGCAACCCGGGGCTTGTGTCGTCCTCCATATGCTAGCTGGGCTGAGAAATTCCACACCGTACCACTCAAATCATGGCCTTGTTCATCTCAGCAAAGCGAGCTGAACAGCACCCAACCTTGCCTGCGTTCCTCATGCACAAAGGCACTGCCCAAGGAAGAGTCCCTGGTGCGCTGGCATTTTAAACAGTGTCCCTTTGGGTTCTCTTTCTTCTTCCTGACTTCTTGGGAGGTACGAGTCCTTTAAGCACCAGTTGACAGACAAGCAGGCCAGTAGGATTAACGAAATTAAAGTCTTTCCCTGCCCCTCTGATGTAAGATATCTATAAGAACTGCTTACGAATCATAATGTAGCAGTTTTCATACCAAGTTTGCAGCTGTTTCTTTAATTTCCCCCACAATTATATTTTACTGTTATTTTGCAGAACAGTAAAACACAACACCTGCTTCAAATTGCAGTCCTGTTCTAAGTACTGTAATTCTCTTTTGAGACACAAAGTACCGAGACAGTACTGAAGCGCAAAACTGCATAATTGTGCCATGCTGAAAAGTAAATACAAATGAAAACATCTTCCTGTTATAGAAATGACTGCCATTAAAAAGAATGTTAGCCATCAAAGCACAGAGGGGGAAAAACACACACACACATTTCCAGACTGCAAGAACTTACAGCGTCTGCACAATTAGAGAGTGATGTAAAAATTGCATGGCAATTCTTAGGTTCCTGCCATCAATGTCTATTGTGTGAAATACAGAACATGAAGAAGCGAAGGCAACAAAATTCATGTCTAGACCATTGTGACCTCTCAGTAGCAACCCTTGCCCTCAATGCCAGAAACAGTTTAAATATTTCTGGAATAAACTCACTAATTAAAATAAAATATATATACCCATTATGTAAATATCTATGCAATGACTTACAGGAGTTAGCATTAGACCCTGCCATTGGAAGCCTAGAAGAGACGGGACGTAGAAGGTTATCAATTCACACACCTAAATGATCCGCTCTACCCTAAAAAGTCAACGTAGGCTTGCCTTTTCTATCAAGTGAACATCTGTGCCTGTTTGCACCTTTGCCCCAGCAAGACAAACAGAGTATCTTTTCATCAGCAAGCACAGGCCCCTATAACTCTGAATGGCTAAATGGGTGGCTGACACCTCATTTGAATTCATCTTAACCATGTTCTCTTTCAAATGCTTTATCAAAACAGTGCACCTGCAGTGTCTATCTTCTTTAATCTGAGTCCTTTGAAGAAAATGTCAGACTGAGGCAGAGAGCTTCAAAACTTTCACAGGAGCCTTTACAGACAAGTCAATAAAAAGCTATTTTTTAAAATGCTATGTTTACCCCCACTCACATCATAAAATGAACTTATCCTACGAATTTTAAACACCAACACATGGGAAAGACCTTTTTGGGTAAATTCTCAGAAACGGGACAAGGATCTTCCCTCCTCTACCTGGAAAATCTGTTAAAAGCTCGAAACAAGACACAATGATACGCTGCCTACAGCTATCAAGAAGCTACATCACCCTGCTTCACACAGTTAGGCAGTGAAACCTTGCAAATGATCAGATTTTGGAGCATCTCATCACACTTTCATTACTTTTTACATATAATAAAGAGACCAGTATTTCTTTTTAAGTTTTTCATTTTTCAACACATTTGCTCCACAAAACAAAGGAACCCAGTACTAAATGCCAGGAATCCTAAAGAAAAATGAAAAAGGGACTAGCATTGCCAAACATTCATGCTGGGTGTTAGTTTGACTTTTCTCTTTAAAAAAAAAAAAAAAAAAAAAAAAAGCCCTGTGAGCACATTTTGCATTTCCTAGACAGCAGTCATTTCTCCTGTCCCTTAAGCTGTGCAACTTGCAATGTGCCCCTCCCCAGGAATCTAGTTGGAAAACATTTTAAAGTTTGCTGGCAATGAAAGGATTAAACGCTGAGGAATTAAATAACTGTCTCCACCTCCTAGACACCAGAAGTCCAATTTACCGAAAGTTTCAAAGTAGCAACTCATGACCTCTCTCCCCAAGCACCGCATGGCATAGCCTGTGTGAAAGGAGCCCGCGATTTCGTCGTTTAAGGATGCTCATTTTATCCACGTGCACTAAGAAGATCGCCTGACCGCCTGGCCAGACTTTGGAGCTCGCCCGCTCCAACAGCGCCAAATTTCGTTCTCCTCCCTCTTGCTGCACAGATCCAGTGATCGCTGAAACTCCCGCCTTTGCTCTTGTGTGCCCACCTCCAGTTACTCATCCCTGAATCCCAGAGCGATTCTCACAAGCCTTCCTGGCGGCTACTCCGCCTGGGTTTCGGGACGGATGCAAAAAGTTCCACGTGCCGCTGTCCACAGAGCGCCCTCCCTTCCGCCGCACTTACACCTGAACTTGTCTCCAGCACTGCGGACACCCGGCTGGCACATGCTTTGGGAGAGGAAGGGCAGGACTTTTCTCCCGCGCCTCTGGCTACGCGTAGAGTCTATATACGGTGGGGCGGGGGGCGCGGAATTCTCTACTTTGGATTGGTGTGTTTGTTTTAAATCGGGGGGAGGGGGGGGCTCACCAACTACACGCGCACACACACACGCACACACACACTCTCTCTCACAGGCTCGCCCTGCCCTCGCGGCTCACGGCCGGCTCGTCCGGGCTACAGCTCCCCCTTCCTTCCTGGAGCACCAGCTCGCCTTACTCGCTTAGTCCCGGGTTGCCACTGCCCTCGCCTCTGCCGCCGCCGCCGCCGCCGCTGCTGCCGCCGCTGCTGGCACTGCTGGTGCTGGCGCTCGCGGCCCCGGCTCCGCCGAGCGCCTGTCTTTCTCTCCCTCTCCCCCAGCCCGGGATTGATTGATGACCACTGGCGGCCAATGGCTCTGACACCGCGCCATCCTCGCAAAGGCATCATAGCCCCACGCCCCCGACGTCAGTCTCCCGGGCGCGTTGGCATCCCCGAACCCGCCGAGCGGAGCTTCCTTGCCCGGAGCCTCCGCCGTGGCCTCCCCGCTCTCCTCCCCGGAGCTGCCGGGCTGCTTCTCAGGAGCCGCGGAAAAAGGAAGGGGGGAGAAGCCAGCGAAGGTTGGAAAGGGGTGTGAAAGCCACGGATTCCCCCCTCCTTTGGAAACCTTTTCTTTCACTTAAAGTTTTATTTGTGTGTGTTTTTCACGTCCTGACCGGTTTGTGTTTGTTTGCAACATCTCAAATCAATTACATATTTTTCATGACCCGAATTCGCACTTAATTTGGGGTGTGCTGGGGGGGAGGGTTAATATGCTATAAACCTACCCCATTGGGGCATCCTTCATTTCTTTTCTTGCTGGTGGATTCTAACCCTCTCCCCAATCTCCAGTAAAATGCCACCTTCGTTTCCTAGGCCGCAAACCCCCGGAATTCAAAGGCTTTACAAAGATAACCCTGTTAACGTGTAAATAGCAAAGAAACTCCCGCCTCTCTCCAGAAGAAATCGTGCGGCAACGGTTACTTTTTCTCGCCTCTTGTCCCCAGTCCCCCGGCCCGAGTCACCGACTCGCTCCGCCGGCTGCGATCGTGAAGACCGGAGGCGGCAGGGGAGAGCGAGGTCGGGGCGCGGGGACCGGGTGAGAAACAGCCCGGCGCGAGAGCGGCGCGCGTGCGGGCGGCCGGGGGCGGCGGCGGAGCGCAGCCCGAGCACAAAGCTGCGCGGCGCCTTCCCGGCCACCGCACCGCGCCCGGGCCGCCGCGGACGCCTGGGGTGCGGGCCAACACAATGCACCCGGGCCTAGGCCGGGGCGGCTCGAACGCATAACCCCGGGACTTTCTAGTAAACAGCTCGCCTTGCCCTCGACCCCACCCCCATCCCCGCTGCCGGGCTTTCGCCGCTGCCCCTCACCGACACCCTCTTCTCTCCACGTAAAAAATCCCAGTGGAGGAGGAGGCGGGGACCTGGGGACCCCGAGGGGTCGGGGCCGAGGACTGGGGGGAGGGGAGAAGAGCAGAGGGGCAGGATGGGGAGTAGGAGGGAGACAGCTCCTAAAAAAAGACTTCGCTTTCGTTCGGAGGTAGAAAATAAGCCCTCCTCGGGTTCCGAATTGTCCGGGAAGCGCCCGCTCATGCGAATGTCAGGGGCACGGGGGCAGCTGCGGTCCTCTGCCTCCGAGCCCCCCGCACGCGCCTCTGACAAGGCACCTCTCACCCGGGCTCCGCTTTGTGTGTGCATTTTTTCCCTTCCTCTCGCGCTCCGCACCGGGCGCCCGGCTGCCTCCTCCCCCTCCCCCGCCCGCCGCCTCCCTTCCCGGGGTGGATTACCTTTCCCGGGCTGCGCTCCGGGTCCGGGGGATGCCTTCAGCGCCCGGCGAGCAGGCGATCCATCGTTGAGCGGCCGGAGCCGGCGGGAGGCGCGCTGGGGGCGCGCGGGGGTGGTGAGGGGCGCGGGCGGGCCAGAACCTTCGACCTCCGAGGTCCCACAGCGGGCTGGGGCCGAGGGCCGGGGGGCGCGGCGCGAGAGGGAGGCGGGGGGTGGGGGAGAAAGGACAAGAGCAGCCTCGATCTAGGGAGAGAGCGAACGAGGGGGCGAGGAGGGAGAGCGAGGGCGCGGCGAGCCGGAGGGAGCGGTGCAGTGACAGGGACTGCCACTGGGGTCAAAGGAGCACAGCTCCAGGAAGCTAGGCGGCCAAGGCGCCGCTCCGTGCGCGCTCCCCGGCGGGACCCCGCGCCCCCGCGCGCCCCTCCTTCAGCCCCGGCCCAGTCGAACCCCCGCCTGCGCCCCGGGGCTTCGAGGTTGCAGGAGGAGGCGGAGGCAACTGAGGGCGAGGCCGGCAGCCTGCTGGCGCTCCCGGGTCAAACAGGCGGCAGGAAGCTGAGCTGCAAGTTCATCATCATAAGTGTGATCAGCGTAAAAATGATAGGGGTTCGGGGAGGAGTGCTATGGAACCCCAGAACAAATAAAGGGAGTTTTCCCTCCAGAAGGGCGTCTTTTGCAAAGAGAGCACCCCGGCCTCCCACCCACTGACCTGCCAGGCGCTGTTTGGAGTCCTGGCAGAGCTACAGGGCGCGGAGCTCGCCGCTGGGGCAAGGCGAGAGGCCTGGGGCACTGCGCTCAGACCAAAGAAAGCGACCCTGGGTCCCCTCCCATCCGCCGAACTTAGGCTTCCTGGGGGAGAGCTATGCTCCCTTTCCTCAAGCCTTTCAACTCGCCAGATATACACATACACGCACATACCCCTTTCTCTCTGCAATGTTGTTCCTGGGAAAGAAAAAGCCAACCCAACTGAAAATGTTTTCACCTTCATGAATTAAGGCACGTTCAAGATAGGGAGTTGAGGAGAGGCAGACTCTAGTTGTTTTCATTTTTGTCTTTGGGGTTCATTTTCCCCAAAAGATAAGCCCTTCCAAAACGTTTTAAAAAGCAAAGTTCATCCTATTTTCTCTGCTACTTTGGATAAGGGGGGAGGGGGGAAGGTTTTCAGAATTGTATGCAAACAACGTAAGGAAAGGGAAAGCCGCTGAAATGATAGAAGACGAGGAAAAGAAGGCTTTTAGAAAACTTGGTTGGCAAGGCTGTCTGTGAAAGATGAGGTGGCCCTGTGATGTTATGCCATTGTCAGAGCTGAAGGAATTGGACGGCAACCAGATTAATTCCTTTCCAGGAGTCAGACTCAAAGATCTAGCCATTCTCCAAAGGGAAACCCAATGGGTGTGTGTGTGTGAGAGAGAGAGAAGTGTGCTAAGTAGACTATGTGACAACTGACTAGACATGCTGGCTGAAATTATATCCCCTAAAAATAAAAAGGAGCCATTTCAACCTGGTCTGTGGCCTCCATGCTGAGACTAATTGGTTTCCAGGGTCTGGGGAGGAAGGGAGAGAGGCTGGTAGGAGCCCCTATAAAAAAGATCAAACGGACTTCACTTGAAAATATTTCCCTTTTACAATAGGCTTTCCTGGCACTTGAATTTTAAGTAACCTATCTCTTATGCCTGGGCTGAAATGAAGGAGGAAAGGGTCTTGCTAATGTATTTATTTTGTTTTACAGTGTGCCTGGAGTGTCAGTACTTGTCAAATGTGCTGGGATCAAGGGACAGTGGCTACCCTTGCCCAGCACAAATCACAGCAATCGACACTGACATTAAAGAATGCCAAAGATGGGGTGGGGGGTACTTTTTTATTTTGTTTTTATTTTCCAGCCCAGCAGCAAACACTGACTAGAGTCATGTAAGAAATGCTTCGTTTTGTTTCCCTTATTCTGTGAGTTAGCCTGTACTCCCCTTATCTAAATGTTTTGAATTTTTAGACTGATTTGGGATAATTTAATCAGTCAAGAAAAAAATTGGCACCAGCCAAGCCAAATAATTCTGTGGTTTTCTAACTTTTTCTTTCTTTAACTGATAGTCAATCAAAACAGCCAAATAGTTTGTACACGATTCTAAATCTATGTGCACACAGATTGGCACATTTTACAAGATATTTAAAGCTACATAAAATCAAGCGAGTGATCCTTTACACAGCTGATGAAAATTTGTATATCGTTTTGCTGACTGGGGAAAATTTGTAACTTGCGCTGTAGGAAGAAGTCAGCTTCTACTGTGTCCCTGCTGATCAATTATCAACTGAGAGGTAGTGGCCAAGCTGTATTAGAGTTCTGAAATTTTATTCCCATTAAGCTACCAAAATAAAGAAGCTGGAGAAATGTAAGTGAATTTAACTAGTAAATCAGGAACAAAAGGGTTTCAAATAATTCTCATAACATAGATTGGAACATATTGCGTTTTGTTAACTCATATTCTCCACCCATATAGCTACCTACACTAAAAGCGTGTTTTAAAATGATTGGATGTGAACCATGTCTGTCCCCTGACATCAGCTTTGAAATATCAAGCCTCATCATACCAAATTGTAAATGCTAGAGGCTGGTACTTTTTTTTTTTTTTTTTTTAAGATAAGTGAGCCTATAAGCTCCATTTTTTTGTTATTGTTGGTAAATTCAATTTTTATTGTTTATAATAGAAAAGAAAGGAAGGACAAGAATCAAAAGCCAAGTTTATGATTGCCTCTATGCAAATACTACAATTTTTTTTTCTTTAATGGAATGTAAATCTGGACCCTTCCTCCAGTGATTTCATCGAAGGAACAGGCAAGTATGCTTTCTGATAGCCTGCTGCAATGTATTTTAAAATATCTTTTCAGAATGTATTTCGGGAAGAAACTGAGAGAGAGGAGTGTGGGAGAACTCTAGGTGGGAGCTTGGAAAGGGAAAGCTGCTTCCCTTGGAAGCTCAGTATTTAATTTGGAGTCGGCTCCCCTGCCCTCTGTAACAGGTTTTTCCGTCACTCAGGGGCACTTGTGTATAACAATAGTGTGGGTTTTCTTCAGGAAAAAGAAATTTGTTGAAACTATTGCCATTTTATGGAGTAATTTTATAGAACTTTTATATACTAATCTAACTCTAGGAACAAACAGCAACTATTTTACTTCTTTTTTTTTCTTTAAATTGTCTGCATTTTTATTATTTTCCAGCAAAAGCCAAGATATATCATATGAAAAATAGAGCTTGTTAGTAGAACTATTTTTATGATGCAATTAGAAAATAACCTGATCCAACAAACACCTTTACTTTATTCAAATTCCTACCGTTATTACGTTTTCTGACCTGTTTAAGTTTTTACTGTAACCCCCTCAAGTTTAAGAACTATGTCCTATATTCCTTTGTATCCTTCATTCCTATGTGCTATGCAAATAGTAGAAATTTGGAGGTATCTGTTACACAATTGTATGGGTCAGTAAATGAGAAAGTGAGTGAGAGAATGCATGAGTGAATGAGACAACTACACAATAAAGGAAAATTCATACCAGATAGGCAGGGATGGAAGTGATGTCATGAGACCAGTGTTGGAGGATAAGAACTAAGGACTTTCCTTGGAGTTCATATAGCACATTTAAAAGAATTTGCTAATATCTTTAGAGACATGAAATAATATATGTCTGTTTCAGAAGTTGATTTTCTCATTGAGAAAATGAAGATTGTTATGTATCACATCCGTTTAAAGGCAGTCTTAAAAAAAATTCTCACCCAAGGATATGTTTTTTAATTAGTTTTTAGAGAGAGAGGAAAGGGGAAAGAGAGAGAGAAAAACATTGACGTGAGAGAGAAAACATCGATCCTGGACACACCATGTCCAAAGATAGAATCTGCAGCCTAGGTAATTGCCCTGACCAGGAATCGAACGCACAGCTTTTTGGTGTATGGGACGATGGACACTCTAACCAACAGAGCCACCCAACAAGGGCAAAGGCAGCCTTCTTTTTAAATACAGTAGGATGCAAAATAATAAAAATAATAATAATCCTGAGTAAAAGTTAATTTTAAATTTTACAGAATAAATGTACCAAGATGTGGTTTCAAAAGAAACATATGTGATTAACCTGATTTTTTGATAGATTGTTTTTTGAAGTCCTCAAGATAAATATATTCAGTTTTTTGTCCTTTGTATTCAAAATTTCCTGTTGGTTAACCAATAATGATTCAGGAAGCACTAGAACTGATGATATTTCATTTCATAAAATAAATTATATAAGCATTGTCTTAGAAAGACTAAATTTAACCCTGCTTTGCCAACCGCATAAATAATAAACATGGAGGGACTGAAAATTTTATAAAACACTCACTAAGTCTTACCATTCTTACTAACCAATATCTTGTATGCATCAACAAAGCACACTAATATTATTTATGCAACAATAATTTTAATAATTAGTTTAACACCAAGGTGCTAAAAAGCATGTGTTAATGTGTTTTTCATCCTAGGAAGAGTGTGTTCATTGAGGTAAAAACCAAAGTAATCTCCTTTGAAAGATGGGCAGTGTGGAAAACCCATAATCACCTGAATAAAGAAAATATATGTGGGAGTTTTCAAGTTTAATAACTCAATTTGACAAGATATCTCAATATTTTGAGTATGCAATATATAATGTAATTTTTCTTGTCAGCAAAAGTAAATAAATGAATGAATATATTTTTTAATTGACTTTGAGAGACTAGTAAAATTGAAAACCCATTGCTCTCTGTGTTATTACTGTAATGGTTCTGTTATTCAACAAATATTTTTTAAGCTTTGCTCTGTTCCAGTCAGGGTACTTAAATCATGTTGATCATCTAATGATGCAAAAAGCAGAGTTTTCCCTCACATTATGGAGTTTGTAATCTCATGAGCCTGGGAGATTGACCTTAAACAATCACACAAATAAAGAGTATAACTATGAAAAGGAGAGGCACCTGGTGCAAAAAATAAAAATAAAAATTTCACACACATTTGGGAGACTTTTTCTCCTCTGAAGTTGAGTCAAAACTTCCCTGATGAAGGAAAGGAATACAAGGATGTCATAGGAAGAAGAGAAGCAGTATGATGGGGTGCTGAGCGAGGAACTGCGTGGTGTGTGCAAAAGGGGTCTCCATCGGGATCTGCAGGCAGAGGCCAGAACTGAAGGGCCAAGTTTGAAGGTCCCGGCGAAGGCCCTGTTCAAGATGTTTGACTTTATCCTGAGGGTAATTGGAAGCTGTTTAAAGATCTTAAGTAGAAAGACTAACATGATTACATTTGTGATTTGAAAAGGTCACTCTTCTCCCAGTGTGGAGAATGGATTTTAGGGGACGAGAGTGAACATTGGGAGGTCATTTGGAGGGGATGGTAGCCTTCAACCGGACAGTTTGGAGGATATGAGACATGGAGAGTCATGAATGGATTTGAGATTTGAATAAATTTTATGTAATAAAAACAAAGTTTTTTTGTTTTGTTTTGTATTTAATCAGAATCTTAAAATACTGGCTGAAAGCGTGGCAGTACCCAGGCAGAGAGGCTGGGAGTCATACTTACCTGATGACTTCCTTTCTTGAACCCATTATTTCACTCACAAGCAAGATTTCCAATGTCTCCAAGCCATTTTCATTCTATCCCATACACACTTTTCAGAATCCCATCTTGACATGAAGAACTGCAATATTAAATGCAATACTGGCATAACATGCCACTAACCTAACTTTTTTCAAATGTACAGATCCTAAAATGTATCCCCCTATTTTTGGCTCTCAAACCGACATGTTCTTATTTCATAGGAGATATAAATTAAGTCACTGTGGTCCTGCTTAGCAACTCAGCCTGCTGAGAAAAGATGCAATGGAAATATAGTCAAACATTTTATGACTTCTTTAATGACAATTATGTTTTCTAACTTTACCACTTTCTTGGCATTTCTACATTTGGAAGGCTCCATCAGGTTCCTTTTTCTGTTCTCATAATTCCCCATCGTGACCTTTTATAAACAAAATAAAATCTGCCCACAAGAGAACAGTTGAATAGCCAAGATTTAAGGCACATGCTTTTACTAGATACTAAAATAAAAAGGAAGTTTCTGGAGGGTAGTTTAAAAAAATCACAGCACCATATCAAAACCCCTATTGCACAGAAGGAACTTTAAAAAGATTATTTTTTCTTTTCATTTGTTTTCTTTACTCATTGTTTTGTGAAAATTGGAAAACACGGATAAAACATGTATTTAAAATTAGCTGCAATTTCATCATTCAGAAATATTCACTGTTAACCTTTTGTTATATCATTTTTCTAATCAAATTTACTTTACAAAAATGAAATAAAGTTTGGTTGCAGTTAAGGGTATAGTGTAGTAATGAAGAGAAAAGCAGGGCTGGAATCCCATCTCTCTTTTACTCCCTGTCTGTGTGACCTTGGGTAGGTTGCTTAAATCTTAAATGTACCTACTTCATAGAACTTTGCAAGGATTAAATTAGTTAATATTTTAAAAGAGCTTAAATAATGACGGATACATACCGAGCAATTATTATACAGTATTGTAATCCATTTCTAAATATTTTAATTCAAATTTATGCCTTGGCAGGTTGCTCAGTGGTTAGAGCACTGCACCCAGGGGACTGAAGGGTCACAAGTTCCATTCCCAGTCAAGAGCACAGACCTTGATTGCAGGCTCAGTCACCAGCTGGTCAGGGTGTGCATGGGAGGCAGCCAATTAACGTGTCTCTCTCACATCGATGTTTCTCTCTCTGTCTCTCTCCCTTCTAGTCTCTCTAAAAAAAAAATCAATGGAAAAAGTATCTTCAGGTGAGGATTAACAACAAAATTAATATATGCTTACTGTAAATGAATTAAATACCTAAGTATATTAAGAAGTAAATGCTGCCCTCTTTCTTCCTCATATCCCACCACCTATATAACCTATTCTTACACATGAATAGAAGACTAGGAACATCTTCCCATGTCATTAAACATCTTTCTATGGCTCCATATACTATAACTTTCATGAAAAGAAGTGCTATGGATGTTACAAGTTCAGAATATCCAACAGTCCATATTCCATTTCAGATACCGTTCACATAGTATAATCATAGAAATTACATTAAAAAATGCTCCTTAAGAATTCAGTAGTTCTAAAACATATTAAGAAAATTCTTCCGATATTCATATGAATGGGAATGATTGAGGTTTTTTTTTTTTTTTGTAAGACCAAAATATTTGCATTTCGTTTATTGTTAGTTTTGTTAGTTTATTAATTCCTCCCCCCCCCCCTCTTTTTTTTTGGCATGCGCAATAGTCTAAAAAACAAATGAAGGAATTTACATTTTGCTAGCTGCAGTCAGTTTTTGGTTTATTCATACTGTTTAAATTTGTAAGCAAACAAGTAATCTGATAGTTTGTTGAGAACTGGTGACTCATTGATACACCAGTTGTTGATATAACATGTATTTGCATATTTCAGAGCTGTCAAGGATATGTAATGGGCCCCAATCTGTAGCATTCATTTGACAACAGGAGGTTCAAGAAGTGATGGCAATGACATGGGAAAAAGTTGTAGAATTTAAGGAAGGGCTAATGTAAGAATTTTTTGGAACTTGGCAGTTCTTTGGCCAATTGTATGGCTGCTGCTTTCCCACCACCTAGATATGGAGTATGTAAAAGTGTGCATGACCAGTGTTTATTTGAAAAGATATGCACATCAAAACCAAATAGTCTGTGGTAATCCTCACCCTGCAACATGCACCCAGGTTAATCTAGGCATACAAATATGAGCGTGTTTGGGGGCAAAGGGGTTGGCCGGGTGGATTCTAAGATTTTCATTTTAGAAATGACTGCCCGAGGAGAAAAATGTGTTCCACAGCAGCTAGTCTCTGCGATCTGAATTTGCTGTTGGCAAACTGGTCCTTGCATGTCTTCGAAACATATGGAAATTGATGATGAAAGTGGCTGGTGTAACTAGAAATATAATTTGATGAAAACTGAAGCAGTGAACTGTGAGAAACTGTTAAACCAGTGTCATCCAACAGTGCTTCAAAAATAATGAAACAGAACCACCAGCCCTTTATGAGTAATATTGGGTCAAAATGAGAAAAGCACACGGGATATACAAAAAGTTGAAATCTATGAGGTAATGTTCTTTTTTAATTACTATTATTACAAAGACCACTCCAAAAGTCTCCACCCAGACTCCTTCCCATTTATCTCTAAGTAGACAATGACATCACGTCTCCTCCAAATCATTCAGACCCAGGGGCTAGAATTGGCTCATTCAATCCGCAATGCCATGTTGGGTGTTGGCACGGCACTGAAAGCTTCTCTCCACATTATCCTCAAACTGAAAAGAGCATTTGATGGGGGCCAAATGATTTTAAATTTTTTCCTCTAGACTTTAAACACTCAGAAAATCTGAAGAACAGAAATAGGGATAATTATAAAACGTCACAGAAGGAGAAAACTTTTAGAAAGTGAAAAACGCTCCAGTCACCTGAAGGCTAGCAGTTCGTGAAGTCGTTAGAAGTCATTCCATACGGGCTGAGCTGGAGGAAAAGTCAGAGGTTGCTTTGTTCTTGACTCTGAGTGAAATCAAAACCTACCCCGACTCCATACAAAGGCACCCGTGGGCCGCCTTTTCCTTGCTTGGTAGATGCCACTAAGCACACGTAAATGACTTACATCCAGAGAAGCCTGTGATTCTGTTCAGATTAATCCATGTCTCGGGCTGGCAAAATGCCTAAATACAATCAAAGAGGGGGTAGAAGGCTGCCTTTTCATACAGGCTAGAAAATCTGTACCAAAAGATCACAGGGCGACAGAGACAGCTGGAAAAATTGGAGCGGGGGCTCTGATTTTCGTGCCAGTGGGACACCTAATGCAAAGGGAATGTGGAGGATACATGGAGAGTTATGTATGTTGCGTAGTTCCACAATGCTGTACTTGCACAGAGGTAAAAACGTAACCGTGTAGAAGTAATACTACAACATAATACAAAAATGCCTTGCTGTTGCAACGAATGAATACATCAGAATTCAGCAACAAGTAGCGAATAAAATAAGATAAACACAGACAAAGAAAAAAGAGAGAAGCAATAACTCCAAACTTAGTCAGTGAAAAGGTGAGGTGTCTCACGCATGCTCCTTAGTAATCATTTCTTTGGAAAAATAGTCATAACCAGTGTTTAGACATACATAGAATTTTCTGCGAAGCTCAATATACGTAGGGCAGGAGGGGTTTTCAAATTAAATTCTTTAGGGCATTTGCGCTTCTAAAGGAATCTGTATGATTTTTCATGGGTTTTAGTAGTGATTTTCCTCAAAATGGAGACTAAAAAAAGCCAGGTATGCAATTAATTCTCTATATGATCTCTATTTGTAGGAATCTTTTCATTCAAGGTGCTAGTCCCTATAATTTTGGTCAGATGCAGGGTGTCATTCACAGCTGCAATGCTGTGGAAAATGAAGATCACTGTAAGTTTTATTGAGATGTGTTGAAAGTCTCTGGGGTCCATGCTGATTCAGGCTGTTTTTTCAGTCTCTGACACTCTGTGTCAGGAAGACAAGGAAGACCAAACAGTTCCTTCAACAGAGAGAGAGAGAGAGAGAGAGAGAGAGAATATTTGAACACTGAAGGTAAAAATTAAATCCTGAGATATATCAGTGGCTGGACTCACAGGCATATATTTTCCTCTTCTCTTTGATCTCCAACAACTTTATTAATAAAAGAGTTTAAAAGTAGAGATGGCCAATCAGACAATTACATTGAAAAATCTTCTAGAGCCTTCTGGCATCTTAGGGAAATTGGCTAATAAGTTCCAGAAGGAGAAACGGAATATTCCTAAAAACAACAAACATATAACCTTATTTTATTATTTATTGCAAAATTTTCATCTTTAATAAAGCAACCTTGTATTTTACACACTAATTATATAATTTGCTACTTTTCTAACATGCTTTTCTGACATTCGTGTGCTCTCACGTTAAAATTCTTTTAGGGTGATATTTCAATGACTCATAATAGACTGATAATACTTATTGGAACTTACATTTTTATTTTAAATGTATACACATTTCCTGAAGCTTTTTTAAAAAAACAGGATTCAAGTACTCTAAACACATATATACATAAATTCATGCACATCTACTCTGTAAATTCTTTAAGCAAGCCTGGTGAGGATAAAATCCTAAAGCTAATATGTAGCGAGGCCTCTATCCTGCCATTCTATCTTCACTTTCCCCACCCCCTGGTTTTCCAAATAAACAGCAGGCCCTCAGGGCTCTTTGAACTCACTGGAGTGTTTAGCGCCAGCAATCACTGGTTCATGTAGCTTATCTTTTCTTGGTATTTCTATGGGATATAATAGTTCCAGGCTGGCTGAGGGAATGAAAACTTCTGGGTCTGTTTCTGGAAGCACTGCACTCCCCATCGCCATCTGTGATGAACCAAATAACCTTTCTGTGCCTCAGCTATTTTCTTACAATTGTGTCTGTTTTGCAGCAATAGAGGGAGGCTTGATAAAATAGCTGGAGGTGTTCACCAGTGAAGCAAAGTCTTCTTCTGAGCTGTGTTGGTGTGCCTAGTAACTAAGTAAAGAATAAGGACCAACCTCTTGATGGTGATATTAATTAAATATCCAACATTAAAGTGGCATTTACTTGCCAAGGGATTAATAAAACAGATCCTTAATCTATTAGGTTGGGATTCTTTAGTTATAAGTAATAGAATCTGACCCTGGCTAAGATCAGCAATAGGGAGGTTATTGAAAAGTAACAGGATTACATCAATGGGTAGGCTCAGGGTTGGGGATTAAATTTTCCAAAAATGCTTGCACTAATATATATATGTTTTGTCCCAAATGTCCTTCTTATAATGTGATGTTGACTGGACTCTGTGGAGAGGTGGGAAGGTCTGTGTTCTTTCCCCTTGAATGTGGGTGGATTTTTATGGAGTTTCCACCAAGAGGGCAGCAGAAGTGACCTCACAGGACTTGGGAGGCGAGGTTATTAAAAGAGACTAGAGGCCCAGTGCATGAAATTCGTGCACTCAGGGGGGGTCCCTCAGCCCAGCCTGCACCCTCTTGCAGTATGGAAGTCCTCGAAGGATGGCTGAGCAGCGTTCCCCCTGTGGGAGCACACTGACCACCAGGAGGCAGCTCCTGCATCGAGCGTCTGCCCCCTGGTGGTCAACGCACATCATAGCAACCGGTCATTCTGCCATTTGGTCGATTTGTATGTTAGTCTTTTATGATATAGGATAGGGTTTCTGCATGGATCTTTCTGGAGGGGTGGATGTTTGGATCCCTGAGCTGCCACTTAAGAAGTCTGGCCACCACCCTAAAGCCACCATGCTGGATAGACCATTTAAGATTTTGAGAGATGCCCAAGGAGCCCCATCTGTTCTGGTCCCCAGCTGTCCCAGCCTTCCCTGCCAGGCGCCAGACACGTGAGCAAGCCTTCAAGCCCTGCCTGCAAGCCACCCCAGGCAAGAATGAGTAGAAGTGAAACTAGCTGACCCTGCTGAGGTCTGCCCATATTGCAGTCTGCAGCAAAATAGATGTTGTTATGTTCTTGTTTTAAACCACTCGATTTGGGTGGATTGTAACAGCCATAGTAACTGCAACTCTTGAGAGGAAGCAGGAATTGAGGAGCAAAGAGCTGGGGACTGAGAGCTAGTTAAATATCCTGTAGCACTGAAGTATGGTTGTAGTATTGCCACCAGGATGACTCAACTTAATGTCTCTTCAATCCTGTATCACTTACTTAGGAGTCACAGTCCTGGACCATGGACCCAAATGTGGCTGTAAATGCACCTTCTGCCTGTACCTGAGAGAGGCTGGAATGATTTGGTAAGAAAGAGCCCCAGCGGCTGCTGAGACTCACTTCCTAGTAGGGAAGCAACCACCTGGGTTTGTCATCCCCACCAAGACTATAACATGGGGGGAAAGAAATTGGTGTGTTTTTCAGAACAGCAAATGGATGACAGATGTTAAACAACAGTGAGTCCAGTCAGACCACATTTCATCCTACTACAATATATAATTTTCTTTAGTTATAGCACCCTTGGATACAAATTAATTGCAAAAAAAATGTATATCTTTTCTGCTAATTGTGTTTTGGGAATAACATTATTGAAATAGTCTGCAAGATAAAGTCATTTACTGGGTGTTAGAAGATATTAGGCTCCTTCCTTCCTTTTTAAGTGATCTTTAATAATTTAGTATTTAGCACTCAGTCCACAAAATATTCACAAACGTAAGACAAGAGCCTGCAGATTATAAAAATACTCAGAGCTGCCTCAAACCTTTTTTTGGCTGTAATTAAACTGTAATCATTAAGTATAGTGCCTTCCTGAGTTCTGTGAGTTGTTCTAAGAATTACCAAACCTGAGTGGGTAATGGGTAATTTTGAACTGTAACCAGCAGCTCAGGAATCAGTGTGCCTAGGGACTCCCAAATTTGTGGCTGGTGTCTGGAGTGAGGGAAGTCTTGTGGAGGACTGTGCTCTTTACCGGAGAGGTTTGGCTTAACTCTAGGTAGCTGGTGTCAGAAGGCATTACGGGCACTCTGAGGCATCTGCAGAACCATGCTGAACAAAACATCACTTCCTAGCCTCATGGAATTTAGAGAGATGTGAAAATTGAAATGTCACCAGAAAGTCAAACATAGGAACTCCTCTGGGTACAGGTGAGTTGATATTTCCAAAGACTATTTACAAGTCTATTTGTTCCGAAGTCCAAAATGATGCCATACAAGGGCTGAACATATGCTCATCAATTAATGGTTATGTTTCACTGTGTTTCCATCATAATCTGAGGCCACTAATTAGTAGTTTTCATCATCCTCCCTGCTTGTACATTCACTGGACATAATAAGATTAATAATGCTCATCAAACATCTCAAAATTAAGCACAAACATAGCAGGCACAAGAGAACGAAAGAAATGAAAACAAAAGGACTAAGATGAAAATGACTGCACATGGCCACTTCTCTCTTCCAACAAAACTGACTTGGCCTTGTTCCAGGGCAAAGCCGGAACAAGGTTTACAGCAACGTCTACGAATTTAAGTGGGGCTTCACCAGGAGAGGCTATCCATCCACCCATAGAGATGGATCAGTGAGTGGCTTATTTAGGTGGAAGCATAGGGAAAGCGTCTCAATGACCTGGAAGGTGAATAAAAATTAGTTAGAGTTGGGAGAGCACCACTGAAGGAAGAAGGTTGAGCAGCTACAAAGATCCTAAGGCAGGAAAGAGCTGGGCACATTGAAGGCAAAGGGTCGTCTCCGCAGGGAGTGTGTCTGAGAATGAGGAAGCAGTTAGGGGAAGGAGTCTGCCTCTGCAAGCTGGCACCACGGCTCAAGTATCAGATCTACGTGCGTTACTTGACTATCTCACATCTAATCCTCTTAACGCAATCCTATCCATGCCATTCTTATACCCATTTTATTGACAAGTGAACTGGAGTACAGAAGACCAACAACTCATTTAAGATGACTGAAGTGTAATGAGGATTTGGACCCAGGCATGTGACACCAAACAGGGCATCAGCTAACTTACTGTGCTATCTGCCTGAGTATAGGTGGACACAGGGATTTCTCTAGAAGCTCCTTATCATGACCTGAATCTTTTTGTTGCCTCCCTCATAATACTTTTCTTCCTCATACCTCTCCTCCAGTTGACTTTTGTGCTGCTAAACTCCAATTCCTTTTCTCCTCTGCTGATCTTTACTATTGAGATACTTACATAACAACAGAAAGTATGTGGGCTTTATGCCAAAGAAAAGAAAAAAAAATCTTTATTGGCCGAATAGTGAACTTTCAAAGCACCTGGAAAAGAAAATGTTTATGTGAATTCAATAAGCAAAGAATCCCAAATCTCAGTTTCTCCTTTATTTTCGCCAGTACAGGTTTTTTTTAAATATATATATATCTTATTGATTTTTTTCCCGAGAGGAAGGGAGAGGGAGAGAGTTAGAAACATTGAAGAGAGAGAAACATCGATCAGCTGCCCCCTGCACGCCCCCCACTGGGGATGTGTCCACAACCAAGGTACATGCCCTTGATGGGAACTGAACCTGGGACCCTCCAGTCTGCAGGCCAACCTCTATCCACCGAGCCAAACATGTTAGGGCGCCAGTACAGTTTTGAAGTGGTAACAGAAAAAAGCAGCAATGTTATACTGAAGTTTTAATATTATAATTTCTGTTAACAGAGTTTGGTTTTAAAAAAAATCAATTGTAACTTTCTGCTTCTAGAAAAACGGTAGTTCTCAGAACTCCAATATTTAAGGATATTAATGAGAAATATCCAAGGGAAACACTAATCATTTGAGGGGGGGAAATACATTTTCTGTGTCAAGGAAAAAATATTCCTGCGTTGTAAGTGGGCCAAATTATGAGAATTATTCACAGACTTTTTTTAATAGCACTTAGCAGAGCCGTTAGAATAATCTATGCTCTATTGCATCATGTGGTACGTTCAGGATTTGGCATTTAAGTATGATACATGTTAAATTGAAAATATCCACTTGTTAAAAAGAAGGAGTAAGAGGATTCTATGAGTGATTTTTCACCTGTCAGAGGTTATCGGAAGCTGTAATTCAGAAAAAAAATGAAAGGAAAAGATGTAGGTTGCCCGATAGACTAATACTACTTAGTGAACTCCCAGCCTCCTCGGTAGGTCTTCCATTTGCCTGGCAAAGAAGTGACACTTTGACAATGACAATCATGGGAATCCTCTGCAAAGGCGTTCAAATAATATGTAGAATCTGTGCAGAATATACAAAATTTGTAGAATATGTACAGAATATGATGTCAACTTTATAAGAAATATGTTGATTTTAATAGGGAGAACCATATGAAATTGTCGATATTTAACTGTTGTTTTTTTTTAATCTACAGAATGTCAGTTTTATAGGGTTCAAGCTCATATTTTAAGATGTGAATAAAACACAAAACAATGATATTATTTTTGGATTCTAACAATAACTGCAGTTGCTCTGGAATTTGTTCCAGTTTTCAGAAGCTATGGTGATTTGAACATTTTTACTTCCTGCTTGTATTTTGAAGTGATGGTCTGAAAAATAGAGTTTAAAATGTCCTTTCATATTCTAACATATTATATCAGATTCGTTTGACAGAGCAGACACTTTCAAATTATTGTGGACCCAAACAAATAAATCATAAATAGATAATGCACAACATCTATTGATTGGGTTGAGTAATTTCTGTGTCAACCTGAATAGCAATTAAATGGCAAAGAGAAGCAAAGGTAGCTTTGCCTCCTAGGAAACTCAACAGCCACAGCAAGGGCCCCTTGTTTATATAATAACTAAAGGCCCAATGCATGAAATTCGTGCACTGTAGGGGGGGATCCCTCAGCCCAGCTTATGCCCTCTTGCAGTCCGGGACCCCTCACTCCTTACCGCCCACCTGCTCTCTGCTCCTTACCCCTCAGCTTGCTGCTCCTTAGCTC
The DNA here is from genome assembly GCA_026230045.1 of Corynorhinus townsendii. Taxonomy (NCBI): domain Eukaryota; kingdom Metazoa; phylum Chordata; class Mammalia; order Chiroptera; family Vespertilionidae; genus Corynorhinus; species Corynorhinus townsendii. The sequence goes on along the minus strand of JAPDVU010000008.1, from coordinate 22,993,654 downwards.
TGCCTCAGAGGTGGGAGGGGCTCCCGCCATCACCGCTGTGCTCGCCAGCAGTGAGCCCAGCTTCTGGCTGAGTGGTGCACCCCCTGTCGGAGCACACTGACCACCAGGGGGCAGCTCCTGTGTTGAGTGTTTGCCTTCTGGTTGTCGGTGCGCATCATAGCGACTGGTCATTCCGGTCATTCCACCGTAACGGTCACTTAGGCTCTTATTATATAAACTAGTGGCCCAGTGCATGAAATTCATGCAGTGGGGCGGGGGGGTGGGGGGGGCCTCAGCCAGGCCTGCACCTTCTCCAATCTGGGACCCTTGAGGGGATATACAACTGCTGGGGGATGTTGCTGTAGGATCAGGCCTAAACCAGCAGTCAGACATCCCTCTTGCAATCCGGGGACTGCTGACTCCTAACCGCTCACCTGACTGCTTTCTCGATTGCCCCTAACCACTCTGCCTGGTGGCCTGCTCACCCCAACTCCCCCCCCCCCCCCACTGGCCTGGTCACTCCTAACTGCCCTCCCCTGCAGGCCCATTCCCCCCCCACCCCAATTGCCCTCTCCTGCAGGCCCAGTCACCCCCAACTGCCCTCCCCTGCTGGCCTGATTGCCTACCACTGCCCTCTCCTGCCAGCCATCTTGTGGTGGCCATCTTGTGATGACATGGGGGTGGCCATCTTGTGATTATGTGAAGGCATCCCACGAGGGTGCGAGGGCCACCTAGGCTTTTATTAGTATAGATAATTACAGAAATTAAAACAAGAAGCATTAAGGAAGTACTTAAGGCCTTGGTCACTTGATTTAGACATATGGGATTCACTTTATTATTTAAAATATATAGAGACCTCTCCAAGAGTGAAAATAAAGTGACTCATTCAAATGTTAACTAGTTCCCTGAAAGAGCAATTAACAAACAAGCTGATTATTTCCCCCTATATTTTATTTTGAAATATTTTAAACCTACAGAAAAGTTTCAAAACAATACAATGATTATTCATGTACTAGATTCACCAATTATTTAATTTTTAAAATATAATTTGAAAATATATTTTTATTGATTTCAAGGGAGGAAGGGAGAAGGAAAAAGATAGAAACATCAATGAGGAGAGAGAATCACTGATCGGCTGCCTCCTGCATGTCCCACACTGGGGATTGAGCCCACAACCTGGTCATGTGCCCTGACTGGGAATTGAACCATGACCTCCTGGTTCATAGGTGGATGCTCAACCGCTGAGCCACATAGGCTGGGCTAATTGTTGGTATTTTGTTCTCCATCCCAAAACCCTTCTTTCCTGTGAATGGTTCTATCTCTGACAGCCAGAAAGAAGCACAGATAAATTTTAAGGTGGTTTTCAAGGATCTTTTCATGCTCTTCATATCAGGTGTGAATGTCTCTCTTTTCTCAGTTTAAACAACATGTCAGATTCATAGATAGACCTGTCTTTGGAAGGTACCAAGTTACCTCAGGAATTCACTCCTAATCCAGCCCTCTCCATACCACAAAGTTCTAAAGTTCAGTCCCTCAAGGAAGACGAAGCAGGGATGGTAATTATATCATTTAATCCACAGGGCATGTCAGTGATAGTGATATATTCCCTTGTTACCCTCAGCAACAAAACAGAATTCCAACAAATCAATTTAAAAGGGGGAGGGATTTTATTATCTTTCACCTATCACAGTAAAGTCTAACTCTCACAGCTAAATCCTTTGGGGAATGTGTGTGTGCTTCTCACCTGATCTTGTGCCTCTTCTGGAATAACCTGCTAATGGAGCTCCTTGCATCCAGTTTCTCCCTCGCTCTCCAGCTCCTCCTGCACACAGCTGCCAGGCCAACATTCTGGAAACCTTACTTTGATCATGTCATTCCCCTGGCCAGAAATTATCACTGATGTTCTATGTCTAACAGGTTAGAGTTCAAACTTCTTACTCTAAGACTGACATTTGGCTGGTGTGAACTAATATGTCTGTTAAAATATTAAAATACTGCCCGGCCGGTGTTATTCAGTGGTCGAGTGTTGACCTATGAACAAGCAGGTCACCATTCTCTTCCCTGGTCAGGGCAAATGCCCAGGTTTCAGGCTCGATCCACAGTAGAGAGCATGTTGGAGGCAACTGATCAATGATTCTCTCTCATCATTGATGTTTCTATCTCTCTCTCCCTCTCCCTTTCTCTCTGAAATCAATAAAAATATATTTAAATATATATATTAAAATAGTTCCATACTGGTTGGTAAAGAGGATTACTCTACTGACTGTAAATTACTTACTGATCTAGCCCAGCAGCAGCTACAGCCGAGAGTGGGAGGCTTGGTAACGGTATTGGTGTGAAGAGGGTGGTTGATGGTGATTGCTAAGGGTTAAAGGTAAGGGAGGTGGTGCCAATGGTGTTGACCTGTGCAGCTCCTGTCAGCTCCAACCCAATATGTCATCCTTGTTTTAGGTCTTGCCTTCAGACCACACAACCAGTCCATTAAATATAAATAAGTAGATTTAAAAATCTGTCTGTGTCTCACCAGCAGCCCCACCACAATCTAATCCAGCCCTCCATCAGCTCAGTCTTCACATCAGTACATCCTCCTCCATTGACCAGCCAGAATTACCTTAATGCTTCAATCAAACATATATGGCACTGCTTAAAATTCCCAGTGGTGCCCCACTGGTGTGACTCAGTGGTTGAGCATCAACCCATAAGCCAGGAGGTCATGGTTTGATTCCTGGTCAGGCACGTGCCCGGGTGGTGGGCTTGATCCCCAGTTGGGGGCGTACAGGAGGCAGCTGGTCAATGATTCTCATCATTTATGTTTCTCTCTCTCTCCATCTCCCTTTCTCTCTCTGGAATCAATAAAAACATTTAAAAAATTCCCAGTGGCTTCCTTGCACATAGTAGATGAATCTTCCACTATGATGCCATAAGGATCCCGCCTCCTCTCTGAGCTCATCTTCTCCCACTCTTCCCTGGCTCTACTCACCCTGGCCTAATTTCCATCCCTGAAAATGCCAAATGTGTAGCCAGCTCAGAACCAATAGCGTTTGTTCTTTCCACTTGGAACAAACTACATACATTGTGCTTCATGACTGCCTTCTTCTCCCAAGTCATGTCTTTATTCAAAGTCACTTCCTCAGAGAGGTCTTCCTGGACCACTTCTGAAAACTCTCTTTCCCCTACTCTAGTCACTCTCTACTTCATTACCTCATTTACTTATGTATCACAAAGCACTTGAAATCCTCTTGTCTCTCTCTCTCTCTTTTCTTTTTTTTTTTTTTTTTTTTACAATTTTATTTTCTATCTCCCTCTACTGGGCTCTAAGTTTCTAGAAGGCAGGGTTCTGCTTTATCATTGCTGTATTCCAGCACGTAGAACAGTGCCTGGTGTAACACATGTTTGTTGACTGATTGTCTGAGTGACAAAAGCACAATGCCTGGCACATAGTAAGTACTCAATATCTATTAGCTATTTTATCATTACAGTATTCTATTTAGTTATATATTCTTTGGCCTCCCTAACTTTTTTTGGCCTCATCTTTCTCACTTTATTTACCAGCATCAGTACTATGCTTGGCACTAAGCTGTTTTTGTTGAATCTATTTTTTATTATAATAAATAATTATCAACCTCTTATGGAGTTCAAACAGAGACTTCTTGGGGTAACTGTGTCCTTTCCTTTCTCTCAATTTTGACTTTGGGAAAATAAAGACCAGATTTCTTTAAAAAAACACTTAGTTATAAATTCCTCAAGTTATACATATTTTCTATAAAACGAATGTAAACTGGCAGCCTGGGGGTTCAATATAGCACTTGCATATGATTTGTTTTTTCAATGTACATTTAAAAATAAAAAGAGTTTGCATTTCACTTGGGAAAAAAAGTATATTTTCAGTTTCTCTCTCTCTCTCTCTCTCTAAGAAGATCTGGATATAGTAAACCCAACGTCATGCCACACTTGGCTGAAGATGAATAACAGCTGCCTACTTCAACCTGGGTATGAGCCCTAGCGGTTGTTCTGGTCCTCACCCATCCTTTCTCATTCATGTGTCACCTGCTTGGATCCCTGGAATAATTTGAGTTTGTGATTCCTATTGTAAAGAAAGTTTCCATAAGGTGAATAGTTTATTTATTTTTACTTCTGGCTAGATGGAATTAGAATTTTCCCAGCTCATCTGATCCAGGATCCTGACTTCATATGATGAACTCAGAGTTAAAGAAGGAAGTTTGAGAAAGGAAGCTAACTTGGATATAATGGGAGAGAAAGGGGAGCAGGTAGAAATCAAAGAGATTTTATGGGACAAGGTTTTTAAAAAGAATATACAATTATAAATCATGCAACCAAAGGTTTTACTCATTGATAATGTGCCATAATTATGAATAATTACAATTAAAAATAACATGATGAAGACATCAGGTTCTATGTCAGGTAATTTGATAAGCTATGAGATTAGCAATAGCTCAAGTAATTCCTGAAAACACATCTCAACTTCTGGGAAATTATCACAAGTAAACTAATGCTCATTCATCGCTACTTTAAGATAGAACTATTCAGAGCATGTGGGTTGATTTGAAAGGCTAACATGTTACTTCTGGGTTTACTAGATGAAATATGCAAAATGTTACAGGTGTCGTCTTAGCTCCTAGCCAAGTCCTGTGACATGAAAACTAAGTTTGGATCAGTGCTATGCTCAAGACACCAGCAAATCATTTCCTGATATGTCTCAAGAGGAAAAACAATGTTTCAGATTATAAGAGGGACACAATTATGTCCTTGGCTAAAAACAAAAGAGCAGCAAACAAGGCAACAACACATTCCAATCATAGAATAGCAAGAATGATAATAAAGCAAAGTAAATATGAGCAAATATTCAAAAGTGTATTGGCCACTATTTGATGCACTGCCAGAGTTCTAGCATACCTGACGACATTGACGCTTCCTAACAAACGCTTGTTTCAGAAACTTGCTTCTAGGGCAATTGTGTGCAATCAGAAATAACTTCCCTGATTTAAGCAAGTCTGTAAATGGTGTCTGAGTTCCATGTTTAGGCCAGAGAAAACCTAGAAATATATTTTCCATAATTGAGGAAGTGGCTTAGCAATCTTTTATGGTTAGGGAGTGATGCAGAACAGGTCTCAAACTTGGGAACAGAGGGAAGTAGAGACAGGAAATTTCAGTGGCTAGGACTCTGGTAGGGGCAGTAAAAGTTCCAAACATGAATGTGAACAGAATTTCTTGAGTGGTATTTCCAGAAAGGCTCTTTAGAGGGGATTAACTTAGAGGATAGGAACAATCTATTTGCTCTTCTTTATTTTTCCTGCCCAGAGTGCAGACGTGATGGCTGGAGCAGCAGTGGCCATCTTGCAGTCATGAGCTGACTTTAAGCATAGAAATCATGTACTAAAGATGAAGAAGAAAGACAGAATGAACCTGGTAAATTTGTGAATTCAGGAGCTCTTTTACTAGCCTGAGTCTGCCTGCCCTTAAACTTCATTTACATGAGATAAACATGGATCTTGTTCAACTTGTTCATATTTTAGGCCTTTGTTCCTAGTAAGTAATACTATTTGTAAGTGATATGAGGGACATAAAGAAAATTTATTGAGATTCTTCTCTTTGCCAGGCACATTCTGAGGATAATAAATGAAAGATATTACTCTTACTTTCATAGGACTTAATTTCTAGCAAGCAAGGGGATAACTATAATAATATTATGAGTGCCTGTATGTTAGAACACTTAAGAGGGACACTCAGTCGCACTTTGGGCATTCTTTTAGTCCAATAAAAAAATTTGTATTATTTGGTCATGATGCTGATTTAGCTAAAAAAATGTTAATATTATGCATACTGTTAATATTATACTATACTGAAAGGATTAGATTCTTACATCTGATTAATTCCCCCCCCCCCCTCCAGTTTTCTTCAACCCAGTGAATGGCATCCCTCCCCCAATTAGGACTCTCACTTTGTCTTTGGTGATGTGTCTAGCTGTGAAGTATTTTCATTTATCTTCTTAGGAATAGTTGGGCTTTTTGAATCTGTGGATTGACATCTTTCATCAGATTGAAAAATCTGTAGTTCTTTTCTCTTCAAATGTTGCTTCTGCTTATTATCTCTCTCCAATGCTCCTGACAGCATTAAGTGTATATTAAACCTCTCCCTGTCTACTCTTATGTCACTTTTGCTCTCTTCTGCAGTTTCTATCCTTTTGTCTTTCCCTGCTTCATTATGGTTATTTTCTTCTAGTTCAGTAATTATCCCTTCAGCTATGTCAACTGCTCATTGAATTCTTAATTTTGATGTTGTAGTTTTTAATTATTGAATTTCTATTTGGTTTCTTCTCAAGTCTGTTTTGTCACTTTTTTAGTGTTTCTGAATCCCTATTTAAAATTATTAAGACTGAATTTCATAGTTGACTTACAGTGTGTGATTTAAAATGCCAGGCTTGAGAGTGTTAGTTGGTCTATTTCTTTTGGCTCTTATGTCTACTAGGTTTGTATTCTTATTTATCTAATCTCTTGATTCTATGCTAGGCTTGAAACAGTATTTGTAAAAAAAAAATGTGGAGGACATTTTCTTCCTCTAGAGAGGATTTCCTTTTGTCTTAGGCACCTGTGCATTAGCAATTAAAGATCATTCTAATCCAATTTCCATGCCTGAAAATTTTCTGGGTCTCCCAGATGACTAGTAGCTGATGCCATCTGTGCAAGGGTTGATTTGCTTCCAATTCACCTAACTTTAATAATGCAGCCCTTCAGGGACCCAGGCTGAGGGAGAAATGGCTCAGCAGAGTTCCCACTTTTGCCAAACTTTAGACTCTGATTTTTATTCTCCCCCCTCCCCCCCAACAACAAAGTCAATTTCTGGACCTCCTCTCCTAGATGGACAAATACAAGGCAAAAATAAACTCAAATATTAGGCTCACATTTCTGGCTTTTCATCCTCGTTTGACCTTAGTCTATTAATTTCTCACTTATTTGTTAGCTGCTTGGTTATCTCTAAAAGGTTAAAACAAAACATGTATCCCACCTGTATTAGTAGTCTACAGTAATGACTTGAATGATCTAATCTACTATTACCAAAAGTAGAAGTCTAGTTCCATATGTTTCTCTCCAAATTATATCTGGAATCCACCCAATTATTTCCATCCTAAACACCATTACCTCTTACCTAGAACACTGATAGTCACCAATTTTCTGGAGACCTTGGTTGCCTCCTTGAATCTAAGGTATCTCAACTCAGACTATGAGTTTTAGGCAGAATGCTTTTTTGTTGTGAATTGCAGGAGGGGAGGAAGGAGCTATCTTGTACATTACACAGAATGTTTAGTAGCATCCCTGGACTCTACCCACTGATGCTAATAGCACCCCTCCCCCTTGATTCCCAGTTATATGAATGAAAAATGTCGGTAGACATTGCCAAATGCCCCTCAGGGACTAAGTTATCCTCCATTGGGAAACACTGTTTTAATCTACCCAATACACAGCAACAAAAGTAAAATGTTAAAATATGTAAGTTGTTAGCCATCCCATCATTAAAAGCCCTTTTATGGCTCTAAAAATTATTCAAATGTAAAGGCTTTCAAGGCCTTACACACAAGGGTTTCTGCTTATAGTCCTAACCACATCTCATGTCAATTTTCTGTTCAGACTTTATGTTGTAGCCACATTGATCCTTTTCCTCCACAAATTTTTTCCCACCTATGGGGCTACTAAACATTTTGTGTAATGCACAATATTCCCTTTGCTTGAAATGCTTTTACTGTTGCCTCTCATCCTGTACAACTCAGCTTAATTGCCATTCCTTAAATAGGCATTTTGTGAATGAGTGAATGAATGAATGAATGAATGAAGCAATTTTAATTCTAGGTCAGATGAAATATCTTATTCAAGACCCCCTTAACAAGACAAACAAGCCAGAACACACAAAATGAAACATAAAACCCACCAACTACTCTTACCCCCTCTAGCAAGGTAACTTATAATATTCTCCTGATTTGCTGAGTCTCAGAAAAGGAAGTCCAGAAAACAGGCCAGTCCTCAGGACTTTTTTTCTGCTCATCCCCGCCTCCCCCCCCCCGCCCCCCGCCCAGCCCACCCTCCTACACACAATATTGTTCCTCAGATGGTTTCACGGTTCTATGCTTTATGACCAAACTAATGGTTTCTGAACAGGTTAAAAACAAACCTTCTTTTTTCTTTTTGTATTTCCTCTACTTTTTCTTCATATGCCTTCATAAACCGCCATTTTAAAGCACACGCTGAAATTATACAGATTATGTTTCTCAAAGGGAATGATATCAAATGGATTTTACTGTATGCTTTCTTAATAAAAAGCATTAATTCAACTTCAAATTTCTTCCCTTTGTGTTTAGCTCTGGAAGAATGTTAAGTGATGGAATTTCTATTTAGCCCATTATCTCAAGTTTCAACATAATGATGCTTCTGCCTTGAGGTACAGGTTAGTTAAATTCTTTAAATCTCGGTTGAAAGAATTCTGGAGCACTCTATTATAATAACCAGACATTTACATTAACTAACTTCCTGATGGAGGATAAACAGTCTGCAGATGCTGAATATGGAAGGTAGGAAATAATACTCATTCACAATATTTTCCACTATTCCTCCTGCAACTGGGATTATAAAAGATAGAGTGTTAACGTCTATAAAAGAGGGTTTGCATTGACAAGACTTGTCCAAAAAAATATTTTGAAACAGAATCCTGTCTTTTCATATGTACAGTTTATTATCGTTTCTTACACCAGACTATGAGAAACAGATGTAAGATGTCTGTAGTTGTCTCTTGGGAGAAATAAGTAATACTAATGAAATACAGATTACGCTTAAACAGATAATCAAGAAATTAAAATTTATGGCACTGAGCAACTCTTGGCGTGGAAATGTTTTACTTGAAGCTTCTGAAAACAATATGCACCTGAGAAGAAGCATCAGATATGCTGACAAGAGAAAAAGCTATTTGATCTATACACTCCTGAACTCTTAAGATTCAGCCGTAGGAATATCCTGAAGTACAAATAGTCTAATTCACATGTTCTCAATATGAATAACATATACAGCATTAATCAGGATGTAACTAGAGAAACATTTGCAAAATTATGATTCACTTATGAAAGAGTAAATTACATTATACAAAGGAGAAGGCACATGACAAATAAATATTTTATTTATATTTTCAGGATAGAAAACCAAAATAAAAACTGGTGAAAAAATGGGAACTTGGTGTAATGGGAAAATGCTGGGCTGAGAAACAGAAGTTCTAGCTTCAAATATTTGCTCTGTCTCTGTGACCTTGGATGAGGCATTTACTTTTTTTCTAATAAACGAATAAAGTTTAGTTTTTAGAGGAGAATCCAAGATGGCGGCGTAGGTAAACACCTAAACTGCAGCCTCGCGCAACAATTTCAAAAATTCAACTAAAAGACAAAACGTCTATCACCCAGAACCACGGGAAAGCTGGCTGAGTGGAAGTTCTACAACTAGAAGGAAAGAGAAAAGAGCATTGAGACGTGCACGAGTGCTGAAAAGCTGAGGTACGGAGGCGCAGGATCCCGGCTGGTGGCGGGCGTTGCTTTTTTCAACCCAAAGGGAGACAAGCCCCCGACTACTCTGAAATCCAGTTTCTGGGGAGACGCAGGGGACCCAAACTCCTACGGGGAGAAGCTGGACTGTCTGCCAGTGAGGGTGGCTTGCTTGCAGAGCTGCGCACAGGAATAATTGTTTACGGCACTGGGGCAGGGGACTTCGGGACGCCATCGGGGACACAGAGCCGGCTAACTAGCAGCCATTGCTGTTTGCCACGCCCTAGCCTAGTGACACCCAGAGACCCCGCCCTGCACAACCTACAAACCCACCCAAGCTCCAAGCAGTGTATTTAGCATAAGAAAGCCCCGCCCTATCCCAGCTTAACCTAGCAAACTTGCAGCCCGGGTCAGACAGCTCCAAAACCTCCAAACCCCAAGCAAAGAGGAGAAAACTGTAGCTCTCACTGTAGCTCCTGCTGGGTGGCCTCAGACTGTAGCTGACCTGCACCCCATTGGAGATCCAGAAGCCAGTGTACCTAGTGGTCAGAGTGAGACACCAGATTTCAACTCCTCACATCTATAAGTGACACATTCAAGAGGCAGACTCAGTGAGCACCAAAGCCCCACTGAAACAAGTCCTGCCCCAGAAGTGTGTCTTCAGCGCAGCAGTTCTTCCATTATAGACACAGTGAGTGCTCACAGCTAATTGGCCTGGAGGTCAATTCCTCCCAGTATACCAACAGCAATTAAGGCTTAACTACACCAAGTCTTTGCACTCAGCCCACAAAGGGGTGTACCAAGAGCATCCACATCAGGTGATTGGGGAGGCTGAGCTACTGCCCCCTATAGGTCACCTACCACACAAAGCTACTCCATCAACACAGGGAAGCAGCCAAAATGTGGAGACAAAGAAACATGTCACGAATGAAAGAAATGGAGGAAAGCAAACTACTGGATGACATAGAGTTCAGAACCACATTTATAAGGTTACTCAAGAATCTTCTTAAAACCGCTGAGAAACTTGATGAGACCTTCAAGGAGCTTAATGAGAATGCCCAAAAAATGGAAAAGGATCAGTCAGAAATGAAGCATACACTGTCTGAAATAAAGAATATACAGAAACTCAACTGTAGATCAACGTTCCCCAAGAATCAAACCAAAGATCTGAAATATGTGGAAACAAAAAACATCCAACCTGAAAAACAAAAAGAAAAAAGAATCCAAAAATATGAAGATAGTGTAAGGAGCCTCTGGGACAACTTTAAGCGAACCAACATCTGAATTTTTGGGGTGCCAGAAGAAGGGAGAGAGCAAAATATTGAAAACCTATTAGAAGAAATAATGACAGAAAACTTTCCCTACCTGGTGAAAGAAATAGACGTACAAGTTCAGGAAGCGCACAGAACCCCATACAAGAGGAATCCAAAGAGGACCACACCAAGACACATCATAATTAAAATGCCAAGGGCAAAAGACAAAGAGAGAATATTAAAAGCAGCAAGAGAAAAACAGTTAATTACCTACAAGGGAGTACCCATACGACTGTCCGCTGATTTCTCAACAGAAACTATGCAGGCCAGAAGGGAGTGGCAAGAAATATTCAAAGTGATGAACAGCAAGAACCTACAACCAAGATTACTCTACCCAGCAAAGCTATCATTCAGAGTTGAAGGTCAGATAAAGAGCTTCACAGACAAGAAAAAGCTAAAGGAGTTCATCACCACCAAACCAGGATTACATGAAATGCTGAAGGGTATTCTTTAAGAAGAGGAAGAAGAAGAAAAAGGTAAAGATAAAAATTATGAACAACAAAATGACATCAAATACATACCTACCAACAAGTGAATTTAAAAATCAAGTGAATAAAAAATCTGAAGAACAGAATGGATTGGTGAATATAATAGAATCAGGGACATAGAAAGGGAGTGGACTGACGACTCTCAGGGGAAGCAGGTGTGAGGGATGCGGGAAGAGATTGGACAAAAATCTTACTCCTATGGATGAAGACAGTGGCGGGGGGTAAGGGCATGGGGTGGGGTGGGGAATCAGGTGGAGGGGAGCTATGGGGGGAAAAATAGAGGAACACCTGTAATAATCTGAACAATAAAGATTTATTAAAATAAATAAATAAATAAATAAAGTTTAGTTTTTAGAGAAATTTTAGGTTTGCGACAAAATTGAGCAGAATGCATAGAGTCCCCATATAACCACTGTTCCCACAGACAATCTCCTGACACCTGAGTAGTACACTTGTTACAATTGAAAAATCTTCACACATCATTATTCACAAACACCGCGGTTTACATGGAGGTTCACTCTTGATGTTGTATGTTCTTTGGGTTTTGACTAATGTGAGATGATGTGTGTTCTCCATTGTAGTATCTCTATATATAAAAGCCTAAGCAACCATTATGACCGGTCGACTGGCAGTAGCTATGACGTGCACTGACCACCAAGGGGCAGACACTCAATGCAGGAGCTGCCCCCTGGTGCTCAGTGTGCTCCCACAGCAAACCTCCTGCTGCCAGCCAACTTCCCTCAGTCCCTCCCTCCCTCCCCCCTCCTCCCAGCTGGCTGCAGTCCCTCCCCCTGGCCCAGATGGGCCCAGATCACCAGCCAGGCCAAGGGACCCCATCCGTGCACAAATTCATGCACCGGGCTTCTAGTAGAAGTATAATACAGAATAGTTTCACTGCCCTAAAATTCCTCTGTGCTCTGCTGGTCCATCCCTCCTTTTCTCCTAACTCCTGGCAACCACTAATCTTTCATTGTCTCCATGGTTTTGCCTTTTCCATAAAGTCATATAGTTAGAATTATACAGTATGGAGACTTTTCACATTGGCTTCTTTCACTTAGGAATATACATTTAAGTTTCCTCTGTGTCTTTTTTATGGCTTGATAATTTTTAAAAATTTTTAAGTACTGAACAATATTTCATTGTCTAGAACTTCATGTATCTATTAACCTACTGTGAATTGCTTCCATTCCATGTTTTGGCTATCTGGAATAAAACTGTTATAAATATCTATATACAAGTTTTCATATGGACATATGTTTTCTACTTTTTTTAGGTAAATACCAAGGAGTGTGATTACTGGATCAAATGGTTATTAAAAATTGGCTCAATTCCTTTAATAGGTATATGATTATTCAAATTATCTATTTCTTCTTGTGTGAGTTTTTAGAAATAGTGGCTTTCAAGGAATTGGTCTATTTCATCTAGAATATAAAATTTGTAGTCATAGAGTTTTTTTATAATATCCCTTTTATTGTCCTTTTAATGTCCATGGATTCTATGTTAACATTCCCTTTTTTATCCCAATTTTAGTAATTTGTGTCTGCTCTTTTTGTAGTTAGCCTAGAGGCTTACCAATTTTACTGGGTTTTTTTTCGAAGAACCAGCTTTTGGTTTCATTGATTTTCTGTATTGATTTCCATTTTAAAATTGATTTATGTTCTAATTCTATTTCTTTTTTTCTGCTTACTTTGAATTTAATTCATTTTCTTTTTTTTATTTTCCTATAATGAAAACTTAGATTATTGAGTTTAGATCTTTCTTCCTTTCTAATGTAGAAATTCAATGTTATAAAGTTTCCTTGAAACACTGCATCACACATAAATTTAATAAATTGCATTTTTCATTTCATTTAGTTAAATATATTTTTAAATTTCTCTTGATTTTTTTTTCTTTGACCCGTGTATGATTACAAGTGTGTTGTTTAAACTCCAAATATTTTGGAGCAGGTTTTGTATAATTTATCTCCCTTTAAGTTTGATAACATGTGTTTTATGTCCTACAATGTGGTCTTAATTGATGAATGGTTCATGAGAGCTTGAAAAGAATCTGTATTCTGCTGTTGTGAGATGAAGCAGTCTAGAGATTTCAATTACATCCTGTTGATTGATGGTGCTGGTAAGTTTAACTATGCCCTTACTGATTTTCTTTCTATTGCATCTGTCTATTTCTGATAGAGGGGTGTTGAAGTCTCCAAATATAACAGTGAATTTATTTATTTTTCTTTGCAGTTCTATCAATCTTTGCCTCATGCATTGTGACACTCTGTTGTTAGGCATATACACATTAAGGATTGTTATGTCTTCCTGGAGTATTGACTTCTTTATTAATATGAAATACCCCTCTTTATGTTTGATATCTTCCCTGTCCTAAAGTCTGACCTGTCTAAAGTTAATATAGATACTCCTGAGATCTTTAATTAGTGTTAGCATGGTATATCTCTCTCTATCTGTTTACTTTTAATCTACTCGTGTCTTTTTATTTAAAGTGAGTTTTTATAAACAACTATATATTTTTAATATATTTTTAAATATTTTTTAATATACTCTGACAATCTGTGTCTTTTAAGTGGTGAATTTAGACATGGTGAATTTAGACAGTTGCCATTTAAGGTAATTATTGATATAGTTGGGTTAGTATCTACCATATTTGCCACTCTTTACTATTTATTGCTATTGTTCTTCATTTCTATTTTTGTCTTTCTCTACTTTTTCTGCCTTTTATGGTTTTAATTAAATATTTAATATGATTCCATTTTCTTTCCTTTTCTGGTATATCAATTGTATTTCTGTTTTTTCAGTGGTTGTACTAGGGTTGCATTATATGTTTACAACTAATTCAAGTCCACTTTCAGATGACACTACATTGCTTCATATATAGTGTAAGTACTTTATAGTAAGAAAATGTTTCTTATTTCCTCTTCCTATTTCTTATATTATTGTCTTTCATTACACATATATGCAAGCATACATAAAGCATATACACTTACATAAATGAACACATTGTTGATATTATTTTGAACAAATGTTTATGATAGATCAATTGATAATTTAAAAAGTTATATTTACCTTCACTTATTCATTCTCCTGTTCTCTGTTACTTATATTGATCTAAGTTTCTGACTGGTATCATTTTCATTTTCTCTGAAGAACTTCTTTTAACATTTCTTTCAAAGCAGGTCTACTGGCAACCAATTTCCTCAATTTTTGTTTGTTGAGAAAATCTTTATTTCTCCTTTACTTTTGAAGGATAATTTTGCAGGGTACAAGATTCTAGTTGGGTAGTTTTGTGTTTTTTTTTTTTTTTCACTCAACATTTTAAATATTCCATTCTCTTTTTGCTTTCTTATTTTCTGAGAAGTCAGATATAATTGTTTGCTTTGCTCCTCTATAGGTAAGGTATAGTTTTCCTCTGCCTTTTTTCAAAATTATGTGTTCTTTTTTTTTTATTTTCTGAAGTTTTAATGTGATATGCCTACATGTATTTTTTTAGCATTTATCCTGTGTGATGTTCTCTGAGCTGCCTGAATCTTTGGTTTGGTGTCTGACATTATTTCTTATTCATTATTGCTTTAACTATTGCTTTTTTTCTTTATATCTTTCATTGTTGCTTTAAGTATCACTTCTTTTTCTTTCTATCTTTCTTCTCCTTCTGGTATTCCAGTTACACATATTGTTATACCTTTTGTAGTTGTCTCACAGTTGTTAAATATTGTGTTTTTATGTTTCAGTTTTCTTTCTTTTTCACTTTTGGTAGTTTCTAATGTCACATCCTCCAGCTAAGAAAGTCCTCAGCTGTGTCCAGTCTACTAATGAGCCCATAGAAGGAATTTTTAAATTTCTGCTACAGGGTTTTTGACACCTAACATTCTCTTTTGATTCTTTCTTTGAATTTTCTTCTCTCTTTATATAATCCATTTGTTCTTGCATATTGTCTACTTTCTCCATTAAAGCTGTTAGTATATTCATCATAGCTTCAAAAAAATTTCTGGTCTGATATCTCCAACATTCTTGCCATTTTGACTTTAGTTTTGATGCTTGTTTGGACTCCTTAAACTGTGGGGGTTTTGTCAGACACTGGGTAAGACTAGTAGACCAAAAGATGCTCCTACAACTCTTATATTTAGGAAATTACAAGGGATTTTAGGAGCTTTGTGCTAGAAACCTGGGACAGAGACCAGCACATATATTTGCTTTTATTTCACAGGGGGCTAGCAAGCTTTCTGGGCCTCTTTTATAAAGCACCGATCCCATTCCAAAGGGCTCCACCCTGTGACCCAAGCCCTTCTTTATATTTGGCTTCTTTATATTTGGCAAGCCAAAAGGGCTGACTTCATTTTCTGGCCTAAACCCTCCTCATAGATGTACTTTCATTGTTAGAACCAATAACAATATTGAGAATATCGGCCTAGTGGAGAATAAAATATCAAATCATTTTCAGTCTGATGACCATATTATATAAAAGATGGTATGTAGAACACGTAGCAAGGCTTGCTAACTTAGTCAGACGTTGTTGAGGAATTGCTGTTTAAGCTGAGCATTGAAAAGCCAGTAGAACTTGGCTAAGCAAAGAGTATAGGAGTGGGGATGAGTTGGTGCAACTTTTATGGGAAGCAAACTGAATGGCATAGTGGGTTGACTTTGAGGAAGAAAGCCTAATTTATAACAAGAGCTGAAAAACCAGTATGGCTGGACCCGTAGAGAGTGATGGGAGATAGTCTGGGAAGATAAGCAGAGGTTAAACCAAGGAGAACTTTACAAGTCACCGAGTTTTAAGCTGAGTGACCAGGCACTTAGCAAATATTGTGATTGACCATCACAATAATCTCGAAGTTGAGAAACAATCTCAAAGTTCATACATTTCCTTGAACTTTGATATGGCAGACCCTATTTCCATGGTAACAGAACTGCAGTTGGTTTGAGGCTAGCAACATACCCCCAGGGGATGAAGCAAAATAGATCTAATACAATCATGTCTATTTTCTTCCTGTTTGCCAGTTACTTATTATCTCAGCTTCCTCTGTGTTGAGGAATAGCCTATATATAGCCTCTATCTGGCCAATCGGATGTAAAAGAAATATGGTGAGGGCTTGTATTAGTTTCCTATTACTGTACTACTATAGCAAATTACCACAAACTTAGTCCCTCACCGTAAAAATGTGTTTCTTTGAAGTTCTGGAGGCCAGCTGTACAAAAGCAGTCTCATTGGGCTAAAGTTGAGATTTCAGCAGGGCTGCTCCTTCTGGTAACTTGGCAGAATCAGTGCCTTTTCTATCTTCTGGAAGCCACCTGCATCCTTGGTTTGTGATTCCTTCCTTACTTCATTTCAACCTCCTGCCATTCATTATATCACCCACTTCCCTTCTGTGTCAAGTCTCTTTCCAGCCTCCCTCTCATAAAGATAATTGTGTTTATATTTAGAGCCCACCCATGTAACCCAGATTAATCTCCCTTCTGAAAATTCATAACTTAATCACATATGCAAAGTTCTTTTGCCATAGAAGGTACCATTCACAGGTTCTGGAGACTAAGATGTGGACATGGTGGCCATTATCCAGCCCACCAGTAAGCCTCTGGGTAAGTTTTACTTCCTAGCAATTGGAGAGTCCTCTTTTCAGTCTCCACTTCCATGCTAGAAATTTTTGGGAGAAAGTTACTTTTTTGTAGCTGTGCCTTTTCATTAAAATTTTTTAATTTTTCAGCATTAGTGAGGTATGATTGCCAGATAAAAATTGTATATATTTAGGTGGTAGAATATGTTTTTTGATACATTTTTATTGATTTCAGAGAGGAAGGAAGAGTAAGAGAGAGAGTTAGAAACAGTACTGATGAGAGAGAATCATTGATCGACTGCCTCCTACATGCCTTCTACTAGGGACTGAGCCCACATATCAGGTATGTGCCTTGACCGGGAATTGAACTGTGACCTTCTGGTTCATGGGTTGATGCTCAACCACTGAGCCACACTGGCTGGGATAGAATATGATTTTTTAAAAATACGTTTTTATTTATTTCAGAGAGAGGAAGGGAGAGGAAAAAAGGGATACAAACATTAATGATGAGAGAGAATCATTGATCAGCTGGCTTCTGCTGATGTTTTTTTTAAGGTGTACAATGTGATGATTTAATCTACATATACATTGTGAAATGATTACCACAATCAAGTTATCACAGAACACTTAAGATCTATTCTCTTAGCAAATTTTAAGTATAAAATTTAGTATTAGTAACTATAGTCATCAGAATTTAATCATCTTATAACTGAAAATGTACCCTTTGACTAGCATCTCCTCATTTTCTCCATCCTTCAGCCACCAGCAACCACCATTCTACTCTATGATTATTTCAAGTGTTCATTTTTAGATTCCACATAGAGGTGAGATCATACAGTACTTTTCTTTCTCTGCCTGGCTTCTTTCACTTAGCACAATGTCCTTCAGGTTCATCCTTGCTGACACTTTGATGCCTGGAGGTTCTGTAGCCATTTTATAAGCAGTATGTGACATCAAAGAATGAAAACCCCACACACTGACGACAAAAAGAACCTGTGTTCTTGAGAGCAATGCACAGAACTTTGTGTAATATGCCTCCAGATTTCCTGTTAGGTGAGATGATTGTCTTTTCTGTTTATGCCAAAGTTAGTAGATATTGTTACTTGCAACTGAATACTTGCATCCTCAGGGCTCCACTTGACAAATGAGGTTTGGTGCAGTTTGAAGCCAGGAAAATGTTCTGATCAAGATCTTAATATTAATATAGAAACAAAGACTTCCAGAGATAGAAGTGAATAAAGAGTACATTGGAATCAGCCTCTTTATTTTAGAGCTTACTAAATTAAGGCTCTGAGAGGTGATAGAGTTCTGCAAAATCAATTAGTTCACAACCAGATTGTACTTTTATCTCCTGGCTCCTGGTTCAATAATCTCTCCCATGAAGCCTTAGAACAATTGAAATGGTACATTTGAGGGAAAAAAGGCAACGAACAAATATGTTATGCTTCCCCCGGGGTGCAGGCTTTCACCAGGTTTCAAGTTCTTCTAACATGATATAATTTAAGGAGGAGAGCTCTTGACATTCAGAGGCAAAATTTATATTTAAAAGGCTAAGATCGTGACATATGAAAGCACTCCAAGGATGTAGACAGCGAATACCACGAGTAACTGATGGTTGTTATTATACAAGAACAAATAAGCTGAATCTCTGCAATTAAAGGTGGTCCCATGTCATTGTTTCTCGTGGGGAGGAATAGGCACCTGGATTTCTTTTTTTCTCAGGACAGTGCTACCCAAACAAAACACGGTGTGTTTCATCACCCATAATGGAAAGTGCCCGTCACTCCTTGAACATCATCATATGGTTGGTGGCCGGCGGATAATGGAGTTCTGAGTGTCAAGGTGACTGGCTTTCAATGCACACAAAACTAAAAATTATAGACCTGTCATTCCAGAGGCAGGCCACAATTAGCTGTCTGTGCAACTTGAAATTTCCATTTTGCCAGCTGAGTAATCAGTTGACGGGAGTTTTTCATTTTGGGTGCATTTCTAAGTCTTTTGTGTGCCCATCTTTTAAAATGTGGATTTTAAAGTAAATAAACAGTGCACTTAATCAGATGTAATTCTTTCTAGAAACACCCCTTTCCCAAACATACTGGCAAACTTCAA
This sequence comes from Corynorhinus townsendii, assembly GCA_026230045.1. Taxonomy (NCBI): domain Eukaryota; kingdom Metazoa; phylum Chordata; class Mammalia; order Chiroptera; family Vespertilionidae; genus Corynorhinus; species Corynorhinus townsendii. The sequence continues at coordinate 22,974,685 of JAPDVU010000008.1, read as the reverse complement.
TATTGTTATAATAGTAACAATAATAATGTGACAAAACAATGTAAGCCTTGGCTATTTCATTTAGGTTTAGTAAAAGTTCAAGCTGAAAAATAAGAATCACGCCTTACTACCTGGGGATCTAGGGATGAGAAATAGAAACTGGTATTTTGGCAAGCAAATAACTTGATAAAGTCACCAAGCAAGAAGTAAAATCAGTACTAGAAATCAAAACGTGAATTTCAGTCTTAGAAACACTCACTGACTCAAAACTGTCATTTACCTGCTTTCTATTTAGACTTGGCTTCTCATTCTCTATCTGAATTCTATCTTTCTTCTATCCCAGGCTTTTAGAGCTAGCGAAAATGATGCCAAAGTGAGGTCTATTGGAAAATTGCATTGCATTTTCCATTCAGTTGCTGTGAATACAGTAAAATCCAGTACTCTACAATCTCAGATCAGACTCGACCACTTAGTTGAACCTGGATCTTCTCTGCCCTCCTTGTCTCAGGCCCCCAGTCCACATTACTCTCTTACGCGGATTGATCCCTGTCTAAATTGAAACTGCCAAACCACAAGGACATAAGTGAAGTTGGCAATCAATACGAATTAAGAGCAGATCAAAAGTCTGAGATCAGAAGTCTTTTAGGGAAATTCTCTCTACAAGTCTTGGAAATCTCACGATTTTATTGAACTTTCCATCCTGGTTTTGATTATTGGGAATGTTAGGAAAGGTTACAAGGAATAGGAAAGATTTGCCTGACATAGTAAAAGAACTAAATTTGTATTGTATTGAAATAGATCCTAACCAGACTGTTGATAATGAAATATTGACCATTCTATTGTTTTGAATGACCAAGTGTCATATTTTACTGCGAATTGATTTCTGAGCCTCAGTCAAGGAGTGATTGAATTTACGAATAGAGTCACTCTGTTGTGTAACTCAGATTATGCAAAGATCATTCTGCAACAGTAACTGAGATATAACCTAGAATTTGGTGCATGGTTTCTCTTTAATTTCTCTGTTTTTGTCAGTGTATGTATTTAGTTTTTAAAGGACCAAAAGACTTTCCTTTTCATCTCTCTAGAAAAAAAAGAAAAAAGGACTTAACATAGACTATAGGTGGTTGGACAATCTATTTTACAAGACTCTTAAACCCAGAAATTGGTTAATATTCTGTATTTTGTTTAGAAAAATAGTAAGCTTTGTTGTTGATTCCTAATGATTAGCACAAAAAGGAGAAAGCTTTTCAAAACCAAGATAGAATCTCTTTAATTCCAAAAGTACCCATTTAAGGAATATAAACTGTAAAGATAAGCAAAGGAGATTTTCTCTAAAGAAAATCATTTTCAAATGAACAGAACAAGCAAATGTGGACTTAATTAGGTGGAGTCAGATGGCTATTAATTATTCACCTTTCCAGGCGAGAATGGCGTTGGTGCCAAAGAAATGAAATAAGGCATGCTGTTGGCTTCTTTCCCTTTCTTTCTGTCGCTGCTGCTCTGCTCTGAACTAGTGGAAGAGGAGATAGCAGGAGGCAGAATGAAAATCTGCCTTTCCCTTCACAGCTGGGGCAGATTGCCTTTGGAAAAGGTAGTCCCCTCCATTTGAATAAAATGTTACTATCTGCTTTGAAACATATGTTTGGAGTATACACATACTCACATGTTCTACTCTCTTTAATGCTTTAAAAACAGCTAAATAAAGCTTGTCTTCATTTTCATATATTCTAGACTTGGAGATACTAGCCAAAGTGGCCAATCATTAAAATTGATGATAATCACACAAGGATTAAATCTCTTTACTTTGCACAATCTCTTTTAAAAGCATTTGTTAAGCATCTGCTCCCAGGTAAGATTTGCATGATGCATATGGACCCTATAAATGAAATATACTTAAAACCAGCACAATAAATGGTCAGCATTTATCTGAGTGCCAACATGGTAGTTCCAAGTGGCAAAAAAGTGGGGTTTGAAAAAACCTAGGGATAAAACTTAGCAAATTTGGTTTCTAGTCCTGACTACTTGCTACCTGCCTCTCAATATTGGTCGAATTATTTGTCAGTGTGTATATGTATGCTGGGTGGTGTTGAAGTGTATGACAGAATGGGGCTGGAGGGAATACAGGCAAAGAAAAAGTCACCAAACCTGAAGAGTGTTTCTAAGAAGTGAAATGACTATGTTAACATGCGTGCATTCAAATTATGCTCCTACTGTGCACCCTTGTAATTCTTTAGGTAGCCAAACGTTAACTGCCTTCTATCGCTGAGGCAACCAGCTCCCATGAAGACAAAGTGACTTGGCCCACATTGGACAGCTTGTCAATAGCAAAGCTGGAACTAGATCCTAGACTCTAAGCCTCTGATTTCCTGGGTCAGATACATTTTTTCCTAAACAAGTTGTTTTAACCATGGGACTCTGAAAATAAGCAACCTTTTCAAAGTAGCACCAAGTCCTTGTGTGTTGTTTCAAAGAGCTCCTTTAAGAGTTGAAATAACTATATCATCATAACAAGACCATTATAAATTTTAATCCAGGATAGAAAAATGTGATTTAGTTATATGTGAATTAAACCATCTTTTAAATTCCATGACTATAAAGGAAAAGAACTGTAGATATACAGGATAAAAATACATTCTTCACTCAAAAACAAGTTGCTGGGGAAGAGGTTATGTAATGAATAGGAGTCAAAAACAGTGAATCAACTTGTGCAATAGCTATTTAAGTAAGATTCCTTGGCAGAGCTGGAAACTGCTCAAAGAAATATGTATTTGTAGATATGTGCCAGAAGTTTGCCTTAAATTTAAATCAGCTGATATTATTTTTAAAACCAATATTCCTTTTGGTAAAGTTTAGGAATCATGTAACAAAGTGTCTCTTAGGGAAAGGAGTCAAATTAGACAACAGTTTTCTTAAAAGATTGATGAAAGATCTATAAAAAATATTGCATCACACTAAATATTCTATTTCTATTAAATATGAGACTTTAGTCTCTAAATTAAGAGAATTCCAATGCACTTCTGCAAATATATATATATATATATATATATATATATATATATATATATATATTTCTTATTAGTTCCTGCATTTGTAAGAAAGGTAGGTGAGTCAGAAACAAAAGAAGTGCTATGGGAAAGGTTATTTATAGACAAATGTAATGAATCAATTAAACTACAAATTAGTTCAGTACTAATAATGCATTCTACTTCTCTTCCAAATCTCAAGTTATTACTATTTTGTAACAGACTCTCTGCATATTATAACTCACTGATGCCATGGTATTGTTTTTTAGAGGAAAAGTGTGATTTTTTCCCCTAATGGACTAGAGGTTAACCAAATTTTACAGCTTAGTTAAGCTATTCCTTTTGTAGATCCAGAATTATGCCATTACTATAAATTCTCTTAAAATTGTGTGTACGTAAAGATTGGCCATTTAATGAATGTATTATTGTTTATTAAGATTATAGGTGGGCTTATATCCCATACTGAAGTGGTCATAAAATAATATAGTGATTGCTAAGTCAGGTTCATGTTGAAAGCAGGGTTTTGTGGTGCATCGTAAATACCAGCATTCTTAGTCCTCTAGTTAAAAACAAAAAGTCGTGTAGTACTGGTTTATCTCTCTCTCCAACCCCTCCCCCCCAATTCATCTGGCTAAGTTTTGTGGGGCTCTTTCTTTTCATGAAAATTACTGTCACATCATGTGCGTGTATCTGTCACTGGATCTGAATTGCATGTGAAGTCTACCTTGAACAGATTCCCCAAACTGGAGAAGGGGAAATGTTCCCCGCCTGAATGTTTTAGACTCGTATGAGTTCTCTAATATTTTTGTTTTTGTGCAAGGCCGCTCGTAAGGCAGCCTGGAGCCTTAGACGCTGACAGCCTCCATTAGCATTAATGCTGTTCTCTTATCTCCCCTCAGCTCCCCCCTCGCCCTTTCTTGTCTGACGGTTCCCTAACATCGTTGACAAGGCTGACACCACCAATCAGCTTCGACTCAGCAAGGTCACTGCTCAGACTTGACTCGTGATTGGCTGCTGCGCTTCAGCGTGTTATTACTGTCTGATTTGATCGGAGGCAGGGGGTGGTCTCCAATCAAACAGAGAAAAGGTCCTAGAGAAGGTAATTAAATCCTGTCAGAGGCAATTATCGGTTCCAGGGCCATGACTCTGGCCCTGAATGCAGATGATCTGAAACTGTATTCTTGTAGAAATTCAAGAGGGCCCCTGGCAGGGTTCAGCTAGGCATAAAGGAAGCAGCAGGCTTTCTGCAAACAATGCTGCTCTGTATTTTGAACCTTTCTGCCTTTCCCCCCCTTTCCCCGAAGCCTTCTGTTTTCATGATCAAAAATATTCCTTCTCAGGTCACATTCTCATTAATTTAGTAGACAAGGTTTTCCTTTCTTGTACATAAATAATGACAAGTTTTACCCAAGAACTTCTGCCCCCAACACGGGCTGTAACAAACAGCTTTTATCAAGGCAAACCAAAGCATTCAAGGGAAGGCGCCAATCTGTAGTTTAGAGCAAGGGAGAAAAACATTTAAAGCCTGGAACAGGGATGTCCTGTCCGAGGGGACCCTGCCCCGTCTGTTTACACCTTACCATTGGGCATGATGGAGTTTGCTTCTGTGACAAACCTACAAGTTTCTCCAAGGTAGTCTGGTGATGGCAGCATGCATGTAATGACTCGAGTTTTTAAAGGACAGAAAAAGGCTGCAGCAGATTTCAGTGTGTGAAAATAATGCCTTTCCACCCGCTCCAACCTCGCCCCTCCCCCATCCCCCCTCCCCCCCCCCCCAAATTTTAAACTGACGCCTGGAAAATGAAAACAGAAAGAAAGGAACGCTGTATTTTTTATTGGGAAGGGAAAGCAAAGACAAACACATAAGTGCACTTTTGTTCATATATAAACAGAAGACTTAAGTTTTGTTTCCAGTGGGATTTCTCTTAAACTGTCATAAAAGATGCTTTGAGCTCTGCTGGCAAAGCTCAGTGATTGAGCGTCAACCTATGAACCAGGAGGTCATGGTTGGATCCCTGGTCAGGGCATGTGACTGGGTCGCAGCCGAATCCCCAGTGTGGGGCCTGCAGGAGGCAGGCATTCAGCGAGTCTATCTCATCATTGATGTTTCTATCTCTCCCTCCCTCTCCATTCCTCTTTAAATTAATAAAGATACATACATATATTTTTAAAAAGGTGGTTTGCAATGTGCTTTTTGTCCAAGAACCTAGCACTAGAATGTAAACCTCTCTCCAGAGCCTGAAAAATATTAATTGTCCTAAATAGTATCAATCAGTTTAGCATGTGTGAAGGTACATAATAAAGTTTCCATATCCTCACTCTGTTGGCTTTAACAGACTTTCTGAAATATTGCACTCAATAAATGTCCACTTTCCCAATGGAGAGCCACGAGTCCACTCTTTGTGTTTTGTAAGCATGCATATTTTTTCCCCCCAAGAATTAAGATGTTCAAAACACCATTAAAACAATTTCTGCATTGTTGCTGATGAAACAGTTTCACCACTAGGTTTCTCCCGAAGGAACAGTTAACTCTCCTCTAATCTTTCTTGTTTTCTTTCTTTCTAAAACACCGTATTCCTTAATATGTCTGACTTTATTTTCTTGAAGTACAAATAGATGCTTTAAGCAAAACATTTTTTAAAAAGTAGTCCCTGCTACTAGTCCATTACTCAGGATGAGTTATCAGGCTGGGAAAGAAATTAGAGGAGAAGATGTTAATAATAATGAAAACTGCTTTGGACACTCATTGGCTGGATTTGAAAAATAAAAGTCTCAAATCCAAAGCTGCACACATGACTGTGAAAATGATGTGCAATTCCTCCCATAGTGTGTTTTGGGAAGATCAAAGGTTTCATCAACTTCTCTAATAAAGATAAAATAGATACGGAGACAGAAGCAAACTGCTCTCGAACCCGGCCTCATATTTCAAAACCAGGGTTCACTGCTGTTTCAGAACCATTGTGCTTTTCCTCTGTTGGAGTGACAACTCTCTGTTACATTTTGAGCTGGGGTGTATATTTTTCTTTGTATATTATTGCGGGGTTAGTTTATTTGGTTTAGTTTGGCTTTGTATTGAAGGGGCAGCTGTTTTAGTGAAGACACCTCTTCTGAAAGAAATTCTTATTTGTGAAAAAAAAAATAGCTTTTGTAAGTAGAATTTCAAAAAGATTCAAATATTTCCCCCTAATAATTAAGATCAGTGGTTCTAAAAGAGAAAAGACTGTGTGTGTGTATGTGTGTGTGTGTGTGTGTGTGTATATATATATATATATATATATATATATATATATATATATATCTGGATCAAATGTGCTTACTTACTGAGGAGTCCTCTGTACTCAACGTGTCATTATTGCCTTTGCCCCAGATACATCTTTCTTTCTTTTTAATGTATTTTATTGATTTTTTTACAGAGAGGAAGGGAGAGGGATAGAGAGTTGGAAACATCGATGAGAGAGAAACATCGATCAGCTGCCTCCTGCACACTCCCCACCGGGTATGTGCCCACAACCAAGTCACATGCCCTTGACCGGAACTAAACCTGGGACCCTTGAGTCCACAGGCCGACGCTGTATTCACTGAGCCAAACCGGTTAGGGCCCAGATACATCTTTCAAGCTCCCCCAGGAGAGTGGGAGCTACTTGAGGGCAGGGATAGTGTCCTACTCCATCTGGCATACCCAGAAAAAAACAATAAATATAAGACAGTATCAATCCACGGACCTTTACAGGACACCCATAAGGGCTTCTGTGAGGTGGGAACCACTTCCAAGTTGAAATCCTGGTAATTATCAGTAACTATATATTTAATAAAATAATTAAATAGGATTTAATCAGAGAAAGGGGCTAACTAAAATGACCTGTTTGTGGAGTGGGCCCTGATCTGACAGCTGTTACCTAGTTTAATTGGTGCTCTAAATAAAGATGGAAGCTTCTTTGTGCTGTTACTTAATCCTGTGACCATTTAAGCCCCAACCATTACAATAGCCTTCCTGCAAAATATCTGATGCCATTAGAATCATAAAGGTGGGCTGTCTGCATGATATGCCTTTAAAAGGTTTGTAAACAGAACTCTCCAGGAAACAGAGTGTTGTATTCAATATTAAAATGAATCAAAATTGACAATGTTTATACAAAACAGAGAAAGTAAGTTACATTTATCTCATGTTTGGTTGGTTTGTTCAGTATTATTGGAATGGGAAGAGAGGATTCGCCTTTTAGCTAGTCTTTTCCAGATTTCTGGTGAGGTCCCTACTAACACCACCATAGAAGTATTAAGCTCATTGGGGTACATTTTCAGGATGGTGCATAAGGGAACAATAATTTATGAACAGTAATAAGAGCGGGGTATGCAATTCCCCACCCAACTACACCAGGATAAGTGTACCCCACTGATTGCTGAGTGCACTGAAAATACTTGAGTAAATAAGATAAAAGCCATCTGCAGTTCCTTATTTGTAAGTTGGAATTCCTCAAAAGTAATTGGGGAAAAAAAAAAAAAAAAGACATGACATGAAAATCACTATTAAGCAATGTGTATTAGAACTGTATATTTTTTAAAACAGGGGTTGGCAGTGAAAAATTAGCTGGGCCTTCCACATAGGAAATGAAAAAATTAACTTTCACTGTTCCGCTATGTTGCTATAAATTCACTGTGTTGCAAGTTGCATACTGACCCCTCAAGGGATCTGAAAAGTTATCAGATTTTATTAATTTATTGGTTCTGTTCTGAGGTATATTGTAAACCAATTTTAAGTACTTCATTTCGGTATTTATTCACTGCTTACTGAAAGAAGCAGCCTTTCCTACATACCCTGAGGGTTTCCACAATCAGTTTTATTATGGCTTTCCTTATCCTCAGGATGTGAAATCTAAATACATTTAAATATTTTATTTGATGTTTCTTAAAGGGTACTACCTTCATTCTGATTTGCAAAATAAGGGACATATTCTCTCAGGAGTAACATCCGGGTTGTGGATTTCGAGTGTAATTGATGAAGGATCCCCTTTTCCTATTTATGGTAGATGCTAATTTTACTTCCTTCTTTTGGAGAAAAAAATCTGAAAATGTGGATGGCATAAATGGTAATTTTAGAATGAGTTTGAAGTTGACTAAAAACTGTAATTCCATTTTCATGTGACATTCAAATTTTATTGGTATTTTCTTTGCTAAATTTGGCAACTCTGCTGCCTGACCTACAGTGATACCCGGGGCCACAAAGTGTAGGCAGATATAGAGGTTCTTCAAACATGACAGCCAATATGAGTGTCAATATGAAAATTCTCCCTTGTTCAAATTTCTACTAAGAACTTAGAAGTTAATTTTGTGCTTCTTACCTTTGTCATTTTTTAAAATTCTTTATTGTTTAAAGTATTACATACAGTATTACATATGTCTCATTTTTTCCCCATTGACCTCTCCCAGCTACCCCTATGCCCCCAGCACATGACCTTACCCCCCTAGTGTCTGTCCATTGGTTATAGTTATATGCATGCATACAAGTCCTTCGATTGATCTCTTAACCACCCCCCTTGCCTTCCCTCTAAAGTTTGATGGTCTGTTCCATGGTTTTCTGACTCTGGATCTATTTTTGTTCATCAGTTTATGTTGTTCATCATCTTCCACAAATGAGTGCGATCATGTGAAATTTATCTTTCTCTGACTGGCTTATTTTGCTTAGCATAATGTTCTCCATGTCCATCCATGCTGTTGCAAATGGTAAGAGTTCTTCCTTTTTTTACAGCAATGTAGTATTCCATTGTGTAAAGGTACCACAGTTTTCTAATTCACTCATCTGCTGATGAGCACTGCATGACAGTTCCTTTTTCTCTGCATCCTCACCAGCACTCGTCATTTGTTGATTTGTTGATGATTGCCATTTGACAAGTGTGAGATGGTATTTCATTGTCATTTTGATTTGCATCTCTCAGATGATTATGACTTTGAGCATGTTTTTCTATGTCTCTTGGCCTTCTGTATGTCTATTTAAGTCTTTTGCCCATTTTTTGATTGGACTGTTTATTTTCCTTTTGTTAAGATGTATGAGTTCCCTATAAATTTTGGAGATTAGTTCCTTACTGGATAGAACATTGGCAAATATATTCTCCCATGCAGTGGGCTTTCTTCTTGTTGTTGTTGTTGTTTTTTATGGTTTATTTTGCTGTGCAGAAGCTTTTTATTTTGATGTAGTCCCATTTGTTTATTTTCCCCTTAGTTTCCATTGCCCTAGGAGCTGTATCAGTAAAGATACTGCTACGACACAGGTCTGATATTTTGCTGCCTATGATGCTTCTAAGATTTTTATGTCTTCATTTTTTGCATGTATCTTACCTTTGTCATCTTTAGGTATGACGGCAAATATTTTCTCTCTCATGTTCTAATACCTAAACTCCTTTGTCCATCTGCTACCCAATGAATCATTCCCTTCTGTTCTTTCTCCCATCTCCTTGCACAATATCCCCAGGAGTCCACAATACATTACTGACAAAGTCCTCTTTACCTAAAGAGGATTGAGTCTTCCTATCTTAACAGAAATCCTGCTTTTCCTTGAGGATATTATTTCCTTTGTAGCTTGAGTGGAGGCCACTCTTTATGAGATGACCAAAAACTATGGAGCAAGGAAGCAGAGAGATAAGGAGTGTTTTCATTGTTACTTCCAAATTCCATGCAAAAATTTCTTGTTATTTGGGAGTCTATTCCATCTGTCTATACCATCCTCTTCCTGGCAACTTTGCTGGCAACTTCTCATCTCCTGTCCATTCTCCACAGGTAATAAACTGTCAGGTGATAAATTGCCAATGGTCTCACCCCCTTCCATGTATATATATTTTCTATCATTATCCATGAGAATTTTTACATCCACATATAATGTCTACTGACACCCTTGCTTACATAAAGAGGTGGAATCCACTTTTCCATCCTTTTAATCTTTTTAAAAAAATATATTTTATTGATTTTTTTACAGAGAGGAAGGGAGAGGGATAGAGAGTTAGAAACATCGATGAGAGAGAAACATTGATCAGCTGCCTCCTGCACATCCCCCACTGGGGATATACCCGCAACCAAGGTACATGCCCTTGACCTGAATCGAACCTGGGACCCTTTAGTCTACAGGCTGACGCTCTATCCACTGAGCCAAACCCGTTAGGGCCATCCTTCTAATTTTGCTGAGCCTTGAAATGTTTTTGTCTGATTGAATGTGGAATGTGTCAGAAAGAACATTGAGTTACTGCTGAGCCAGGATTTTAAGAAGCATTATGGCCTTCAACCTGTCTCTCTCTCTCTCTCTCTGCCTTTGTCTCCATCTGTCTTTCTGTCTCTGTCTTGCTCTTCATCAGAACATTTCCACCTTGAAAATAGGCTGAGTATAGTATATAGGAAATGGAGACCAGGTGGAGCAGAGACAAGCAGACTCCCTGGGATCCAACTCCCAAGCAAGTAAATAGGGCCTTTCTAGAACATCCCGCCCCAGCAGAACAGCAAACAGACTATAGGATCAATGGTTTCCACCTAGACCAGAAGAGCTATCCCAGTCTTTTAGGCTTTTTCAGTTATCCAAGCAAACTCATAGGACATGAGCTAAATAATAAATATTTATAGTTTCTACCTCTAAGTTATGGAGTGATTAAGCAGGAAAATTTAGATGAATGCTTTGGTATCTGGCTCATCTTTTTCTTCTTGGGTGTGCATTCTATGATTATCCTTGAGAAATGTCATCATCCATATTGAAATTCAATTGACATCTTTTCCTTATATGATTTGGCTTCTTCACCTTCAAAGAAGTTCAGGAGAAAAGGTTAGAGAAAGATAAAGGGGAGTAGGACCAAGTCTCTAGACTGAGATCTAAAGAAGAGACATCCTTTTTGGATTGACAGCAGAGCTGATGACAAGCAAGTGGGAAACCTTCTGTTAAAGGAAGGACAAGTCTAGACACTTTCACCAAACTTTTCTGTCTAAAAAATATCTTTCCCCAAATCTGCATGATCCATACTTCTCTAGATAAAATTACTGAGCAAAAGAACTGGACAATTGTGGTTAAGATTTGGTAAAAATAGGTTATAATTCAGGAGTCTATAATTATAAGGTTTCAAATAATCTAACAATTGTGTGATAACAAGGATTTTTAAAAATTTTAATAGACACCTTGAGGTCTGAGGAGATGAGGTGCCAACAGATATATTTCAATGGCTTCCAGGGAGTTGATGGGTGTGATGAGCCCTGAGTGGTGGTAGATATAAAAAGTCGGAAATAATGTGAGGATGATGGGAATATGGAGGTAAATTTTGTGAGCTAGTGACCTGATAAAGAATAGACATTAACAGTGGAGGAAGATGCTGATGGAGAATGGGCACTGCTGGGCACTTGGTTAATCTCATGAAACAGCAAATTCAACCCTTTCTCTATTGTAAAATCAGTGGGTTGGATTAAAACCAGGACAGCAACTTTTGACATGCTTACTACCACTTCCCCTGTCTGTGGCCAACCAGACTTTTAAAATCAATAAAAGCATAGAGATGGATCCTGCATCCCTTTCAGCCCAGCAATCCAGGCAACATAATTAATACATTAGAGGTGACAGACCAGATGAAAACCTGTTCTTCCATCCTAGACTAGATGATCTGCGAGTGTTCCCCCAATGTCCCGTGTGGTTCAGGGTTCAGGCTCTGGAGGAGTCTGCACACAAATGAAAGAGACTAGACAAGAAAGTATAAATTTGGGAATATTGGGGGCCAGGCTTTGCCCAACTCAAGGGGAAGGACTCCACCCACTCTGGCCTTGCTATCCCTTTTATTCAGGTTGTGGGATACATCCATAGCCCTTAGGCAGGCAATTCCAATAATAGCCAATCAGCAAGAATTTACATAAAACTAAAAGGTGGAAGTTGCTTTAGCTACCATTGTCTCAACTAAACAGTGGGTGGTTGGCTCTGACCTTTCAGAGCTTCAAGGTTGACCAGCCTTCCAGGTTCCTTGTCCACACCTCTCTGCTAGTGAAGACAATGGGCGGCTTCCAACAATGATCTCAGAAAGCTTTTGCAGTATTAAATGTCATGTGGAAAAATCTCAATGCTTCCTTTTATCTCTGCCTTAGGAGATGCTACAAACTGTGGCATATTATAACCTGCCCACTCACAGCACATTAGTTGAGGTTCCAGAAAAATTGATAGAGATATTTGTTCTCTTTAATCTATTTTTCAAATTTCTAAACATAGAAAATGAAAGGAGACATTTACATTTAATTTTATCAAGATGAAGGGGAAAATTGATTTCTGACATGCCTAACCACCATATTATCAGATATATATATTTCAAGGACCCAACATTCAATTTTGTGAGCTTTTTTTCCTTTCTTATATGTGTCATATCATAAATCCGTTTTGAAGATACAACCGTTTTTTGTGGTTTTTTTTTTTTTTTTTTTGCTGTTGTTGTTGTTTCATTGGATTTTTCTTAAAGCAGAACCCAAATCTAGCCTTGAAAACAGAACAAAAGTCTCCTCTAAACTGAAAACCAACCCTTCTTTCAAATATCATGTGCATTTCTCCTCTCTGTTCTGATAGAAAGTGGCACTTCCCAAATTACACGTGTTGGGAAATTGTAGAGCAGGGGTGACACTCAGTTTTTAATAGAAGCTTATTAACATATCTTGACTAATCTTACCCTCTGCCTATGACACCAAAGGTTGCAGAAAAGTAGGATGTCTTGTTTCGAATTTTATTCCATCAAACAACCTTGAGAAAAGCCAATATTGAATGTATAGATGGATTACAAGAAAAACCTGCCTTCCTAAACTAACAATGGGTTATTTTACACTTTTAAAAATGTGTTGTTGTCTTCACAAGTATAGTTAAGGCTTGATGTTTATAGAACACTTGGTACACACAGAAAACACAAAGGAAAAAATGACAGATTTCTTCCACCCCAAAGTTGACATGTTTATCATATTTTATGTCTTTTAATCCTTTCTTTTCCTTCTCCTCTTTCTTCCTTCCCCCCTTCCTCCCCTCCCCTCCTTTTCCTCCCTTCTCTGGCATTATGAAGCTTCTATTGTCACCTTTAACAACAGCCTATAAAAACACTTCAACATAAATGCACATTCCTTCTCAATAATTTTTTATTGAGGTAAATCTTACAGTGAAATACACTGTAAAATTTTATGAGTTTTACAAATGTGTATAACCATGTAACCAATACTACAATCCAGGTATAGAAAATATTCCACCTTTTAGTCAATTCCCTACCCTCACATAATTTCCAACACTAAACCTAATATAACTAATGTCTAGTTTTGCTGTCTTGAATGTATTCAAGTGGAATTACATAATATATAATCTTTCAGAATTTGTTTATTTTGCTCAACATGGTTTTGAGTTTTTTCATGTTGCTGCACAAAGTTGTTTAATTTTTTTTTTTTTAAATCACCGAGTAGAATTTCATTGTATGAATAACCACAATTTTGGTTAGGTTATCTATCCTTCTGTTGCTAAGCAATTGATTTCTTTCTTTTCTTTCTTTTTTTTTTTTTTTTTACTATTTTGAATAAAGGGGCTGGAGACATTTTTGTTCACATGCTGTTGTTGTTTTTCCTATGCAAACACAATTTTCAGTGGTTGCCTAGTCTACCATTGAACTTATATAATACATATACCTTAAATCAACCCTTATGTGGGTCAATAATTTATTCTCTGGTTTCATTATTATAAAAAAATGATATGGTGTAAATATTTGTGATAAAGCTAGAGGGGCACCTGAAGGCCAAACCATGTATGGGATGGCTGGCTGTGTTAAGGAATATTGTCATCATCATAAGAATGACAGGATACCTTTGAGCATAAGTGGCATGACTCCATTTGCACTCTAAGATCATTTTGTTGTGGTTTATAAAGAACTTTGGGGAGTGGACTGGAAGTGAGTGTGAGTAGACAAGTTAGTATAGCCTTGTGCTATGATCTAGGCAGAAGAGGACAAGAGGAATAGTGGAAGAAATGTGGAGGAGTGGATGGATTAATCATTGAGAAGTAAAATTTGCAGGACTGAGAGGATATCAGGAAAGCGTTGTGAGGGGGAGTTAGATATTAAGAGCAGGTTTCTGGCTGGTTTATAGGTAATAAATACAACTAATGAAGGTTGGTATTCATTCATTTAGAGTAGAGGTCAGCAAACTATGGCCCGTGGGACAAATCCTGCCTGCTGCCTATTTTTGAAAGTAAACTTTTACTGTAACACAGCCACACTTATTTGCTTATGTGTCCTGTACAGCTGTTTTTGTGCTATAAATGCCAAGTTTAGTAGTTTTGACAGAGACTGGCTCAGAAAGCCTAAAATATTTATTCTCTAGTCCTTTGCAGAAAAAGTTTGCTGACCCTGGCATTAAAACGAATACTGGAAAAACAAAACAAGCCTTGAGATTGGGAGAAAGATAATAAATTTGATTTGAGACACATGTACTTGAAGTGCTTTAAGGAAGCTAAGAGATTAAATTACATACGGGACTTTAGAGATGATATAAATGTATGAGTCACTGTATGAAGGTGAAACCGGACAAAGAATGGTTCTGGGTTGCCTGTCACTATTTGAGCCAATTAAGCAGAGTCAGTGTTGAATCGTATGTGAGCGTTTTATTTTCCAATATTGCCAGCACCATGGAAGAGCAGGAGGTCATTATATTGGGTAGAAGGACAAGCATTACATGGGGAAGTAGGCAAAAGGAATAAGGAAAGGTAAAATGGTTACCGATTACAGGCAATGAGGGTGGAAGGGGTTGCAAAGGGCAGGCACCTCCTGGACTCCATTGTTTCGGCAAAAAGATTGTTAATCTTTCCACGATGATAGGCAGTTCTCAGATAAGGAGAATGGACCCCATTTTGAGGCTAACTCCCACGTCCTGGGGTGTTCAACTCTCAGCTAGGTCAGAATGCACTTTCTTTAATCAGGACAAAACAATCACAGTTAACAGAGCATGATTAATATTTCTTATAATTGTGGCTACTCCCCACTATTCTATTTCTTCCTCCCGCCCTAGGTTCTAATGGAAGTCATGAATAGGAATGAGGTCAGCCAGGGGAAGATTAGAATGAGAAAAAGAAGACCTCTAGGATAGAGCCTGAAGAAACTGTATCATTTGAGGGCCAGGTAAAATAGTGGTGAGACTGTGGCATTACAGAAGTTAGGTCTATTAATTTCCTAGGTGTTAGGACAGTAAGGCAATACAATCCTTAACAGCCATTTGTAAGCTTCCCTCCACAGGAGCACAAAAGACCAGGGAAAACTCTTTGGATGCCAGGAGTCAGACCATACCAGGAATGGAAACTGTCCTGAAGGCACCTGATCACACATCTGCATTCCATCTGCATTACAAGCCCACCAGCTCAGCCCCCAGACCCACTGATGACAGTTTCCCACCAGCGACTGCATGTCAGAGTGAAACTCCAGCTCCTGGGGGCTGCCATCATCACCCCAATATCCCCTTGGCTCAGTGCTGTGCAGCCCTTCCTCTAGATACCTCATCCCCTATCTCCTTCCCTTAAATAAATTCAATTTTTTTTTTTTTTAAGTCACCGTCTGAAATCAAGGAGTCGGCAGCCTTGATTGGTTCCTTCTTAGAGGCTCCATGAGAAAAGTCTGTTCTTGCCTGCTTCTTAGCTTATAGTGTTGCTAGCAATCCTTGGCGTCCTTTGGCTTACAGTCACATCACTCCTTTTCTGCCTCTGTTGTTACAGGAATTCTCCTCTATGTCTATCTCTGTGTGTCTTTTCTTCTTATAAGGACACCCGTCATTTTTAATTAAGGACCCACCCTACTCCAGTACAACTTTATCTTCATTAATTGCATCTGTAAAGACCCTCTTTTCCAATAAGGCCATATTTTGAGGTCTGGGGTATACATGAATTTTAGGGGGACACGATCCAACCTAGAATACCAGGAAAAAAATAAGTTCCAAAGGAGACAATGTGCAGAGAGGTCCAGAGAATGGTCTCAAACTTGTCCTGGTTTATTGGGATGAAAAAGGGGTCGCATACTAAACCTGACAAGCTCAAGGGAGGCCTGCATGGTGGGCCTTACAAACGCAGAGACTGAAAGTAACCACCTAGGATGGTCTGAAATTAAAATTTTCTAACTAAAAGTGAGTCATGGCAGGTGGTCATGTCCTGTTATGCCCAGATTTCAGGATCCCCAAAAACCCACCAGGAAGGAGCCGAGCCCGATGCAAGAGCAAAAGAACCTTTATTCGTGCTAGCACGAGCTCCCGTCTCCAGCAATCACCGGCGCAGCCGCAGGAGAGAGAGAGAGAGCTTTCGGAGAACAAAGGCTTTATAGGGGGTCCAAAGCAGTGGGCAGGGGGAACATTCCTGGCTCCCGTCGATTGTTCAGGGGGCAGTATCAGGGGTCTGGTTACGCAGGGGTACTGTGCAGTTTGCCTAATTTGGACTGAGTCTACTTCTCTACATTCCTATTGGCAGGTTTGTGCAACTGTTACATACTTGCTGTTTACAGGGCAGGGCAGCAGGAAGAGTTGCAGAAAGGCGGGTACAAAACAAAAGAAACATTATAAAAAGTAACAAAAAGAACTCCATGGGGTCAACCTAGTTTTAGCTCTATCATTCCCCCCTTGTCATGAGACTTACGGGCCCAATCATGGGTTGGTTTGCATTTCTACCTCGCCTTCTGTTGCTAGAGGCCTGTACTGGGTGCGCAGGACCACTTTTAAGCACATTAGCCACATTTTGTTTTTGTAGAGCAAGTAACCCAAGACAAAACAGTTTTTCCTAAGCAACATCAGGATCATGCCATTGATGACCATGTTATTTACAGGATCATCCTGTTCTTCAGAAAGCTGACAGTGTTTTATGAAAGAAGGCCTACGTGCTGGGAAGGGGCCATGAGACCGTATCTCAAGGCCTGGACTGGTGTCAGCACTGACAACTCTATCTAGGGCATAGTCCACGGTCTCTGGAATGGGTAAAAATTCCCACTCTCCAACAGTCCTAGGCTGGTATCTTCCCAGACAAAGGCCAATCTTTACCTTAACTGAGCCTGTCTATTGTCCTTTTTTTTAAAAAATATATTTTATTGATTTTTTACAGAGAGGAAGGGAGAGGGATAGAGTTAGAAACATTGATCAGCTGCCTCCTGCACACCCCCTACTGGGGAATGTGCCCGCAACCGAGGTACATGCCCTTGACCGGAATCGAACCTGGGACCACAGGCCGATGCTCTATCCACTGAGCCAAATTGGTTAGGGCTCTATTGTCTTTTTGCATCTAAAATAACATGCCTTTGGAATATAAAGGTAATTTGCTTTTCCAGACCCTCCAGGGTGCAATCTCCCACCAGAGCAGGAGACCATAGAATCCTCATTGTTACTGTTATCATGTTCATTGTTAACTGTTAACTATCCAATATTCACCAATGTAAAAGGAATATGTGTCTATACCTTTTGCTTTTTATCCAGTCTTAGCGATTTCTCCACTTTGGTTTCTCCTGCCTCCCTACTTTATCACTAGTAGATTTCATGAAACCACCTTATCCCTCCTCTTTTGACTCTAATGTCCAAAATAAGGTGCAAAATTGCCATTCTCCAAGCATGTTCTTAATCCTTTAAGATTTTGCTTTCCGGCAATTGTCGTCAGTTTGGCTCAAATAAACTCATAAAAATTCTCTGCAGGTTTGGACAGTTTCTTACGTCCACAGACCCAAAGATAGAATTTAAGTAGATTAAGACTTAAATCTGAATGTGCCAGTCCCCTTCTTACCAGTCATCCTGGAGTTTTATTGATGGTTTGTACTAGAGAGTTCATCTTTATCTTTGAGAGATGGCCCGGTGGGTGTCCCTCGTGTAGCACAGGGGTCCTGGCTCTGGGGCGATGTGTGTGTACAGATGCCACCTTTGGTATCTCTCTTTTTGATTTCTGCAGTCACTTCATTTCCCTTGGAGATTTTTCCTTAAGTAATATCCAAGCCCTCACCTATTTAGAGTGCACAAGGGCTAATGCAATCACTAGCTGAGGTGAAATGGTTGCAGATGGTAATGTGAAGACTAATTTATTTTCAGAGGCTTTTAGGAATTCATGTGCTTTTAATGATAGCTTACTATAACCACAGATTCCTCATTTTCATTCTTTAAAGGGAGAGGATATTGGCCATTATTAACAACAGAGGAAGATAGAGTAGGCAGCTAATTGACCCAGTGAAGCTAACACCGTTGTGGTGGGTTACGAAAGCCCAAGAGTTTTACTGTGCTCCCTAGGACTATTGTCTCATTTTTCATATCGACTTTTTTGACCTCTCTGCAAGCCATTTTCACCTGCTCGTCTCTCTTCCTCAGTCAAGCTTCCATCTGGCAGGCCCACAGTGAGATTGGCTTTCTAGAATCCTGTTTCCCATCAAATAGTTAATGGTTTGTGCCCCTACCAATGTGACAGCAACTTTCTTGGAGAGGGCAAAAATGGGTGGGATTATATCCTGTCCATCACTCTGCTTTGGGGTGTGTGGGTCCTATTAAATGCTTCGTCTAAGGCTGGCCCTAGCTGGTTTGGCTCAGTGGATAGAGCATCGGCTTGGGGACTGAAGGGTCCCGGGTTTGATTCCAGTCAAGGGCACATGTCTGGGTTGTGGGCTCGATTCCCCAGTAGGAGGCATGCAGGAGGCAGCTGATTGATGATTTCCTCTCATCATTGATGTTTCTATCTCTCTCCCTCTCTGAAATCAATAAAAATATATATATATATAAAAAAAAGCCAAGGGCTGGGGATGACATGTTGGCTGTCCAGTAGGGAAAAAGAACTATAGAGGATGGGTAGGAATGGAAATATATATTTTCTTACAATCTTGATATAAAGGAAGAAACAAAAGTCTTCCAGAGTCATAAATCTTTAATTTCAAGAGGGAAAATATTCATTCATAATGAGAGAAGCGTGAGTTTTGAAGTCAGGCCCACTAGGGATCAAATGTTGGGCTCTGACTACTTTTATTTTACTTTTTGAAAAAAATTTCATTAAGTACGTTCTAAACACAACACAAAAATATTTGTACCTACAATGAATGTGTGAAAAAATAGACTGGAGTATACTTACACATTCATGATTATATTCCTCCGAAGTGAGGGAACATGAGTACGAGAGAGGGAACAAAGAGAATTTTAGGTTTATCAGTAATAACTTAGATTTGTATATTTTTAAAAAAATGAAGCAACTGCCCTGGCTGGTTTGGCTCAGTGGATAGAGTGTTAACCTGCAGACCAAAAGGTCTCAGGTTCGATTCCTGTCAAGGGCACATGCCCAGGTTGTGGGCTTGATCCCCCAGTATGGGACATGCAGGAGGCAGCCAATCAATGATTCTTTCTCATCATTGATGTTTCTATCTCTCTCTCCCTCTCCCTTCTCCCTTCCTCTCTGAAATCAATAAAGATATATTTTTTTAAAAAATGAAGCAACTATGACAAAAGGTTAACATTAAAAAAATTCTGATGGTGGGCTACATTATTCTCCCTATTTTCTTCATTGAACATCTTTCATGAGTTTGTCGTTTTATTATTTTTTTCTAAGAAACGGTTTATTCATAATTGCCTCCTATATTTTCCATGGAGTTATTTATCTTTTCCACATTTCTTGGAAGTGATTTGTATATTTTGATATCAATTCATGGCTATTTATGTGCATTGCATTGTCCCCGGGGGTCTGTGGTTTATCACTGCCTTTTGTTTTTGACAGATTAAATGACAGAAACAATAGACAGAAAGAAGTTGACTAATCGAACTTTTCCCTTGTGCCTTGATTTTTTTGGTGTCTGCTTTACCTTGAGTTGATAAAGTTAGTTATGTTCATATATTTTCTTCTAATAGACAAAGTTATGTTTTTTCTTGTAGGTCTAATCAATCTGGAATTAATTTTTTTTTTTTGGCATGGGTAATTTAAAGATTTAATTTAATTTTCTTCTATAGGAAAATCCCATTATTTGCAACTACTTAATGATTGGTTACTGGAATGCTATGGATTTTTGTCTCTAGAAAACCTTGCTGCATTCTCATACATTTTAATGATCATAGCTTTTATTCAAGTTTCTATGTAAATAAGTTGATAGTATTGCAAATAATGACTATTGTATTTCTTTTTTAGTCATATATCATATTTACTTTTCTTGCTTTATTGTAGTGTCAGAGTTTCTAGTACAATGTTGACTCATAGTGAAGCTAGTGGGTATCCTTATTTCATTTTTGACATTAATGAAAGTGCTTGTAGACTTTTACTGTTAAGTAGGAAATGTGCTATAGGCTTCGTTAAATATTCCTTTCTCATGTGAAGAAAGTTTCCTTCTATTTCTAGTTTGCTGCAAATGCATTTTTAAAATCATAACCTAATGGAATAGAGTTAATTTCTCTCTCATGTAAGGGTTACCATATGAATGGGGGTTGAATGTTGCTTTGAGGGATTACAGGAAATATCCAATAGAGTGAATTTCTCTATTAAGGAAATATTATGCTGCTGGAGTAATTTTGTACAAAACTGAAATCTAAAGTAAAATTAGCATATTCAACAAAGTGTTAAAAAGATCCCTTTTTCTCTTAAATTTTTGTTGCTTCTGGAAAGGTGGGGAGCTTTTGTAATTGCTCTCATATTGTTTGCTTAGTTAAAATGATGAGGAAAATAAGACATTTTTGGGGGGGCAGACCAGCAGCCTGACTCTGTACCTAGTTAATTAGTATCTCTAATGCACATTCCTTTTCACCTATAGTCTAGTCTCTGCCTCTTCCTTAATTATCTGGTCTTGCAAGACCTGTTTACTTAAATACTCATATTTTAGAGGCCATAAACCATGAACAATACACAGCCCCCTGAGGGGGTTATCAGCACTGGCGCCAGGCCAGGCCTTTAGGTGTGGTCTCATGGCCCCCATCCCAACACTTGGGGCTTTTTGCAAAGCCCAGGAAAGGCCCAGAAGTTTGATCATTATTTGGGGGACAAGGAAACCAAAGGGTATAAAGAGAAAACTTTCTCCATATTGGTTTGCTCAGGATTTGGAAATAGGTTCCCCTGAGTCACGGTACTAGTACATCTGGAAATAAACGGGTTTTTCCTGTATCTCTGAGTACTCCTGTGTGTGTATTTTCTGGTTGCCTGGTAAATTCTAACAAAATCTCTGTGACAAAAATGTTTATTTGTCTTTGAGTATGTAGCTATAACTCAGTGGATAGAAGCCTTATTTTGTTCCCAAGCAGTTATCAACTCAGAAATAGTGATCTCCCCTTAGGCTATTGTGTACAATCATCACAATTCATAACAGAATGTCATAGGCTAGCATAAATTAAAGCTATTCACATCTTTAATGTCAGAAATCAGTTGATTCAATCACGGAAGTTTTAACAGACCTTTAGAAATTATATGAATCTTTTGGGTTACCTGGTTTACCTCCCCCTCAACCTCCTTTGAAAGAATGCTCTCTATAAGAAATCCTAAAAGATAATTTTCCAATTTATAAATCCATAAATCAAAGAAACAAGAACTTTCTAGGATCCTATAACATTCCTGAATTCCTGATCTATAAATCTCACTGATACCAAATCTTTGGACTGGAACCAGGATTCTTTGTCTGCTGGAATCGAAGAAGGAATCCAAGGACAGAAAGTGGTATAATAAAGGTGGAGATTTATTGAAGAACAAGTACAGACTCGCACATGGGAAGAGGGAAGAGTCCCACAGAGTGGACTCCCAAGTAGGGAGGGGGAAAAGTTCCCACTGAGGTCTTTTTCCCCATGGCTTATAAAGGCTGCAGATCCTGGTGCCTTGATATCCCCTCAGACTGGTCAATATTCCCCTTCTAATTGGTTACTATAGTGATTCCTGAGGCCCTCCTTCCTCATAGACCTTCCATTCCTCTGGACTTTCTTCTTTTTATTTTGTAAGTATAGACCTTTCTTGGCTACTTCCAGTTCCTTTGTCCTATGGAAATATACCTGTTGCTGCTTCCTTGTCTTATGTAAATGCAACTGTTGCTGCTTCCTTGTCTTAAGGAAATGTAACTGCACCTGGCTTCCTTTTGTTATGGAAATGTACCATCTCCCAGTCTGTAGCCCTGTGTTTTCCCATGGACCCCATTTCTAAAAAATCCCTAAGCCTGCCTATATTCCCTTAAAATTCCTGCTTCATCACCTTTTCCAAAATGGACTTTCCCATCTCTTTCATCATTATTTCTATAGTATCCTACTTTACTCCAATCATAAAGCTATATTCAATTTTTAAAAATAGTGCTCCAGGTTATCTAGTTTCTAAGCGAACAGAGGCCAGGATGTGGCAATGCAGAATGGAGCAGTGAATTAAAACTCTGTTTACCTAGGTAAGCATTTGCTAGAGAGGGTAGAAAAACAGTTCAGATGGTAGGCTTGGTTCAACCTAACGATTTACCTGGATGGGCCCATGTGCTTGACTTTGTATCACCATATTATATAAAGTAGGTGCTAATTTTATGCCCCTTTTACAGATATGGAAATCAATTTATTTCCTATGAATAGATAGATACAACCAAAATGCAGTCCTAATTTTGTCACATTTCAACCAGTGTTTCTCAAGAGAGTAGAGAAGGAAAACTGTTCCCAGAGGGTAGGTTTTGAAATGAATGTGAGAATTTGTTTATTTTTTGATTGTCACAATGGTTGGGGAATGATATTGGTGGCCAAGGATGTCAACACAATAGTGCACAATTAAGAAAACGCTGACCTATAACACTAAAATAAGGCAAAACACCAAAATTGTTTATGTTCTAGAAGTGACAATTAGGATATTCACACATTTATTATTTTATACTTTTTTTTATTATGTCTTTGCTTTTTAAAGAAATGTGGTGGAGGAAGAAGTTAGATATTTATTTAAAAAATCTTATGGATTTGGGTGAGAAGAGGTGGAAAACCAAAGGAAACTGTCACACACGAAAACAAGTAGAAAACCCAGTGCCTGCAAGGTCTGCTGAGTTCTGGAAGCCTCATATTCATCATGTTTAAAGCTGGTAAAGATGTAGTGTATGGATTGCCAGTATTTATTAGCGATTCAGGCAGTACTTTTTAAGCAGCTGAACTGGTGCTTGAAAAATGTTTCTGGGAAACCTTATTGTTAAGCTCATCTCCTCTCTGATTGTGGATGAGTTATAGCCCAGCCATTGGCTCAGATGCTTTCTTGTTTTTGTCGGATCATGTAAATTGGCTGGGGGGAAGAGCGAGCGTTTTGAACTTGCAGTCTTCCTTTGCTCTGATTTGAGAGGTGTGGATAAGAAGATTTGTCTCCGATGATTCAATCTCTATATTAATCTCCCCATTTTCAGGCCCTTCCTACTTTATTTCCTTCTCCACACACAGGAGTTCTCTACTACACTGGCTTTTAATTTGTGCTCAAATTACACAAGGTGTAATTTGTGTGTTTGTGGTTACAAATCATTTCCTTGGGGTTCACTGCAGGAGGGAGTGGGGTAGGGATTAGGGTGTAAATGAGGTGAGGGTGGGGGTGTAGGCTCCAGACAGTCTGACTCCAGAGCACGTGCTCTTAATCACTACAGTGTAGGCCAGGTTCAATCCTAGCTCTGCTCCTTATTAGCTATGTGACCATGAGCAGGTTACTTAACCACACATGTAAAATAGGAGGAAGTAGTAGCACTCATGGAGTGTGAACATTAAATGATGGTAGTAAAAGTACCTGATCTCTAGGAAGCATCTAGTAAATGCAAACTATTATTATCATCCATTATCTGCCTCTATCCCTTCTCCCTAGCTCCTACTCTTTCTTGGCCATTTCACACTGTACACTCAAGTTATATCAGACTAACCAGTTGGTTTTTCCAAACTACCTTCTTGCTGGGACTCATGTTGCACCTCTACTATGAAAGAACACTCATATACTCTTTGGGACAAAATTCCACTGTCTTTCCAATTCCAGCTAAAATGTCCACCCAGTTCACTCATCAGAATGAATTGCATTCTCTTTTGGCTTCCGTAGTAGACACATAGCTAATAACCAGTCCCTACCTTGTCTGTGCTAACATAGCCTAGACTTTGTTTAACACAGCAATATGCTAAACCCCAGAAAAGACCATGATTGCTCTAAGGCAATCACAGTACCGCTCCCCGTTTTCTCAACTCTCACTGTATCTGGAAATAATCATGTGACTCATTTCTGGTCAATGGATATAAGTTAAAGTAGGGGCTGGGGTGGTTCTGCGGAAACCTTTACTTTTCTGATAAAGGAACTGCTCTGCTTTTCTTACCTCCTTTTCCTCTTTCCTTCATTGAAGATGTTAGGCATCTCTGACAGCCATCTGTGACAATGGGCTATAAATACAAGAGAAAAGTCAAGAAAATTGATGGTAAGTTGATGCTAACATAACTGAGCTGCTAAGCTAATGCTTGTAGCCACTTAACGTCATATTTCTTATTATATGAGAGAATAGCCTTTATTTATTAAGCCATTGAAAAAGCTAGATTTTCTATTATCCCAGCTAAATGCATGTCTAGCTAAAGAAAGGTAAAATTACTTTAAAAATCAACATCTCCGATATTTTTCTTTTAATAAATATAATATGCTCTCTATTCCAAAAATTTGGAAGGATAGATGGGTCTGTGGTAGACTGCTTTATTTTTCTAAATATTTGAGGCCTCTCTTTATAGGAAGAATGTAGGTCTTTCCCCATGAACAGAGGGCATGGCCCGTGACGGTTGCTTAGACCAACCAATACAAGGTGAGGGAAGTGGCAGGTGCCACTTTGAAAAACAGGTAATTTAAAAAAAAATTTTTTTTTTCACCTCCTACAATGAGACTGCAGTATCCTAAAGAGAGGCTTATCCTTCAGCCACGGATAAGAAAGAAGAGAATGTGGAACAGAGCTGTGTCTAACCCCATGGTGGATATGAAGATGAGAGACAAATGAAATTTCTTCTTGAAGTGTAACTTAAGGTGATTGATTTAGAACAAGGAGAAGGAGAAAAAGAAGGAAAAGAAAGAATTGTAATTCCACTGACAGGAAGCAAATGCTGTTAGTAATTTCCTTCATTAAAATTACTACTAGTAATTTTCAATGCATATTTTTGATATTTGAGATGTCACATTTTCTCAAAAACTTTTATGGTATAATTATTTCCCTTGTTATTAAAAAATCTATTGATCTTTCTTAATGATTACTTAATTTCCCATTGTTCAAAAATATTTTATAAAAACCACAAAGAGGGCATTTGTATTATAATTATTTATGTGAACATATAGAACCCTCGTTAGAATTTCGTAGGCATATATGTAGCCAAGTACCTAACACAGTACCTCATAGATGAGCTCTCAAAATTTTTTGTGCAAGACAAGAGAAGAACAGAAATGACAAAGTGCTGTGGCAGAGACACAATCGGGGGCACGGGAAAAGTGTCGACAACATAAACCACATTTTGTCTGGATCTCTGTGTCTTTTTGGAGTTAATCGTTGATAGCTTCTCTGTCTATATCCCTGCTATTTCCTATTTCTCACTACCTTACTGATATTGACAGAAGGATTCCAGAGAATTATGTCTTTAAAGGTGATTGTTTTTTGTCATGCAGTTAATTAACGAAATTATTCATGTTCTTATTAAACAAAAAAAATTTTTTTTTAAATACATATTTTTTATTGACTTCAGAGAGGAAGGGAGATAGAAACATCAATGATGAGAGAGAATGATTGATCGGCTGCCTCCTGAACACACCCCACTGGGGATCAAGCCCGCAACCCGGGCATGTGCCCTTGGCCGGAATCGAACCCTGGACACCTAAGTCCGCAGGCTGACGCTTTATCCACTGAGCCAAACCGGCTAGGGCTAAACAAAAAAAATTTTATGTGACAAGTCATGATCTAGACCCAGCAGATACAGCAGTGAATGTGACAGATAAGGTATCTGGTTTATGGTACTTTTCACATTCTAGTGATAGCAGGGAGGCTGAGAGCAAAGAAGTTAACGAATAAATGCACACATGATTTGGTATAGAGAGGTGTGATGAAGAAAGTAAAACGGGGTTCTGAAGACAGCAAATGGGGAAGTGGAGAAAGGAGTGGATGGCTTTAGCAATAGTGATGAGGAAAGGGCTCTCTGGAGAGGTGACATTTGAACTGATGGCCCAGATGACAAGAAATATTCAGCTATGTAAAGATGTAAGGCATAGGTGTGACAAGCAGAGGGAATGGCAGGTGCAAAGGCCCTGAAGAAAGAATGGGATTGACATACTTGAGGGGAAAAGAAGGACAAAGTGATGAGTGAGGAGAGGGGAGAAAAGGAGGTGAGGAAGTCGACAGAGCTCAGACTATGTGCAGTTTGTTTGTTTCTTGATTTTATTATTATTTTTAATTAATCCTCATCCAAGGATATTTTTCCATTGATTTTTAGAGAGTGGAAGGGAAAGGTAGAGACAGAGAGAAACATCAATGTGAGAGAGACACATTGATTGGTTGCCTCCTGCATGCACCCCTACCAGGGCTGGAGAACCTGCAATTTGGCCAGAATTGAATCCAGGATCCTTCAGGCTGCAGTCTGATGCTCTATCCACTGAGCCAAACTGGCTAAGGCTATGTGCAGTTTAAAAGACTATGGTAAGGACTCTGGGTTTATTCTAAGAGGGATGCATTGGAGCAAAATTGGAACAAAGTCCAATTTATATTCTACAATGTTCACGTGGCTGCTGTATGGAACAGAGTTTGTAGGAGAACAAGAATGGAAGCAGAGAGACTAGTTGGAAACTTGAAATTCTCCAGACAAGAAATGGTGGTGGCTTAGACTATGGGGGTGTTGGTGAAGATGGGGAGAAGTGCTAAGCTAGGAACATGTTTTAGAGGTAGAGCCAGCAGGACTCGTTAGTAGATTGTACATGCATTGAGTTTCCTTTGCATTTTATGCAGTGTTTTGGGCTTGGGCATTGGTGTCAAAATGTCTCTCTTAGAATACTGGTTCTGCCATTTCCCAGCTGTATGAGTTGGGAAAAGTTACTGACCTTCTGTAGTTCCATCCCTGCATCTGTCAGATACCTCAAAGGACTGAATAAATGAGCTAATGCATGTGATACGCTAGCATAATATTTGGCAGCCCTTGAATAAATTTTGGCTATTATTATTATTGTTAGGACGTGCAACCTATAACATTTCCTTCAAAGGCAAGCATACTTAAGCTACTTGGCTTAAAGTGGGTAGTGAAAAGAAAAGGTGAGTCTGGAAGTTTATCTCAGGATACTTTTGTCCCCCAGAGGGCTTGCTTCTGATCTGGTTGTAGACCCAATGGCTGGGATGTAGTCTCTTGGCCACTGAAAATTCAGTACAGGATATAAAAGACTGTTCAGGAAGAAGCATAATACGATTTTTCATCTTTGGTAATTCCTCCTAAGATCCCCCTTTTTATTCTAGCACATTATTCATCTGTACTATAAAGCAGATAATGTGGAAATTAAAGTGCTAATTTCAGCTGCTATGGGAATCAGGCCACAGTGTGGGGATTAAGAGACAAAAGAAGAGAAAAAAACCTCCCCAAAACTTTCCAGTCAGGTTGCTTTAAGCCTGTGGATTTTTATGAACAATTTGCCCAGCATTGAAGGGATACTGCCCCTTTTATTGGTAAATTTCTGAGCGCTGTAAAGTTTAGTGGCATGCACAGTAATTCATGATTCCATATAGGGATTTCGAATGTTTCTTAACTGACAGAGAGACTGTAAGAAGTGTTAGAGCAAGGTGGACACTCTGCAGCCCCCCTTATTGTTAGGTTTTTGTAAAAAGTTGCCATTGATTGAGCATTAACCATGTACCAGGCACTGTTGCTAACATACCCTATCTTATTTAATTCTGACTACACCCTTTTCAGATAGTTGTATCTCCATTTCAGAGAAGACAAAATGAAGCTGAAAGAGGTGAAATGATTGGATCAAAGTTACACACAGTAAGTGGTGAAGTGGAATTTGTGCTTTTAACTACTATGCTATATTATAATACTGCCAAATATTGTATTAGACTTTATACAAATGACATATTGCTTTATGAGATATATAAACCCATGAAAATAAAAATAATAGTTTTTTATAGGACTACGGACAAACAAATGTACATTTCACAATTTAGGGGGAATAGGATACCTCACTTTTAGAATCATATATTATACATAATATATCATATATTGTATGTTATATGTTATATTTCAGGGGGAGTAGGATATCTTGTTTGTAACTCACTTTTAGAATCACTATCTTATATTGTTCATGTGCGGTATGCTTGAATGTATAAACTTCCTATTTTTTTTAAGTTAAAAATTACCATCCTGCAGTTTAAAGACAAGTGAACAAGGGAAATAAACTCTGAAATATTAGATTCATGTATGGCTTGGTTTTGTCTTCGAATTACTGTTCTAATCACTTCTGACCATAAGCCTCATTCAATGTGACATTTTGTTTACTTCAGAGATAAATAATGGAAACCAAAGTCACAATGTCAGGGAAGTGTGTAGAAATCCTCCCTACTCCATCCCCTCCGAAAGGGAAAGTACAATGGTGTTTCCTTTCCGTTAACTCTAGAGCTGCACTGTCCAGAGTGGTAGCTGTAGTCACACGTGGCTATTTTACACTTGAAGTACAGCTAGTCCAACTGCCCCATGCTTGTAATTTGGAAACACACCAGATTTTGAAGACTTAGTATGAGTATAAACACAGTATATATTTTTATTGATTTCAGAGAGGAAGGGACAAACAAGAAGACAGAGGTGGAAACATCAATGATGAGAGGGAATCATCGATCGGCTGCCTCCTGCACGCCCCACCCCCACACTGGGGATGGAGCCTGCAACCTGGGCATGTGCCCTGGCCAGGAATTGAACCATGACCTCCCAGTTCCTAGGTTGACGCTCAACCATTGAGCCACACTGAATGGGCTCACTTGCTTCTTACTTCATTTTTCTATGTGGCTACTAAGAAATTTAAAATTGCACATGTAACTCACATTATTTTTCTGCTTGATAGCACTGTTCTAGAACCCTATATTTAACATATTTATTTTCAGACCCATTTTGTATGTTAATGGGGGAAGAATTTATGCCCTGAGATATACAAAGAGTGAGTATATAATGATCCATTTCTGATAAAGTGTAAAATCAATACCAGATCCTCATCTAATTGCCAAGGGTAATAAACTCATGCTTCAGTTCCACAAAGCCAGATATCTTCCTGGGGACTCATCTGAATTATGGAAGGCACCCAGGCTTTGCAGTCATGCAGGTCAGATTTTAAATATTGGATAGCCATATGACCTGGGGTGTTAGCCACCTCTGGTATCATTTCACTTCCTTCCAGCCCTGTGTCGTGTACAAGTCACTGCTGCCGTGGCCACTTCTGCACAGGCTCCAGCCAGCTGTGCACAGGAGAAATAGGGCAGTGCCTTGCCACACTCCAACCCAGATTTCTAGCTTTTTGCCCCAGAACTTAGATGTGGGACACCTATGGGAACACCCTTGGCATTGTATATGCAAACCTGTAAGGCCGCAGAGTTAGCGCCTATGGAGAGCCACCTGGACCAGTCAGAGTAGAACACCAAAGGTAAAGTCTTCTCCCTTTTCTAACCTAGATGCACAGTTCTATGACACGCTGTACAAGGCTCTTTGGAAGGGCATGGCCATGTCAAAATCTGCCACCTTCAGAAGTGGCTACTATATAATGCATCCTGTATAGTGTATTTTTCTTTCTTCTCTGTGTTCCTAAGTCCTGCTCCTTAGCCTCTTCCCAGGTAAACTACCTGCATACAAGCCTTTGTGTCAGCCTCTGCTTTGGCAGGGGTGGGAACAGTGGGTCATAGGTTAAGCTACTTTGGGAAAGTGAGATTTCTTTATGGATCTCAATTTTCTCATAGGTAAATTGGAGATAATAATATATATTTTTAAGAGTTGTTGTGGGAATTAGAGAGAATGTATAAAGTTTCTGGAAGAAACCTCTGATAGCCATTATTGCCTCCTCCACTGACATTTGTTAATACAAAATTCCATGTGGATGGTAAAATGGATCCTCTAAAGAAGAGACTTCACATGAGCCCTGGTAAAGGCTATGGTTTTGAAAAGTTTTTTCTGAGTTAAGGGTCTCAACTTTACAATAAGATAACCCAAGTGGAATAGAAATAAAAATATATATTGAAGGGAAAAGTTTCTTCCTTGGTGAAGTAATCCATCTTGAAATGAAAGGGGGAAGGAGATGATGAATCCAAGGACACAGGGCTTTGGTCTCGTTCACCACCCTCTCCTTTTTTTAAAAATATATTTTATTGATTTTTTTTTACAGAGAGGAAGGAAGAGGGATAGAGAGCTAGAAACATCGATGAGAGAGAAACATCAATCAGCTGCCTCCTGCACACCCCCTACTGGGGATGTGCCCGCAACCAAGGTACATGCCCCTGACCAGAATCAAACCCGGGACCCTTCAGTCCGCAGGCTGACGCTCTATCCACTGAGCCAAACCAGTTTCGGCCACCACCCTCTCCTTTCTCTCTAATGCTTGAATGTGAGAAGCACAAGTACAGATGTGATCACACACACCCAATGGGTTTTTGAAAGGCAAAGGGCTCATTACAGTCTTAATAAAAAAGTGTTGAGAATTTAATGTGTGTGAAATATCAGACAATAAACTCCAATATTAAAATATGCTTTTTATCCTCCTGTAAATGTACCTAATTTCTATGCAGAGCCCCAATCTATTGATATTGGAAGATAAGTCATAGTTAATTTAAGAGAAACTCAGTTGATTTGAGGTTTCCTATTTTTTTTTCTCCCTAAAGTTACATCTAAGTTTACAGGGGGATGGTAGGGGGATCAGGGCACTATTCTATATAATAAAAGCCTAATATGCAAATCAACCTAATGGCAGAACAACTGGTCACTATAATGAGCACTGACCACCAGGGGGCAGACGCTCAACACAGGAGCTGCCCCCATCCTGCAGGCCCTGACCAGCAGCAGCGGTGGGGAGTGGGGCCAGCAAGTAGGAGGTACCAGGGCAGCCAAGGCGGGTGCCAGCGGGGGCACCCCGATCGCTCCACCAGTCACCCCACAGATCAGCCCTGATCGCTGGCCAGGCCTAGGGACCCTACCCATGTTATAAAATCTCTGGGGTCAGAAGAAAAGAGGCTGTCTGGTCCTTGGTCACTATCTTTCCATGATGGTAGCTACTGAAATGTACATCAGCATGGATTGGTACCTAGATTTTCATTCCTGCTCACTGGTCCATTTTATAAATCTCCTGTCATATTCTCCTGTGTTTGATAGTACAACCTCTCTGGAATTGCCAGTCCATGCCGTTCTCAGCTGCTTGAGGGAAAAACATTTTGCTGTTCCCTGTAGTACCTTACACCTCTATGAAGTTATGTCAGTGATCACAAACAGCACAGCTGTGAAAGGAACAATGGCTTTCTGAAGATGTCCTTGTCTTAATCCCCAGAATCTGTCTATATGGTATGTTTGATGGCA
The DNA here is from genome assembly GCA_026230045.1 of Corynorhinus townsendii. Classification (NCBI taxonomy): domain Eukaryota; kingdom Metazoa; phylum Chordata; class Mammalia; order Chiroptera; family Vespertilionidae; genus Corynorhinus; species Corynorhinus townsendii. Next base: position 22,943,219 of record JAPDVU010000008.1, on the reverse strand, counting down.
AAAGGAATTAAGGTGCAGAAGGAATAAGGTTATCAATCAGTTGAACTTAAAATAGGAAGATTAACCTGGATTATTCAGATGGGCCCAAGGTGACTATAAGGGTCATTAAATGTGGAATAGGGTGGCAGAAAAGTCAGTGCCAGAGTGATTTAGTGTGAGGAAGACTTGACTGGCCATTGCTGGCTTTGAACATGAAGGAAAGAGGCCACAAGTAAAGGAATGTGGGCAGCCTCGAGAAGCTGCAAGCCTGAGAGAGCCCTCAGAAAGGAATGCAGCCCTGCAGACACCTGGATTTTAGCGTGTTGAAACCCATTTTGGACTTCTGACCTCTATAACTGCAGGTGAATACATTTGTGTTGTTTTAAGTCACTAAGTTTGTGGTAGTTTATATGAAGGCAGCAATAGGAAACTAGTGTTCTCAGCTATTTATTTTCTATTGGTCCTGCCAATACTAACTAGGAAACTTTTCTATTCATATTACCACTTTGCTGATCTCTACGCTGAAAGGGGGTGCAGAAGCCTCCTCTGCCCTCAGATCACAACTCTTACCAGGAGAGTCTGTTGTTTTGTCCCCTTGAGGGTATCATGTTGAGACCCTGCCAAAATTGATGCTTTTTATTTTCCCTCTTACTCTCTTTTCTTTCCCTAACCCCCTTTCAACTTTGGACTGGGGAATCAGGGGGAACCCAATCCTGTTTATTAGCTATGCCAAGACCTCTGCAAGAATCAATTAGTTAGCTGTATTTTCCCTCACTAAGGCAGGAGGTCTAGAATACCTTAGCAGCTGCTTGGATGGAAGAAGTATCCAGAAATTTAAAAATAATACAAAGCAAAACAAAAGAACACCAGTTAATAGATAAAAAACATTATCTTATTACAATACTAGAGGCCCGATGCACGAAATTCATGCAAGAGTAGTCCTTCCTTCCCCTGGCTGCCGGCACCAGCTTCCCTCTGGCACCTGAGACCCGGGTTTCCCTCGCAGCCCCAGCTTCGTTATCCTGAAGGAACGTCTGTTCTAATTAGTATATTATGCTTTTATTATTATAGATTAGTCAGCTATTCTTTAAAATGAAGTTTTGGTTGAATTCAGAAGTTTTCATGCTCATAGTTCGAGTGTGTGTGTGTGTGTGTGTTTGTGTGTGTTCCTATAAAATATCCAGAGACTCACCATGCACACAGTCATAAACAATGAAGGAAAAAGAGAGAGAAAGGACAGAGAAGAGGAAGGCAGGAGGAAAAAGAGAAATGAGAACTAAACATGACAGAGGGAAACAATGACCTGCTGAAAAACTGACTTCTCTTTCCTCCCTTTTCCACATGTAATGACCCCTATGGTCACCTTGGGCCCATCCGAATACTCCAGGATAATATCCTATTTTATGTGCAACTGTCAAACTCAGGAAAATGCTTGTGTCAGAAGCAGGAGGAAATCAGGATCCGAGAGCCTTCTCCTGACTCTCCTCTGGGGAGGAGTGGCTCCCTCTTCCTGCTAAATCTCATGAATGTCTTGATTTTCATTCAGATTTTCTAACTTTCTTCATTACTGTCTTTTCCACAAGTTTCTCATATTTATTCACATCACTAATATTTTCTGAGTGGTATGCTGGAATTTCATAATAGTTGTCAACATTCGGCAAACATTTTTGAGCACCTATTATGTGGAGTTGAGACATGCTAATATGTGAAGTAAAGTGAACAAAGACAACTTTTCTTATTGAATAAATATAAAGGTCAGAAATAATAATATAAATCATCAGAATGGACATTGAACTATCTCAGTATTCTCTCCATATTCAAAGAATGTGTATCTTTTTAATAAAGAAAATTACTAATACAAAATAATTGAATGTAAATTGTAATTGAAAAAATTTAAAAGGAGAAAATAAGAAAAAAAGAATTGTAAAAATATAAAACAATGTGATTCTTCTCACTGAATATTTTTGTTTTAGGAACTATAGTTATTTTTCATAAATATGTTATATTTGCATATAATAAGTTTTATTATTATCTTTAAGTGGATTAATAAATTCACATTTTAACAGTTAAAATATAAAAAAAATTATAGGCTATTTATGCAATATGAGCTACAACGGAAATATTTGCATAACATTTTATATTTAATATCTAAAATGTTCTCTCCCACCAAATTGATGTATTATTATCAATTTTACAGTTTTGAGAAAAAAAAAAAGAAGAGGTGTTTGAACCCAAGTCATCTGAAGCTGAGGATCAAACCCAGGTCTCATAATTCAAAATCCCATGATTATTTTACCATACCCTTTTACTGTACCATATAGCTGACTACTAAATAAATGAGAATTTTATTACGTATTGCATTTTATATTTCATTTTATAAGCTGTTAAAGCTATGCAGCTCATTCGGTAGCCATCCATTATGTGTTAGGTAGCAGTCTTTATAGAGACTTGAGCATTAGAATTGGTTTTAGTTCAGAATACTTCACCTTTTCACATTTAATCAATAACAGATGCTGTTTTTTATTCAGTGGAAGGACATTTTCAAAGTCTCCTGATGTAAAATTTTCCATTGTTTAGAAGTGTGGACTATCTTTTGTCAGAATGAATTCCAAACCTATCATTAAAAAAAAATTAAAATCTGCTAGTAATACTGGGACTATCAGCAACCATTCTTAAAATCAAGAATTCCTTAATTTCAGCTTTCATTGATTATATTGAGGAAAGAAACATTTTTAGTAAAAATAATAATTTGTCCTGAAAACATTTGCTTAAGATTGATTGGTAGTTTCATGACACAAAAAAATAAAATTTTATATTTCAAAATTTAAAAATATTAATTTTATTCTAAGATGAGTTCTGAACACTGGTCATCTGCAGACATCCCCCTGACCCTGCTGAGGCAAGGGTAACTTGAAAGTTACTCCTCAAAAATTAAAAAAAAAAAAACAGGATTAAAGAAAACACAAAGCACCTGGTGAATTCCATAGTTACAGGGTAGGCAAAAAAATAGAAGTTAAGAATTATCCTAAGAAACATCAGTCACAGCCTAAGAGGAAAGGTTGAGTGGAAGAGTAAGAGGTGACAATTTGGTGATGACATGCAGTTAGTTGTGAGCTTAGAGACAGCAATAGAATAAAATGGTTGGATCTCATAGTATCCGTTATCTCAACTGACTCTGAAATGCTATGATTCTTACCTAGAAAGAATTCAGACTAAAAGATCCAAATTCATGCAACCTCCTTATCAATTTATTGATATTATTTGAATTTGGGGACAGTGAGTGTAGAAACATAATACTTCGTTCTGAAACCAAGTAGGAAACAAGATAGGTAAGTTGGAGCTTTTTATTGATAACAAATCAAATCTCAAATTCAGTTTTTCTATGGCTTTCTCCTTTTTAGTAGAGGTAAATAATCTAGATAGGGACTCCACTCGGCAGCTCTGAGCATCCCTTTGCTGTTTCTGTGGGAAGGGCATTCGGGATATCTGTCTCAGTGAGCATCGGGTGACAGCATGAGAACACAGGACAGAGAGGCCACAGTGCTCTGAATCTCCTCGGATGGAAGACCTTGCCTCCGGAGCCTTTGGGAATGCAGAATAAACTTGGAAGATTTTTTTTTAATGAGGTAAAATCAGGCAAGTTCGGATGAATGGAAAGAAAGACATAAAACCTTTCTTTAAAATAATGATTGGTTTTGTTGTATAACAAACCATTAATTTTGGGTTTGAACCACAAACTCCTTGCAGGCAGTCTTAGTCTGTTCTGGCTGCTATAACCAAAATAAAGTTGGTGACTTATAAACAACAAACATTTATATTTTTAGTTCTGGAGGCTGGGGACGCCCATCAATACTATGGCGCTGGCAGATTGGATGTGGGGAGGGCCTGCTTCCTGGAAAGCTGTAATCTCACCTGTTGCAAGGAGCTAGGGGGTCTGTTTTGTTTTTGAATAAGGACACTGATTCCATTCATGAGGGCTCCACCCTTATGACCTAAGCCCCTCTCAAAAGCCCTACCATCCAATACCATCACATCAGGTGTTAGGTTTTAGCATAGGAAATTTGGGGAGGACATATTCAGTCTAACAACAGAGGGAGGGACAGGAATTTCTGGGAGAAGTGTCCCAGTTCACTCTCTGGCAGGGCTGCATTATTAAGTCTCTAGAATATCTGCCTTCCCGAGCTCCTTCTTCCACACATACGCACACACAAAATCAGAAATTATATTTTATGGCTGTTAGAGACAACTATAATCCAGGTTGTGTTGATTTTTATACAATCTTGGTTATTATATTCATGTTCTCTTCTGATTTTAAAAGAAATTAAAAATAAAAGATTTCATGGACCCTCAAAGTGTCATGGGCCGTAGGCACTGTGCTTACTATGCCCACTGGATGCCAGCCCTACTGTTGCAAACACTTCCCTGCTTTTCCTGGCCAGGCTTTACGTCCCATCACAGGCCTTCCTCTTCCAGGAAGCCCTGCTTGACTGCTTCTACCTGTGGGAACTCCTTCAGTAATTATCGCCTACTTGACTCATTTTGTAATTATTGTATTTCACATTTTATATCATTAGTCTTTTGTGTACGAGTCCTTTTATTTTAAGTAGATTTTAGATTGCTCAAAGAGCAGAGACCATGTTTTTATATCTCTTCCTCTCCTTGGCACTTACCACGTTCTGTGATAGCTAGCACTTATTGAGCACCAGCTTTGTGCCAAGCCTGGTCTGTTATATGTGTGGTATTATTCTCACTTTCTAGATAAGACAAATGAAACACACAGAAGAAAAGCAACTTGCTCCGGCCTTCCAGCCAGTCTCAGAATTTCAATCTAAGTTTCTCCGATTATAAAGCTAGCCATCTTTCTACCCAGTTACACTGCCTCCACATGTGGGTGTCCATGATGATGAGAAAGATGAATCAGGAGAATAGGAAAAAGGGAAAGAAAATGACATCAGAGAAAAGTTCAGCAGGCATTTAAATTCTGAATATCAGAGCAAATTTAAAGACAATATTATTTGGGTCTCTTTCTTAGCTTAACTCACTTGACATCATTATGCTAAGCATTTTTAACAAGAAGAGGTGCCTATTTATCATAGTGACAACAACAGGGTGGGTGACCTATCCCAGGTATAAAGGCATCCCTCACTTCACATGGTAAAGATTTCAATGTCATTTCTTTTTAAATCAGAAGAAGAAAAGTAATTATTTTCCAATGACAATATGCTCAGATATTAATTCTTCCTTCAATACATCATAATCATAGTCCATATTTCAGCTAATGTTGGAAAATGTCAGAGTTAGGCCCAATCACACTTATTAAGATAAAAACAGCTCTTGAACTGATTCATTTGGGCCATGAGATGGGATGGGCTTTTCAAGTTGACAAAATGGTCAGTGAAATATAAAATCACATTAAAATGTTTCATGCAGGGAAGAAGGTGGTCCCCTAATTTGATTTTGCTCATTTATTTTTTTAGCAAGCATTAAACCATAATCAAAGCCTTAGAACTGGGAACATCTCATGGCAATTAGAGGTTTAGGTGTAATAACTCAGGTCTTTGGGAAAGAGATGCTATCAACACACGCCCATTCTCTCCACTGGAACCTAAAGTCCCCTTTGTTACAGTAAACATTTGTAACACACCTGTAATATCCTGAAATGAAACTTGTGGATAAAATAAATTACCTATGCATAGAGTTTTTTCTTAAAGCTCTAATTATAATACAAAAATAAAGTAATATATAATGAAAAAATGAAAAATTCTTAGACACAACTACACTAGAGGATTTAATGAGGTTGTCAGATGCTTGTGTTTATAAATAGAATCAAGTTAATTGTGATAACTGCAAATACAGATTGATACAGGTGGCTGAATTAGCAACTCAGATAACCCCAAACTGTATTACATCATTGGTTATTTTTTGAAATGACTGGATAAAGTTCCAAGCAAAGCAAAGAACATTCTTACTTTGATTTACCTGATAATTGCATTCCTGAAAAATTCATTGTATATGAAAACTATGCAAAAATATTTTATGTTATATGCAATGTAAGGCTAGACTCTGTGTCAATAGAGTTACGACTAAGCTTTTCGCTGACATGAATGTCTGAAGGAACATTTCTAACATGTATAGCAGTTGGGATAATTTTTCATGATGTAGGATTATCTTTCCCATTATAGAATATCTAGCATCCCTGGCCCTTTATCATTTATAGGCCAATAGTGCCTACCAATCATTTGGACCAAATAAAATATCCCCATTACTTTATTTAAAGCATCCCCTATGGGGCAGTCTTGTCCCTATTCAGAATACTGCTCTAATCATAGCAAGTATCTGACTCATGACTATGAAAGATGGATGGGTGGATATTTGGAAGGATTAATAAATGAATAAACTAAGTTTATACCAAATATTTATTATCTACTTTTTAAGGTACCATGACTGGCTCTGGGGAAGGGAGCGGGGAGAGACAAATTAAAAGTGAATCCTGTTCTCAGTATGTTTGTAGTCAAGGAGGGGACTCTTACATGATCATGGTCATTTTCAAGTATAAGCTACAGTGTGTTAATTAGATATGGGTTGAAAGTAATGTACCTGGTGCCATCTATTTTAGTTGGAATTGGTGGCTTTAAAAAGGCTTTTGTAAAACCCCAAGGTTAGGAATCATTAGTGTTATTTCAGGTGGGTTAGCTAGGGTATTCTGATATGGTACAAAAGAGCACAGGATTGTTTTTAAATAGTGGTTTTCATACTCGGGGTATTTTAAAGTACTTTAAAGTGCTTTACAGAGTAATGAGTAAAACACTGGTGGTGAGAAAGTATGTAAGCTAATGGAGAAAGCCATTATGCTCTTGACAGTAGCTCAAACAGGACTGTGGAAGTTAGAAGCAGTTTTATTGATATTGGCCTGAATTTGGGATTAATCCTTGCTCTTTTTAAAAATTGCCATGGGATATTTAAATTGTACTTGAATGGCCACTGTGCTTAATAAGATTGCTTGCTGGACCTGAAACTCAACCAAAAAGTTTTTGCATACACATTCTACAAATAAAGCACATTTAGAGATAGCAATTTTCTCACATAATGAATTTGGATAATGAAAGATTTTCATAGCAGAACCAGGGAAAAAGAATCATCATACCCGTTCCTTCGCTTTTGGAAGTAACCCCATTGGACATCCTGAAATATTTAGATAAATGTGTTCCAGTTTTGCCTTTGCTCTTCAGGGTTTGGCTGACACCGATGCAGAGAAGCCAAAAATCTAATGAGAAAGCCTGCCCATGGACAATTTCCATACCAGTTTTAACAGACTTGCAAGGTTAAGATCCTCTGAATCAATATGCAAATTTTATGATATCAAATGAAATAATTTCTCATACTTTTAGCTTTTTAAAAATTTTGTATGCAATTCCATCCAAATTTTATCCAAAGATAAGTGACTATTTAATTGGCAAGAGTAAAACAATTTGAAGTTTAAAATTTATTTTAGTAGATTGTGTCATCTATTCATTTAATATGAAATTGAAAATTAATGCCTTTATTAGCATGCTTGAGAAACCTCCCCTTTAAGCCTACAATGAAATCTACAATTGAAACAGTAGATGGTAAACTAATTTTTTAATAAAATTCTTTAAACTCTTGTTTAGGGTTTGCTGAAAACTATGTCATTGTAATTCCGTCTTTATTCATCCAAGAGGATTTGATTGGGCACCTAATGTCTCTAATACTGAGATCCATGTTAAGAATGGAATTTTGGTAAAGACCTGGAATGTGGGTATTTATTTAGTCTAGATTTCATAGTTAGCAATAGTGAGATTGTATATTAGCCCTGGAACTTAATCTCCAAACTACCAGCTTTTAGTTATAAGCTCTTTTGATTTCTTACAGAGATTTAATATACCACAATTTTTACTATGAGATTTGTTTTATTCCCAAACCTCTCAAGTCTATCAACAAAGCCACCTGTCAGTGGAAAATAAGAATAATCCGTGTTAATTATGTGTCTGTATTACTTGCTCCATTAAATGCAAAACAATAACATTTTTATACGTAAAAGTCACAGAAGTTTGACCACACCTGGGCATAAGCAAAAGGATGACCTTGATGCTAAGACTGAGGGTTCACATTGGGTTAGCCCCAATGTGGGTTTGAGAAATTAGAGGTGGGTAAGAGGCAGAAGCTTCTAGATCTAATCATTTCAATGCAATTCTGAAACTTTCTAGGGGTGTGAGCATAAGTAGATATAACTATTAGAAGCATAACACATTTTTCAAGAACACAGGAGACATTTGAACAATATATTTCTTTATTTTAGTGATGTTATGTCTTTCTCAGTTATTGAGATTGTCATGATTACCCAAATTAAAGCAAGAGCTGTGCATTATAATGACAAGAACACTGAGTTGGAATATAACCCAATTCTCATAATCTTACTTCTGCCATTCCAGGTTTTCCTCCTAGGCAAGGCCCAAAGCTGGCTAATTTGCCATTGTATTCCCAATGCCTAGTTTGCATTGAGTAGAAGTGTCCCTTAAATATGTTTTGAATGAATAAAAATGTTTTTTGAAAATTGCTCTTGGCTATGACTTCTGTCTTGGCCTCAGCATCTTCATTTGTACCATGAGTGGGGTGGGCTAGATGAACTTCTTGTTCCCTTAGAATAGTTTCTTAACTACTAGCCCTTGTTAAAAACACAAATTTCAGGACCCAACTGAGTCAACGGTTTTGGGGATTGAGCCTGGGCATTTGCCCTTTTCATGCTTCATAGGTGCTTCTTATGTACCAAAAGTTGTTCTAGAGCCATACAAGTATCTTAAAACATATTTACAAGTAGGAGCTTTGACCACACCAAGGCATTTACATACAAAGGGAAAGTGTTGAGTGGAGGTGATCATTTGGATAATTTGGTTGTCTAATTCCTAACACTCTTTCCAGAAAATTTCCTCCATTCTTGATAGAGATAGACAAGGATATAGTATTTCCAGATTTGGTTGAAGAACTATAACTCAAATAAAACAAACTCTACTTTTTCTTTCTTCATGAAATTGTAATTTTCAAGCTGTTAATTTTTGCAGATGCACTGTTAAACTGGGTTTTGCAATGTTATTTAACAAATGCAGAAAAATTATTTAACTGACAGAAAAAAATAGCATTGACTTTCTCAGCATTCAAACAAATCAGTCTCCTAAAATGCTAATTGGCATTTACTTTTCTGGCTAAGTGTTTTCTTTTATAAAAGTGTAATTTTAAACATACTAAATCTAAGAGGTAGCATTTTAAAATATTAAATATAAATAAAAGTTGTCATTTTAAAGAATTCTTCACATTTACAATTTTCCTCAAAGTCTTACTAATCACAGAAAGCACCAATGAAATGTGATTAAACATACAACTTTCACTGACATTTCCAAAGGCCAAAATCAACAGCTGGTTTTAGGATGCTCAATCGCTTCTTTGTTCTTCCTAACTTCATACTTTTGATGAGGTGTAGATTGATATGACTCAAGGGAAGCCAAAGCAAAGATACTTGGTTTATGTATCTGAACTCCAGTCAAATTCAAATAGGTAGGCTGTTAAGGTAGAAGCAAGAGCCCAGATTTTCAGACATCATTCAGGCAGAACTTGTGCTGGGCTCCCTCTCACTGGGATGAATTCTCCAAACCAAACACAGCCAGACCTTTCCATCAGTTTTTTCCATCAGTGCGCCTGGTTTCCAACCGCAGAAATAGAGAGACAATTTGCTTAACTTCATGTCAGATGTCAGGCCTGCTGACCTTCAAGGAAAGCTGAGTTTGACAATAGTGAACACTGGCCAGGGAATGCAAGTCTGTGGTCTGGTTTAGAATATTTGCTCCTCAGCCAGAAATACAGATGGATGTAAACTAGGAACATTTTAAAGGTTTACATTGAAACAATGTGCTTCAAAGAACACATTATACTAAAACTTACTTTTCCTTTAATTCAGCGAGCTATCATGCATTTAGGATGTAGGTGCAGAATATTAAGCTGACGGAGGCGATATGGAATTTTTCACCATATTTTAAAATATGCTGTTCATTTCCAGGGCATACTATTGCATAAAAAGAACAAAGTGCCAAAGAGTATCTATAATATAATAAGAAAAAAAGGATTTGAGAAAATACACAAGAATCTTTTCAGTTTCTCAGAAGAAATATAGGAAGGGTAAAGCAGGTTGGAAAGAGATGGAAAAATGAGGAAATTGGAACAGGTGAGCAGGGATAGGGAGGGCATGGAATTTCTCTGAGTATATATTTAAGAGTGCTAACTCGTAGAACCATACATAGCTATGTTTCATATAACATTTACATACCCAAATAATGTGAAGGATATATGAAACATCATTAAAAAAGTTATTAATATTTAAAATGAAGAAATAATTGAAACCAACCAGAAGTGGGGGGAACCCAAAAGTGAAACAGATAGTTACACATGACCAAATTGTAGAACAAACGAATAGCATAATCACACTGATGGGATGGGAAGAAAAGAACTAACCTAAGTAATTTTGGAAAACAGTGCCTTGATTGGATAGTGGAAGGCTAAAGACCCAGAAATCATGTGTACATGAATTTTGCAATATTGTTAATAGTGTTTTTGTCAAAGGTAGGTGGTTTGGCAATTCAAACAATTTTCTGGGCATACTCAAATTAAACAAATAGGTAAATATATTATAGATAATAAGAATTGAGTTTCTCACTGTTGGAGGAAGAATTTAAAAATAAGGAAAGGGGAAAGGCTAAAGTGAATTTTGAAGTATTGATTGGAATCTGAGGTGTCAGCACAAACTCATGGTTTGTAATATATATAAAGATAGATATATGTATGTGTGTAGCTAACACACATAAATATCTTTCCTAGTTCCATCTGCTAAGAAGGCTAAGAAGCAATGGCATCGCAATAATAGACATGTAGCATCCATATCTTAATTTCTAAACATCACTCTGCAATGAAAGGAAGTATTTGATTCCAAGAGAAGTATTTGATTCTAAGGCTGAGGTAAGAAAACCAAGATGATCCTGGACATCTTATGGTCCCAGAATAGAAAATGCTCAATAAAAGATGGGAGCCTGTTGAAATTGTTCTTTTTTTCAATAGCCAACCTCAGGGAGCTCCTGCTAGCCAAAGCTTGGACGGTTGGAGCAATAAAGTAAATGACAGTATGGGGTTTTAACCCATAGAATAAAATTAATACTCATGACAACACATTGATATAAATGAATGTTTGGTTAAATAAATAAATGAGGGAAGAACTCTTTCTTATTGTAAAATTATCCTATACTAGAGGCCCGGTGCATGAATTTGTGCATGGCTAGGGGGAGGGGCTGAAGGGGGTTGGCTGGCTGGCCCTGCCTCCTGATCGAACTCCCAGTTGACTGAATGGCAGAATGACCAGCAGAACAACCGGTCGCTATGATGTGCACTGACCACCAGGGGGCAGACGCTCAAAGCAGGAGCTGCCCCAGCCAGCAGGTCCCAGGCCAGCCAAGGCAGGTGCCAGTGGGGGCCCTCTGATCACCCCTCCTGTCACCCCACAGATCGGCTCTGATCACCAGCCAGGCCTAGGGACCCTACCCGTGCACGAATTTTGTGCACTAGGCTTAGGATAATAAAAGCCTAATATGCTCAATGTCCGACGATTCGACTGTTTGACCAGTCGCTATGCTGCGCACTGACCACCAGGGGGCAGACCCTCTGACCAGTAGGTTAGTTTGCTGCTGGGCTCCGGCTGATCGGGACTGGGCGAGATGGGTTGGACATACCCTGGAGCCCTCCCATGGTTCCTCTCTGGATTCAAGCATTCGGCCTGGCCTGTGCTCTCTCACAATCCAGGACTCCTCGGGGGACGTCGGAGAGCTGGTTTCAGACCAATCTCATAGGCCAGGCCGAGGGACCCCACCAGTGCACAAATCTGTGCACCGGGCCTCTATTAATTAATAAAAGTACAAGGAAGGAAGGAAATAGCAAAACCACCAAAATTTGTTCCCCAAGATATTTACTGACTACAACAGGAAAGATAATGAGTTTACAGTGGTGGAATGCAGTAAACACTAACTTAACCCAGCATCAAATATCTCTAGCATCAAAGATATATCAGTATCATGAATTCTTTGCTATGAGGCACTGAGAAAGATATAGCATCATTTCTGTAGCATTCTTCCCCAAAATGCATAACCTCACTTCAGTTACAAGAAAATTTTAGACAAACCCAAGTTTTTGACAAAATATTTTAGAAAAATATCTGCTCAAATCTGTCGGATGTTGACAGAAGCTGGGTGATGGCTATATGGAAACTCTCTGTGTTATTGATGTAGTTCTAATGTAAGTATAAAATGAAAATAAAACATAATGTGGTAACTGAAAATTGTTTTAAAGACAATTTTTAAATGTGCCCTTTACATTAAAAAAAAAATCTTATATAGTCCAGACTTTTTACCACGGTCTGTAAAGATTTACACCATCTAGCCCATTCTCACCTTCTTATGTCATCTCTAGTTCTGTGACACCCACACTGGTTTTCTTTCTATTCTTTGAGCATGCCAAATGAATTCTCAGATACACACACACACACACACACACACACACACACACACACACACATTCTTTCCCTGAGCCTCTCAAAATTGGCTTTTTCTCATTGTTTAGTTCGATGAGTTAGTTTTTACCAGGTTATACTGTCTCCCAAAACACAAAGTCCTATTTCTTATTTATGTTGCCTGGCTGATTCATAAACTGTGAATTAGCTGTGGATCCGCTCCCTAGATTTTCATCCTAGGATCCAGAAGAAAAGAGCAAACTCAGTCTGAAATAAGCCAAACTCATGGCAGAGGGAAGAGAACAAGCAAGCTGATGAAATCAAACACCAGTTCTCAGAGCTCCTCTGCGGAGCTGGCACACCGTCACTTGTGCTAACATTTCATTAATCAGAGGATATCAGATAACCAAGCTTGATTAACATAGTAGGGAAGGAAACTCCTCCTACCGAAGACAGTGAAGTCACATGATGGGGTTGTGTAATCTTCTCACAAGGAAGAGGGAGGACATTTGTCCATAATAATATAACCTATCACAAGAATCAGCTCCTATGAAATCACCTCAAAGAAACTTTTTTTGTAACACCTGCACCCTGAGTCATCGCTCTTCCCCAGGTTACTTGATATTCTATTATTTTCCTTTCTTATCCCTTTCTGAAATTATCTTACTTTGATAAGGTTTGTTTTTATTATTGGTCTCTCCCACTAGACTGTAATTCTATGGAGCAGAAAACTTGTATAAATTGATCATAGTTCTGCCAGACAGTTCCTGGCCGTTAGTTATGTACTCAATAAATATTTGTTGGGTAAAAGGAAGGCACAGCCTGGAGCTCCTTCATTTTCATGTCTTTTTTTTTTTTTAAATCCTCACTCGATTATATTTGTCCATTGACTTTTAGAGAGAGTGAAAAAAGGGGGAAGAGTTAGAAGGAAACATTAAGACAGACTGACCAGGGTTCCATGTTTTTATATAATTTACCATATACAACATCTCACTAATAGTAGGCACTGATGAATGTTTTTAAATAAATAAATGGGAGTATATTTACAATAAATAAAATAAAAGATGAAAACTATATATGTGCATTTTTAATGGCTATGACTACAATTAAGAGAAAAGAATCTTCCTATTAAGGACATTTTTATGCATTGAGTTTTTCTCCAAGTACACGTGGACAAGATAGATGAGATTTAATTTTTCTCATGTAGTTTCGGCTAACCTCACTTATGAATAAAATGTTTGAGGATTTAGTTTGGCAAATGCAGTGCAGGTCTGCAGAACAGACAAATTAGCAATTTGTCTTGGGAGTGAACAGCAGCAGGATGGGAGATTTGAGGGGCTGGAGGAAAGGAAACAAGCCATGCAGACACACTGGCATTTTGATATTTCAAGTGCTTTTTAATTTCTTCTAAAGGTAAGCTACCAAAGGTAAACTCATTTTGATAAATGTTACTTCTCTGCAAAGCTCTCTGTTCATCTTGCCTTTCCATAATATCTGTGAAAATTTCATCTCATTTTCCTGTTTGAGTTCTCATGTCTCCTGAAAATGGGCTACATTATGTTCTGACTTCTTTCAATGGACATGACCCTGCAAAGGTTGTTTGTTCAGCAATGACTCTTTGTAGGCCCAAAGTATTCACAGACCTACTCAGAATTAGATTTATATATAGATGGAATGGTTACTATGATTGCAGAAACTGTGGGTAAACTTTGCCTTCTGTAATCATAGATTTTCATTATTAATAGTTCATTTCTGTGGCTTTGAACTGGATGATCCAAGATATGAAGGTTGGTTTCAGTCATAACTATCTTATTATGGAAAAGATTTTGAGTTTTTCTGAAAGAAGTTTTAGTTGGGCTCCAGGAAAGAGTACTAGAGTGGGATGTCACTGTTGAGAAATAGGACATGGAATAGCATGGGAGTAGGAGAACTATGAAGCTGAAAAGTTCATGAAGACAAACGTTTTTATTTTGCAAGTTTACCTTGAGATGCTTTGACCTTAGATTAAATTACCCACTGCTATAGCTGTAAACCTGCAACCTGTTATTGCACACACTGAATTAAGATGAGGTCTGCCATGAACCCTGTCAAGAAGGTTCAGTTTTGGGAAGTTGTCAAGAGATCTGCTACTCCAGTGGTCCCTCAGGGCTATGCTTTCAAAGCATAAATACTATTAGAGTGAGTTTCTGGAGTATTTACTTATTTTCAATCTTTCTCAAATACAGTGTTTAACGATTCCAGACCATAAACAATACTTATAACGATACTAGTAAATTGTAAATCTTTGTAATAAAGTATTCTGAGATTTAACCTTCAGTCTGCCATTTGTCAGCTATGTATAATTGAGCCTGACATGTAACCTTTCCAAACCTCAGTTTCTTTATTTGGAAAATGGATTCATGAATAATACCTATCCCAGAGCATGTCGTAAGGATTAAATGAAAACAGTTTTGTATGCTGCCAGGATCTCATCAGTTATAAGTCACAAAAATCTAACTCAAACCAACTCAAAGATAAAGGGAAATTTATTGGTTCATGCAATAAGGAATTGAAAGTGCAAAACTGGCATTAGGCATGCTTGGATGGAGACATTCAATGAGCGTATTCAAAATCTGCCTCTTCTCCAACCGCTGGCTCTGCTTTTCTTTGGTTTGGCTTTATTCTCAAGTACTCTCTTCATGTGCTGGCAAAGATGACCACCAACAGCAAACGCCAAACTATATCTTACAGCTTAGCAACTACAGTGAAAAAGCGTGTCCTTTTTTCCATGGTTCTAGCAAAATTCCTAGGGCTGAATCTCATTTCTGGGTCCCGAGTCATGTGCTCCAGACTGAGGCCAGGGGCAAGTTTTCTCAAATTGGCCTGATCCTGGAGCTAGTAGGGTATACAAGCCCCAACCAAACAACATGGACATGGACAGAGAAGTAGATGAAGGATACCTCCTCTCGCACACAAAAAAGGCGGCTTTGCATTATTACAAAGGAAAATGGGGGGGGGGGGGGGTGTTGGTATAGACAAAACAACAGATGTCCACTACAGTATTTAAGGCATTCAGCATAGTGTTTGACAGAGAGCAAGACATCCACGAGTGTTTGCTGTTAAGAATGTCATTAGTGCTCTGGAGAAGAGAAGATATGGTAACCTTAAACAGAGAACCCTTAAACAATGATGTGAAATATGAGAGCATGACCAGCTCTTTTCCAACTTTCTATTCCCAGTAACCAGTACAGTAGCTGGCAGATAACAGGTGCTCATAAATGCCTGTCCAGTGAATGAATACATGCCAGATATCATGCAATGCACTTCCCATCCCATAGCCATTATAATAGCAATGTAATTAAGCTGCGTCTTGGTCTGTTGTGCCAGTAGTTTTCAACAGGCTCATTGTAGGGTGCTTTAAACTTGAAAGTGCCTGTGAATCGTGACTCACCTGGGGATCTATCTTATTAAAATGCAGATTCTGGTTCAGTGAGCCTGGGATAGAGCTTGAGATTTTTGCATTTCTCACGAGCTCCAAGGTAATGCCATTATGGGCTGGTCGGCAGAACACCATTTGAATATCTAGGCTTTAAAGTTTTAAACGATTTCCAAGGTGGAGCTGACATAAAACTTTTCCCAAGGGTCATTCAATTCCACTGTTCAGTAGAGAACCCACTTTAGGGTGTTCTTGTAGCATGTCCTTTCTTTCATGAGCAAGGATGCAAAAGGAGAGCACAGAGAATTAATTCTAAGTGTGTCCTGTCCTCCTAAAAACAGAGAAAACAACGTGAAGACCTAAAACAACCTAAAATGTACGTTTGAAGAGTTTAATGAATCAGTTTCCATCTTTTACCATTAGCCTGGGCTGCGGGCTCAATCCCCAGTAGGGGGCGTGCAGGAGGCAGCCGGTCAACGATTCACTGTCATCATTGATGTTTCTATCTCTCTCTCTCCTTTTCCCTTCCTCCCTGAAGTCAATAAAGATATATTAAAAAAGAAAAACAAGAAAATAGCTGTCCTTTATTGAACATGAACTCTGAACCTGGGCATTGAGCTTTACAAAGCTTTACAAATCTATGATTTCACTTAATCATGCAACACTCCTGTGTTATTGTAAATAGTGTCCCCAGTTCACAAGTGAGGAAAATCATTCTCAGAAAAGTTAAAGCCAGCTAGGTATGCAATGGGTTCATGCAATAATTTGTACTTCAGTCTCTCTCCTAATCTCTCATATAAAATATAATGGCAACGCTAGAGAATGCACACATGGCTATTATTAATGTCAAGCATCATGATGCTTAATACTTTACTTATTTCCCTCAGCACATTATGGTGTGCAAAGTGCTTTGGCATTTATTGCCTTATCTGATTTGGCTGCTCTGGGTTAAAAGCTGACCTTCTGAAATAAAATACTGAAGCTGCTTCTTTTTGGTTTACATGTTCATGCTTAAGAGAGAGAATAGGCAGTCATTTGGTCTGTAGGATGCAGAGGAGGAATGGTGTCAACACCATGCTGGCAGTCTTAGGTTGCTTGTGGCACAGATTGTGGGCATTGGTGTGAGCAATTCCTGGGGATTCCTGGTTCAACCGTTGTCAGCCAACTGCGTGACCACAGGAGAATGATTTACCTTTGTTCTGCCTCTGTTTTCTCATATGTAAAAGGCGGGTGATAATTGCAGTTCTGACCTCACAGGATGGTGAAAATTAAATTTAATTATGTGAGAGAGGAGCTTAGCTCAGTGCCTGGCACATATTAGGCAATGAAATTATTTATATATATATATATATATATATATATATATATATATATATATATATATATATATATGTATGTAAGGAGGTTTGAGCATCAAATATGTCTCATTAAAGATCAGTATTATATAGTCTCTCTTTTGGCTATAGATCTCATTTTAACATACTCATTATCACCCTCAATCTTTCATCCATCAACCTCATTCCTAGGATTTTGAATTTTTGGCTCCACACCTGAAATTCATAATTGCTTCCCTTCTGTTTAGGCAGCTGTAAGAAGTTCACATGAAAATAGTCTCCTTCCTCTCTCTGTATGCATGACATTGAACATATATTCTCCCTCCTCAGTTATTACACAGAGGTTACATAACCTACTTGTTAACCTGGAGTAACATATCTAGACTAATTAAAATTTTGCTATTGACAGATAGGTAAAATTTATAGATGTGGGTGGATGAATCAGAAAGGCATATCTGTAAATGCAACACAGCTAAGCAGAAGGATTTGAATGTCTCTAGACAAAGGAATCCAAGGAGAAAAGAAAGTTACTCCAAAGCAGGTCTGGGGCAGTAGGCTTGCCCACTGGAGGTAATGGCATTCCACAACCTTGACTACATCAATAATAGACTATAATCATCTTTTAAAGAATTGATAGATATAAATTTAGTGATCTCACTTTTTTGATTTATTATTTTAATGTCTATGTTTTATTTATTTTGTTTATTTTTTATAGTTTTCTTTTAATTTTAATTTTTATTTACTTCTTTATTTTAATTTAATAAATCTTTATTCAGATTATTACAATTGTTTCTCCTTCCCCCCCCCCCTCCCCAAAGCTCCCTTCCACCCGGTTCCCACCCCACCCTCTGCCCTTACCTCCCCCCCTGCCCCGTCCTCATCCATAGGTGTACGATTTTTGTCCAGTCTCTTCCTGCACCCTCCCCAGACCCCTTTCGTGCTGAGAATTATCAGTCCACTCCCTTTCTATGCCCCTGATTCTATTATATTCACCAGTTTATTCTGTTCATCAGATTTTTAATTCACTTGAGTTTTAGGTTCACTTGTTGATAGATATGTATTCGTTGTTCATAATTTTTATCTTTACTTTTTTCTTCTTCCTCTTCTTAAAGAATACCTTTCAGCATTTCATATAATACTGGTTTGGTGGTGATGAACTCCTTTAGCTTTTTCTTATCTGTGAAGCTCTTTATCTGACCTTCAATTCTGAATGATAGCTTTGCTGGGTAGAGTAATCTTGGTTGTAGGTTCTTGCTATTCATCACTTTGTAGATTTCTTGCCACTCCCATCTGGCCTGCATAGTTTCTGTTGAGAAATCAGTTGACAATCGTATGGGTGCTCCCTTGTAGGTAATTAACTGTTTTTCTCTTGCTGCTTTTAATATTCTCTCTTTGTCTTTTGCTCTTGGCATTTTAATTATGATGTGTCTCGGTGTGGTCCTCTTTGGATTCCTATTGTTTGGGGTTCTCTGTGCTTCCTGGACTTGTAAGTCTATTTCTTTCACCAGGTGGGAGAAGTTTTTAGTCATTATTTCTTCAAATAGGTTTTCAGTATCTTGCTCTCTCTCTTCTTCTGGCACCCCCATAATTCTGATGTTGGTACACTTGAAGTTGTCCCAGAGGATTCCTACACTATCTTCAACTTTTTGGATTTTTTTTTCTTTTTGCTTTTCCGGTTAAGTGTTTTTTGCTTCTTTGTATTTCAATTCTTTGACTTGATTCTTGCATTCCTCTAGTCTGTTGTTGGGTCTCTGTATAATATTTTTTATTTCAGTCAGTGTATGTTTAATTTCTAGTTGGTCCTTTTTTATATCTTCGAGGGTCTTGTTATATTTATCGGCCTTTTCTAGGATATTCTTGAAAAGCCGTATAACCGTGGTTTTGAATTCTATATCCTGTCATTTGTTTTCCTCCATTTCTTTCATTTGTGATCTGTTTTTTTGTCTCCACATTTTTGCTGCTTCCCTTAGTTGGTAGGGTAGCTTTGTGTGCTAGGTTTCCTATACAGCCCAGTGGGTCAGCCTCCCCAGTTAACCTGAGGTGGACACTCTTGGTGCACCCCTTTGTGGACTGTGTGTACGGCCTTGTTGTAGTTAAGTCTTGATTGTTGTTGGTATCGCTGGGAGGAATTGACCTCCAGGCCAGTTGGCTGTGAGGATCAGCTGTGTCTACGCTGGGAGAAGTTTGGTGCTGGAGACAGCCTTATAGGATTAGACTTGCCAAATTGCAAAAGCCTCTGTGCTCAGCTTGGATGGGGCAGAGTCTCAGGGCGGAGCAGACAGTCTTGGCTTCCCGTCAGCCCTGCCCTTGCACATGCCTCCAGACCTCTGCCTTCCCCAGCTCCAGAGCCTCCGACCGACAGTCCAGATTCCCCCTGTAAAAGCGTGGGTCCCCAGGGGCTTGCCTGGAACTGGTGATCAGTGCAGTCAGGAGCTTCTGACTCCCTTCTGCTAGGGAAAGCCTGTGGCAACCTCCGCAGTCTCTGTGTGCACTCACGCGTGCACCTACAGACCCCTGCCCGCCGTGGCTCCCCCGAGTCTTGGAGTCTCCATGTGCCTTTCTCTCTACCTGACAGTCCAGACTCCCCCTGTATGAGCCTGGGTCCATGGGGTCTCGCCCAGAACTGGGGTTCAGTGCAGTCGGGGGCTTCCTTCCCCCCTCCCGCCAGAGAAAGTCAGCCAGGCTCTCAACTGCCCTTCCTCTCTGCGCACGTGTCTCTGTACCTCAACCCTTTGCCATTCCTCCAATTCTCTGTGAGCTTTTCTCTTTCCTTCTAGTTGTAGAATTTTCACTCAGCCAGCTTTCCTGTGGTTCTGGATGGTGTCCGTTCTGTCTTTTAGTTGTAGTTTTGAAATTGTTGTGCGAGGCAGCAGTCTAGGTGCTTACCTATGCTGCCATATTGGTTTCTCTCAATTTCTATGTTTTAAATGTACCTAAATATTTAGTGGCTATTTACATCTATGTTTGTGTGCTCAAAAATTTTGTGACAGATAAGAGGATTTTACTGCATACTATGTAATTTTTTTCTTAAAATTAAATGTTAAAAATCAAATTCAAGGGAGACATGTCCAGAGGTTGAACATAAATGGGTAATATTAATCTGGATAAGTTACTATGTAACAATCAAGCCTTGGTTCAGTAGTTTAATATACTAAAAGTTTATGTCTCACTTGTGACACAGTCCCACATAGGTCTTTGGTGACTGCTTGTTTCCCTGCACATTGAAATTCTGCTTGCAGTTGGGAAAGAGTGTGAAGAAGATCACCTTCTCTTAACTGTTTGAGCCTGAAAGTGACATAGTACCTCTGCTCATGTCCCACCAGTGATAACATCATGTGGCCTCACCTAGGAGAGACACAGAAAAGTAGGTTGGTCCTTTACCCAGGAGGGGGAAATGGGTTTTGGGATCATCTAGCCCAGTGGTCTGCAAACTGCGGCTCGCGAGCCACATGAGGCTCACGAGCCGCGGTTTGCTGCTCTGTTGAGTAATGAGTCTGCCTACCACTGGTAGGGGCTTAATCACAAGGAACAACAATAGCCTGTAATTATTGGAATCGAGAGTCTAGGTCAGTGGTCGGCAAACTCATTAGTCAACAGAGCCGCAGTTTGCCGACCACTGATCTAGCCAATCTAACACATAATGAGAATTTAAACTTCAGAATTCAGGACTTTCTTTAAGTCCTTTTAATGTTTATGGAGAAGACTAGTACTCTCTTATAGAAACTGTTGGCTAATGAACAGCAATATAAAATGTATATTTCTATAAGAAGAAAACCGAACCTGTGATACTATAGCTATTTTGGTGTTTGGTTTCTTACACTAAAAATATTGAAGTGTACCCTTGTACTTTTTAACTGGTCCCATGCTACTATAATGGCATGCAAAATTTGCAGCAAGTTTTCTAATTTTCTCAAGAGGAAGAAGACTTACCTCACTGAGTACAGCCAAATAGAAAATCAGATGGTTAAGTAGCAAAAAGGGGAGCATCTGCAAAGAGAAAATTTAAATACAGTTTGTGAAAACAATTTCTGCAATTATTCATGATTAAATAAAAAACAATAACATCACACTGGACATGGTAATACAATCTTCCTAACAATGAAGTTGAGAAAAAGAGAAGTATGAAAGAGGAGACCAATAGAGATTTATGTGCCAGATCAAAATGAGAAACATTTACATATTTTTCTTAGGTAAATAGGATTGCCAATGGAAATCAAGTGCTTGTTTCTTTGATGCTTATGTATGGAATTCTCATTGAGAAAACCCAAACGTTTTAGATCACTGTATCCTTCTCATTTTAGGATGTTTACACGAATATCGGATAAGCTGGCCAGAGAAGCACAGGGAAGTCAGAAGGCTGCTGTATGAAGGCAGTTTAGACTAGAAATTCCAAAAAATAGATTAACATTTTCTGCCTCTAAACTCTTCAAAGAAGACCATAATTGTGCCTTTTATATTTTACCCTGTGCTCCAACTGCTGAATTCCTCACCTCCCAGGAGGAGCCTCATAGAGATGCTGTGCTGTTTGATTTGGCAC
The DNA here is from genome assembly GCA_026230045.1 of Corynorhinus townsendii. Classification (NCBI taxonomy): domain Eukaryota; kingdom Metazoa; phylum Chordata; class Mammalia; order Chiroptera; family Vespertilionidae; genus Corynorhinus; species Corynorhinus townsendii. The sequence continues at coordinate 22,921,398 of JAPDVU010000008.1, read as the reverse complement.
TATTCACAGACCTTGGCAGGTGATCAAATAGAGGGCACAGAAGTGCAGGAAAAGCCTTAAGAAACTGTCTTCGCTGTTGTCATTACTGCCTTCATGAATTGAAATCTCACCGGTAAGCATAAAGAAGCCATAGACATTAACCAAGCGTGCCCAACTCCAACTTAGATGTTTAACACATCTTGGCATGGAGAAAGCACCCACATGGACAGCTTTATGTGCTTTCTCTTGAGTTGTATTTGTCTCAACTTTTAAATAAACTTAATTTCTTAAAAGAATTAAGTATTTTTGCCCTAGCACTCTTGGGCTAAGTATATAGACATGATGAATAGGCTAATCTTGGCTTTGAACTCAAAAGATCTGGTCCCAGTCCTGGTTCTACCAGTTCTTAGCTGTGTAAACCTTGGACAAGTTGCTGAACTCCTCTGAGCCTCGGTCCACCTATCCATTAAATAAATACTGCCCAGCATACCTCACTGTTCGGTCAGAAACAAATAAGTACATTTAGGATCTTGTATAAATATATAGAAAGTATATAGGAAACATTTGGTAAAGTGTAAAGAGCAATACTTTTGTGAGAAATTATTAATATAATGAAATAGAACTTTGGAGAAATGTTGTAAGACAGGTATGTCAAGGAACAGATATTTTAAGCGATTTATTTGATAGTGAAAGAACATAATCCAAAAGAAAACCTACTAGACTATTTCTGAATTTAAAATATAAATGTAGAGAAAGCCCATTAAAAAGAAAAAAAGAAAAGGAGGAAGGAAAGAAGGAAGGAAGGAAGGAAGGAAGGAAGGAAGGAAGGAAGGAAGGAAGGAAAGAGGAAATGGACACAAAATTGAGAAAAGTTATGCAACCTATGGAAATGTTTATCAAGTAGTGGAAATTCTAAGCCAGGCAAGTAGATTAATTATATATTTGGGGGTCTTTTTGGAATGGAGTTGGACAGATTCTCTTAGGTCTTCCTTCCTTTATTCTCTCTATTCTTTCTTTTTCTTTCTTTCTTTTATGCATACAAAGTAAACTCTTTTGGTTGTGTTCCCTAATTCATTCTAAGGGCACAGAATTGGTGCTTATAAAATATTTCTGGAATGAATGTGTTGATAAATAATGAATTTATTAATTCACAATTTCTATGCTATTCATTGTGCTAGTTTCTAAAGGCGAAAGAATTTATAGATAGTTTCTGCTCTCTGGGAACTGCTAGCCTCATGAAAGAAATAGATGCATAAATATATAATAATATAAAACATATATATCCCCATCATCTTGCACTCACTGGTTCTTTTGGAAAATAGTCACAAATAATAATAAAGAAGTTAGGAATATAATAACACAGAAGTACACATATGTGTATATTCAAATAAAATATGCATAAATAAGTACATTAAAATATAATAAGAAAGTAAAAATAATCACAAATATAAGTTTAAGCTGTTCCACAATTTTCAGTTAAATTCTTAAAAATTTTCTTTTAAAAAAATTTCCATTCATTTTACTCAAAATTACAACATTACATATATGGAGAGAGTACTTTGATAGTTACCCAAGCTTTCTCCCTTCCCCCTTCCCCCACAAGTAATTATTGTTATAATGTAGTCATATTTTCCCAAAGATTTTGCTTGTATGTACACACACACACACACACACACACACACACATACACTCTGTTTCAAGTGTGTGCTAATTAAAACAAATGTCTATATATTCTTTTGAAACTTTCTTTATTTCAACAATCTGTCTTAGAAATCTATCCACATTAATACATTTAATCTACCTCATTCCTTTAAGATGATGCAATAGTGGCCATGACAGGGTTACCATTCATATGTGGCACCCATGGAGTTACGTAGTGAACATCCCACACAGATGTTGGTGGCGGCTCTCTGTGCTGTTTACATAACATGCCTATACCATAGCTCATTTAGTTGTTCCTCTGTTGGTGGACGCATAGGTCATTTCCAGTTTATCAGCATTACCAACAATGCTTTACTGAATATCTTCATCCAACCCATAATTGCTCAAATGTCCAGATGAGTCTAAATGAAATCATGTATCCTATTTCAAATCCTAGACTTGGCATCAGAAATTTCTTTCTGAATTCTTATGTGTACACTGAACAGCAGAGATATTTTTAAAAATAAGCTTTTTGAGAAATTGAGAGGGGCAAATACTTTTACTCTTGAAATCCAGAAGCATTGAAAGAGTAAAGCCTTCCCCTTTTATTTCACCATGTAGTATGCATAGAAATCAAACTTTTCTGAGTCTGTCTTGTTGCCTTGCCCCTAATTTGATTTAGCTGTGGGAATCTGAGGATGTAATATCTATATACTGTTGGAAGCAAGCTGGGTTTTATGTGTTTTTGAATGGCAGCATTTCTTCTCCACAAAAGATAACTTTGTGACAAGTCGCATTTATATCGCACTGCTTTGACATTGTGCTTTTACAGATCCATAGAGCTTGATGCATTCAGCAGAATAGATGCTTCTTGGCAGTAATGCCTTTGGTCTCTTTCTGTACAGAGTGCTTTTAAATATTGAGGGCTGATGTCTGAGGTACAGCCACATGTAAACACACAGGCGCCCCTGAGGAGCTCTGTATTGCTCAGGTAATGGTGTAGGGACCAGTTCTTTCTGGTGTCAGAGAGAGCTTTTAGTGCAGGCCTCTTAAGGAGACCTAGGCTAATGAAATTGAGTTAATGAAATTGCTAAGTGTTAAAAATGGCATCTCTAAAAGGGGAGAGAATGAACAAGAGCTTCCTTGTTGTCATGTGGCTGTGATTTGTGGTATTGATTGTGGCCTTTGGCTGGATCTTGAACTAAGTACAGCAGAGGTCCAAGTACCTTGACCTCCGATAGCATGTTAACTCCATCAAGGAAGAAACTGGCTTTCTGTCTGAGAAGAAAGGATGGTGGCATGGAGGCTAGGAGGAAGAGAAGTCTGGATAAAGAGCAATAAAAGACCCTCTCCCAGTCAGAAAGTTAGAGTCCACATTCAAGGACCAGCCCAGGCTGCCTCCTAAGAGGGGGCGTGATAACCTTACCCCAGCTGCAGTTTTCTGTGTTTTTCAAGATGTATTGCAGAGGATTCTCAGACCGTAGGCAAGTCTCCAATGATGTTGTGAGACCTGCTGGGGCTGGGTTTTGTGGCTGGCAGCCTTCCTGACTTCCTCGGCAGGATGGAATTCCTGACTTTACATTTGCATAAATACTTATGACCCGGAGTTACTGAGTTTGAAACTGTTCAGGACCATGAAGATTATCTATGACAATCTCTTTAACTTGAACGATGAGGGCACCAAGCCCTCCAGTGGATAAATGGCTTCTGAGGCTGTTCATTCAGCAAGTTGGTGATTCTATCAGTTGATTTCCCTTTGGGCAATTGGATAATTCCTGACTCTTCCTCCTTCTCATCCTCATCCTCCTTATAATTATCACCACCTTCACCACCACCATCGTTGTCATGGATTTCTTTCAATGTGCTCTTGTACCTTCTGCTTCACAGACACAGTTCCATCAGCATTCAGTGGGAAGGACCCAGCAATTTTGTCTTTGTATAATGGCAAGGGCCTTGGATTTGGAAACAGATATACTTGGATTTAAAAATGGAATCTACCCTTTACTTTTCTCGGAGCGACCTTGAAAGCCACTTTATTCCTCTGAGCTTGTTTACTTGCCTATAAAAAATGGAGAGAATAATTTTTGCATTAGTGTGCCTCTGAGGTTTGAATCAGAGGTGACACCATTCATTGTCTAGTGCCTGGTGCGTGGTAGGTCCTCAGTAGGACCTGGGATAGTGACCAGTATTGTTATTGTTTCCAGGAAGCTTGAGTTTGAGCCCTGATTCTGCTCTCAAAGCTTAAGCAAGTCAGTTCCTGTTTAAGAACCTAATGTGTAAACTGGGCAGTTGGATCAGGTTCTTTTTAAGCTCCATGCATGGACTCTGTGATCTACTATGATACAGTCGTTCTCCAGCTTGGATGGATGTACATTCCAATCCCCTGGAGGTCCTGTGCCTAGAGATTCTGATTCAGTAGGTCTGGGAGGGGCTTAAGAATCTGCATTTTTAACAAGGACTCCAAATCTTAGTTTTCTCTTCTTATAACAGAGAAAAAGAATAATCTCCATATGGTGGGATTATGGTGAGGAGCAAATGAAATAATGTCTGGAAAGCACTTAGCATAGTTTCTGGCACATGACAATTACCCAGTAAATTGCCAACTGCTGTTATTCTTCTTGCCCTCTGTCACTTTGTATAGTAAATATCCCCAGTTGGTTGGCTATAATTGGCTCATAAAATAAGATGTTACCATATGTGAATTAGATGCAAATATTTAAAAATTAGAAGATTTCTGGATTCTTCTGAAATCCCAAGAGACCTGGCAACACCAAGCCTGTAAGAATTTCTAGTCGCTGACTCTGGACATTAGCTTGGCTGAGCTTTAGACATGAATTCCCTATTTGAATTAGTCCCTGTCACTCTGCTCCATTTATTTACATTTATTATTTGTCCCCTGTAGGCATTTGGGTTTGTAGATTCCTGCTACAGGATAGAAGTTGGCTCCTCTTGCTAGAGTTTTAGAAGAGCTAAGAGATGATCCTTTCATGGTGTTATTCCAGCTATTCTAGATCAATTAAACAGCTGTCCCCGGGCAGAGACACGCCCCGTCACAGCTCCCTCTGAACCTAGTAAAAATAATGAAGAGAGCAGTTTGTCTTTATAAGTTCTATGATTTAGTGGCATAATTTAGGATGAGTTCCAAAGGGTAGCAATATGAAAGTCTACTGAAATACTTTGCTAGGGAACCTAACCCAAGCTGAGATGTTGCCTAACAGAATCAAAGCAGGGTTTAAAGTCAGCTGCTGCCTTTATTACATGCTCGAAACTTGGCAGAGGAAGTTCTTTGGGTTGGGACCACATAAAAGAAATCAAGGCTAGTGAAGGACGGCTGAAGAGAACAGATGGACTTAGACATCTTACACCATCGGAGTGATGCGGGGACTTCCAAAGATACCTGCTTGGATGCTCTGAAAGTTATCATCATCTTTGTGGGGGGTTTTCCCTCTAGCCATGAGTGTCACACATGAAAAAAAAAAATGAGGCAAGAAAGGGCTTTATACAAAGGTATTGAGGCCACATTTGTCAAACCCAGAATTCCACGCAGATTTGGGAACTATGTTTCAAGCTGAGCCCAAAACTTTCAACTCTCAAAAGTGCTACTTACCCAAGTGAAAGGCAATTTTCCAGCTCAAAGAAAGGCAGCTCTGCAAGGTTCAGGAAAAAAGGTCAGAAGACTCCTTGTACATCAATCAGCTCCTGGAAAACAACATGTCAATGAGTCAAGTGAACACGAATCAGGCACATATGGATTGAATTTCCCTCGAAATACTCCTGGGGTCCAAGCTGAAGGGGTGGAGGGAAGGAGGGGTAAGAATTCCTAGGAAACTCCAGCATACTTTTCTGCAGACCCCCAACAGTTGAAAAATACGTCTAAGATATGGACTGGCCAGGCCGCATTCCCGCTGGCCTGAATCAATGCCAAGGCCAGCTGACCTAGGTTTCTGGAGATGAGCACACATCTAAGGCTCATATGACAGCCCAGGACTTCCCTGCCTTGATTTAAACTTCATTCCATGGCATGGAGATAGGGAGATCTGGTAGAGGGTGGCTTTGAAGTTCCAGGGAAGGGAAGTAGATTTATTTCAGAGAAAAAAATGAACTGTAAGAAACATTCAAGGTTACCAGTCGTTACTGCCAGTAGCCTATGTTTCTGAATAAGTAAATCAATCCTTTCATTCCTTCTTCCTTCCTGGAATCCTAAGAAAAGCAACTGGGAATTAATAAAAATGTGGGGGAGAAAAGCAAGTGCAAGAGAATTTTCCTAAGACCATTCCACATGGAAGTGTGAGGCGTAGTGGAAATATGTTTCATAAATAGTGGTTTTTATAAAATCTTAAGAAAGAGAACAAATGTAGCATTCAAGTCTGTTCTAACCCTGAACACGGGACAATAAATAGAATGTGTATATAACATTCAAATCGTGCATTTCATGTAAGGTCCCTATATGTCGCGACTATTTGAATTCGATTTTACGTGAAATTGTAAGAATTCAACATCAACAATAATAAATTAGTTTCATAACATCCACATGGGACCTAAAATTAATTAGCACCAAGTCTTTTTTTCCCCCAGAAAGTTTCATAGAAAAGTTAGACTGAGAATCTTAACATTTTAAACCCTTTAAAAGGAGACATGTTGAGAAATGCTTCATTTTTTTGTTTCCTAGGGCATTGGTCGGCAAACCGCGGCTTGTGAACTGCGGTTTGCCGACCATTGTTCTAGGGCATATTTCCTAGTTCAACTATGATTTCTCTTTAAGAAAAGTACCAAACTGGAAATTTCTTGGTGGCAGAGAAAACCATAATGGCCTCCTGCTCCCTTTCTTTCCTTTTTTAAAGACAGGAGGGTAATCAGAGATAAATGTTAATGGTGTGGTTTTTTTTAAATAACAAAAAACAAATGATACACTGTCAAGAGAAAATTTTTCCACAATTGTCAAATTGTGTAGACAGTGTTCAAATGGCTCATTCATTACCAGCAGCACCACCAAGTTGAAAACATACTTTTTCTCGTCTGCAGTTGATTGATGTCCATTACTCATATCAGGCTAATGGCACTTTATTTTCCAACAGTAGCAAGTAATGAGTGACCTTGAGTGCATATTGTTTTCCTGAAAGGGTTTGTTGCTCTGCTTCCCTCATAAGCACCCCAAGGAAACAAGGCCCCTGTATTGGTGTTTTGCAGCAAACCTCATTTCTTTCATGGCTTTCTGTAAAAGAATTGGATACAGGGATAGGAGCTAACCTCAGTGAGTAAATGAAATATTGATCCATGCTACTCTGGCCTTGCCTTCACCTTGTCCCAGGGCGGTGAGTTACTGACTTTTCCGTTTTGGCTGTAATAGGAATTATTACAACAGGCCTGTGCAAGTAATTACTTGGCATGGTAAAAAAAAAAAAAAAAAGGAGGGTCCATCATATATTTCTGTAGAGACGTTAGTTTCCATCAGCCCGGCAGTCTGCGTTTTTGGCTCTGTCTTTCCTACTCTTGATTCAATTCTTTTAACCATCATTAATCACACTCCTTGTCAGCAGAAGTTTATCAAAAGTATTAAGTGAGCAAGGTTGCCTGGCCTCCTCAAAAAAAAAATCAGCCAACACGGGGCAGTAAATTTCAAAATATGGAAGGTTGGTTTTGTGATATATCTGAGTGTCTCTTCAGCTCGAACGAGCTGTTTGTTTCAGTGATAGATACTGTAGTTTGAGCTGTGATAGAATCCTTCTCAAGTTTATATGTCGCGGGCTATCGTTTATGAGGGACCATGTGCTTCTAAATGGTGAAGGTCATGGCTGATGGCAAAAGTAAAAGCAGTGGCGATTCATTAAAAATAGTTAATAGGGCCTGTGGCTGACAGGGATAAAGAGGAACATGTGGCTCACCAACCCACCGGCACCTAAATGGATGTTGTGTTTCTCAGTCCCAACTCGCCACTTCCAGTGGCCAGACAGCTGGGAGTGGACAGGCAGCAGGCAAGCTCGCCTCTTGTTAATAGCAGAGGCAGAAAAACTTTTTTGGAAACACAGCCACAGACGAGCCATCGAAGTTCACTTCCCTTCAGCTTGGCTGTGTCTACTATTTATTTTTAGATTGGAACTGATTTTTTTTTTTTAACGGATCACGAATATGTTCATTATATGACATTCAAATAGCATGGAGACAATGTAAAAGAATGAAAAGCTGCTCTATTATATCTGAAATGTTTCCTTTAAAAAATGATCTCAAGCAAAATATGGCGTGATGTTAGGATTTGATAAAGCTGAGAGATGGTTCCATGCGTGTTTCTTCTGTTAGTCTGTATTTTATCCCTCTTTGCTTGAAAGAGTCACAACTGATTTTTTCACAACTAAAATGAAGTCCCCCTTCCCCTCAAATACTACCTCCCAGAGAGATTCAGTTTGTGTATATCCCTCCAGTTTATTTCCTTTACCATATTTATGTATGTGTATACATATATATTTTTTACTTTATCATATATAAAAATATACATTTATAAGGTCAAGAACAATAATATATTCAATATAATCATAATGGAATATGCATACAAAATATATATTTAAATATTAGCTCATGTTATAATTCCTGTTCACAACTTGTTTTAACAACATTCTAATAGTTAAATGTGAATATTTGATTAAACTCATGGATTCATTCATCCATGCAGAAGATATATTGAATGTTACCCTATATAGGGCCAGGGGTCCACTTCTAGTTTGCAGTTGCATTCATCTACAATATGCCTCTGCTCCTGGTGCTAATATAACATATGTGCTCCTTGCAAAACTTCCTTGCTAATTTGGAGACTCGTAAGAACTAGAAAACAAAAAAGATTTTGCTAATTAAGATCAATAGAGTTTGATGATACATTTAAGAAGTGGAAACCAACAACGGAATGTGTGCAAGTGGATGCAGCCCTTAGGCAATTTCCAAATGAGCAAGTATGGATTTTCTATACATTACTTCTAATGAAGAAGGTTTTGAAAACAAAATTGTTTGGGGATCTGTTTGGGTTTTTGTTATTTGGGCGATTTTTGTTCTTGTGTTTCCTCTCAGTAACAAATGGCACAGTGGCTTCAAATGGTCCTAGGAGATAAACATCTTCCCTTTTCACTTTAGATTGCCTCTTTTCCTGAGAAAAAACAACTCATCCAGGATCGTTAGATAGTGATTGCTGCCCCTGGTTGGATGAGAAATGGTAAAAACCAAGCAGCATTGGGAAAACAGTTCTTGACTTCAGTATGCAAGTTTCAGAGCATAACACACACACACACACACACACACACACACACACACACACACACACACACAAAACAACAAAGAACTAAATTTTATGCAAGGATACAAGTTAGAAGGAAAAAAATAAGTAGGGGGAAGAAAGCTAGTCTTTGACTTTCCTACTTGCAAAGAGAGCCTTTGTCTGGCCTGCAGAATTGAGCTGACTCCAGACTGCCTGTGTTTGCAATCTGGGTAGCAATCCTGCCTGGAGAATTTGTCTCACAGAAAGAACCATCCCTTTCCATGATTTGAAAAAGGGCAGGTAATCCTACAGTACAAAGAGGTTGGGACTTTACAAACTAAGCCATCAACCTAAACTTGAGTTTTCATTTGTTGGCAGTTTAGGTTTTTGGGCCACAACCATTACAACAACACTGCCTGGGCACCAGGGTTGCCGTCAGTGGAGAACTGTTCAGCAAGAAGATAGAACAGCATCGCAAATTAACATGTTTACAGGGAAAGCACTTAGCATCAAATCTGCAAGAGAGGACGGGAAAATGTGTTGTGCTTAATTCAAGGCCAAGTGGCAATGGGCATGTTTTGTCCCCCATCATCTCCAAGAAGGCATTTACAGTGGTTGCAAATTGACTTTTTATGGAGAAACGAAGACTGTTTCTAACCTATTGCCTTGATATTATATTTAGTTAATATTTTATGAAAGAAAAGCCCTCCCATTAGAGGTAGCAAATTGCTTTATAATTATAGTACTTCACAAGAACAGACTGCTTCATTGTACGGCAAAAGCACAGAATACGGTCTCCTTTTCCTCATAACTTCTTTAAGGAGTCTTTGTGGTAAGTGACTCTCCCCTCCCATGATTCTTTTCTCCTTATTTCAAATATTAGTTTAATTTGCACAGATAATCATGTTGTATATTTGGTATGGGTTAATGAAATATTGATGTAGAGCTATCACTGAAGCAGAGCTGGGGCTCACTGGGGACCCGAGGTGAGCAAAGATACCTCTTTCATCTGCCAAGCTCTGGTCTGACTCCGTGCCACTCTGACAGTGACTGCCAGCCATTAAGCATGATGGCTATTGGGAACCATGACTGTAATGAATTGGTGGGCAGACTCGCATAAAATTTTCATCAGAGGCTATAGACTGAAAGGGAAGGGAAATTGGGCTATTTTTTTCTTCCTCCTCTTCCTTTTTCTGCTTTTCTCCAGAATCTTCCATGAGAAGTAACAGAGCTACATTCCTGCCAGACAAGGAACATGTTGTATTTATTTTTGTATTCCAGAGAACATCACATGGTTGGTGTTGTCCCCACACACACAAAAAAAAAGCCTTCTTTTGATTGAAATGTGCTGTGTAGCAGAAGCTGTCGGTGCCCTGACATATCCCGTTAGCAGTTCTCATTCCTGTGCACACCAATGGCTACTTACTCCCGCACCTGGGACTCTCTGCCTGGAGACTTTCTCTGATCCAAGAAGCAACTCTCAACCAGTGATGAATGGGAGTTGGTGAATAATTACCTCTGTTCCTCACCCTACAGGTTAGACAACATAAGGGGGGGGGGGGGTATCCACAGACTTTTCCAGAAGTCCCCAGTGGGACTGAACTCCAATTCCCACACAACAATCTGCTCATGAACATTTCCTATTGTCGCTTTTATCTTTCCTTGTTTCACTGTTCAAGCCCCTCCCAGTACTTCTAGAGATCACATATCAAACAATCTACTTGCCCTCAAATGCTTATCTCAGGTTGAGATTCAGTGAAACCAAGCTGTACTGCTATCCAGGGCACCAGGACAGTCAATTGAAACGCACTGACAGGGAGTCTTCTGTGTGCCTAACCTTGTGCCAGGTACGATGGGGCTATTAAGCCACTTAAGATATTTACTCTTGTGCAGAAATCCCTTGCAAATCAGCTTGGAAGATAAGACACACACATTTAAAACAATTAGTGGACCAGACAGCATTATACAGGGCTGTAATAAAGTGTAAAGTGTGTTTTACAGATCATTGGAGACCAGGGTAGGGGAGCAAGGTTCTACATGTGCAGTATGAATGGAAGTCAGAAGACTTACCGAACGAGGGGGAGGCTAATGGAGCTGATGTTGTGGAGGATTCAAAGGGGATGGTACACGTGGCAGGCAGGAAGAGCAGATCTCCAAGCATGATATTCTTCATGCAGTTTGGGGGCCAATAAATGAATGGATGGGAAAATGAGCAGGCAAATGATTTAGTCATCGAAACTCATGTGAACTATGCTATGTGTTCTCTTACTAAATGTTTGATTTTATATTGTACTAGTGGCCTGGTGCACGGATTTGTGCACATTGAAAGGAAAATAATTAGAAGAAATATTTGAATACTGCTATTTGCCTTTTCTCTGTAATGGAAGTGTCAGAGCCGCTGCTGGTCGCTGTCTGCAAAGCGATCAGCGGGGTGATGGGCACCCGCCTGGCTCCCTCAGTTCCTGGGAGCCAGTCAATGGCCCCATCCCTCACTGCCACCACTGCTCGTCACTGTCTGTGGGGCGACGGGGACCCAGCTCACATCTGCCTTGACCTGGCAACACCTGCTCACCTACTCCTCCATCCCACCATGGTCCAGCTCTCATCGGGGCCCATCGGGGCTGGCAGTGCCTTCACTGCCACCCCGCCTGCTGCCAACGCTGCATCGCTGATGCCCGCCATGGTCTGCTTTACCCCCTGGTGGTCAGCGCACGTCATAGCAAGTGGTCAAACTTCCAATGGTCAACAATTTGTATATTAGGCTTTTATTATATAGGATAATGCGTAATTGCAATCATCTCTTACAGGCTGAGATTTTATTTTAAGTGTCTGTCTTCCCACTTTTCATCTCTTTCACTAATCTACCTACTTCAACTTATCTCTCACCTTTAAAAAATCTGCCACTTTGTGACTGAGTGGTCATAGGCAAATAATTTATTAAATCTCTTTAGTCTCAGCTTTCTCATCTGTAAAATGTTCACTATGACCCTGTGTTTATTTAGTGACTATCTCCCCCATGCTCAGAAAAATAGTCTCAGCCTCCCTCTTTTATATATCTTTATGGCCGAGCTCCTAAAAATATCGGAGTTGTCCACTTCTGGACTAGATGACATGCAAAATTCATTCTAACTCTAATAAAGCATATTGAAATAAGCAAAAGGATTTGGGCCTCAGACTGTGTGGCTTTGAAGAAGTCATTTAATTTCTCTGAGCCTCATTTTTCATTTTCAAAATACGAAACTATTGCTTTTGTACTAGAGATAATTATGTAAAAACAGTTGGCTCATGAATGCTCAGAAAATTGTACATTTTTCATCAACTGTATTGAGATATAATTTACATATAATAAAATGCACTTATTTTAAGGACACAATTTGATGAGTTTTGAAGTGTGTACCCCCATGTGACTACTCCAATCAACATATGGAACAGCTCTATCACCTCTAACTGTTCTCTTGTGCCTCTTTGCAGTCAATCTACCCCTTCATCCCTTGCTCCAGGCAAGCACTGATCTGCTTTTTGTCACTATAGATTAAATGTGTCTTTTCCTAGAGTTTTATAAAAATAGAATCATATAGCATAGGTTCTTTTGGATCAGACCTCTTTTTCTCAGCATAATGTTTTTGTGATTCATTCATGTTTTTGTATATATTAGTGGTTTGTTTCTTTTGAATAAATGGTAGCTTTTGTTTTTCTACTGCAATGAGATTATTCTTCTTTATAGGGGTCTTTAGACATTATCATATTTTGCAGATAAAACTGTTGATGGGTGAATTATAAGTAGATTTAAATAATACCTAAAGCAATAATATTGAATTCCTTTTGTAAATAGTTATTAATAGTAATAATAATAGCTAAGATTTATTAAATACTTATTTTGTTAATCCTCACCCGAGGATATTTTTCCATTGATTTTTAAGGAGAGTGGAAGAGAGTGAGAAAGACAGAGAGAAACATCAATGTGAGAGAAGCACATCAATTGGTTGCCCCCTGCACAAACCCTGACCAGGGCCTGGGCCAGGAAAGAGCCTGAAAACAAGGTATGTGCCCTTGACCGGAATCGCACCTGGGACCCTTTGGTCTGCAGGCTCTACCCACTGAGCCAAACCAGCTAGGGCTTAAATACTTATTTTATATCAGATACAAAACAAAAAGTTAGAGGTGTAGAAGTTATCTATTGCTGTGTAGCAAATTACCTCAAATTTAGTGGCTTTAAGTAATAAACATGTATTATCTCAAAGTTCCTATGGGCCAGGAATTCAGAACTTGCTAAGGTTGATGACTCTGGCACCACGTCTCTCATGAGATTGTGGTTAAGATGTTGGCCAAGCTGCAATCATCTGAAAACTTGATGTGCCTAGCAAGTCGGTGCCAGTTACTGGCAGGTACTCTCAGTTCTTCCTCTTGTGGACCTTTCCAGGGGGCTACTTGAGTATCTTCTCAACGAAGACTAATTCCCCCAGAGTGAGTGACCCAAGAGAGAACAAAGATAAGCTGCAATATCATTTATGACCTAATGTCAAAAATCACATACTGCCATTTCCCCACATCCTATTAGTTGCACAGATCAGTCCTATGCAGTGTGGGTGGGCTGAATTGTATTCCCCCCCAAAAATATGTTGAAGTCCTGACCATGGTATCTGCAAATTGACCTAATTTGGAAGTAGGGTCTTTGTAGATGTAACCAAATTAAGGTGAAATCATACTGGAGATGGTGGTTCCTAAATCTAATGACTAATGTCCTTATAAGAAGAAAGATATTTGTAGAGAGATAGACACACAGGAAAGAAGACCATGTGAAGACAAAGGCAGAGATTACAGTGGTCCATCTATAAGTGAAGGAGTGCTGATGATTGCTGGCAACCACCAGAAACTAGGAGACAAAAGAAGAAGTCTTCCCTAGAGACTTAAGAGGGAGCAAGGCCCTCCCAGCACCTTGATTTTTCCCACCTAGATTCCAGAACTGTGAGAGCATACCTTTCTGCTATTTTAAATCCACCCAGTTTGGGAAAATGTATTATGGCAGCTGTAGGAGACTTTTGCAAGGACTAAATAATGTCATCAATACTAGGAGGTGGGGCTAATTGGGCCCTGGCTTCCAGAGGAAGAGAGAACTTACTTTGATAGACTTGTTAGGGAATGTGATTAAATTTAGCCAATGAATAAGAAAAAGACAATAAGGTCAAAAGTAGGAGGAAGAGCATTTCAGGCAAAGGAAGACACTTGTGAAGACTTGAGAAGAAGAGGATGGTGTGTTTGAGGAAAGGAGAGGAGACCAGTCTTGACTGTTCCTTATTGGAAAAAGGAGAGGGATACACAAAATCGGTTGGGAATATGAGCAGAGGTTAAATCACACTGGGTTCATAAACCATTGGAGGGAGTTTGGATTTTATTAAAGGGCAATAAAAAGTGTTTAAGCAAGGGCATGACAGGCTTTTCCTTTTAGAAGAGGACTCTGGCTGCCACATGGACAATGGATTGAAGAGACACAAGAATGAAGTGAGAAGACCAATTAGGAGGCTATTACAGAAGTCTAAGCAGAGGTTGAAGAAGTTGGCTGAAGGTGAGAAAAGAAGATGAAAGGAAGTCGATAATTAGAGATACAAATTGGTGCTCAGTGTATAAGAATTACTATTTACTATTGCCTACTGAATTCAGATTCTTCTTCTCCAAGTAATTAAAAAATCCTATTAATTTTAAAGATAATTAAAAAATCCTATTAATTTTAAAGATGGGCTTTATCAGTTATGGGATCTTCAACTTTAGAATTCTTTGTCATTCCCTATTGATTATAGGAAAAAAAATCACACTCTTTAGCATGGCATAAAGCTAGTTTCAATTAGTTTCTTGTCTAAATGGCCAAATTCACCTCTTTACCTACACTAGTCACACTGAGCTTCTTATCCTACTGGGAACACGGTGTGCCTACAGAACACTTTCCATTCTCTCTGCTGAAGTCCTTCCAGCTCACATCCATGAAGCCTTCCATATCACCAAGGTGTTTCCGCACTTCTCCTACTTGGCTCCCGCAGCATCCTGCATACTTCTTTCTTTATTCCTATCCCACTGTTTATTATCTATCCTTCCATGTGTTAGATGTGTGTATTCCCATTACCTATGTGCCTCCTGAAATTAAATAAACACATCTAATTCTTATTTTATATCTATTTTTGCTCCAAGCACTATCTCTGGTACATTAAAGAGACTCAGTGTTTCTCAAATGAATAACAGAAATGGGTAGGGATATTTGACAGTTACTAGTATTTGACAATAGAATTATTTTTGATAAATATCAAGATATCATGTTTCCTTCCTAAATTAGAATCAAAGGACCCCAAAGGCCCACCAGAACAGGCAGAAGAAATGTGATGCACACATTTACTTGCAATGAATTCTTAGCTCATTTCTTGCTCCTTCCACACCCCAAGAGTTTGCCAACTACAGACTGGGAATTATTGGGCTCACAGTTTTACTAATGAGGAAACTAAAGTGCATGAAGATGTTGTGAATTATCCAAACACAGAGTTAGAAAGGAGCTGGAAGTGGAACCAGAATACCTGTTATTTCCTCTAAGGCTCTTTCCTGGGCCAGGTTGGAACTACAACTAAACCATTTATTACCAGTGTGATCTTGGGCAGGACACGTAAGTTCATTAAGCCACAATACCTTTATGCATGAAATGAGGACAGAATTATGTGACTCATGTGAGTGCTTTCTCTGAAAGCACAATGCATACACAGAACAAGTGCTCTGTACACATTAGCTATGTTTTTTATTTTGATTATTTCCATTTCCACAATATCTCTGCTTCAGGCTTTGTGACAGACAAATTAAAGAGCCCTAAATCTTCTTTACAATTCGCCTTGCTAGGATGCTTTGCTTATCAATTCTTTAATTATCTGAAGCAATCCCACATAATCAAAGCTACAGAGATGCCTTTTAATTTTGGGAGACAGGGAAAGCAATTCCTTCGTGTAATTTATAAACTAAACTTGTCCCCTGGGCATTTGCACAAGAACACACATTTATTTGTCAGGAAACTGCGGGGATTAATTGCCTCTAACTCTTCTCCCACGTATATGCTATGTATTTCCATCATTTGCACCAATCTATTTGCAGTGTGATAGTCAGTCTGTCTTTAAAAAGTGAAATCTTGTATGTCTTGACTTGTAGGGTCAACTCTGCAGAGAAAATTGCTATTATTTCTGCTGTGAAAATTGGTCTATTCACTGGGTTTTTAGTTAAATACATTGTTAAAGTAAAACAAACATAAAACAGCAGCATCCTAATTTCTCAACACTACGAGTAGATATAGAGAAACTCAGAGGTCTCCCTTTTAACTCTCTAGTGTTTTTCTTTTTTTGTCTGGGATTGCCATTAGGACTATAGTATAGGCAAAATGTTACCCTCAAACAACTAATAGGAGGAGCTAAGAATTTTATTGTATTTTGCAAAAGACTATCATGAGTTTATTTTGTACAATGAGAACACATTTGGCGCTTTTTTTTGGACCACACATGCATATCACAAATTGTCATATACACTGGAGAAGTGCTTGGCTGAGACAAAAGGAGGCATTAGAGAGAAAAGTTTTCACTATTCCACTGATGCACATCTTAAACCAAGGTGACACTAGTCATTTTGCCTGAGAGCTTCCTGAATTTGCTGCAACAAAACATGTTTGCCACCATAGGACATGATGAACCCCATAGTGAGGGTGTCAAAACTCGTCACATGAAAAACTGGAAGCAAAGAGTAGGAGCAAGTGAAGACAATATCCCGACTGTGCATTGGCTCCATAAAGACTGTGTCTTGGCTCCAACATGGAGACCTGATCTTAGACTAAACATTTAACCTCTTTGACACCACTTTTCCTCATTTGTAAAGTGGGAATAATAACAATCTTGGCCAGTTGTGGTGAGAACCAAGCCAGACAATGAATGTAAAAGTGTTTTGTAAACTAAAAGGTCCACAAAATTACGTAAGTAAAGTTATAGCTATTTTAAAAGTCTCTCTTGATTTGTTTCCACATTCCCAGGAAGAAATTAAGTAGGACATCAAAGAAGAGCAAATTTAATTCCTAATTTACACACATAATGAAATATGCATCACCTGAGAGATATATAAAACAATGCTTTTATTCTTGTATCATAAAGAAAAACCAAGAATAAGATCTCCTCTCTCTGCACATGGTGATCTAATCATACTTTGCTGAATTTCATTTCCTCTATAGTGGACATTCTTATCTGACTATCAAAGGTTAGGGTCATGATGTTGAAACTCTATATTCACTTTTATCTCCCACCTCTCTCACGATGTGCTTGATGTAATCAGTATCAGGATTGCCTTATCTTCCCTCTAAAATATTTTTCTGTTAATCACTAGGTAATTCAATTGAGACAGTAATTGCTTCTCAAAAAATAACAGATTATATACGCTTTCCTTTTTGATGTGTACTAATACCCAAAGGATAATTTTTATCTTTTTGTATATATCCTTTTGTGACTTTAAAAATATTTTTAGCAGCTTTAAACTTTTTACATAAGTTTTTTTTTAACATAAAGTACCTAATCCAACACCATAATGTGTTATTTCTTGATTTTAAACTAATGATCAACATTAAAAAAAAAAAAAAAGCTCTTCATACAATGTGATCAGGCTGGGGATCAGACTGGTAAGGAATGTTTCTTTAAGAGTTGAGGGTTTTGGAAAGGGGAATATTATTTGTTCTTTTTAGGAAAATCTGAATGTCTTCAGATTCATTGCTGTCATCAGTTACATTTAATTTAAATCTCTGATTACTTCCCGGGGATCTTGGCCCCAGGGGACACATTACTTTTTGAGTGTTGTTTTAGAAGAATTCTAGTGCCTATGTGTGCTCACAATAGAGCAAAAGGGAGGACTGGGAAAATCTTACAGATGAGTTCCATAATGAAACAAATACAGGGTGTTTTCTTAGTGATGCTTTTAGCCCACAGGGTGACATTAGCAGCTGCTATAGTAGCAGCCAGTGTGTGTTTGGTGGCAGCATTCATATGTTATGACCCAGCACACATAGCCAAAACCCTCACCATGTGATTGACCAGTGAATCAGACTGCTCCTGTTTCTTTTAAGAAGAATGGTCCCTGTAAATACAAATCATCAAGCATGCACTGTTGGGTGCACTTTGTAGCTTATTCATTATTCTGTTTGGTGGACTGGTGAGGTAGAAGAATAAAAAGAGTTATTGTTCACATTTCCATGGGATTTGACTCGGGCATGTTTTAAAGGGTAGTTTTTGTAGCAGGGGGATGAAGATTTGATCCTGCACTGCTCTTAAAGTAAATATTTATACTCAATTTGATCTAAATGAACATTGGACTCCACCATTACTTTTCTCCCCCTTGTATTTTCTCTTCTCATTAAAATCTCTGATGCCACTTTGTCATAGTTTCCACCCCGACTCAGGGGCTCGTGCTCATTATATGCTGGCTCCGAGTTTTGGGACAAAGGTTATTTAAAGAAGAGAAAATCATGTTAAATAAAACTTGGGGACAAAATTTGAATATGGCAACAATTATAGATCTGTTAAAAACATAATGAGTTTTCACTTCTTTTTTCTTCACAGAAAAATGCATTATATCAAAAAAATCTTTAATAAATTTTTATTTCATAAAACATTGTCTTTTAACTTCTTACTGATTTATCTTGTTTTGGAAATATAAATTATTGCTTAATGACATATTGATTCTTGCTGAAGCCACAAGCCACTTATATATCTTTCCAAATAGATTTATTTCACGGAGGGATGGAAATGGGGATGTGTAGAAAATGATATAAATATAATTTAAAATTCAATGGAAAAAAGGATGAAAGGCATAAAATCAGTTGTAAGTGACAAGGTGAAAAAAAAGAAGGCAAGTTTTATCTGTTACAGAGTCAAATATAAAAATTGGACTAGAATAAGGAGAAAGCTATAATGGTAAAACTGGCAACAGGAGCACAGCTGCCATGGATAAAACACTTTCTCTGTGCCAGGCACATGCTAAATGTAGTCTTAATTAATGAGAACTTTCTTCACCAAAGAAATAAAGGCACCAGACCCAGAAAGGTGGATACAATGTTGGCATGTATGCATCATGCTATATGAATTTGTATAAAGATGAGAATGAGAGGAAAAGCTGCTCTCTATTGTATGGATCTACGCTGGTGGATAAAAACAGTATTGAAAGGAAAGTTATATCTCACCAATGAACACAAGGCAAGAAAACGTAACATATTAGCAGAGTAAATACAATATTGTATTTAAAATACACAGTGACCAAGAAGGGCTATTTCAAGAATACAAAGATGGCTCTAGCCAGCTTGGCTCAGTGGATAGAGCATAGGCCTGTGGACCGAAGGGTCCAGGGCTTGATTCTGGTCAAGGGCACATTCCTCAGTTGCAGGCTCTTCCCCGGCCAGGACCCTGGTTCCGGGTACGTGCAGGAGACAACCAATTGATGTGTTTCTCTCACATTGATATTTCTCTCTGTCTTTCCCTCTATTCCACTCTCTCTAAAAATCAATGGAAAAATATCCTTAGGTGAGGATTAAAAAAAAATACAAAGATGCTTATCCCTGAAATTTTGTTGGTTGGAACCATGTTCAGGTTCAAGCAATAAAAAATTAGTCTAGAATGGCTTGAACAACCAGGCATTTATTTTACTCCCACAACAAGAAATCTGGAGGTAGACAGTTGCTGATATTAGCTCAATGGCTCATCAATATCAGGACTGATGATCTATGAAATTTTTAGCTTTTTTTATTTTGAGGGTTATGTATAAGGGTTGCTACCGATTCCAGCCCAGGAACCCAGGTTCAAGGAAGGAGGAAGGAGGAAAGGCAAAGGGATCTGTGTGCCATGTTTTCTCCTTTTATTTTCAGTGAAATGCTATTCCTGGCAGAATCACACTCACAGGTCATCAGTCAGACATCAGGATGTCACTTCTAGGTCAAAGGGAGGATGCGAAACAGTGAAGAGTATAATCATAATTAACTTTCACCATTGCTGACCCAGACAAAACCAGGATTCTCTTAGCCAGAAAAGGGAATAAGAATGAATATTGAGTAGGCAACTAGCTGTGTCTGCTTTAAATACCTCGCAAATAAATTAATTGTATTAACAGTGTACATGAGAAGATTCATAGGGTCATCTTGTTAGTGCAAAAAAGCATTTGGTAAAATAACAACTCAGTCAACTAGAAATGTTAGAAATTTTCTTTAACACGATAAAGGGCACATGTCAAAAACTTCTAGCAAACATCATACGTGATGCTGAAACTTTAGAAAGTATTCTGTTCAAAGTGAGGAAAAAGGCAAGGATGCCCATTATCTCTGTTATGGCAGGGAATAAATAAATTATAGTCTATTCATTTATTCAGTGAAATGCTATTCATCACTTACAGTGAATGCACTGGGTCTTTATCTGTCAACATGGATACATCACAAACATATATAGAAAGAGAGATACTGGACGATGCCATTGATATAAAATTTGAAAATCTAGAAAATATTACTAAATATTTTTTATGAACGTCTGCATTTGTAGTAAAAGTAGAAGCCACAGCCATATTTGTCTAGGGAGAGAAGGAAGGAAAGGAAACAAATGACAGGTATAAGAAATCGTACTAATTTGAAATATTGTATTTCTATTTTTTAAAGAAGATATAAAGTAAATATGTCAAAATGTCAGGATGTATCAAATCTGGATTATGGGTCCATGATTGCCACATTTCTGAAAGTTTTGTAAGGATAAAATTCTCCAGAATGTCTTTCTTTTGTCCCCGTGATGCCTAGTGTGTGACAAGCCCTGGAATCCCAAGAGTATTTGGGGGGATTTGTCTGATCTCTCATGTGAGACAACTAGACCCAGGAGCTGCCAGGGAGTGTGCTGATCTCACCTGCCCTGCAGGTGGCCCTGGGCCACTAGCTTCTCACCTCCTACCCTCTGCCAGCACCTTGCTGAGGCCCCTGAATTGAGAGCCTATGGTTAGTTGACCCTGATTCTTGTTGCTTCCACAGAGGCCCAGAATGGTGTTCCAGTTTCACTTCCAGATGAGCAATTTATAGCAAAAATTATTAATTGCTTTGGGTCTCAAATGTTATAACTTTGTAACACATAAAGCTGTCTTGTCCCTTCCTGCCATACAGACACACTGCCATTGTTTCTAAGACTGGATCACATGTCCCGGGTGGGCCAGGCTCAGGAAGCCCCCTTGGCAATGCACGGGGCCTGAAACCAGCCCCTCCCTCCTACAAGCCAAGACCACAATACCCCAGGAAGGACCCTGCTTCAGAGCTGTAGACAATGTAGATTGTTCACCTCTTCATCACACTGGTTGCTCCCTACACTCCTCGCTTTGACCAATAGGGCTCTGACTTTTTCAGGTACTTCTCTCTCCTCTACTTTCAGCCAACCTGGTTTAGATGGGGTTGACAGTGGTCCTGCTCTAAAAATACATCTGGATTGCCTTAAACTTGCTAGCCTATCTCCTCCCTTGTCTGGGGATTGGAGTCAGTGTGAGAAGTTAGCTAGTGTTTCTGGGGAAAGAAAGGTTTATTTCTCTACCACTGGAATTGGTAGAGAATGGAGATGAAGCCTGGATCTGCA
This sequence comes from Corynorhinus townsendii, assembly GCA_026230045.1. Classification (NCBI taxonomy): domain Eukaryota; kingdom Metazoa; phylum Chordata; class Mammalia; order Chiroptera; family Vespertilionidae; genus Corynorhinus; species Corynorhinus townsendii. Next base: position 22,899,909 of record JAPDVU010000008.1, on the reverse strand, counting down.
GTCACGTTAAAGCTCTGAGAAGCAAATTCACAAAGCCTAAAAGGGAACAAATCTACAGGAAGCAAAGCCTCTCCCCAGGAAGCTACCCCCAGGAGGCAAAACCAATGAGCCCATGCTACTGTCATTGCTTGGTCCCTGAATCAAGCCACAACTGACGGTAGATATACCTGTGGACCTTTGAGTTCATAGCCAATTAATTCCTTCCTTCACCTTAATCCATTTTGAGTTGGATTATCTGTCACTTGCAGCAAAAAGATTCTTAACTCATACAAAGGTAAGCAAAATGAACAACAAAAACGAGCATAAAATACACTATGTTGTACAAAGAGGTATAACCTATTCATTTCTACTTAATGGGTGATAGTCAATCTGAATTATTAAAGTGACCTAATTCATCATTATTAAACAGAAGAATAATAACTGAACAGAAATTCCATTTCATTTACTTTAGGGATATCTCTAACAATGTATTTAATGGCAATGGTTGGAATCCTGTGAATCTTAACTTAGGTATTTTTTTTGTTTGTTTGTTTGTTTTTAAGCAAATGACTAAAAATCACTTATAAAATGGCACCTTTAGTCATTGCTTAGTACAAGGGGCCCTGCTCAATGCTGTTTGAAGAATATGATAGATTTACTTTTTTATGATAGTGAAAATGTATTCTAGTATATCATTAGGCCTTCCTTTTATTATTATTTTTCTAATCCTCACCTGAGGATATTTTTCCATTGACTTTTTTAGAGAGAGTGGAAGAGAGAGGGAAAAACAGAGAGAAATATCATTGTGAGAGAAACACATTGATTGGTTGCCTCCTGCACACATCCTGACCAGGGCCCAAGCTGGGGAGGAGCCTGCAACCTAGGTATATGCCCTTGACCAGAATCAAACCCAGGACACTTCAGTGTGCAGGCCGACACTCTATCCACTGAGCCAAACCGGCTAGGGCAGGCCTTCCTTTTAAAAAGTAATTCTGGTGGTCCTTTAAATAATTTACTATTTGTTGGTTGAATGACCCAATCAAAGCTCCTATGAATTAATTTAACAAAGGTTTTAAAACTATTTTATTTCATCCATCAAATATCATTTATGTACATTTGGAAATTCTCCATCTGTAAGTGTACTAGCTCTGTTCACAGCAATGCTGGCCTCACATACAGATGCTCAGACCTGTGATGTAATTCCGTAAAACTCCCTCCCTGACTGATGCGGAAGATCGGTTTCTTTCCAAGCTTTCCAATTATTACAATTATTGCACTAGTGACGTCTACAGCAGAAATTAAAAACTTTTTTTGGTAAAGGCCAGATAGTAATATCTTAGGCTTCATGAGTTATAATCTCTGTCATACCTACTCAACTGTGGTTGCAGGAAAGCAACCACAGACACTAGATTAACGAATGAGTGTGGCTGGGTTCTGATAGAAGTTCACTTAAAAAATAGGAGGCTGGCCAGCTCTGGCTTGTAAGCTGGGACTTATCTACCCCTTGTGTAAAATAATGATATGTTAAGGTGTTAGGCAGACATCTCACGCCTGTGAGAATTTTGTCCCCTAGGCTTGAGTAGTTTTAAGGGGTTAAATAATTTATTTGGGGAAAATAACAAGTATCTTGAATCATAATATTCCTTTTGGTAAGCGCTGGTTATAATTGCTAGTCATTATAAATGAAGAGAATATGAAAATAGTTTAATGAGTGCCATATGGGCCAGGCACTGTGCTATCTACTTTATTTATGTGGCATCCTCTCATTCTTGCTATAACCCAAGGAAAGATATATGTTTAAAGATAGAAATGCCTAGTGGAAAGGGGAAAATTTATAGGTGTGAGACAATGAATATAATGGAAAGAACACGAGTTTTGGACAGATAGACTTGATTTCAAGTCCCAGCTTTACATGACCTTGGCCAGATTTTATACTTAACTCCTTATTTACAATTGAAAATATGTAGCTATTGACAAAACTATATTGTAATTGTAATTGATAATATCATCTACATTTTAGAGACATAGGAGCGTTTATTGAAGTGAGCAAATAAAGCATACTAGTATGGCATGGGAACATGGCAAGTACTCATTAAAGCATTCTTTGTTTTTCACATAACTATGAAGTGACATGCTAAAGGTCACACCCTAGGATGTGTTGGAACTAGGATTTGCACATCAGCCTGACTTCAAAGCATGTAGCCCTGACCCCCCAGTTATCAATTGGAACTGGTGGCATTCAGTTCATACATGGAAATTGCTCAATCTATTAAAATACTCTATTTCCAAAGCCAGGTGAATCCCTATATTGGGCCATGGAGGCTGGGTGCATGTTTCTGGAAGTAAAGACAATGTATGGAGCATACCCTGAGGCTGAAGCTGCCATGTGATGCTTATTTTGTCTCTCTTCCTCACACAGACACTATGGGAAATACTCTTCACCTTCTAGGTCTAGTTCAAACTCTCTTGCTGCCAAATTTTGAAACAGCCATAAAATGTGACCTGTGCTCTTAGCCTCTCAGGAATCTGTTACTTCAGAAGCCCAGCCATAGGCAGGACACCAGGGTGAAATGCCCAATCTCTCTGCTACTGCTCTCTTGAAAAGGGCAGGAAAATATGAATTCAACAGCTCTCATCCATGGCCCATGACATGTCTTTGGTTATGTCAAGGACATGCAAAAGCAAGATGAATTTATGAATTTTATAATTGGAGATGAGTTGAGAGAATATCTGGATCTACACTCTCATTTTGAAAATATGAAAATTGAAGCCCTGGAGAGTTAAATAATAAGCCCAGGTAGCAAAGCTGATCCTTCTCAATTCCAGTCTCAGACCCTGCCCCCACACCACATATAATTTTGGGAGAAAAAGAAGTCTAGACTCATGCCAGATTTAGCAAATAAAAACACAGATGTCCAGTTAGATGTGAATATTAGGTAAATAAATATTTTTTTCAGTATCACTCTGGGGGACATATAGTTACACAAAATAATTATTCTTTATCTTAAATTCAAAGTTAACTGGGTGTCTTGTATTTTATCTGGCAAACCTAGCCTAAATCAAATAAACAATGCTACCTTATAAAAAACATTTGAAACCATTAAGTTAGAAATAGGGCTTAAGTGGCAAAAAAAAAAAATAAAATAAAATTGAGTGGACATAAAGAAATCAAAACCTCATTAATTGAAGTTGAAAACAATCAATGGCTAGAAAAGAAGTAACATGAAGTTTAAGGAGAACAGGAAGAAAAGGAAGAATGGAAAGGAAGGGAACAAAAGGCGAAAGACAGGAAGACCATTAACTAGTAGAATGTCCTGGTCTGCCCTTTATCTGTGTAAGCTCTACCTCTACAAAATAATGCTCAACTTCCTGTCTTCTCCTTTGCCCCACTCAGCACTTGCCGTTCCTACTCCACTGCTTATTTCTCTGCTAAAATAGTGTTCTATTTAAGTTTTAACTTTTAAATTAAAGCCATACATCTAGATGATTTAAGACTCAAAGAGTAACGAAAGGCTTACACATTAAAGCTTTAGTCCTTCCCTCCATCTTTGGCTCACTCCTTTGAAGAGCCACCTTTATACTTGGTATCTGTTTTTAAGATGAACAACTATGCCTGTTTGCCCAGAACTGAGGGGTTTCACAGGATTTGGCTCTTTCAGTGCTAAACCAAGGACAGTCCTGAACAAACTGGGACCATTAATTGGTCACCCTGTCTCTAACCTTAGAGAATCTAAGGTTAAGAAAATTTTTTTTCTTAATTTATCCATTTTAAACATTACTGATAGATCCTCCCTTCCCCCAACTGATGGACAGAGAACTCTACCTGTAGCCCAAACATTCCTGAACACCTAAATGGGCACCTTATATGGACTGTACATTGAACCACCAATCAGCACCTGCCAAATACCCTAACCCCCGATTTCTAAGTCCCTAATTATGTGCCTTATATGAAACCACCAATCAGCGTGTGCTGAGTACCCTAAGCCCCATCCCTTCCCTTTCCTCCCCTCAAAAGGCACCTTCACCCCGGCACGTGTGCTCTTTTCCATCTGGAAGATAGCCCGGCAGGGTCTTCTCCTCTAATAAAGCCTGTGTCCTGGTCTCCGGCCCTCTGTCTCATCTATCAATTACTATAGAGCTCCTCTTTTGACAGATGAGTGTTCATTTTGGTTATTTTCCAACAGTTGGTAAAACACGTTTCCCACATAGCTCAAGTTCAATTTGGCCAAAAAAGCCAAAAAGAGAATGTGTTTCTTCCAATCAGAGAAGACAAGAACCCACGTTGTATGAGTGTCAAGGTGCCATTTTCTTTTCCCACTGAAATAGTTTCCCCCACCTAGGAACCCTTTTAAATATTCTTAACTTTAATTGCCTTCCCCCCCACAAAGAAGTCAATTTAAATTAAGCAGAATCCATCACTGTGATAATTTTTTAATGAGTAAAGATAATGTACTGTACAGAAATTGAAATGAAGTGTTCCCAAGATCATTTACAGTCTCGAAAAGTCCTCCTAAGAGTCAGCTGAAATTAATGAATCTCAGAGTCTCAGGACCATCAATACCTTATAACTGAGGACTGGGTTCAATGGAAAAAAAATTCACAATAATAATAGTTACACTTTCCAATTTGAGCATTTAGCTCCTTTCATCCTGAGATCCTGAGGAATTTTATAAACATTAATTAAGCCTCACAGGTGTGATTTATTAGATTAACTCGATAGCCATGAAAGGCTCGAAGTGTGCACAGTATTGTTTAATGGAGCTGGATTGAAAAGAGGAATAAATTAACATCCGAGGCAGACTGCCACCCTGGGCTAGAGCCCCCAGGATTTGGGAAAGGTCAGGAGTGGAGATGTGCTGCTCAGCTCAACTTCTTGAAATAACACTGATCTCAAAAGATAGCGACCATCCTTTGAAGTTTCTTAATCTCTATGGAAACACCCACACTCCACAGCTTATTTGAGCCTCTCTTTATTGCTCTGTCCTCATTGTACCATTAGGTGTCAAAGACAGGCGTGGCCTGTTAAATGAGTGACCTTCAGTTCAACACAGAAGTTACCACATTTGTGGAAATCCAAACAAATCTTTTGCTGCTGTTTTGGGGTGTTGAGGAGTTAGTCATGGTACAGATTCAAAAACCAGGGCTTTATTTTACAGGTTTTCCAGGCTCTTTCTGGGGTGGAGGGTCGTGTAGGAGAAGAGAGTCAATGCACTTTTGATAGCAGATTATGAGCAATATGTTGCTTTGATAAATTGTTGTTGTTTTTTTGTGCTCAGAAGGCAAATGGTTGCAAATTTAAAACATTCTCAATGATAATTTTCAATAACGGATTGAGTTTATGGAAGTTAAAAGATTTCCCTCATCCACCCTATGAACTGAGGAGTTGATTAGCATGAATATAACAAGGACAATAAACTGGACTGTCTTGTTAATGCTAGCTTTTCTCTGTTAATTCATGCTGTATTCTTCCAAAGTTTCTTTTGTTTGTTTGCTTGGCAGCTGTTTTATACTGGTACTTCACTTGCAACTTTCATTTAATTAAACATCTAGATTTTTTTTCCATGTGATGTTCTCTTATGTCAGGTCTCCCTCATCTTGTATATTTTACTCCTTGTCAGGAGACTGAATTATTGAAAAGGCCTGGCACTGGTGTTAACATGCTGGTCCCAAATGGAGACAGAGGACAGGGCACAATATTTTTAGAGCACTTTTAGAAAAGAACATTTTAGATTATCTTGTCCTAGACTCTATTTGCTCTCAGAGACAGTGTCATAAAATTTCATGAACATGAACTTCTTTTGGCCTCCAGGGCCTTGTCTGTCCTGGGCACTAACTGCCCTTTCCTGATTGTCTTGGTTTCTGTTGAGCACTTTTCCTTTTCTCCTCTTTTAATTCAAGTATTTTTCAGGATTCTCTCTAAAGCCCTGTCATTTCTTTCTTTGCACAGAAAAGTACATATACCTTTTGAAGGCCTACTCTGTGCTGGGTACTATGTAGGTCACTGCAGTCAATCCTCACACAAACCTTGTGAAATATTTGTATTCTTATTGAATCATGAAGAAGTTGACAGTATACATGAAAGAAGCTAAGGAAAAGTTCTGCCTTACAGAGATAGGCCAGGTCCTGGAGGAGGTGGCCGCTTAGGACAGACAGGTTGCCCTGGGTGATCTTGAACAGTGTCTCTGCCCACATTGCTGCACAGCAATAAGAGAAGAATTGAAGGAAGCATGTTGTTCATACAGATTGTATAGTGGCTTCCCAGGAGGACACTAAGCCACCTTCAGGGTTATTACTGACCAGTGTAGTCATTTTATAAGTCTATGTGTCAAAGTGCCTTAATAGTAGCTCATTGGGCAGAGGGTCCATTTTTCCCCCCATTTCTTATTTTTTATAAGGCATGAATATTAAATACTCTCCACCTTAAAATAACTTATCTTTACCACATTAATATTTTGTTAAATCAGTAATATAGCATTATTTACAGGAGTTATTGATATTGGGAAACATTGATCTTTAAACACATATTTAACATGTTAATTACTGAGGAAACTGAGAACTGGAAGATAGGGAAATGAACAAACAGAAATTGAGTATAAGAACTAAAAGCAAATCATTTTTTGGTAAATGCCTATGAGCAAATCTGGAACAATGTTATTTTCCAATTGTCAGTAACTGTCACCCATTAATTGATTAGAGTAGATTTTTTAAATAACACATGATACTATATTTATATTGCCCATTAAAATGGCAAGCTTCAATTTAGAAGCTTCAAGATTTCAGCATTTCTTGCAAAGTAAATTTAAGTGGGAAAAACAACACACATGCACAAGCATGCATGCACACACACACACACACACACACACACACACACACACTCCCACACACACACACACACACAAACATACTATGGCATGCCCACACTGTAATTTATCAACTGGGAAGGAAATTGGCATGTCTTTTCCTGCTGATTTATTGGTTAATTCCAACAATTCACTGTAGAAAAGGCCAACAATGAATTACAATGTGGAGAAAAATTAAACGGAGCATTTAGAAAGGTGTTTCAGTATACAGCCTTGAGAAACAACTTACATAGCTATTTTGTAGCCAGTCTGAAAGCAATTGGTGCATATGAAATGCTATACAGGATAGGAAATGTACCAGAAAATGTCACATGTCTCACTTCTCATATTTAGAAGATGCCATGTCACATGAAGATTAGACTTTCCCTTTATCTTCACGTTAGAATCAGATAACGTTAGATCCCACTTACTATTTGTTTAAGGAATCATGCTGGAAGGGCAGTAACAAAAGTGAACTATCACAGAGAAGCCAGTGATGGACGCTCTGCTTTGTGAGAGGGACATGCATGCATCTTTGACCCAAAAGGAGCAAAAACTCTCATAAGGAAGAACAAGTGTTCAAAGCTGGAATTCCTGTCACTATCATGTCCTATCCCTACGGATCCAGAGCTGATTGAAGAAGGGAATTTCCCCATCAAGAATCTCCATTTCTAATTTCTCAAATGTAGTTTAACAAACCAGTTGCCTCTCTTTGCCTTCACAGTGAGTCCCTTTGAAATGACTTAATATGTATATGATAGTTAATTATGGGTTCACTTGACTGGGTCATGGTGCCCAGATATTTGATCAAACATTAGGCTGGAGGTTTCTGTGAGGGTATATATTTTTTTATAGATTTGCATTTAAATCAGTGGACTTGAGTAAAGCAGATCTCCATTAGAACGTTGGGGGGGCCTCATTCAATCAGTTGAAGGCTGGAGTAGAATCAAAGACTAACCTCCCCTGAGCAAGAGGAAATTCTGCCACAGACTGCCTCTAGTCTTGAACTGCAACATCAGCAACATCAGCTGTTGCTAGGCCCTCAGCCTGCTGGCCCACCCTGCAGAAATTGGGCTCGCCAACCTCTACAACTGCATTAGCCAATTCCTTAAAAATAACTTTCTTTATGTCTCTACATACATTTAAGTGTTTTGCAAGGTTCTCTCTAAAGTCCTGTCATTTCTTTCTTTGCACAACAAAGAACATTTACCTTTTGAAGGCCTACTCTGTGCTAGATACTGTGTATGTAGGTCACTTTGCAGTCAATCCTCACACAAACCTTGTATAATATTGGTATTCTTATTGGAATACAAATTGGCTCTGTTTCTCTGGAGAATCCTAATACGTGTACAAAGTAAGTTTACAATTGTAGAAAGCATTGTAGGTGCAGTTTACATTAGTAATGTTGGGAGACAGGAATACTTCAGTGTTCATACTCTTCTTTATCAGTATTCTGCTTCAGGTAGGAAAGGAAGAAAGGAGCAAATCTATTTTAAGTGTCTACTATATCCCAAGCATTTTGTTTATTGGTTTATTTCCTTAATTATTTTTATAAACACCATAGACTCTTTGTAATGGTGCTATGATGAAGATATGACCTCCTTTCTATAAATGCGAAAAAGGACACCCAGGAAGACGAAGCCACTTTCTAGAGGCCATAGCGCTCACGTGCAGCCTCTGTGGGCCCATTTTGGTTCCAGAACCTACATATTTTGTTGTTGTTGTTTATTTGAGTCCATGTTTTCCCTGTTCCCATGCTGCTTTCTCAGGTAACACACTATGTCCTGCTGGAAACACATCTGTGTACTGAAGTGCTCCTTTTCTTTTTAATTTTTTTTTTAAATTTCTTTATTAACTAAGGTATTACATATGTGTTGAAGTGCTCCTTTTCTAATGGAAACGACCACTCTTGGGAGCTCACCATGCTCTAAGCACCGTGCTGAGGGCTCTTCCTGTCTCATCTTGGAAGCCTCATTTCAATCTTGTCAGCCAGGTCCCAGGGCTTCTATTTGGTACTTTGGGAAACTTAGACCTAAAGTCATGTAACAGCCTTCACGTTACACAGCTAAGCTGGAATTCGTGCTCAGGTTGGTTTGTCTGATTCCAAAATCCACCCTCTTAACTCCTAGACTAAGCCATGCTCATTTCTTAGGAATTCTACCTCGGCACATCCCCACAAATCCCAACCCTTGATTTTTCAGACAAAAGAGCTTCCGTGTTTTCAAGTTTTCTTCTTACTATCTCAAGGAAATAACAGAAGGTTGGCTACACTTACAGGATGCTATTTACTAAGCGGAAAAATTAAAAACAAATGTGTTCTCCAGAGTACAGAACACGTATACTATAGTTTCTACTGACATATTCTTTCTGTTGCCAGTAGGATCTAAGGTTGCCTTTGCCCCAGTACACTGCTTTATGGTGGAACAGCTGAGTTCACGGGCAAGACACCCTCCAAAGTTTACAGTTTCCGTAAAGCAGTCTATCAGCACCCACCTACCCTCTCCCTGCCCCTGTGTCTAACTGGTCCAAACAACAAAGAAATAAGCATCTTGTTGGGCTATTTCCCCACCTCCTCTATTTACTAACCAGACATCATTGTCCAAACCCACACACATGTCTGGAAAGCAAAGAGAAACAGAATACAACTTCAAAAAAAGATACAAAATGATGTTGAAAGAAAGGTGAGTTCTTGTGTGGCTGGGTGAACTGTGGATACCTCGTCTGGATGTTTGTAAACGTGCAGAGAAACCTGTCTTGACTCGGGAACAGGGATGTGCTTTTTGATGTATATGCCTCTGCAGACTTCAGGAAGGTGAGCCCATTTTTTACTGCGGGAGAGTGACAGAAATCTATCAACCTGGCTTATCATCCCACAATTACAGCAATTTATGGTGTGCCTTTTGCAAGGTCACCTGCACCAGCAACCAAACAAAAGCACTCTCCCTCCTTTGTTCCGAAGAGAGCTAATGCCTTGCTGTAACTCAGGTTATCCGGGATATTTTTCAATTAATTTGCAACCACTTGAGCTGAATATCGCTCCAGCCTAGCATACAGGTAACATTTTTCATTGGCTGGAAACTCTGCACAGCCCCCGTGTTATAGAAGTGCTGCTCTTTCTTTTCCTTTTCAGCTCACTTCATTCAGCTTTTTCTTTCCTCTTGAGATAAGGAACATGCAGCAAGAAGAAAGAAAAAATTCTTTGTGATTTTGAGAAGGAGCTTTCTGTCCCGATAAGCGGCCTGTATTTTCCCTATCATTGTCTGAAGGTGTCGGAAGCAATTAAAAGCATGGCTAATTCTTCTGAAAGGACTTGGAAGCCTCAGCATGCAGAATGGGACTTCCCGGAGACCGTGCTGGGTGCCAGGATCCGGTTCCTCAACCCCCAGAAGCTGTTTGCGGTGGGAACGTGTAGAGGCAAGGACTGAACTGTTTAGGTCAAAGACACGCGCATGGACATTTTGAGGGAGGTGATTAGCAAGCACAGCAGGTGGCCTTCTCTTCTCCGCAGTGTTTCTCTGGTGATTCGCTGGCCACGAAATCTTCCCAGGTGCTGCTCTCTGCGGTGCCTGCCCAGCCTCCCTGTGCTGCTCATTCCAGCTGCCAGGGCTTCTGCTCCGCTCTCCCAGGCTCTAAACCCATCTGATCATTTTCTGTCTCCTGGTGCGTGTTTTCAGAGTCTCAAATCCGTCATCCCATCGCCCTTCAGATTTGAGGGCAAAGCTGTCCTTCAGACACCTCCTGGCTGAAAGGTGTTTTCACTCTATTCAACCCACTAGGGTCCTGGGGAGGGTTTTTCTTTCTCAGTCCCCACACACCCCCGGTGCCACTGTCCCCCCCCCCCCCCCGCCCCATTTTAATCTTCACCCTCTTTCTCTGTGAATTTCTCTGTCATCTCTCAGCATCCTTGGGAGAGGGGGGTACTGCTGAGTAGTTGAAAGTTAGTATGGGCTCTGATGTCAGACCCATCTGGGTTCAAATCCTGGCATCACCACATAACAATGTAATGTCTGTTGCCTCAGTCTCCCCATTTGTAATTGTCACTGCCTCATAGGATAGATGGGCTCATATTTGGAAAGTGCCTAGTACAGGGCTTCCCCACGTATTTTTAGCGAGTAGAAATGGTAGGAATTATTGTTTGGCCCTGTAACTTTCCCTCTAATCTCTCCCTTTCTTTCTGTTTACTTTTTAAAATTATTTTTATCTTTGTGAAGTCATATCCTGATATTTAAATAGAAATAGTTACCACCAGTGAAATCAGTACTAAAAACCTGGGAAACAATGTGCTGATGCAATATGTGCGTTTTGCAAAGGAGAAGGCTCATGGACAACATGCCCATGACTGGATGAGAAGGTGTCTCCCCAGGATCACAGCAGATGAAAGAAACAGTGGGACACCATACCCTGGAGGGTCTGGGATTGGCAAGGCCGCTGCTCATGTGAAATGTAATTGGTGCCACTGATCTGGACATAGAGAGCATCAAGCCCAAGGGGCTGAGAGGTGGGGTGGGGGGTTGGGCAGCATCCGGGAAGTTAGTGAGGAGGAAGGCAATGCGGATCCCAGGGCAAAGCTGCTTGCTTCCCCCTCCATCACTTCCTTTGGGATACGGACACTCTTAGCTCCCTATGTGATGATGGTAGCCAAAAGCTTTACGTTTTTTAAGCAGGCACAATCTAAATAGCTTTTAGCTCCCGCCAGAAACCCCGTAGTTGATCAGTCAGCTTCTGCTGATGCCAGATTAACAATCTCATCTAACTCTTCAAGCAGCTATTCATTCACTAGGTTTTTCATAGAGTGGCTGAAATATTCTGAAGACCTTCTAATTTCCTTTTGCATAAACCTATACCAGTCAAACAACCTTTTCCTGATTAATCTCATTTCTCAGAGACATTTAAAAGGGGGGGGGGGCGTATTCTGGCTAAAGGAGAAATGTGTTGCCGAACAATACGCCAACCTATCTTACACTTATACAGGCCATTTTCTTCCTGCTGAATTTGGACAAGGTCTCCGAACCCTTCCCAACAGGTATCCAGGTCCTTCCCTACAAGTGGATTATAGTCGTCATGTAACGGTGCTCATTGCATTCCATGTGTTCACCCTTTCCCAGCTTCCCTCAGAAAGAGAGGGCCATAAGGCAAGTTCTACCCAATGGACAGCAAGGGGAAGTGATGTGTGTCACTTCCCCTCATTGTCATTGCCAGAGGCAATTAAAAGCTAATGTGCTTCCTCCATCCACTCTTTTTTTACTGTGGCAAACTTGGAGGTCATGCGTTCCAGGATGCATGAAGTAAGGAGGGAGGGTGGCTCTTCCTGTGCACAGGGTTTTCATGAATGAGAAATACATGTGCATTGGACAGCACCCCTGAAGTTTAGGATTTGTCTATTATAGCAGAAAAATCAGGCCTAACCTGATTAGAGCATGCCAGATAAAGCGTCTTTGCTTTTCCTCATGGTTGCTAAAAAAGATAAAACAGCCAGCTTAAATAAACATGGTTGGCTATGGGCAGACTGAGTTAACTTTCTGGACTTAGAGGTCCAGGGAGTGGTGCAACTCTGGACATCCCCTGAGTCTGTGCCTGAACTGCTGACTGGCTTCCTTCAGCGGCATATTTCTCTTTACTTCCAATGGGACTAATTTTAATAGATGAAGAAATGAGGCCCTAGGAAGTCAAATGGCTTGTTCAAGTGTACATACAGAGTAGATTAGAACTAGGAGGTCACGGTTCAATTCCCAGTCAGGGCACATGCCTGGGTTTCGGGCTTGATCCCCAGTGTGAGGTGTGCAGGAAGCAGTCAATCAATGATTCTCTCTCACCATTGATGTTTCTATCTCTCTCTCCCTCTCCTTTTCTCTCTGAAATCAATAAAAATATATTTAGGGGGGAAAAAACAAAAACAAAAAACAAGAACTAGAAGCCAGATCTCCTGACTCCAGACCTAGGAACCCTTCCCTCTCCCTGCTCTTCCCTCTCTCTGCCTTCTGCCTCTCTCTGCATTGATGACAAGTAAGAGCAGTGGGGTTCCAGCCACTTTTAATAATGTGATATAAACAGCTAGGCAACAGCAGCGTACACACTCCAGATTATAAAGATCATTAATCTTAGGAATTGTCTTTAAATCTGCAAACGCTGCCTCCCATGAAAAAGGCCTAATTTTTTATTCCATCCCAAACTGGTCACTGAGTTTATCAAGCAAAGATTCTCATTGTAGCATCATGCATGTCTTTCTCTCCTTCTTGATTGATTGATTAATTAGTTATGTATACTTGGGTCCAGCAGGGAGCCTAGTGACAGCTGTGACATGAAAATTACTGGAAAGTTACAATAATATGTAGCAGTGTTGACTTGCAGAAATGTAGTAACCAGGGATTGATTAGAAATAGACACATATAACGATCACATCTTGAAATTACCTGTCACTGCTGAGGCCTCGAGAAGAATCCTTTTGATTAGGATGAATTAATTCAGTTCCAATCTAATCACCTGCAAAGAAAGTAGTGAATATTCTATTCTTATTTCAACTTTGTTTTCCTTTCTGGTCTAGAATCCTGAAGTTTGAAGAACAACTCCTGTAGAGACAAAATGATCTTTGGAAAAACTCAAGTCCAATCAGATCATTCTTGCTTAAAATCCTCTAATGGTTTCACATTATCTTAGGGATCAAAGAATCCACTGACCATAGCAGCTAAAGCCCCATCTTGTTCAGCCTTTAGCTGCCTCCCGGCCTCATCATATATCCCCTTTCCTCCTCCTTCTCCGTACTCCCCGCTCCAAGTCTCACTGTGGCCCTCACCACAGGGCTTTGGCACATGCTCTTTCCTTTCCCGGGAATTCTCTCCCTTATCCACTCTTTCTTACTCTTCAGGCCTCAGCTCATGTCACTGTCTGAGGGATGCCTCATCTCCTGATAGGTCAAGTCTCCCTATCCAAGACTTTCCTAGTATCATGCACCTGCCTTCTTAGCACTTGTCACAGATATAAATTTAGTTGTACATTTTTTGTATGTGTGCGATGACATAATTAATTTTTCTTTCCCCAAATTAGATATTTAAGACCCATGAGGACTGAGAATGCCTCTGTTTTCTGCTCACAATGTTTTTCTCCAGCAGAGCATTCCTCAGCCAGAGCAGTCACTCCATTTATATTTGATGAATAAGTGAATGAATAGCTCATTGACTCAGAAATATAGCCTGGTATAAATTTAATAGAAATCACCACCAGGCATTTTTCTTGGAATTTTTGGACAAAAAAAGATGCACAAGTAGACAAGACTCTTAAACACACACACACACACACACACAGCTTAGTGTGATTTCTAAGCAGCAGATATTCTGTTGCACAAATAAAACAGCAAGTAAAAATTTCAACCTTCAGCTTTCACCTGTGTGATTCGTAGATGGTTTAACAAACTGGAGGCATTCATAATTCGGAAGACTCTGAAAGTTGCCTGGTGCTTTGCATGCTCAATAAAATGACCACCTTTGTGCTTAAAAATCTCTTCAGACTGCAATACCACTCTGAGCAAAAGAATACGTATCTTAATAGTGGCCAGTAGTGTCAGACAAGGTCCTTCCTGGCAGGAAGCACTTGGCTCATTCAGAAGAGATTAACTGAAAAACATAAAGTGACTACTTACAGAGGTGTGGGCAGGCTTAAGGGGACAACAAAGCAGGGTGAAGCATTAACGACATGAGGAGATGTTACTACTCCCAGGCTTGAGGAAGCCGGGGAAGGTAATAGTGGTAGAAAAACCTCATAAAAATGGGTGCCCTGGAGGAGGGACTGCTGTCAGAAGCCGTAGCCATTCAGACTGTAGCCATAGAAGAATGCTGCCCCTGCCAGGGCCCTGGAGAGAGGGGCGGAGCCAGGGAGGAGTAAGTCCCGGGGTCCTACAATGTCCTGGCAAAACCAAGTAGCAACCAGAGGTGAGAGCGTTTGGGGACTGCAGTCTCCAGAAGTCAGCTCCTCTGGGCAGGGAGGTGGAGTGTGAGAATGGACTTAGGAAGGAAAGGGAGAGAACAGTCAGCATGTCTTTGATTTTATAAAGCACTTACTATGTGCCAGTTTTAAATTGTGCGTGTGTTCATTCAGTCAATCTTCACAACAAGCCCAGGGGAAAAGCACCAATATTTTCCTCTCTTCTACATGAAGAAACTGAAACCTAAAGAGGTTAAATTACTGGCCCAAAGCCACACAGTTGTAGCTGGTGGTAGGACCAAAGGTTTGAACCCAGGCATTCTGACTCCAGAGCTCATTCACCTCACCAGCAGGTCAGACTTCAAACGAACAGTCTCAGTTTTTAGATGAAGATGAAAGGTATCTGTGCTCTTGCCAGAAACAAATCACCCTGGCAGGAACTACGGAGGAAACAGACTCAAACTTTTCTCAGAACCAACATAAGTACTGATGAGCCCTTTGGAGACTGGGAAACCCAATTTACTTCATATATACTGGGAATAAACTTATTTCCCAGTGAAGTGCTGTTTTGGGTTACTGACTAGTCATTGCATTGGTGATGCTCAGATATGCGGGCATTCATTTGGCACCTTGATTAAGGATATAATTCAAGCTTAACTCAGAAAAAAAGAATACCTACAAGTGTGACGGCAGCTTCTGGTCAAATATGAAGATGAGTGTCAGAGATGGAGTTAAAGGATTTTAGTTGGAGGGAGAGAACACATGTAAGAATTGTAAGTCTGATATTCACCCATTTGCTCCATGACTTCAATTCTTCATCTAGCAGTGAGTAACACAGCTACTATCTGATGTAAGTTTGAGAGTTGAAACGAAGTTTGAAAACAGAGTAATATCAATTATATCTTATTTTGATGTAAAGTAACTTACTGTTTCAAATTTTTCTTTGCTGTAAACTTAGAAAATAGATATACAAAAGGGAAAAATAAAACCCAACTGTAATCTCATCATCTAGGAAAAAAAACAACAAAAACCATGCATTTGATATGTTGCCCTAGCCCTTTCTCTGCTTGTGTCAATATTTACAGAATTGGGACCAGACTGAATATGTTGTTTTAAACTTTATTTTACATATCGGGTAGTATAAGCATTGACCCATGTCATTAAACATATTTTTCCTCATTTTATCGTCTGTAGTAAGGTTTTCTTTTGTATGGATGGAACCACATTTTATCTACTCAATCCCCTAGAGCTGGACATTCAGGTTGCTTTCGATTTTCTGTATAATAAACAACACTAGAGGCCCGGTGCATGAAATTTGTGCATGGGGGTGGGTCCCCTCAGCCCAGTCTGCACCCTCTCCAATCCAGGACCCCTTGGGTATGTCTGACTGCCAGTTTCGGCCCTCTCACAATCCAGGACCGCTGGCTCCTAACTGCCCCCCTTGCTGGCCTGATCACCCCTAACCGCCTCTGCCTGCCAGCCTGATCATCCCCAATTGCTCCCCCCCACCGGCCTGGTTGCCCCTAACTGCTCCCCCCCCACTGGCCTGGTCACCCCCAATTGCCCCCCTGCTGGCCTGGTCACCCCTCACTGCCCCCCGCCCCCTCCGCCAGCCTGGTCGCTCCACGCAGCCTGCTGGTCAGTCGTTTGGTCGTCCCTCGCTAATCCCCCTGCTGGCCTGGTTGCCCCACGCAGCCTGCTGGTCAGTGGTTTGGTTGTCCCTCCATAACCCCCCTGCTGGCCTGGTTGTCCCACGCAGCCTGCTATTTGGTTGTTACTGTGAGGGCATCATGACCAATTTGCATATTACCCTTTTATTAGTAAAGATGCTCACTCACAACTGAACCTTTGTATTATTCTTATAGAAAAAAGATCCATGAAGTTATTTTCATTCCTATTTCAACATTCTTGACTCCATTTACGTAAAGTCTGGGATTTTCTGTTAATATTTGGATGTTTAACATGGTTAGGTTTGGAGGATGACAAGCCTTTGAGAATTTAATGAAATTGACTCAGCTTACCAGCATGCACAGAAGCTTTCACATATGTTATAAGATCCAGTTTAAAACTGTTAATTTTATTCTTGCTTAAATGAAGATAATACTGGGTAATATTTAAAAGACCCTAAAATTTAAAAAAATCAAAACATGTAGGCCAAAAGCATCTTTCTACTAAAAACAAAACATAAAACAACAACCGTAAAACTGTTGCATGGTAGGCTGAGCACTTTTAGCTAAGGAAGTGTGCAGCAGACCTCTTTGTATCCTTTGCCACAGTATGCAGTAAGTGGCTGTATTAGGTTGCAAAGGCGGAAAAAAAAAAGAAGCCTCACAGACCTGTAAGTCTATAAAAAGAATGTAAGTGTCATGCACTGTGGTGGCTTCTCTCTGAAGTCCTGAAGGCATTTTTAGATGCTTGTGCAGTTCAGTCATAAGAAAAAGGACTTTGATCTTTCCTGCTGACTTTGCATGAAAAGAAATTAAGACACTTGGTCCTTTATGATGATAGTATTAATGCTAAACAAATGTACTTGCAAAATTCAGAGACACTTCAGCATCCTAAATGGGAAAGTAAAATGGGGGGGGGGACTAATTTCTCCATCGAAGGGGAGACATCCAATTATCGAGGCAGAGAAATGCTTTCCCACTTAGTACAGCCACCGAGAACCCGTGTCCTTCCATCCAGATCTGGCTACGGGTTTCCTGTTTGTAAAACATGGCTCAAGTTTGCAGGCTACTAATTGCTACATTTTGTACTCATTTCAAAGACTGTCAGAGGCTTTTAGAAAAGTTTTGCTAAGGTATAAGCCATTCAAGATTCAAAATGAAGAACCTATCTTCCTTTAAGAAAAGTAAAATAATAGAACCTACTGTGTGTCATGGATTATGCCACTGATCCCTAACAACGGTAAGAGGGAGCATTCTTGGAGAATCCCAGAGTTAAAAAAAGCATCTTCCAGATCACATACCTAGCCAGGAGTCCAGCCCAACCCTGCTGCTCACGCTATTTTGAATACACTATGTATACCACAGAGTGACATACTTAGGGTATATCACCTATTGGAATGTAGTATGGTAGCAGACAGTTCTTTTTTTGCCTGTCTGGTATTCAGTCATACTCCTCCCTAATTTGCCTTTGGGTGAAACTCTTCTTTGAACGTGGGATTAATGACGATCAAACCATATCCTTTGTAGAGCTGGGGAAAGGTATGTGAGCAAGGTTGCCTATTCTGAGAGTATGGGTTCATCACACAGTAAATGTGGCCTAGGGACCAGACATTGCCTACAATAAGTTGTGGACTTTCCTCTCTAGTTCCAAAAGTCCCTTCCATCTGATCCATTTTAATAATTTAGGTCCTCCAGCCTCCCACTGATTCTGTGAACTAGTCCCTCCTTCCACTAAGTTCTTCTGCCAAGCAGCCAGCATTTGTTTCTAAGGATAACAACCAAGAGTCTCAACTGATGCTAGTTCTTGATTTTTATGGGTAGCTGGCCAGAAAATAACCCCTAGTCTTTCCATGGTACTGGAATCCATAATAGCATTTCAAGGGATCCCCTGAAAATTATGTCTGAGATATTAATAGCAATATGTTCATCTAGATCAATAGGAGGTAGATAAATTACTAGGGCCAAGTGTAGTTCTTCATGATTACCTTCACCTTTTAACCTGTCATATGTGGGCTGTCCCCACTGACCACTTAGAGTTTTACTGCTGCAAGGGACCCTGGTGATCATCAGGACTGACTCCCTCATTTCCCTTTTATGAGGCTGCTCCCTCATCAGCAGAGAGAAGGAGATCACATTCCCTTTACCCTTTGGACTTCAATATTCATGGTGTCACTTGCAAGGCCTCCATTGTCCCTTTTGAACATTAGCCCAAAGTTATTAAGCTTAATGCACAGTTCCTTAATGCACGGGGAATGACAAAGGGTCACGAGAGAAATGTATGCTTCTCATTTATTCTGTTTTGTGGGGTTTTAATTTCAAGTGGCCTTCCTTGCGAAGTCTATGGAGTTTAAAAATAATAATAATAAAAGGAGGGGAGAAATATGTCATCCAGAAAATAAAATCTGAAAATCACTTAAGTGATTCAGAATGGCAAAAGATAACTAACTGAACACCACAGAAAACAACAGTTCATAATTCTACTTGGAAGCATAGGACAGCCTAAAATGTGGGTCTGACAGGCTGATCCTCTGGGGAACAACTATTAGAAGTTTGGTATGAAGCAATTATATGCTCTAGTTCAACAGTCTTCATGTGTCCACGTACTATTATGGCGGTGATTACTCGGGAGTGCCACAGCTGGAATTGGAAGAACCAAAGTTTCTGTTGGGGTTTGCAAAAGCACCAGGATCTGACTGACAGGAGAGTCTGGCTTAGTGTGATGATTAATCTTATGCGTCAACTTGTCTGGGTCAGGGGGATGCCCTGATATATGGTTAAACCGTCTTTCTGGGTGTGTCTGTGAGAGCAGTTCAGGGAAAAGTTAGCATTCGAACTGGTAGACTGAGTAAGGCAGATGGCTCTCCCCCGGGGTGGATGGGTATCATCCCACCCATTGAGGGCCTGAACGGAACAAAGAGCTGACTGTTGGAGCTGAGACACCAGTCTTCCTCCAGTTTGCACTGGGACTTAACACCATTGGCTTTAGAGACAAGGTAGCGTTGCTGTGATTGTTTAAATTGGACAAACACATTACTGCCTCATCTTCTACAATTAGTTTGGATGTTTTTATTTTATACAATAATTCATAGCTAAATTTACTACATGGTAATGTTAGACAAATATCTGCTGTCCCCAATGTGATATTGTTGGGCAAGGGGTTAAAATGTCCCCTCTGATTTGTTGGCTGAGCCAGGTGAATTTGGTCAGGCAATTTGTTAGGAGAGCTGAAATATAGTCAAGAAGACTCTCTTGGCTTACAGTTTGCATTTGTTTTTCTTTTATCTTTTCCCCAGTCATAAATCTTTGTTGGGGAAGAGAGTGAAAAGGGAATGAGGAAGAAAAAAAAAAACAGCGAAGCATGAGAAGGATCTTTCGTTCCCCACACATCCATCCATCGAGCTGGGCAGAAGAGGTTACAAATCATATTCCACAAATCAGAAGTCTCTCAGTTTCCACAGAGGCAACCATTTCAGAAATACATTCTTAAAGTCTGTTCTCCCAAAACTCAGCTCATTATGAATGGGCTGTAGTCAAATTAACATGGCGTTTTGACTTGGGAACCAATGAGAATTGATGAAAGGTACAACAATTTCCATCTTACGGCATTGTAGGAAAGTGACAGAACTGGGGATCGGCATTCTGGAGGTTGCCTTACTCTAGATGACTAGTTGCCACATGAGACCAAGTATCATGATTTTTAAAGTGGAAACAGGCTCTGAATCTTGTCAGGCTATTATTTTACCTTTTTTGCATGCATAGCTTTTTCCTTCATTCCCATTCAAATATCTGCATCTTTGTATTTAAGGTCTGAATAGTCTATAGTTGACTTTTACCAAGCCTGACAATTTTGTGTTTTTAAAGTATTTCAAGATCTTGGGTTTATTTCTACTTATTTTTTTGAGTTTATATCTACTAATTTTCTTTGTTTTTCTCACCTGCTTTATTTACTTTTTTCTTCTCATTTCTTGAATTATTTCAAATAACTCTTATATCTGTCTGTCTTCCCCCCATAAACTGGTAGTTATACATTCTTTGACTAACATTCAACCTTGATTTCTGACTATCTCTATATATAAAAAGCCAGAGATTGGAATGCCAGAATGACCAGAATGACTCATTGCTATGATGCCCAGTGCAGCCAGCGAACTGGCCCAATCAGGGGGTGACACTGGCCAGCCAAACTCCTTCGGCCCCTCCCTCCAGTGAGCTCCACCCCTGATCGCAACCCCCCCCCCCCCATCCCAATAGGGGACGGGGCCAGCCGGCCAACCTCCTGCAGCCCCTCCTCCCACCCAGCCCCACCCCAGATCAGGTCCCCCACACCAATTGGGGGTGGGGCTGACCGGCCAACCTCCACGGCCCCTCCCCCGGCCGCTGACCCCCAATCGGCTCCCCCACCCCCTTTGGGGGTGGGGCAGATCAGCCAGTCCCATCCCCAATCTCCCCCCATCAGGGGTGGGGCCCACCAGCCAATCACCCTCAGCTCCTCCCCCCAACCAGCTTGGCCCTGATTGGACCTTGATCAGGGCTGGCCAGCTGGCCAACCTCCCACTGTCTCCTCTTCCCAACAGGCCTGGCCCCGATCCACTCTGATTGGGGCCAGGCCGGCCAGACCCCACCCATGTACAAATTTGTGCACAAATTCGTGCACTGGGCCTCTAGTTTAATATAAGCACTTCACACATAACATAGGGATTTTAGCTCAATTTACTTCTGACTTCTCTGCTATTGTTATTATGCATCTTAATACTGTGAATTTTGTAACCCCCAAAAGGCATAATTACTGTGCTCAGTAATCCCTCCACAGGCCTAATTTTATGTATTCAATATCCTATATAATAAAAGCCTAATATGCTAAGTGTCCGGTCGTCTGGTCAGCCATTCAAACAGTCAAAGCATAATATGCTAATGATATGCTAAGGCTACCCAACTGCTTACTATGACATGCACTGACCACCCGGGGGCAGACGCTCCGACCAGTAGGTTAGCTTGCTGCTGGGGTCTGCTGATCGGAACTAAGTGAGACGGGCCGGACACCCTGCAGCCCTCCCACAGTCCCTTCCCAGCTTGCCAATCTCCTGCATCCCTCCCCAGCCCTGATCGTGCACGGGTGGGGTCTCTCGGCCTGGCCTGTGCCCTCTCGCAATTCAGAACTCCTCAGGGGATGTTGGAGAGCTGGTTTCAGTGTGACTGCAAAACGACTGGTCACTATGACATACACTGACCACCAGGGGGCAGACGCTCAACGCAGGAGCTGCCCCTGGTGGTCAGTGTGCTCCCACAGGGGGAGCACTGTTTAGCCAGAAGCTGGGCTCACAGCTGGTGAGCGCAGCGACAGTAGTGGGAGCCTCTCCTGCCTCCGCAGCAATGTTAAAGATCCCCTGAGGGATCCCGGGCTGTGAGAGGGTGCAGGCTGGGCTGAGCCGGCCCCCCCCCCCCCCCCCGCGCCCAGTGCACAAATTTTGTGCACCAGGCCTCTAGTTTATTTATATTTATCTACTTATTTAATTCTTATTTTGGTTTTTACACTTTCCTGTATTTCCATGTCTCCTTCTGCACTCATTTTCTTTCCACCCTTTGGTATTTCTTTTTGTTTAGGTCTCCCAATGATGAATTCACTCATTTTTTGTTTGTCCAGGAACATTTTTACCTTGACTTTCAGTTTGAAGAATATTTTTACTGAATATAAAATTATGGGTTGGCATTTTTCTTTTAGTACTTTAAAGATGTTTTCTCGCTGTCTTCTGACTTTAATCATTTCTGTTGAGAAGTAAACTGTCAATTTTAACGTTGCTATTTAGATAATTTATCTTGTAATGTACCTGGCTGCTTTCTAGATTTACTCTTTATTATTTTTAAAGAAACACATTATTATTCTAAGCTTAGGTAAAAGATTTTTCTGTTTATTTTTGGTTGTTAGGCTATATGTATGCTCTTTGTCTTCATAAGGCTACTTGTATCCAACATCTTTTGTCAGTTTTGGAAAATGTTTACTATTATTTCTTCAAATATTTTTTTCACTTTCTTTTTCTCTGTTCTTTTTACTATGCCTCATATGAATTTATGCTCTTTCCTGTTTATCACCTCTTAGCTCTCTGTGCTTCAACCTGGATATTTTCTACTGATTGCTCTTCCAATTTGCCAATTAACTTTTCTTTCATATGTGATATGACAGTAAGCTGATCTATTGAGATCTTAATTTCAGCTATTGCATTTTAATTATATATATGTTTTTCATTTAAAAATAAGTACCAGGGCCAAAACCAGTTTGGCTCGGTGGATAGAGCGTCAGCCTGCGGACTGAAAGGTCCCAGATTCGATTCCGGTCAAGGGTATATACCTGGGTTGTGGGCACATCCCCAGTACGGGGCATGCAGGAGGCAGCTGATTGATGTTTCTCTCTCATCGAGGTTTCTAACTCTCTATCTCTCTCCCTTCCTCTCTGTAAAAAATCAATAAAATATATTTAAAAAAAAATAAGTACCAGGGCCCTAGCCGATTTGGCTCAGTGGATAGAGAGTCAGCCTGCGGACTGAAAGGTCCCTGGTTCGATTCCGGTCAAGGGCATATGCCCAGGTTGCGGGCTCAATCCCCAGTAGTGGGGCATGCAGGAGGCAGCCGATCAATGATTCTCTCTCATTA
Organism: Corynorhinus townsendii; assembly: GCA_026230045.1. NCBI lineage: Eukaryota > Metazoa > Chordata > Mammalia > Chiroptera > Vespertilionidae > Corynorhinus > Corynorhinus townsendii. The sequence goes on along the minus strand of JAPDVU010000008.1, from coordinate 22,876,868 downwards.
TTGATGTTTCTATCTCTCTCTCCCTCTTCCTTCCTCTCTTAAATAAATAAAAAATAAATAAAAATAAAAATAAGTACCAGGTATCTAGTGACATTTTCCATTTTAAAACATATTTTCTTGACATAAAGCTATATTAAAGCCTATTTCCAATACCACTGAAAGATGGGTTATCTGCAGATCTGTTTCTATTGTCAGTTTTTTTCTTGGTTCATTTTTTGTCATATATGGTAATATTTTACTGATGGTCAACCATTGTATAATAAGTATTAGAAGCTCTTGATGTTATATATCTCTATAAAAAGTTTATTTTATCCTATGGTAAGCAGATGGGATGGTAGCAGATAACTTTAATCTAAACTGGCATTTAACTGACTTAATGTTGGATTAAAATTTTTCAAACTTCTATTTTGTCCGTGCTCCTGGAGTGTCATCCTTAGAATTTTCCAACTTATATTCTGATGTACCTATGAGAGGCCCTCCCCAATGTTGGGCCCTGAGAATCAAATTTTTTTGTTTTGTTTTGTTTTTCCAGCAATGAAAGAGTGAGGATTCTGCTTTGCAACATGAATCTTGTCTCACTTCTCACTAAAACAGCAACTATCTGAAGGGAAAAGAAGCAGAGAGTTGGGCTCTCTCCCCCGAGGTCTCTCCTCTCAGCAGGATTTTGCCTCCCCTATCAAATTCTGGCTGTCATGGCAGCTTCAAATTCATTTTTCTTACTCTGGTGCTCTGTAAGATTGTCAGATTTTCCACTGGCTCCTCTCTCTTAACAAAAGTGATATGTCCTGGCCCTTTGAATGGATTCTTGGCATCCTAACCTAAGAATCAACAAGTACCCAGAGGGAAAAAAGTGGCCATAAGATATCAGTTCATCATGTCTTTTCTATGGCATCTTAGCTTTTTATATTGATTACATAAGTAACTATTTGAGAACTACTGCTTCTTTTTTAAAATTTTAATCTGTAGTTCTTTTTCCTGGTCATTCTTAGAGGAATATTAGTCTGGTACTGTGATGGCTCTTTAAAAACATAGCTGCAAATCTTTGATCCCAGTCCTATTGAGAGGTGAATTCAATGACCTTTCCCCTTACATTTGGGAAGATTTGTAATTACTTTAACCAGCAGTTTATGGCAGAAGTCATAAATGGCCATTCAACCTCTGCCTTGTGATCCAGAACACTTGCCTTAAAGCCCTGAAATATCATCAACTACTCTGTGACCACCATACTGGCTAGGCTACATTTAGGACAGGTGCTCTTGTAGACAGATCCCATGTGATCTTGTCCTTTAGAGAGTCTTTCCTAAGTCCCATATACATGAGTGAAGAACCATCTTGGAAGCTGATGTCTCAAACTTACCTATTCTTACTCTCTAGCTGTTTGAGTGACTCCAACTGAGACCCTAGGCAGCAAGGAGCTGAGAAGAGCCATACCCACAGTGTCTTTCCTGAATTCTGATCCACAGGCTCTATCAGCATTAAAAATGATTGCCAAACATCTACCTGGTCTAGTAAAAATATGCAGGGTGTCCCCAAATAGCTCAATTTTGAAAATTTAGTATTTTAACAGACACTACCTTCATAATTATTCAAAGTGTGTGTATACATTTTTAGGATACCCTATACTACATTTACTTCCATTGCTTTAGGATTGTATGCTCTACTCATCAGCTGTGAAAACAATAGTGAATTATAGGAATCGGTGGATCATGGGAGCTTCAGCTGAAATAAGATGGCCCAATCTATCCTGCCACCCAAAGCAAATATTCACATTCCCAAGAAGCTGTTCTCTATCTTCTGCCAAGAAATTTATTTATCTTAGAAAATCTGAATTAGGAAATTTTAAGAATATGCAGCCCGTTCACAAAGGATGTCACAATGGTGATTTAATAATATTTACAATGAGAGAAGTGCTAGGAAATAAAGAAGAAGAATGGTATCAAGGGTATCACAGTCTGTCCTGGAAAGAACGTACAACTAACTATGCTACAATTGCATTATAGATGAAAATATATGAACAAAAAAAAAAAAGACGCATCTGTAAGGAGGAATAATTCTAGTTAGGTATATTGGGGTATTCTGGGAAAGTCTAACAGAGAAAATGACATCTAAGTTGCACTCTTTCTGTAGTTGACAAGTGGACATCATTTTCAAGTTCTTCCACATTTCTAATTGCCACCCCTTGTCTAGACAGTATCCAGATTTTCAGTTCTTGGGAAACATAATTCTCCTAATATTATTAAATAGTCTGAATGTGACACCTCCATGAAACCTAACATTTCATTGTCATTTTTGTCAGGCAGATCATAGTCAGGACCATACTACATCTTAAAGAATATTAAGAATCTTTCAACATGGGTCATTTGGAAACCAGGTTTTTGTGCTCTTCATATTTTGAAACAGTACCGAAGACTTGACACCAGCTCTCCATCTGAGTTCAGTGTTTTAGCCTCTGGAGACTTTTGTTTGCGGGGGCAGGGAATCGAGTAGAAAGGTCTAATCTCAGATACTAACTAAGAAGCTCTTCCAGGTCTGTAGCTGCTGCAAATTTAATGAGCAAGCCTTGTGTGCCTTTCTCCAAGATGGTGATTAAAAGTGTTGACCAAGACAGAATCATGTAATCTAGGCTTGGGCAATAATATACTAATGCATTTATCCTATTAGGTCACTTATTTTCATTTTAACCGTGACCTTCTGGAGAATAGATACCTTTACCCAAAGAAGTGATGCAGATGATAGGAATATTAGGCATAATAGATGGCTACACTGGGAAATATTAGGCATGAGGTCTTTTCATGCTTCTTAAATCAGACTACCTGGGCAGTCTTTCATTCAGTCTATTTTGAGGTATTTACTTCATTTGAAAACTTTCCTACATACTGGAATCCCCTGGAGAGCATTAAAATATACAGAAGCCTGGTTCCCACCCTTAGGGGTACAGACCAAGCTTTAGTAGTTTGAAAAACTAACTGGGTGATTCTCATGTGCAGTCAAAGTAGAAACCACTGCTTTTACAGAAACTCTAAAAGGAAGAGTGTAGGATTAGAGGTCAAACCAGGATAGACTCCAGCTCTATCACTTAATAGCTTTGTGACTTGGACAAATTACTTAATCTCTGAGCTTAACTTCTTTATGAAATCAGGACAAATAAGACCTCAAATGTAAGGTTATGGGAAGGGTTAAAAGAGAAAATGGGTTTAAAGTAACTAGCGCATAGTAGAGAAACTGTAGATGTCCACACTCTCTCCTTTCTTCCAAGAGTCCCCTAAGTTGATCTATAGATCAAGGTCAGCCATGGATGAAAGATGGATTTGACTCTTGGACTCTTCCTCCTGAGGTTCCTCTGAGGAGCAGATAACTTCACCTTTGGTGGCCTGTGTCTAAATTCCTCTGGCTCACGAAATGACTTACACATCATTTAAAATGCACAAATGTAGCTTAGTTGGGAAATAAAATATATAACTTACTTTATATTGCTGAATAGAAAAGAAATGTTTCATTTTCCAACTGTGGCTATCAAAGACCAGGCACTGCACGAGTTTCATTAGTAAGCTTTTCAAATGTGCCACCTTATTTTCAGTTTCTCATATAAGACAGTTTTGCATGAATATAGAATTTTTGTGGGTATGTGTGAAACCCAGAAAGAAAAATATATACTAGACAAAACTTTTGATATCGAATTTTTGGACTGGAACCCGGATTCTTTGTCCGCCGGAATCGAAGAATGAATCCTTGGACAGAAAGTGGTATAGCAAAGGTAGAGATTTATTGGAGAACAGGTAAGGACTCCCACATGGGGAGAGGGAAGAGTCCCACAGAACTGACTCCCATTAGGGAGGGGGAAGAGTCCCACAGAATGGACTCACATGTGGGGAGGGGGAGGAGGGTCCCACTGAGTCCCTCTTCCCAATGGCTTATAAAGGCTGCAGATCCTGGTACCTTGATATCCCCTCTGATTGGTCACTATTCCCTTAGACTGGTTACTATAGTAACTCCTGGGCTCAAAGGTTGAACCTCACACGACACATGTGAGGTTCTCCCCCCTCCTCCCTTATTGTTTCCCTATACCCTTTGGGCTTTTTTTTTTCTCCTTCTGAATTAAGGGCTTCCTTCTTTTTATTTTGTAAATATGACCTTTCTTGGCTACTCCCAGTTCCCTTGTCTTATGTAAATATACCTGTTGCTGCCTCCTTGTCTTATGGAAATGTAACTGCACCTGGCTTCCTTGTGTTATGGAAATGTACCTTCTCCCAGTCTGCAGCCCCGCTTTTGTTCCATGGACCCCAATTCTAAGAAATCCCTAAGTCTGCCTATATCCCCCTAAAATTCCTGCTTCACTTTTATTTATTAACTAGAGGACCAGAGCATGGGCTTTGTGCACTGGTAAGGGGAGGTGTGGCCTGCGAGGATCTGCCTGCTGTAGGAGCACCACTCCTCCCGGTCAGCTGAGCGGTGCTCCCACTGTGGGAGCGCACTGACCACCAGGGGGCAGCTCCTGCGTTAAGTGTCTGCCCCCGGTGGTCAGTGCATGTCATAGCAACTGGTTGACCAGTTGTTCCACTGTTCAGTCACTGGGCTTTTATATATATATAGATTTTTAACTATTTCTATTGGAAAATCCTAGCTAGAAATACTTTTTTAAGAAATATTTTTATTGATTTTGCAGAGGGAGAGAGAGAGAAACATCAGTGATGAAATAGAATCATTGATCAGCTGCCTCCTGCACACCCCACACTGGGGATTAAGCCTACAACCTGGGTATGTGCCCCAACCAGGAATAAAACCATGACCTCCTGGATTGTAGATTGATGCTCAACTATTGAGCTATGCCAGCTGGGCCTAGCTAGAAATTCTTAGCATCTGAACTGTTAAATGGTTGTTTAAAAGAAATTTTAAATTAAAGTGATATACATACAGCACATGTACTGTTAAATGGTTGTTTAAAAGAAATTTTAAATTAAAGTGATATACATACAGCACATGTAGTGAAAATGAATGTGTTCTTAAGTTTTTCCATTGTGAAAATATATAGCAAGAAGTCAGAGCATAGAATTTAAATTTCACGAAAGTGTAGTGTTCCATTTACATTCTGCCTTCAACCCAAAGATACACCTATAATTGCAAATAATATGAGCAAACAGGCCCAAATTTATTTAATCACATCTCCTCTCCTGTATTCCTCTCTCCTTTCTTCTCATTTTAAAAACATTTATTGAGATCCAAATGTTCCGTAGGCATTGCAAACATAAAGAGTAATTAGATATATGGTTGCTGACTTTGAAGAGCTCACATTCTATTGTAAAAATAATTAAAACTCAACATCGTTGGTGAAAACTGAATGAGGTGTGTAGTTCTAGGTAACAGTATTGTACCAATGTCAATTTCCTGGTTTTTAAATGGTATTACAGTTGTGTAAGATGTCAGTGTTGCAGGAACTAAGAGAACTGCATATGATTTTATGTTTGCAAATTTTATGAGATTATATTTGTTAAAAAATAAAAAAAGTTTGTGAAAATCTAATATGGCAAGATAAATACTAGGCTAACAGAATAAGGAAACATGCCCCTGCATAAGGAATGACGGAAGGCTTTGCAAAGGAGATGGCATGGAAGCTGGCTCTTGAAAATTGACTAGAAATTTCCCTGGTATATTAGCCTCCAATGGCTGTTATAACAAATATCACAATCTTGGTGGTTTAAAACAGCAAAAATATATTCTGTTGCAGTTCTAGAAGCCAAAATTTCCAAATCAGTTAGCTAGGCTAAAAGCCTGGTTTCTTCTGGAGGGTCTAGGGGGAGAATTGTTTTTTGCCTTTTCTAGTTTCTGGAGGCTTTCCAGGTTCCTTGGCTTGTGACCTCTTCCTCAAATCACTCTAACCTCTTGCTTTCATCATCACATGTCCTAACGTCCTTCTTTAATGCTTCCTTTTTAAAAAGACACTTGTGATTACATTTAGGCCCCACCTGGATCATTCTGGATGACCTCTCCAACTTACGATTCTTAATTACATCGGCAAGTCCCTTTTTGACATGCAAGTTAACATTTACAGGCTCCGGGAATTAGGACCTGGATATCTTTGGCAGTCCTTATTCAGCCTCCCACATCTGGCAAGGACAGTATTCCTTGGAGTTTATAATTGTGAAAGACAATTTGCCCACTTGAGGAATGATTAATAGTGGAGCATAAGACAAGCAAGATAGATTGGTGTATTGGTCAGCTTAGGCTGCAACAATGAAATACCACAGAAGTCCAAGGTCATGGTTCAGGCAGGGGGATCTGTTTCTAAACACACATTCACACACATTCGAGCCTTCTCTCCTTGAATGTGTGTGAAGAGAGAGGTGTCTTTCTTCCTCTTCTTAACAGCCACCAATCCTATGTGATTAGGACCTCACTCTATGCTCTCATTAACCTTAATTACTTTATAAAAGCCCTATCCCCAAATACAGTCATTTGGGGATTAATGCTTCAACATATGAATTTGGGGGTGACACAATTCAGTCCATGGCAGTTGGCTTCTGGCACATTGTACTTTTCTCATCCTTTCTTAATATATTTAAGTTTCTGCTCAAATATCACTACCTCAAAGAGGGCTTCCCTGACTACCCTATCTACAGTAGCTTTCTTTGTGTGATACCACTGTGCTTTCCATTCTTTTGTAGAGCATGGGGTTAAGAGCCTGGAATCTGGAACAGACTGATTTAATTGAAATACTGGATCCATTAATTATGAGCTTTAAGAACTTGGCTAAAATATTTAATTTTTCTATGCCTATGTGTCCCCATCTGTAAAATGTGGATAATGATAATATCCATCTCCTATGAGCTAAATGAATTAAAATATGCAAAAAACTGAGAATATTGGCTGGGACAATTTAAGGTCTCATTACATTTTTGTTACTATTTTAAAAATCATATTTGTCAATAGAGAAAAATAAAAACTCCCCCAAAACAAGGACTTTCTACCTTGCTCAACATAGTATCTCCCTTGCCTAGAACACTGCCTGATACATAACACATGTCCCCTAGATAATTGGTGGAAGAATGCATACATGAATGAATGGTTTCTTGGAAGAGTTTCCAGAAGTGTGTTTGACAGTGTCAAATGCTTTAGACAACTCAACAAGTGAGGATGTAAGTCATTCATCAATCAGAAGGTCATTGGTGACTTGAGCAGTAATAATAGCCATAATTTATTGAGGCACCTTGTTAAGTGTGCTAATCTAACAGTGACCCTACAAGGAAGCCATTATTATCACCATTTACAGATGACAGAGTACTTCAGCAGCTCTGTGGGACAGGAGACTGAAGAGGATTGAGAGATGAGCAGGAATTACAGATATGGAGGCAACTCTATTATAATTGGCAGTTTATTTAAATATATTAGCCTATAATTTCAATTGGTTGGAGACATAATCTATCAACTAATATTATCAAAGAAATCAAGTACCACTGAAGCAAAGGAAATGAGAAAAATATGAAATAAATCAAATTTCTCATCTTTATAATTTTGTTTTCTCTTGGACCATCTTAAATACTATGTCAGTGACAACCTCAGTTTTTTGGATCCTCTGTGTTTGAAAATACACAGAAGGTATATAAAAATCACCATTTTAGTAAAAATCTTACTAGATGAGAAAGATGTTTTTACAAATCAAACTACTAAAGAGATTCCAAGCATACTTGGAAACCAAATCAACTCAATCTGTGGCAGAATGATGTCAGAAACAAGTCCCTGGAACATATGAGAATTCCAGGTCTGCACCTCGGCAAAGGCTGTTACGTCTTTCAGATGGTGGGTGAGGGAGTAGGAGGAAAGTACCTGGGTAGGCCTACAACAGCAAGCTTTTTAATAGCTTCCCATGATTATGAGCTACATTTCTGGAAGCTGCGACTGGGGCTTGAGTGTTTACATTGATCTTGCTCGGATAATTAAAGACATAGGTGCCTATATCAGATAATTTGACTTCTACTTTGTTTTCTTTGGTGACCTGGACTCATATGCATGTCCATCCTGCCTGTCACTTTTCAGAGCTCAGTAAGGAGAGAGCAACAATGAAGAGGTCTGATAGTCACCCTGGGTAAGGAATACTATAAACTTTCTGCCTTTTGATTTCAATGGGAGGCCGCAATACCATCGTTTGTTTTCAGGGCAATGGAAGGCCACGAGCAAGGCTCCAATGGTAAATCTGGATCCAGAGAAGGCACGGTACCTATTCCTCACTCTGTTCATTTTTAAAAAATCTGTATTAGTTTTCATGAGCTATGTTTCCCCTCGGCCCAGCCTCCCTATTGCTGTTCTTCATCAGTTCTCTGTAATTTGACATTTTCTTGCCCCTTAGACCTAGCTGTTTGGCCGTTGATAAAGATGTCTATTAGGGATTGGCAAGGGGTAATGGGTGGTGAGAAAAATCTGGATTTCCAAAATAAGACGGATGATTTTAGAATGCATTTCTTACTTGGAGTATTGAAAACTAAAGCTGAGAAATATAGCTAATCAACAGTCTCTTCCTGTGCCCCCCCCCTCAATTTACCCAATTTAATTTAAAGCCTCCGTATTGCCAGGGTGACCTTTCCTGTTCTGTGCTCACATCACCATATGAATTTTAAGTCCTCTCCTGCCCCCGTAGCTATGTTAAGTTGGTAGTTAAGTCCCAGACTCCTGCTCTGAAGCGCTGCACTGTTCCTCTCAGTGCCGGGCGGCAAGGGGTTAACCGTCGCCAGCCCCTACCGAGTTGTAAAAGGAACTGCTGAAGCTGATCAATGACCACTGTTAAGACCTGGAAACCAATTATAAACCTGAAATTTGTGATGAACAAAGCCCTGAAACACTGGGATGAAAACTACTGAATTAGTCCAGTTCATTAAAATCATTAATAGTCATGAAATGAAAACCACCGGAGTCCAAAAAGGCTTAATGCTCTATCCATATTAATTAGATGGGAGCAAATCTGAACTGAAAAGCAGCACATGCTTTGTAGAATTAGCAATTGGTCTCTGCAGACTACACAGATCTCTATTAAAATTCAGTTTAATTAAAATTGATCACGTTAAGAAACTGATGTGGTTAATTAACTGAATTCTTGGACTTCTTTTCATACATTTCACAGACGCCTTGTACCCTGCTTTGTTGGGTGGCACTTCATGTTGCACAGAGCAAATCCGATTGCAAAGGTTAACTCTCTGTGTTCCTGGAGATGATACAGATCGTGGAGGATGGGCGTGGAAGGGGAGAGGGAGCTAAGCTTCATGAGGAGTCAACCCCAAGCTAAACTCAAGCAAACTCTTTTGGAAAATTGGCCCCATTCATGGTGTATAAATTAATGTGTACCTGTCTACAACAAAAAATGTTCTCTCTCCCAAGCTGCCATCTCTGGAGGAGCTGAGAAATAGTACCAAAGATTAAGAGAGTCATTCTAATGTTGAAGGCAGGACAGTGCAGAGTTGGTGGGATGTAGTTGCACAATAAGGAGATGCCACACCAGTCTGGCTACAGGCATCGTAGTTTTGTTGCCCATAGAGCTTCCTACTCTGTTTGGCTCAGAGTAAGTAATTTTGTGTTTTTCCACTTGAAGAATGGGAAAAATGACATTTCTAGATTTCACCAGAGTGTGTGGGGATTAAAATGATGGCAATAGTCTCACTTGGGGCTGTCCAGTTGCTCATGGCCAAGTCTACTCCTCCCCAAATGCACCAAGCCTATTGCTGCCAACAGAGCCTTTCCAAGACTGCAGTTAATTATGTCACTGACCTGCTCAAACTCTCTAATGACGAACGCACTGCCTACTGGATAAATTCCACACTCTGTAAATTTGAATTCAGAGTTCTGCATCATCTCATCCAACGTATTTTTTATTTTCTTCACCGTCTAGCTCCCTATGAAATATACTCCCATTTCAACCAAATAGGCCAATTTACAAACTTGGAATTCCTTATTTTCTTTCCAGCCTCCATTCTCTTTCTCTTAGAAATCTATTTTTATCCAGCCCATGCTTCAGGGTTCAACTTGAATCCCACCTCCACGAGGTCCTGCTGTCATCAACCTTCCTGTCCTCTGTAGTAGGTTTTATCTTAGATGCCTATTTGGCTCTTGTTTCTCAAACTCTGAACTAATACCTCATAATGTACTTACCAGCTATGAACTAATACCTCATGATGTACTTTAAAATCTTGGTAGGTAGAGGTCATCTCTTATATTTTAACTAGAAGCCCAGTGCACAAAATTCATGCACAGGGTTGTGTCCCTCAGCCCAGCCTGCACCCTCTCCAATCTGGGACCCCTTGAGGGATGTCCAACTGCCCTGGTAGGATTGGGCCTAAATGGGCAGCCAGACATCCCTCTCACAATCCAGGACTGCTGGCTCCAACTGCTCACCTGCCTGCCTTCCTGATTGCTCCTAACCACTCCCCTGCGTGCCTGATTGATGCTTAACTGCTCCCCTGCCAGCCTGATTTCCCCTAACTTCCCTCCCCTGCAGGCCTGGTGCCCCCCAACTGCCCTTCCCTGCAGGCCCAGTCACCCCCAACTGCCCTCCCCTGCTGGCCATCTTGTGGTGGCCATCTTGTGTTCACATGAGGGCAGCCATCTTTGACCACATGGGGGAAGCCATCTTATGTGTTGGAGTGACGGTCAATTCACATACTACTCTTTTATTAGATAGGATGAATTATTTGCAACAGGCACTGGACACAATGTTGCTCCATAAATGTTCATTAATAATGAGGATGATGGTTATCCTTTGACAGTTTCTGGCAATTTTTCCCAGAGAGGGAAATTTGAGTTAGATATTTTATAAGATTCTATCTAATAAAACAGTAATATGCAAATTAATCATCACTCTGCTACACCCACAAAGCCATGCCCACCAGCCAATCAGGAGAGATAGAAACAAGATTAGTTAATTAATGGTCACATTTATCTGTCATTATTTTCCTGATTTGATCAAGCAAACTACTTATGCCAACCCCTGTAACCCTGCCTATATCTGCTCATTTAGAGGGGCAACTGTATTTTCCATTCCATTTCTTTTCCTGAAATTCATAATCAAATTCATACTTTTTAATTTTATATAAAAACAAGATATTCTTTCTTTCCCAACTATTTATCTCCCTTCAAGAAGATCTATTCTCACACTAGTTTATCTGCTATTGCTTATTCTTTCCCCATCTCTACCACTTTGACAACTCAGGTTTTGCTAAAATAGTTTAAAATTTTTAGTTCTAATCCATTATTGTGTCTTCCCTTGAAAAATGGCTCTTATGTTTTAAAAACCCTATATAGCTCAAATATTTATGCACTCAGGCAATTTTTTTAGCTATATATTTCCCAGGGTTTATTGTTTTTTCTTCTGTCTTCTCCTATGTTCTCTATTCTGACTTATTTATTTTTAATGTAAGTGCTTTCCTTAAAAGGGGCATGTTGGCACTAAATTCTTAGAACTCTTTCATGTGTACAAATATCTTTCCAACCTCCTGGTGGTTGAATAACAGTAAATCATTCTCAATCATCTATGGATGATATTTCAATGCCAGAGAGATTGTTTTCTCTTGCAAATAGTTATTTTCCCTCAAATTACACTTGGAACTCAGTAAGGCCTTTTACTCATCAGTCTCATTTTCTTAAGCAAAGGGACTTTAAATATTGCTTCTCATCTATCTGTGTTTTTTCTCATTGTTCTAGATCCTCTATTATTTATGTTTAGACATCTTCCAAGTCTTCTACCTTTTCCCTCATGATTCCCATCTCTTTGTAGTTTTGCAAATGTTTTGGTCTATGTATTCCATTTGATATGCTGGGATACTAATCCATTCTCTGATTCAATTTATAAATTAAACATGTAGTTAAAAAATAATGATTTCTAGGCTCACAGATTCTTTAGGGATTGAAATAGAAACTTCTAATTTCTTGCATTATTTTTGTTGTACCACTTTAGTAACTGCCTATCTATTTAATTAAGAGCCACATTTTTCTGGATGTTCTGTATATTTTTCTTCTCTCTGGCCACTAGAGCCCTTTACAGAAATTACAGTTTTCCTTTTCCTATTCAGAGAATTGAGGCCGAGCTCAAAGAGTAGGTACTTCTGTGGGTGGTGAGACACAAAGATATCTCTGTGTGGCTAAATACCAGCTGGCAGGTGCCAGTACCCAATTGAGGTTCCCTAGCCTAGGGGAAGAGACTTGGACATCTCCCCTAGAATACTTTTGTGTCAAGGCACCATTTTTCCTCTTGGGATGTCAAAGATTTGCAACAGTGAGAAAGTCTGGCCCCAACTTTCTGTCTGGATCTATAGGGCCCCCAAATCCTGCCTGCCTGACAGATAGACTCAGGGGAGGAGGATTGCTGTTAGACAGGAATTTAGATCAACAAACATTGGGAGCACCTTCAGGGTGCTACATTCCCAGCATTCCCCTAAATACATTTCAATATTTTAAAATGTGAAATATAACACTCCTACAGAAATGTGCATGAGTCATAAATGTCTGTATAACAAATGACTATAAAATGAATCCTTATGTAAGTACTACCAAAGTCAATACAATGAATAGAATATTGCTAGCAACCCAGAAGATCTTTTTGTCTTTCTTCAACACAATACCTTCTTTGCTCCTCTAGAAGTAAATCACTAGCCTGATTTTTATGGTAGTCAGTTTTCTTGCCTTTCTAAAGAGGATAAGTCTTACACTTGGGTATATATCCACATACAAAAAAATTTAATTTAGTTTTGCCTTTCTTTCTTTCTATCTATGTATATACAGGTTGGGGCAAAAATAGGTTTACAGTTGTTCATATGGGATATAATACAATAATTAATAAATAATAATACAAGAATAAATTCTGTGTTTTGCATACTGAGAGCTTTAAACCTACTTTTCCCCACCCTGTGTGTATATATATATCCTCTTAATTATATTTCTACAGAGAACCCTTTTCTCTGAACATTTATGGAGTGAGAGAGCTCTAGTATCTCTTCCTGTTCTTATAAGGGTATGAGCCCTATTAATTTAAGGCCCCACCCTATCACCTCATTTAATCTTACTTACCCCCCTCCCAAAGGCCCTATCTCCAACACAGTCACACTGGGGGTTAGAGCTTCAACATATGGATTATATGAATTTTGGAAAGGACACAATTCAGTCATAGAAGTGCTGCTATTAACATTCTCAATATGTGCCTTGATTCACATGTACACAACTTTCTCTAGAACATATAATTAGAAGCGAAATTGATGGCTAATAAGGTTGCATGTCTTTGACTTTATTAGATGATGCTAACCTGATTTTTGAAGTGGTGGTGTCAATTTACAACAACCAGCAATTTATTAGAGTTTCCATTACTCCATGTCCTTTTCAACATGTTTATTTTATTTTTTCAGACATTTACTGATCTGGTGTGTATGTAACGTAATCTAATTCTAGTTCTAATGTGCATTTCCCTGATTCAAGGTTAAGCAATGTTTTTCAGATAAGAAAATAAAAGACATAGGCCTAAGGATTAATTTCAAGCTAAGAGAGTGGCCCTGGCCAGTGTGGCTCAGTTGGTTGGAGCATCATCCTGTACACCAAAAGGCGGTAGGTTCGAGTCCCGATCAGGGCACATACCCAGGTTGTTGGCCTGATCCCCGGTCAGGGAGAGTACAGGAGGCAGCATATCGATGCTTCTCTCTTTCTCTCCCCCTCTCTCCCCACCTCTCTCCCCACCTCCCTCCCTGTCTCAAAAATCAATAAAAAGAAAAATTTTAAGCTAAGAAAGGGGAAGTAACATAGCTGTGCTAAATGTTTCATAGAGTGGCAATCCCTATAACAACCCTAGAGGTGGCTTCTATTATCACCCCATGTTCAGATAGGAAAGTTGAAATTTAGTGAAGACATACAGCCAGACAGTGCAGAGATGAGACTGAAACCCAGACTTGACCTTCTCAGCACTGAGTCCCTGTGCTTGCAGAAGCTAACTAGAGCAGCAATGCGGATGATCATCTAGAGCAGGACTTACTAATGATAGGAAGAGCAGGCATGAGGCAGTAGCAGTTGGTGAAAATTTTCAGAATAAGTCATGAAAGTGTATTTTTAAAAAGCTTGTTAGCTAAGGCCTTAGGGGAAAAAATGCAAAATGTCAGCAAATTTGAGATTTAGTCTTAACAACGCCATGAAGTTTTGAGTACTTGTGGCACCCAAAGTAAGAGGTTTTTGGATTTTAAAACTCAAAGCTTTACACTTTTTTTTTTTCTATTAAGAAATATATAGCCCTGGCCAGGTAGCTCAGTTGGTTAGAGCATCATCTTGATACACCAAGGTTGAGGGTTTGATCTCCAGTCAGGACACATACAAGAGGCAACCAGTGCATGCATAAGTAAGTGGACCAACAAATCAATGTATCTCTGTCTTTTTCTCCCTTCCTCTAAAATCAATCAATAAAAAAAAAATGTTTTAAAATAAATACGTACATTTTTTACTGTCAAATTTTTGGAAAGTTCAAAAACCCACAAAGCAGAAAATAAAAATTACTCTTAATCTCCCTACCCAGAATTAATCACTATTAATATTTTATATTATCTTTCCAGCATTGTCAGGCCCATAAACATGTATTATTTTTAGACAAAGTTGAGATCAGACTGCATATGCTGTTTTGTGATCTTTTTGCCCTAAATAAAGTATTGAGAATTCTTTTTCATGTCATCAAAAAAACCTGCACATGATTTTTAATAATTTTCCCCTTTGGGTTGTATCATAATCCTTCTTATAACCTTTCAAATAACTAACTCTATAATGAAACCATCCTAATAGATAAATCATTGCCAATTTTCAATTACTTCTTTAAGCAATATTTTTAGAAATGTACATGACTGTGAATTTGATCTCAAGGCTCCTCCTCTTTGCCTAGCAGGAAATCAGATTTGCCTTTAGGGTTTCACAAGAATTTGAGAAGCTTATGTGGCACCTACAATGCAAGGGAATAACACATTCACCCCACACCACCATGCACAGCATAGAAACATAATTGGCCAAACCCCTATTGTTCCTGGAAGCTGCACAACTCTACTTCTGTGCCACCCGTGAGACAAGAAGACTTGACCAGGCCTGGGGACCTCAGTGCTCAGAATCCAGTCTTTCCAGGGACACCACACAGCTGCTCCTCTCTGAGCCCTTGTTACCACGCTGGGTGCTGCCAGGGAGAGGGCACGGGGTCGCGGTCCCTGCTGCCTCTGTCCTCAGTTTGGGAGAGAAAAGCCTGGTCTTGATCTTTTCATGATCTTCAAAGGCACTCTTCTCCCTGACTCAACACGTAATATCGGTTCTTCCGTGACTTAGGCTTTTTTATGAGACAGGACATGTTCCTGCCTGCAAGCAGCCCCGGCTCTCCACCAGGCAGCAAACTTCCCTTGGAGCAAGGAAGCCCCAAGATTTTGCTACCTGCTTGAAATGGGGAGGAGAAAAAAAAATGAGAGCACCACCGATCAAATCACCTTTGATCCCCATCTGTACACATTCCTAATATTTTCTCTTGCCATGTCTAAAAGGCTTGTCAAGGTGACTTCTGTCTAGTGGAACAGATAGAACATACGTAATTGTATCACAAGGTCAAAGAGTGAAAAGTCCCATTAAAAAAGGCACTGATAGGGTTCTCGTGAAATTAAAAATAACAACAACGGAGCGCACTCGGAGGTCCCGGATCTGCTCTTGCTTCAACAATGTTTGGACTGAACAGACCCAGGGACGCCCCTTTTTCCAGTCTCCAGCCACTCTCCTGCGTCTTGTCCAGTCACCATCTTCACAAATACCTCCGGGACCAGCCAACACACCGGGGTTTTTTCTACCTTAACTCCTTATTGCCAAACAACCATGAGCTCCCAAACTCAGCAGAATTATTCCACCCAGGTGTAGGCTGCCATCAACCGCCTGGCCAACCTGCATCTGCGGGCCTCCCACACCTGCCTCTCTCAGAGCTTCTATGGATGATGTGGCTCTCGGGGGTGTGGGCCACTTCTTCCGCGAGTTGGTGGAGAAGAAGCGAGAGGGCGCTGAGCATCTCTTAAAGCTGCAAAACAAGCGTGGTGACCGCATTTTTTTCCAGGACGTGCTGAGGCCTCCCCAGGATGAGTGAGCAAAACGCAGGACGCCAGGGAAGCCGCCCTGCCTTGGAGAGGAACCTGAACTAGGCCCTTCTGCAGCTGCGAGCCCCAGGTTCTACCCGCACAGATGCTCATCCCTGTGACTTCCGGGAGAACCACTTCCTGGGTGAGGAGGTGAAACTCATCAAGAAGACGGGCGACACCTGACTCACCTCTGCAGGCTGCCGGCCCCCAGGCTGGGCTGGGCGAATATCTCTTCGAAAGGCTCATCCTCAAGCACAACTAGGAGCCTTTGGAGCCCAGAAGCCTTTCAGAGACCTCTCTGCATCCCTTGGTGTCTCTGGCTTATACCCAAGCCTCCCCCTGAAACTACTAGCCGTTCTTTTAACGACCCTGGATTCCATTCCCATGCATCAGACCAAATGAAACAATAAAGCCTTTTGCAGCAAATAATAACAATAACAACAATAATAAAATAACAACGACAAACTCAGGACATCTCCTAGAAGAGGAAGCTTGAAAATTGATACAAATTGGACACTTGTGAACAAAGGTAATGAGGCAGGAAACCAAGTGCTTAAGGTCTTGCTATTCAAAGCGTGGTCCATGGACCAGGCCCATTGGTATCACCTGGAGTTTGTTAGAGATGCAGAACCTCAGGACTCACTCCAGACTGACGGAATCAGAATCTGCATTTTAATGAGAACTGCAGTGATGATTAAGGTTTGAGAAGTGCTATTGCCCCTGGGAACATGTTAGAAATGCAAATTCTGGGGAATCAGAAGTTCTGGAGGTGGGGTCCTGTGAAGAATTCTGATGCATGTGCAAGTTTGAGAACCACTGCTCCAGAGCTGAGATTGGACAACTAAACCACAAAATATTTTAGGCTTTGCAGACAATAAGATCTCTGCCACAACTACTCACCTTTGCTGTTGTAACAAGAAACTTGCAACAGGCAACGTGCAATGAACAGCATTGCTGGGCTCCAATAAAACTTTATTTACAAACTAGAGGCCCGGTACACGAATTCATGCACGGGTGGGGTCCAGCTGGCCCACCCTGATGGGGGCCTATTGGGCTGGGACAGTGGAGGGGAGGGGCCGAAGGCAGTTGGCTGGCTGGCCCTGCCCCCGATTGGGGTGTTGGGGGCTGATCAGGGGCCAAGCCAGATGGGACTGGGGCTGATCGGGGCCCAGATCAGACCAGTTGGCTGCCATAGTGGGTGTCATAACCACTGGTCTTTCTGGTCGTTCTGCTTGCTGGGTATATATATATGTATGTGTGTGTGTGTATATATATATATATATATATATATATATATATATATATATATACACACACACACACACACACATGGCCTGCTCTGAAATGGATTTTCCAAGGTGACTGCATATTAGAATCATATCCTGACATCCAGACAGTATCCCATACCAATTAAGCATCTCTGTGGTTCAGGTGAGGAATCAATATTTTTTAAAAACTCTCCAAGTGATTTGAATGCATAGCTGGGAAAGAGAACCAGACACTGTAGGATGGAATAGAAGGCCCCAAAAAGAGGGTGTGAGAGGATCAAAGGAGATTAAGCGAGAAGGCTGGCTAGAAGCCTGAATGTGGAAGCCTTTTACATTGGGATATTCCCCAAACACCCCAATCACATGGAGATTTGAATATCCATATAGGTCAGAGTGAGCATTTTCATTTTTTTCTTAAGCACATGTTACTGCACTTAAACCACAATATTAAAAATGAGAAACGTCAGGACAAGGGATGGGCCAAATGGCTTTTAATTTCCCAATAGCAAAACCCTGTTAATACCTTGCCCTGTGTCAGCAAAATAATTGTGGTTCAAGTGAATATAAAAGACTTCCATTCAATCTTCTCCCTCCTCCCTAAGGCAAAGGCTTTCTTATCGTGGAGAAACAGTTCTCCTCAAACTGTCAGGCCGCATCGGGGGAGTTGAACAGGAATTATAAAGCCAGGCTAAATCAAGGCATCAGCTGGGAGGGTGACATTCTTCTGCAGGAGAGCTTTCTTTAGCCCCTTCTCTGACCACAGCCTCCTGATGTTGGTGTATACTAGTAAATGCTGGGAAAGGAGGCCAAGACTTGGCAGGGGAATGGATTAAATTTCTTTGGTAGCAGAAGCTGGCACTGGCTAACTCGAGTGAAAAACAGAAAGGGTAGCTGGAAAGACCTGCAGTGGCCCATAGAATAAAAGGGAAAGCTGAAGAGCTAAGGACAGAACCATGGCAGATCCGGGCCTCTGAGACAGGAGCTGTGGACAGACTCTCCATGGTGCTGCCTTTAGAGGCATGAGCTTTGTCTGCCCTACAGTCACTCCATTC
The DNA here is from genome assembly GCA_026230045.1 of Corynorhinus townsendii. Classification (NCBI taxonomy): domain Eukaryota; kingdom Metazoa; phylum Chordata; class Mammalia; order Chiroptera; family Vespertilionidae; genus Corynorhinus; species Corynorhinus townsendii. The sequence continues at coordinate 22,858,460 of JAPDVU010000008.1, read as the reverse complement.
AAGATGCCAGTCCCAGGAAGAGAACACCTGATTGGCCAACCTTGGCTTGTGGGATCCTAATGAACAGTCCCACTTTGAATGAGGGTTCCCCAAAGTCTACCATGAGCAGGAAGAAGTGTTGGATGAGGGTACTCTCACTCTTCCAATTCTGGAGGGAGGCTGTCCATCGGGTCACAGGCTTTGGGAGTAGGAGTAGTTCTTAGAGATCTAAGTCCTCATGTTACAGGGAGGAATCTGAGGAAGATCAAATACGTTTCCCAAGCCTATTCCTATTCGTGTTTAATGTTATTCATGAAAAAATATACACAATTAGGTAAGACTCTAAGCTAAACTCTTCTAGCTCACTGTGCCTGTGGTTGTGAAAGTGAGTGTGTTTTTTAATTTCCCTGAAGACCCTATGCATGCATCACAGTTGTTCTTTTAAAGGTGAAAAATAATGGTCTCTCACATTTATTAAAAGCACGGATTGCTCAGCTCCATCCTCCAGAGATTCTGATTCAATAGGTCTGGGTTAAGACCCAGGTCACTGCTTTTATAAACAAGAGCCTATATACAGGTGGTCTGGACACGACTTTGAAAAACAATGTGGTCCCACACACAAATGTTTGTGAAGGTCAGGGTGCAATGTGAGGAAAGCTGGGTGGGTATAAGACAATACGAACAGGAGAGGAGGTTAAGTTGGGAAGTGTGTGTCTTAAGGCCATTCAGATTAAATCTATTTTTAAGCACCTTGTAGGCCAAACAAAACCTATTTGCAGGAGAAACTCTGCTCTCACAGATTCTATAAGTTCTAAGTCCTATTAGTGCCTCCATATGAATTTTACTGCTCAGCGAACTTTGAAGAATTCCCCCCTTCATTAATAAAAATTGATGAGAGAAGTGTAGAGTAATCCACTGGAGGCTAAATGTAATGTGCTGAATTTGAACACAAATCTTCTAATTCCTAAATTTAGAAACTTTAAAATATACCCAAGTAATGCATCCTCCTTTATTTTCTCTGTGATGTGGTTTGTATAAACAACATTCCTTTCAAATGTGATTATCTCTGTTTAGCCATAAACAGGGCAGAAAAAAAGTCTGTAATTTTTAAAATATGTAAAAAGCATGTAAAACATGTAGAATTTTTAGGATTTCAAATAGTGACACAAAGCTTGGCACATTGTAATGTAAAACTGCTACATGCCCCTTTAAGATTGACTCTATTTTTATAGTTTATTTTATCTAATAATGTTAATATATTTTATTTCATATCACAGTTGGATGATTTAGAAACAAAAATATGTTTGGCCCAGACTCACAATTCCTTAGTAGAATAAAAGACCAAGTCCCCACAACAGTTAGAAAGTTAATTATTTATCTTACTCAAAGACTGAATGTTGCTATGACACAGATTAAAACCACACTTTTCAAATAAGGCAGCTATTTCATGTCAAGCTTTGAAAGTGTTGGAGTGAATCCCTCTCCCAGTAATTGGAAATTCTGGACATATTTGACTCAATACTTCAAACTATTGCAGTGTTCATACACGATGTCGGAGTTGAAGAACAGAATTAGGACTAGGTTAGAGGTTAACTGTGTAACATCAGTTTTTCATTGAACAAAGCTTGGTTCAGGGAACATGCTTTGACCTACTCTGCCTTAAAATCTTTGTCATAATGAACCAAATTATAACAAGGTTTTGCAGTACATGGAGGCCTTTTGTGGACATTAGAACTGATCAAAGGAACAGAAAGAAATACAGTCTCTTTTGGTGAGAAGGGATCATACTTGTGGTTTTAATTGGGTAAAGTGGGATTAAATATTTACAGAAATACATTAAAGTAAAATGTAAAATAAACTGTGATAACAAACGAGAGAAAAAAGTTACTATCTCTAATATGTAAAGAGTGTTTAAAAATAAATAAAAATATAAATCCAACCAACTACAAAGGTGGCAAATGGATGGTGACAATTCACAAAAGAAGAAATCAAATGGCCAATAAACATATAAAAAAGTCTTACTTTTACTAGAAATGTAATAAATGTAAATAAAATCTGGTATAATAATAATAATTTTGGAAAGCAATTTTGCATACTATATAAAATTTTAAAACTTCTTCTTATCTGTCCAAATGTATTATAAATAAAGTACTAGAAATACAGGTCCATATTCATTTAGAATAATGTTTATGGCAGTGTTATTTTATAATTGAAAGAACTTTAGATATCCAATAAAAGATTAATGAAATAATCTAGTATGTATTAAAATGATACAATATTGCATATTCATTTCAACAATCATATTTTCTATAAATGTTAACATTGTTGGAAAAATTATAATCATTTCAAAAGGAAAGATACAAAATTGATAGGTAGTATAATCTTAATTCTGTTTATAATATACTAGAAGCCCAGTTCTCGAAATCGCATGAGACCCGGACCCAGCACACTGTGGGACCCAGAGTCAAGTCCCTCCTGGTGACCGGTCTTTGGTCGTTATGGTGTTATGACCACTGGGTTTTTATTATATAGATTCTCTGTATTAGTCTGCTTGGGCTACCATAATACAATACCACAAACCTGAACAACAGAAATGTATTTTCTCACAGTTCTGGAGGCTGGAAGTGTAAGATAAGGTACAGCAGGAGTGGTCTCTGCTGGAGATATCTTTCTGGCTTGCAGATGGCCACCTTTTTGCTTGTTCTCACATGGCCTTTCCTCTGTATCTATACTCTGGGTGTCCTTTCCTCTTCTTATAAGGACACCAGTCCTATTGGATTAAGGCCCTACCCTTATGATCTCATTTAACATTAACTGCACCTTTAAAGACCCACTCTCCAAATACAGTCACTTTGGGGATTAGGGGATCAGCGTATAAACTTTGGAAGAGAAGAATAATTCAGTCCATAACATGTCCTATACACATAAAGAAAATCAAGAAACAGCTGAAAAGATACCTAAGATGAGGTTCCAAGCAAAGGAGTTTGTCCTCAAGGAGTTTGGGGCCCAGTATGGTGGGACAACCTGGAAGCTCTCTGAACCCCCTCCTTTTTGGGTGTGTGGGGAGGCTTCGTTACATAGGCATGTTTTATTAAATCACTGGCTATTGGTGATTGATTCAACCTCCAGCCCCATTCCCCTCCCAGGAAATCAGGGGTAGTACTGAAAGTTTCAACCCTCTATTCATGATTGGTTACCCTGGCAACCAGCCCCCAACCTTAGGTGGGATCCAAAAGCCACCTCATTACCATAACAAGAGACAGCTTTGTACTTTCAACACTTAGGAAAGTTCAAGGGTTTTAGGAGCCCTGTGCCAGAAACCAAATATATATTTCTTACTATACTATAAATCACAACACAGGGGTGGGCAAGAGTTGGTTTACAATTGTGAGTACATGAAACAGTTTATTCTTGTATTATTGTTTATTTATTAATTATTATATTTTCCATATGAACAACTGTAAATCTACTTTTATCCACTCCTGTATCTCAGGGAGCTACTTGAAGAATGTGTAAATATCCTGTTTCTCATCAAAGTTTGACCCATTATTTTTAGCTGGTACATTAATGATTCTTACCTAAATCAATTACTACTATAATGGTTGTCAAATGGTGATTTCCTAATTTCATCACTCATTTCCATATTGATTAGTTGGTATTCTATTTTAGGAGTTTTTATTTCTCCCTAATTTATGTACTTATTAATTTGTATCAGTATTGATTCATGCATTCTTATTTATTCAATAGGATTTAATAGGTTCTAATCTGTTACCTTTTCTTTGATGTTTACATGGTCCCCACTGCTCTTCCTTTTCAAATTTCTACTTCTCTTGATGCTTTACTCTCCTCTTTTTCTTAATCTCTTCTTCTGTCACCTATTGTTGTGATGTAACCCCCATCTTACAAAGGATGCCTTAAAAAAGGTCGAATTATGGAGTCATTTATTAAAAGCCGGCGGCATACGAGGGAGCAAAAGTGCTCCAGACTTCGCAGTCCCGAACAGCTAGCCACTTCTGGCTTATATGCAGAATATCATAAAAGTATTGATTACATCTTTGGGTCTGGAATGAGGAACCTGTTTCTCGAGAAAGCATTTTTACAGAAGCGAAATCGAGCAACTTAGTTATCTAAAGTATCTACGAATCACTGAATCAACAGAAACACATTATCTGGGACCACCTGGGCAATTTTAGAATAATTGTGCTGTCCAGATTCTGAGATCACTGAGTCAACTGAAACTCAGTTATCTTTAGCTGCTGAGACAATTTAGGATCGCTATCCTGCACATTCCTGGGTCCCAGAGGAATGTGCTTCGATGACCAGTGAGATCACAATCAATGGGATATCCAAACCATCATCAATAAAGTATTGGGATAGCATACATAAGTTCAGAAAATCAAAATAACTTTTAAATGAGTACAGAACCCAAAACAGCAAGGTTAAAATATTAAACAGCAATTTTTACCCAAGTATGGTTGCTACCATACTTCACTATTTCCCTCTTTCTCATCCACTATCTTCTTGGTTTCCTATCCCCACCTTCCCATCCCCACTTCTCTTTGTCTTGGTACTGAGAACATTTTTCTCTTTTATTCATTGGGTGGTCTGAAAAGCATGAAGTTTCTCTTTCATCATAGCTTTTCCCCCATTTCCTTGGATGTACACCCAACTGCAATTGCCACTAAGCTTGTTGCAGAAGACCAAAGAAAACCAAGGACGCTTCTGAGAAAAAAAAAAAAAAAGGAGGGACACTGTTCAATACGCCAGCGGACTCAGCCTTCCAAATCTGAGTGAAGGAACACCCATGGGCTTTCCTTTATATCTCCCTCCCTGTCATCTTTGTCCCAAAAACATGGATTATGCTTCGGGTCCTTTTCGCAGGCCTTGCAAGAAGGCCCCCAGGTGTTGGGGGTCTCCAGGCCATATCTGATGGTCTGGCCTGGCGCCAGTGTTAATAACCCTCCCTCCAGGGCAGTGCACTGTTCACAGTAACAGGTTCTGCAAGACCAGTATCTGGGAAGGAGATAGGGACTTAATTATAGATTATCAGGAATGTACACTGAGCTTGCTGGCTTGGATTCAGATCACTAGCCCCAAATATCAGGGTTACATTGGAATTAGCCCTTTTTAGCCTTCTGAAGCTAATCTGGTAGTTTCCGAAGGTGATACTTCTCTTGAGCTAATCGTAAAGATGCCAACTGCAGTTAAATATCTCTGTATTTCCAAGGGTTTATAACTTAGCTATAAAAATTCACTTTAGGCTATAGCTTGACATATAATCTCTCAGCCCAGGAATGAATTCCTTTAACCATTTTCTCTTTAATTTAACAGTACTTGATTCAATGTAGCTTTCATTCTCTAATAATATATGTTCATGAATTACTACTGCATCAATACAAATCATGTCCATTGCTAAAGTAATTACTGAGGGTAAATATGAAAAAGATAAAACTTCACTGGTTCAAGAGTTATAAAATGAAAAAAGTATTGATCTACTATGATGTTTTCTCTTCTATTCCTCCTTCTACCCATGAACCTCCAATATATGAGTCCTGAAACAAATTTTAATGAAAGAAAGAAAAAAAGAGATACTGTGCTATTTGTAAGACCCTACCTTATCCGGGGGTGGCCTGTGTCCAACTTTTGTTCCATTATCTGGCCTTAATTTAAGGGAATATCATATGTTTGAACAGCTATCCTATATTTTGAAGTAAGTCACCAGAATTTGTAGAAGGAAAATATTAGAAATTTTACTTGTAGGAGACTGGGCAACTAGCTGTGCAGCTATGGACAAATTGTAGGAAGAAAAATAGGCTATGTTAGAGAAAGGGTTGAATTTAAAAGCAAGAGCCTGGGACTCCAGGCCTGGTTTAGTCACCAACAATCTGAATAAGTAAGACATTTCAGCTCCCCTCTGATCCATTTTCCTTATCTATAAAAATAAGTAGGTTAGGACATAATTATCCCTGACTTTGATATAGTTCCTTTCTAACTCTGATATAGTCCTATAATCCTTCATATCCACAAAAACGATTGTTCTTCCATTTAGTTTCAATATGGTAAAGCAAGTCTAAACTCAAGTCAAGAATGATGAGAAAGAATAGGACTGAAATCATTTCTGCCATAACAGCTGCTTTAGCCTGATGGGACTCACCAGCAGACACTGAGCGACGGATGAATAGATTACTCTGACATACCTTTCTGTGAAAGAGAAGGCTAAGGGGCTGTTTGGCTTTAGGAACAAAAAACAGCCTTGATTACCTTTCTTGTTAGGCTTTTATTATAACAACAGGTTGAACTAAAATTAACCTCTAGATACATCAGCAGGGTAAGTATCCTTGCGAAAGCACATGCTTCTACAAGGTCAGGTTTGAAGACTAAACATAGAGATTCCAGTAAAACACCTGCGAGCTCGGACTTGTTTGGAAAAGTCAAGGCAGGGGTTGCCGCCTTCAGCAAGGTCCCCCTAAAAGGCCCCCAACCTTTCAGAGAATCCTCCTTACAGGCTTTTCAACCAAGTCCCATGCTTCCCCACATTATTCAAGGTGGGAGAGGGAGGAGAGAAAACTAGTGCAATTTCTGTGGTAAAAGTTGTTTACTGATTTGCCTAGTTACTTCTTTAAACTCATTTACTCCATTTGATCAGAGTGGTCTCACTGTATGTCCAGTGTCAAAGGGTGACTGGAGGTAGAACATCTTTAAAATTGACCACATATTTTTCTCTCTTCCTAGCTGTTCATTATCATATGTATAGGAAGAAGGAGGCTTTTCCTGGACAGAGGAAAAGTATTCAGGAATCTTTTGCACAAAACTGTCCATTGAACCTAGTGCATTAGACTTAATGGGCACAAAAGGGCATCTATTGAGTTGAATTACATTGAATCTCAATAGTAGCCCAACTAGTTCTCTGATAGTTTCTTTGTGTTTCCCTCACTGGCTTCTCTTTGTTTTTTCCCCTCTTTAAAAGAAGTGTTTAGCACAACTCCTAACACATAACAAGGACTCCCTAAATACTTCTGTTGTCTTTGATTTCATTGCATTTTCATTTGCCTCTGCAATCCCTTAACATTCTGATTCAACCTCTTTATAGCATGTACAGCATATGAGTCTGTCCTGCAGCATTGTTAGGTACTCATGTGCTGATTGCACCTGAAATACTATTAGCTACTGAAAAGCAGCATGCTTGGCTAGGCCTTCTGCAGTCAGTCATCCTATGAGCAGAAAAAGAGGCAAATTTCTCTTTTCTACATTTTGAAATGGAATTTTTGGACTAGAACCTGGATTCTTGTCTGCCAGAGTCCAAGAATGAATCCACGGACAGAGGGTAGTATAGCAAAGGTGGAGATTTATTGAAGAAGAAGTACAGACTCCCATGTGGGGAGAGGGAAAGAATCCCACAGAATGGACTCACACGTGGGACAGGGGCAAAGGGTCTCACTGACTTCCTGTTTCCATGGTTTATAAAGGCTGTAGTTCCTGTGTCCTGATATCCCCTCTGATTGGTCAATATTCCCTTTCAAATTTGTTACTCTAGTGGCTCAGGAGGCCCTCCCTTATCATTGTCCTCCTATTTCTTCTAGGCTTTTTTCCTTCTTCTTTATTTTGTAAATATAGACCTTTTTGGCTGTTTTCAGTTCCCTTGTCTTATGGAAATATACCTGTTGCTGCTTCCTTGTCTTATGGAAATGTAACTGTGCTTCCTTGTGTTATGGAAATGTACCTTCTTCCAATCTGAAACCCAATGTTTTTCCCATGGACCCCAAATCTAAAAGTTCCATAAACCTGCCTATATTCCCCTAAAATTCCTGTTTCAATTTTAATCATCAGAATTAGTCATATGGCACCTTTGTGGGGAAAGAGGGCAAGGACTTGTTTCCTGTGTACCCAAGAGAGAAATAAAACTGTGTGGAGAATGTAGGCAGGGGGAAAGGGGTACAAAAACAAAATGAAAGATGAAATACAGATAAGATAAATTCCATTTCTCCCAGATGTCTATGGTGTCCTTCATTTAATGTATTCAGGCTCCAGTGTCACTCAATAAGTTTTGCATGATGTCATCTATCATTATTGTTTCCTTTATTCAGACATTATTTTACTAAATATGTGTTTTTAAAAAAAAATAGATTTTGTGTTAGTGTTATAAAAGGAAAACCAGCATTTTTCTAATCTGCCTTAGAAAAAATCATGAGTACGAAAATAAATTCATCCATGTCTCACCTAAAATATTTTCTGTATCACTAGTGGGCATTCTATACTTTGGGGAACACTACCTTAGTACATTAGAAACACACACATATGCACACATCTCAAATGAGGAGTGTCTTCTGTTCAGTCCACGTGTTAAGGAAGCATATGCTACAGAAGAAACTCAATCAGGGAAGACTTCTTCTTCCTAAAAGAATATGTTTTATTTTTTTATTTTTAGAGAGAATGATAGAAACATAGATAAGAGAAACACCATTGATTGGCTGCCTCCTGCACGTCTCCTACTGGGGATCAAGCCTCCAACCCAGGCATGTGCCCTGGCTGGGAATGGAACTGTGACCTCATGGTTCACTGGAGACGCTCAACCACGGGGCAACACTGGCTGGGACTAAAAGAATATCTTACTCTTTTTTTTCTCTCTCTCTTCCCTCTTCTGGCCTTTCTCTCTATCTTTATTCCTTCCTTCATTTCCTTCTTTCCTTCCTTCCCTTTCTTTTATCCTTTCTCTCTGTTAGATTTTGAGGTGATGGGTAGAGCAAGATCTTGGGAGAAATGGGGTTTTAATTACCTCCTCATGTTGCAGAAGACCAAAGAAAACCAAGGACGCTTCTGAGAAAAAAGAAAAGGAGGGACACTGTTTAATATGCCAGCGGACTCAGGGAACAGCCTTCCAAATCTGAGTGAAGGAACACCCATGGGCTTTCCTTTATATCTCCCTCCCTGTGATCTTCGTCCCACAAACATGGATTATGCTTCAGGTCCTTTTCGCAGGCCTTGCAAGAAGGCCCCCAGGTGGGGGTCTCCAGGCCATATCTGATGGTCTGGCCTGGCGCCAGTGTTAATAACCCTCCCTCCAGGGCGGGGCAGTGCAGTGTTCACAGTAACAGGTTCTGCAAGACCAGTATCTGGGAAGGAGATAGGGACTTAATTATAGATTATCAGGAATGTACACTGAGCTTGCTGGCTTGGATTCAGATCACTAGCCCCGATTATCAGGGTTACATTGGAATTAGCCCTTTTTAGCCTTCTCACTCACAGTACTTTTCTTGAGCTATGCTGAATTCTGATCATTAGGGCAACATTCCGGGAGACTTTAAAAGTCCTGTCCAGTCCGGCTGCTGTGGCTCAGTGACCGAGGAACAGGACATCAGGAGCACATGTCCAGGTTGCAGGCTTGATCCCCAGTATGGGGCATGCAGGATGCAGCCCATAGATCATGTTCCTCTCTCATCAATGTTTCTAGTTCTTTTCCCCACTCCCTTCCTCTCTCACTAAAAATCAATAAAAACATAATAATAAAATAAAATAAAACAGAAGTCCTGTCCAATTAAATGCCCTTTTACGTTCAGGAGTGACCCCACAATCCCCCAGTACCGTGCCCATCTTCATTTCCCAGAGAGCACCATCCTCAGTGTGCTGGGCCCTCCATCGCCACCACCATCTGCGACCCCACTCTTCAGTACAGCAAGAATGGCAAAATGTTTCATCTCTGACGCTGCGTGTCCACCGTGGTAGAACTGGTCGAGGCCTTTGAGTGGTAGGTTAGATTATGCCTGCCAGCCTCGCCAGGGGGCTGCCAAGCTGGCGTTGTTCTGTTTACCTGCCCTCAATTCTACTGAAGCAGGAGGACAACCTTCTCGAAGCTCTGGATTCAGCACAGTGATCAAAACGGCTCAATGAGAGTGCCTGTGAAAACAGCTCATTTTCCTATCGACAGAGTTTTACACCTAGCCAGTAAATTTTATCTGAACCCTCTCACTCTAGTAAAATACAGCAATGTGCAATAAATTTCACTTTATGGGTTTTACAGTTTGAAAACAGCTTCGGGGCAGTCTGGTTACCGAGGGAACACAATTGGAGCCGTCTCCAAGGGTTAGTTTCTCACTGCGGGAACTCTGGAGATGACCCCATACCCTTTGGTACCCAGTCCACTCAGGTGAGGCATTGCCTCCCACTTAAACATTATTTAAGGCATGATATAAACCCTGTGCCTGTACCTGCAAAGCTGGCTTTTAACAGTGAAGAACAAAAAGCAATTAAATTACTAAGCAAAGGGCTGCTAGCTTCCCTGGGCAAAAAGCAAACGAGCTTCATTAAAGAGGGGGATTAAGTCACTGACTTATTACAGTATAGCTGACTGCCTCAGGAGGTCCCTAGGCCTTTTTTCCAGGGGCGGGGGGTGAGCGGAGTGGGGGTGGGAGGGGAGATGGGGGGAGGGGTGTTGAACTGGGAATAAATCAAATACCTTTCTTTAAGGGGAATGCCAACTGCTTCCCCCCCCACAACCAAAATTATTTCTGCAGTTTACCTGGAGGTGGGATTTCTTATTTCAACTGGCTTTTAATTGACTGTTTTCCTTGTCTTTATAAACTGTTAAGACTTGAGAAATTCTCTTACCCTAAGAAGACCTGGTCAATTCGCTTCACATAGGATCTCTGCTTCATACCTCAGACTTCAATGATCAAATTCTGATTCCTGCTGTCTTTTGTTTTTCCCTCCTCCTCCTCCACCTCCTCCTCCTCCTTCCTCTTATCCATTAAGATTTGAGTTGAATGCTTGTGATGGAGCCATTGGTGAAAGTCTTTTTCCTTCATGTAGTGATGCTTGCTGCCATTTACTATTTGGCAGTCATGGTTAGAAGCACTTTGCTGCCTTGTTTCATCCTCACAAGGAGCCTATGAGATAGGGCTTTTATTCTAATCCCTTTTGCAGATGAGGGTACTGAGGCAGAGGCTGGTTAAGTCATTTGCCCAGCATCACAAAGCTAACAGGTAGGAAAGCCAGTAACTAACCCGGGTATTCTTGCTCTAGTCTCAGTCTGACCCTGAGGTTGGAGTGCCTGGGTGGTAGATACATTCTCCCAGGTGAAAGCATCCAGTTGCATGAATTGGTAGGTTGGAAAGCTTTTGTTTTGACCCGAGGAAGAAAGAGTTGCTTTTGAAGAGTAAAAGAAGTCTGAGGGAAAAGGGATAGAAGAAGAAATGGACCCGAATGAATGCTTCAGACATTTTGGAATAGAAGGGCAAGGTGAGAACCTAAAGATTCTGGTTGCATGGAAGACTGGGAGGCTTAATGTTTTGGGAACTAGGTGACTTAGTTAATCAGACATGGAGGGAAGGCCAAGGCAGTGAGCGGGGAACAGAGCTGGGGATAGTAGAGGCACATTCCTCCTACAGCACTGCCAATTTCCCCCAAGAAGCATGAACAGAAGCAGTTTTGAAGCAAATGGCTTAAGTGGCCTATAGGCATTCTCAACCGTTCCTCCCAGAGAAGCCTTTGACACTTCTCATTTCCCCATTCTATATCTTCTAACCCAGCCCATTTTGCACTCCTTGGTAGTACTCATCACAGCTTGATGTAAATACACTCATCTTGTTTTCTCACTGCTTTCTCACGAGAGCATCAACTCTGTGAAAGCAGGAACAGTATTTGTCTTGCTCATTGATTCTCAGTGCTTGGCACATGGTAAGATCTTAATAAATATTTGTTGAGTAAATGAGAAAGCCAAAGCAGAAGCCCATGGACCAATTTGTTCCCATGTGGAAAGGAGATACACCCTGAATTCTCAGGCATAATTCAGAGATGTTCAGTTGAAGTGGGGGTGGAGGTTGACTGTATGGAACAGAATCTTAAGTAGAGAGCAGAGGCATCATGATTTTGGAATAGTGAAGTCTTGAACAGCTTATTACAAACATTATCTAAATATAATTATGACCTGTGTGGAAACCATTTCCATTTTGTAGATGAGGAAGTAAAGTTTCATAGCAATTAAGTGAATTAATTGCCCCGATATTAGGTGGAAGAAAAAGCATTTGAAACGCTGTCCAGCTGTTTCCATAGGTCATGCTATTCTCACTATGCCATGTCAGGCCCACCACTTGGGTCTGTTTCCCACTCATGAGGTGTATGGAGGGGAACAGACAACACGAACATAAATCTTTCAGAACAGCTGCACTGTATCGTTTGTTCTGACAGTACTCTGCAGAACAAAACAAAAACAAACATGGCCAAAGTTTGTGGCCTTTGCCACGGCACAGCCAAAACAAAAGAGCGATCTCTTTGATGTAGGTGATCTAAAATGATCTCCTCATGGTCAGCCTGTGACACGAAGTGTTTTCAACTGCTGTTACACAAAAATGATGTTGAGCTACCATATTTCATGGCCCACAAAACTCTCGGTACCAGAGCATATGAGTGATGTCACTCAGAAGGAGACTATGTGTTGACTATGTGAGGTCTTCTTGTTTAAAGCTAGTTTCTTTTCATTGTGGTTGACATTTCTAGGATTTGCCCAGTTGTCACTATCTTTTCAAACATCAATGGTGTAGTCTTCATTCCATCCTTCATTCCCTCACCACTCTCATGAGCGCTCTAAACCTTGTTTTACTGGATTGCAAAGACAATCAATGAGAAACCTAAAAAATACTTTATCCCCAATTCAATTTCAGCAATGAAGAATGAAGTGACTTTTAAAAGAAGACCAAAGGGAAATTCTTTTAAGAACATCCCAGAAAGTGTACAAAGTTAGGGTTAAAATGAAATCCTCAATCTTTTGCTAAAAAAAAAAAAAAAAAATCAGTTTCTGTAAATCATTCTTAGGAAAATAATACTAAATACAGAAAAAGTCTTATGCAAAAATCACTTTATTGAAACAACACTTGACATTAAAAATTGGAAATACAAAAGTAGGTAAGTTGTAGTTATATTCACATATGGGATATATGTAGCAATTAAAAGATTAGGTTTATGGTTTAATATGAAATGAAAATAAGCAGAAAACAAAAGTAAATATTTGGTATCAGAGAAATTATAGTAGTAACCTCCTTATCCATGGGTAACATGTTCTAAGAACTGCAGTGGATACCTGAATCCATGGTTAGTACCGAATCCTATATATACCATGTTTTTTTCTATGCACACATACCTTTTCATTTAAATATAGAATGTTACAGCTTCTCTTTGCATATATGAATTGCCAACATTACTACTCTTGCACTTTGGGGTCATTCTTAAGTAAAATAAAGATTACTTGAACACAAGCACTGTGATAACATGACAGTTGATCTGATAACCAGTAAGCTACTAAACGACTAGCAGGTGGATTGCATATATAGCATGGATATACTGTCATTTCAACATGTAGTTAACATACAAAATTTTAACGAGATATTTTGCAGTCTTTTTCATATTAAATCTTCAAAATTCAGTGTGTATTCTACACTTATACAGTATTTTATTTCAAACTAGTCATACTTCAAGTGCTCAGTAGCCACACATGGCTACTGGTTCTCATGGTATTAGACAGCACAGCTCTAGAGCATGCATTCTCCTTGGAACTGAAATTGTACACACGGGAGTAAAAGTTAAAATTGATTCCAGGGGATGGGGATCTTACTTGCTTTATTTATGAAGCATAAATATGCATATAATACACATAAAGATATACAGTTTTTCTGTGGTATTAAAGTTTCATGAAGAAGGTGTATATTAGTCAGGGTTCTCCATGGAAAGAGGGCTAATAGGATATATATAGTATGTCCTGAGGTCTGACCCTTCCATTTCGAATAGATAAAATAAAAAGAGCAACTGAAGTTTTGCAGCAGAGTACAAAGGTCAAGTACATAGCCCACAGAGCTGTAGGTGGCAATTTAAATGTAAGTTAATTAAAATAAAACAAAATTAATAGTCAATGTGGCTCTAGCCACATGTCAAGTACTCAACAGCTACATGTGGCTAGTAGCCACTATATTAGACAATGCAGTACAGAGAATTTTTATCACTGTGGAAAGTTCTGTTGAACAATGCCAGTCTAGAGTGTGAAGAGTTGGGATTCAAATCCCACCTCTGCTACTTGCCATTTGTATAACCTTGGGCAAGTTGCTATACCTTTCTTTGTCTCTGTTTCCTCAACTGTAACATGACATAATCATAAAGTATCTATCTCAGGAAGTTTTGTGAGAAGTATATGAGTCAATGCATATAAAGAAGCTAGTTCAGTGCCTGGGATATAATTAAGTATTTCATAAATGGTAACTGTTATTTCAGTTGTCCTCTTTCGAGGTTTTGGTAGCAGTTAATATTTTTGTTTGTTTTGGTAGCAGATAATATTTTTGGTAGCAGTTAATATTTTGGTAGCTTGTTTTGGTAGCAGTTAATATTTTTAGTATTACTTGATTTGAAAAAAAAGAGAAACACAATGCCACTGAAATAATTTTTGTTATTCAAATTAAATCATCCTGAAATAATATCAATCATTACTTGAGAATTGCTCTTGGTAACTCCATTATCAAAGTATTTAAAATATGATTTTATTTTGGGCTGTTCCTGTGACAGAAGACTCACCCTCATCAAGATTTTAATGAATGCCTCAAATACTGATTTACTATAATCTTAACAGTATCACAATTCAGCTGTAATAAAGTCAAGAAAACAAATTGCATTAATCAGTGGAGCTTAGTCACTGGGGCTGACAAGGCCATTGGCAAATGTTACGTGGGAAGTAAGTTGCATCCTTTTCTTTCAGAATTTTCCATTTAGGTTATTTTACACCATCTACTAGTAATTCCAATCTATTTTACACCATCTACTAGTAATTCCAATCTGTGGCCCTCGTCTTGCTCTTTCCCATCAATCATTTTTCTAATGGACACAAAACCTTACTACACTCTCTCCATTGATGTATATTTCTCACAAAGTGTCACATTAATGAATATATCCGTTTGGTTCCTGCATTAGGATACTTGGTGAAAATAAAAATGTCTCATGATCAGGATATTGCCAGGTTTTGATCAGCTGAGTTCATGTATAGTCTGATGATTTAAAAGGTTACCCAGGGATGTTATCCCAGCGAATGCGTGATGCTTTAGATGGGTGATGATCTAGAGGTAAGGAAAGTTGCTTAAGTTTCAAATTCTATGTGGTGCAAAAATAGTTTTATTTTTTTACAATAAAGGTCTGGCACTGTTCAGTTATATGAATTTTAGAAATAACATTTGACAAAATGCAATGACTCTTTAAGCAGTGATTACAAATCAGAGTACATTTGAGTTAGTAAAAATAGGGAGGGAGCTGATGGGCCAGGAGAGTCTCCTCTGCTTTTGTCTAGCCTGGAGAGTACTTATTGGGTATAGCATGAGCTGCCAACCTACTTAGACTTAAGATTTAGGTTAATCTTCTCACATATGGTATTCAACATGCTTGCAGCGTTTAATGGATTTTAGTGATTTCTAAACTTTTTAAAAATATGTATACTCTTATGTGGAACATCAACAAATATTTAAAGAGGATAAAAGTGAAACTTCTGGTTGAAAAAAAAAAATGGATCTTAGGTCTTTTCCCCACCCATCCACCACTTCCTTATCAAATTGCTTAATGCCCTAAAACCCTCTCATATTAAAATTTTGGAGCTTAAGATGATTCTGAGCCCTACCACAAATATTCTTGTGTGATATCTCTGAGAAAATATGTAGAACCCAGAGCTTCACAGAATATTGCACAGAAATAGAGTTGGGAAGGGGGACTGAAAGTAGAGGGAACTATTTAACTTACGTTACTTTGTGGGAACACACTATGAGTTACCGTATTAAAAAAGAAGCTAGAAAGGTGAAACCAAGAGATATGATTTCCAGTCCTGACCCCCACTCATCAGCAGGGTGTTTTTTGGCACATCAGTTAACCTCTAAGCTCTGTGTACTTTGATTTCATCCCCTGTAAAGTGAAAGGATTGGAATAGATGTGCTCTTATAACCAGGTATTAAGTTCTGCAATGCTGCAATTCTAAATCTAGACACGCACAGGGAATCCACCTTGGGTGGGCTGTACAAATACAAGTTGAATACTGGCTATTTCATATGGTTCGACCCAATAAGGGAATCCAGACAGTCACCTTCTAAAACACACACACACACACACACACACACATTATACATTACCCCAATAGGACTTTATTATACAGGACACAATAGTAACATAATTTAAGGAAAGAAGAAAGAGAAATTATAGAAAGCATATTTTGAATCATCTATGTATCAGTAAGTTTTTCAGGGAATGAAAAGTAAGGTCTGGGAAACATGAACAGAACCTGTCCAAGATAGAACATCCCCAAGTCATTTTTTCTGTAGTCTATGACAAGCCAAGGAATGGTAATAGGAGCCTGTGTTAATTCTGCCTGAAAACACCATCTGGTTCTAAGCACTTATCTAGGCCACGGATGTCACAGCCTAGATGTGGTCACCATGATATGCAAAGGTCAAAGAGGGGTCTAATTACATGCCCCAGTACTTAAAGGGCAGATTCACTAGAGCTTGAACATAATCACTCAGGCCAAACAAGAACCATTTATAATTTTAATTATCAGTGAATCAGACAACTCTATCAAATACCAATTATTTGGCTGTTGCTGAAAATAACTGTCTTGTCTTATTAGTCTCTAGAATAACCCCTTGGGGGATGCAGAAATGTTTCCTTTAATGTAAATATTTGCTATTATCCATCAAGCAGAATTAGACTCCTTTAATGATTTTCAGTATCAGTGGTTTATTTTATTTATTGTTAAAAAAAAACAACTTCCAGGCAAGGGGAAGGCTGTTAACCTTGTACGTCATTACCACCCAGAAGGTCGTGCTAAGACACCATGCAGAGTCCACACCAAAAACTCATATGTTGTTTTTATTTAAAGCCATAGTTTCCCTCACAACTCTGCAAAAATTTATCTGGGGCCTTTCTTATTTAGAATTATGGCTCAGTGACAATATTTTTGTGTCTGTGCACCTGGGATACAATGGAAAAGATAGAGCCTCTCCTCGGGGCTTCACAGCCTACATGTGTCCACACACAGACATGAGGACCACATGCTAAATAAAAATGTGGCTTTGGGCTGTAAATGATTTCTGTTTCTTTAATTTCAACATTGTGTTTTGCATAAAGAATCCAAGAAATATTCCACAATTTATTTTAACTTTACGCAGTGGTCACCCTGAACATTTCATTCAATGAACCATGTGAAATGGCAGATTCAGTAACTGTTGAATATCAGTAATTTCATAGGGTTCAACCTAATAGCATCTGGGAGGGGGAAAAAAACCGATGCCCATATCCCGACTGTACCAGTTTATTTTTAATGAATACTTTTGAATAAATAGTTTTGCAATACGTCCAGGGCTGTCTGGTGAGATCGGCCCTCTGGCAAGTGGCTCTTCAAGATGGGTATGAACTCCACTTCTTCCCGCATTCTGCTGTCATCATTTCTTCCCTTTGCTTTTACCTACAGCAATTAAGATGCAAGTAATATGTTATCGGCACGGCTTGGATATTTCCATTTCATTTGCAACTTCAGCGCTCCTCAGTCATTTTTGACACTCTTATAATTTTTATCTGCAATTATGCTTTCATTATCTTCCTTGCCGATACTTTAGATGTCCAATAAGCCTCTCAATTTCCTTAATTAACAAGTAACCTTCCCTCTTCATGCCGAAGGCTATTTTTATTCCTACAATATTTATTACTAATTGGCACACACACACTTTTGTACTTAGGACAATTTCTCTGGTCTGCCCTTTATTTACCCTCTGTTTCTCTCTTCTAGAAACATTTCATCCTCCTTGGTAATACTTGAAATTAGATCTAGGGAGTGGCAAAAACACTGTCAATTTTCATTGAACATAGTTTGAGGTCTTCCTCTTCATTTAAAGAATACTTAGTGCTTCTGGAATGGTTGCTCCACCCCCAGCCCCCGACTGGCTCTTTTGTTTGTTTGTTTTTCAAAGAAATATCACCATCAAGCTCTGTAACCAGACCTTTAAGCTCTTCCTATGTGCTGTATTCGTTTCTGCTGTTCTTTCACTTCCCATTTAAATATTCTGCAGTTCTCGTTCTGGCCTTGGAGCAGAGAGTGTGTGACTTTGGATGACAGCATCATTGACACTACTTTCCTGTGCATTTGGAGCATGTCTCAGGAATGCATCTCAAAAGTTCATGTTGGCAATTATTTCTTCCGATGAGTAGAAATTTGGACCTCTGTTGGGTAATTTATATATCATGAGAAATTCATAAGAAATTAGTATGTTGGATGTGAGTCACCAGAATATGCTCGTTTAGGAATAGTAAAAAATAAAACAAAACAAAAAAACACACACTATCTTTAAATTATATGTGTTTTATTAAACCACAAATATATATTAACTACAGATATATCAGATAATACAGGGCTGACTACTACTCTTGAACATTTCTATTAAACTTTAAGTCTCTCTCTCCTTCTCTACTTTATAATCTATATTTTTCTCTCCTGAAGGTTTATTATTTTCTCAAGAGGTTTATGATGTTTTCACTTTTCTTTCATCTAAGAAGTCTGCTTTTAAATTTATCTCTTTCTCAAGATTAGCTTTCTCTGCCTTAACTGGTTTTGTTCAGTGGATAGAGCGTCGGACGTGCGGACTGAAGGGTCCCAGGTTTGATTCTGGTCGAGGGCATGTACCTTGGTTGCAGGCACATTGCCAGTAGGGGTTGTGCAGGAGGCAGCTGATCGATGTTTCTCTCTCATTTATGTTTCTAACTCTCTATCCCTCTCCCTTCCCCTCTGTAAAAAATTAATAAAATATATTTTAAAAAAAGAAGATTAGCTTTCTCAAATTCTCTGACTATATCCACCTTCCATTCAGCTAAATGAGATTCTTTCCTGGGCTTTTTCTCCTCTATTCTGCACTACCCACAACACTAACATACTTAGCGTCTCAACTTTCCTTCTTGTCTAAATGAAAGTTTTAATTTCACACATTGCGATGAGAGGCCATTAAGTCAGAGATTAAAAACCATCTCCTGTGCTTGAGACAGAAATGAAGGAAATCTGATGATTATGATGAGGTATTTGCTCTGCAAGTCAAGTGTTTGCCCCCAAAAGCTGTGTGATTGGAAAATCGAGCCGGCACGAGTCCAATGAAAGAACACTTGAACTAAAAGTATATTATCCTAAAGTGCACATTTTTATTTAATTCGGGGTAAAGCAGAATGAATCATAATAGGTCAATAATTATGATTTACGGCTTCCTTCATATGGCACATTTACAATAAATGGTAATTTACCATTAAAGAGGGGCATATTTCTTTTTTTGTGTGTGCAAGAAAAATTAGCATTAAGTCATACTGAGTAAGAACAGGTTTTCTGTGCCTACATTTAGGATTTGTATTCAGTTATTCAGGCTTAGAATATCATATGCAAGCCACTTTCCTTCAACTTCTCCCCTCCCCATTCCCATTTAGAAAATACAGGAAGGATTAAAATGTAACCATTTATGACATCATTCCAACTGTATGCTGATGGACTGCAGATCCATTCAATGGAGCCATTTGGAAAATATTTCATGTTCCAGTCATTA
This sequence comes from Corynorhinus townsendii, assembly GCA_026230045.1. Lineage (NCBI taxonomy): Eukaryota > Metazoa > Chordata > Mammalia > Chiroptera > Vespertilionidae > Corynorhinus > Corynorhinus townsendii. The sequence goes on along the minus strand of JAPDVU010000008.1, from coordinate 22,838,904 downwards.
GACTTGCTAAATGAGTTCAGACTTCAAATTATAGGGGCTGAGAAAGAGAAAGGTAATATCTGTAGGTGACTGTATATAAATAAAAATAACGTGTGCATGTCATCCAGGCTCCTAAGTATCACCTGGATGTTTTAGCATATTTTGTGTTTTTGTTCATTCATTCCTTCCTCCCTGCCTCTCTCCCTTTCTTCTTTTTCTTTTGTTCTTTCTTTCTATATAATCACTGTGATGCTTTACTCCAGGCAAAGATTAATTGTGCTTATTGACAAACATATAGGCCATTATTGTTTTCATCAATAAATAAGGATCTCAGACCTGGACTCTAATTTGGAAAAGTGGAAAGTGATTGATGGTAATTTGTTTGATATCCAACCCCACCTTTGTTCTCCGGGGAAAGAAGTATCTGTGTTCAGTAGACTACAAAAATACAATTCTAAAAGTTCAGTCCCTCTATCTACCGTTTAAACATTTGGCTAAAACCTTCTTCCATCTCAGGAACATCCTAACACTTAAAAACCTGTATATTCTGTTTCTGTGGTCTATGAACTGGCTCACCATAACTTGATTAGGGAAAAGTCTCAAGTAATTGGATGAAGTCAGGCTCAGAAGATTCGCCCAATAATCAATGAAATCTAGTGCTCCTAGCTCTGCTGGCTCCACACTGCCTTTCCATCTCTCCAAATGGCCTTTTCAAAGCTGACGCTTCAGAGAATGAATATCAAATCCTCCAAACTAAGCTAATTCCATAAGCTTTTTGAAAGTAGATTGGATTTAACAGGGCTGCGCTTTTGGAAATGAGTGGTTGATATAAATCAGAGGTAGTGGAAAGGTAACGTTTATCTGATTTGATTTAGCAGCAATCTGGTCCAGATGGCAACACAGAATTTAAAGATATTGAAATATACGGTTGCAGCTGGAGACTATATAAACCTAAATATAAATAATTCAGATGTGTTTATGCATTTAACAATGTCAGTTTTAAATATAGATAAGAGCCAAGACTTTAGGCTAGCATTTGAAAACAGGAAGATGACTAAATGCAGGTGCTCTTATGTATGTGACTATATTTCAATGCCTAATTTAACTCCCATCTGAAAATGCAGGTAGAATGCATCAGATGTACCTGTCTGGCCTAAGATAGCAAAGCACAAATTAGTATAAGATTAAATCTGGTATAGCAGAAGCAAGAGGTCTGATGAAAAACAAAAGCAAGTAGGATGAACATGTGATTAAATATGACTCAGAAATAAACAACCTTTCTAACCATTCCAGGATAAGAGACTCCTTTCTTGCAAAAGGAGGGGAAAAAAAGAAAGAAAGATGGTACTAAGTCAGCTTGAGCCAACAAAGGACAGACACTCTCCAGAAAGCATACTGGGGAAAAATCCTATGGTGCCTGAATGTTGACTGGAGTCTCTAGTGCTTGTCACGCTGTTCATTTACCTGTCACAAAGTACCCTGAGTTTAAAACCCTGAATTCCACTCCTGCATGTCACTCAGGAGCTCTACAGCCATGGGTCAAGTACATGAAGTAGATAATAATCCACATCTCCCAGGGAGCTACGAGCTCTTATTCAATCCAGGAGTATGAAACCCTGAGTCTGTAATACCTGTTAGTTTCTTTTCCTGTGGTGGTCATTTATTTCTCCTTCTTTCTTTTTCATTTTCTTTCTTTCAATATATTACCCCACTGGATCTGAGGGTCATGGTTGGACTGAGACTTTGTATGTATGAAGGCTTTCCTGAGATTCAGAGAGATGGCAATTTTCACCAGTTGTGCCAACACCAGATGTTCTCTGCTCTTAAATCTATCCTACATAACTAACTACACTTCTTTAAGGACAACTCTTTACATGTTGCCTTGGACTCTGCCTCTTCATTACTCTCTCTTAGCTAGAGCCTACTGAGAAGGTCCTCAAAATGATGGATTGAAACTTTGTTAAGATTTAAAGTTGGAGATAGAAAAAAAGCGATGAGTAGAGAAGATACTGTAAATGAAAAATTAACAAGGTTTTTATAAGACATCTGTGGAAAGGTAATGATTCGGAAATAAGACCTTATGGATGACTCTAGGCTTCACAGTTGGGTCTGATTAAAATCATACCTAGAATCAAAGACCTTACTCGAATCTGAAGAATCTTCTTAGGAGATTAAGTGGCTTGTCAAAGTTCACAGAGCTAAATATAGTTTGGCTTAGAGAAAAGGTTCCCTGGTTCCCAATATAGAGCCTGCTCATTCCATCTCCACAGAAAAATTAGGTAAAGGAGCTCACTGAAGTCATGGAGAAAACAAGATTGATCTAGAAGAATTTTATAATTGGAAACAAGTCTATGAGAGGACGCTGAAACTTTGGCATTCTTTCTAAGATAGATCAACTTCATCATTTTTCCTAGAGTCTGTTTTAGAAGGAGAAGCAAGAAAGAAAAGCCTGTTATTTTTATTTTTATTTTTTTTCTTAATTAAATCTTTATTGTTCAGATTGTTACAGGTGTTCCACTTTTTTTTTCCCCCATAGCTCCCCTCCACCTGATTCCCCACCCCACCCCATGCCCTTACCCCCCATCACTGTCTTCATCCATAGGAGTAAGATTTTTGTCCAATCTCTTCCCGCACCCCTCACACTTGCTTCCCCTGAGAATCGTCAGTCCACTCCCTTTCTATGTCCCTGATTCTATTATATTCACCAGTCCATTCTGTTCTTCAGATTTTTTATTCACTTGATTTTTAGATTCACTTGTTTGTAGGTATGTATTTGATGTCATTTTGTTGTTCATAATTTTTATCTTTACCTTTTTCTTCTTCTTCTTCTTCTTAAAGAATAGCCTTCAGCATTTCATGTAATCCTGGTTTGGTGGCGATGAACTCCTTTAGCTTTTTCTTGTCTGTGAAGCTCTTTATCTGACCTTCAACTCTGAATGATAGTTTTGCTGGGTAGAGTAATCTTGGTTGTAGGTTCTTGCTGTTCATCACTTTGAATATTTCTTGCCACTCCCTTCTGGCCTGCATAGTTTCTGCCGAGAAATCAGCTGACAGTCGTATGGGTACTCCCTTGTAGGTAATTAACTGTTTTTCTCTTGCTGCTTTTAATATTCTCTCTTTGTCTTTTGCCCTTGGCATTTTAATTATGATGTGTCTTGGTGTGGTCCTCTTTGGGTTCCTCTTGTATGGGGTTCTGTGCGCTTCCTGAACTTGTAAGTCTATTTCTTTCACCAGGTAGGGAAAGTTTTCTGTCATTATTCCTTCTAATAGGTTTTCAATATTTTGCTCTCTCCCTTCTTCTGGCACCCCAAAAATTTGGATGTTGGTTCGCTTAAAGTTGTCCCAGAGGCTCCTTACATTATCTTCAGATTTTTGGATTCTTTTTTCTTTTTGTTTTTCTGGTTGGATGTTTTTTGTTTCCACATATTTCAGATCTTTGGTTTGATTCTTGGGGTATGTTGATCTACAGTTGAGTTTCTGTATATTCTTTATTTCAGACAGTGTATGCTTCATTTCTGACTGATCCTTTTCCATTTTTTTGGCATTCTCATTAAGGTCCTTGAAGGTCTCACTAAGCTCCTCAGAAGTGTCATCAAGTTTCTCAGCGGTTTTTAGAAGATTCTTGAGTAACCTTATAAATGTGATTCTGAACTCTATGTCATCCAGTAGTTTGCTTTCATCCGTTTCTTTCATTCGTGACATGTTTCTTTGTTTCTGCATTTTGGCTGCTTCCCTGTGTTGATGGAGTGGCTTTGTGTGGTAGGTGACCTATAGGGGGCAGTAGCTCAGCCTCCCCAATCACCTGATGTGGATGCTCTTGGTACACCCCTTTGTGGGCTGAGTGCAAAGTCTTGGTGTAGTTAAGCCTGAATTGCTGTTGGTACGCTGGGAGGAATTGACCTCCAGGCCAATTAGCTGTGAGCACTCCCTGTGTCTATAATGGAAGAAGTGCTGCGCTGAAGCCACGCTTATGGGGCAGGACTTGTTTCAGTGGGGCTTTGGTGCTCACTGAGTCTGCCTCTTGAATGTGTCACTTATGGATGTGAGGAGTTGAAATCTGGTGTCTCACACTGACCACTAGGTACACTGGCTTCTGGATCTCCAATGGGGTGCAGGTCAGCTACTGTCTGAGGCCACTCAGCAGGAGCTACAGTGAGAACTGCAGTTTTCTCCTCTTTGCTTGGGGTTTGGAGGTTTTGGAGCTGTCTGACCCGGGCTGCAATTTTTCTAGGTTAAGCTGCCATAGGGCAGGCTTTCTTATGCTAATTGAGCTGCTTGGAGCTTGGGTGGGTTTGTAGGTTGTGTGGGGCGGGGTCTCAGGGCGTCACTAGGTTAGGGTGTGGCAAACAGCAATGGCTGCTAATAAGCCGGCTCTGTGTCCCCGACCGCGTCCTGGAGTCTTGTGCCCCAGTGCCGTAAACAATTATTCCTGCGCGCAGCTCTGCAAGCAAGCCACTCTCACTGGCAGACAGTCCAGCTTCTCCCCGTAGGAGTTTGGGTCCCCCGCGTCTCCCCAGAGACTGGATTTCAGAGTAATCGGGGGCTTATCTCCGTTCAGGTTGAAAAAAGCAACGCACCCAGTTGCCCGCCGCCAGCCCGGATCACGCGCCTCCGTACCTCAGCTTTTCAGCGCTCGTGCACGTCTCAATGCTCTTTTCTCTTTCCTTCTAGTTGTAGAACTTCCACTCAGCCAACTTTCCCGTGGTTCTGGGTGATAGACGTTTTGTCATTTAGTTGCAGTTTAAATTGGTGTGGGAGGCAGCAGTTTAGGTGTTTACCTATGCCGCCATCTTGGATTCCTCTCTCAGAAAAGCCTGTTATTGAGGGAGGGTGTAGTAGGGAGGATTGGACAAGAGTTGTTTTCATTCTTTCTCAGATGCTTGAAATAATTGCAAAAGTATTTCCCCCCTGTGGTAGGTGGTTTGATACTGTTGGAAATATTTTTGTAATGTCAGCACTCTTCTCACCTGTCTGCCATGGTTGGTTCATAGCCTTGGCTTATTCCTGAAGCATCCAATCTCACCAACCAACAGAAGGATTTGATGCTCCTTTAGGTACCCCACACTTTAAGGCAGTACCAATGAGTTAAACCTTTACATCAGACATGCCTCACAGTGCATTCCAAAGGCTCATAGCATCTGCTCTGTACTTATCTTAAAGTCCATTGCGCTGCACTCTCTGGTCACTATCCATTTATGTGCCAGTCTTTCCTACTCGGTTGTGAATGGGAAGGAGAAGAAAGATTCTTATCTGTACATCTTTGTATTCTAGGCCCCAATACAGAATCTGAAACAAGAGATGCACACTCTAAAAGTCAGCTGAACAATACTATATTATAAAAAGCCTGTGGTCATGACACCCTCACACCATAACGACTGATCAGCAGGAGGCTGCATGTGTGTGCATGGCTGGGTGGAGCCGCCATGTTGCTCTGGAGACGGGCGGAAGTGGGGAGGTGGCTGAAGGAGGCAGGACCATCCTGTAGTGGGGAGGGCAGGGGTGAGAGCCCATAGCACCCCCCTCACCAGTCCTTCACCACCCACCACTCGCACTCAGCATGCCCGCCGCCCACCTGCCAGGGGAAGGAGTGCAGCACACGGGCCACCAGGAAGCGGCGCTTGAAACTCTGCAGCAGGCGCCAGCCTTCCACACTCTCTTCCGTTGCCATGATGGGGCGGGGCTGCCATGTTGCTCCGGAGATGGGCGGAAGCAGGGAGGTGCCCAGAGGAGGCGGGACTAGCCCCAGGAGACTCAAGGGACCAAGGGCAGGGCTTAAAGCAGCCAGAGAAGGCTGGAGGGGTCAGAGGCAGGGCCAGGCATGCTTGAGCTCTGGGTGGAGAGGTTAGGGTGTCAAGGCGGGGTGGTGGGTGGGCAGGGCCACGCGATTTCACGCACTGGGTCACTAGTATTATGATAAACTGTTTACATCTGCATAACAATTTAGTCCTTTGTTCATTCATTCAAATTTGCATCCCAGACTGTTCTAGTGCCGGATTTACTACAGATATCATGATATATCCCCACCAGTGAGGAGCTGATATAATCTTGCCATTAAAAAGGTAATTCCAAAAGAGAGTAAAAAGTATTATAATCATGAAAGAGGCTTTATGTGGAAGGATCCAGAAAGGGCACCCAGCTCAATCTTCAGGACAGAGATGTCTTTCTTCTCTGAGTAAGCAATGGCTAAGCTGAGATTCAAAAAGACTGAAGGAAAGAGGGAAGGAAGGAAGGAAGGAAGGAAGGAAGGAAGGAAGGAAGGAAGGAAGGAAGGAAGGAAGAGAGGGAGGGAGGGAGAGAGAGAGGGAGGGAGAGAGGGGAGAGAGGGAGAAAAATAACAGAAAAGTTTATAGATAAAAGTGGGGAGGCAAAAGCACATGTGGGAACTACATGGTCTCCCAGGGACTTTCAATGCCATTATCTTTTGATCCCCACAGCCACACTCTGGGATAGATAGGTGAGTAAAGGGGGACACAGACTTAGAGTATAAACATTTATGCAGATCACACTTGTCAGAATCTTCTGGCTCCAGTTTCAGTGCTCACTGTACCATATTACAGTGAAAATCAATTGGACTTTGATTCCTGAGTTCCATGCCTAAGTGACAGAAGCCAGGGCTTCAAGCTGGCCCCTGAGCCAGAAGGGCATGCTGTCCCCATGCCTGGGATAGCATTGACCTTGCTTAGCCCAGTGGCCTCTGGCCTCCGCCTAAGTGCACAGATGCCCAGAGGCTTTAACTTCAAAGACATGCCAACCCTAGCAGCTCCAGCTCTCTGTGGCCTCTCCTGGAATCTGCACTCCCTGTGCCAGGAACTCCAACTGCCATCAGAGGAACAACTTGCCCCTGAGCCTCAGCATTTTTCTATGAACTTTTGGGAAAGGTCCCGGGGAAACCAGGAGTGACAGGACAGTTTATCTGTTTAAAGCTGACCCCTGGGCCCACCACCAATTGATCCAAAGTCATAGTCCTCCTGGGGTGGAGATGGTCACTAGGGTGGGTTTCAGTTCATCTCCTTCTCTCACCTTCTGTATCTAACCAGCCCCCGCCTCCAGATGAACCTGTTTCTTCCATTCATATCGAACCTATAACCTGCTGTTCATAACTATTGCATGTACAAAGCATGCCAGACTCCAGGATAACATTTACAGAGCACTTGCTATGTGGCAGGTGCTGCATTAATTGCTCCACATGTATTTAACTTGTTTAATTTTTTACAACCTAGTAAAATAGGTTTAATTTCTATAACAATCTGGTAAAACAGGTAACATTGCTGTTCTTATTTTATAGATGAGGAAACTAAGTCAGACAAAGTTTAGGTAACCTTTTGAAGATTGAACATCTTAACAAGTGGAATGATCACATAATGAACCCAAACAGCCTGACCCCAGAGGCCACACTTAACTGCTCTGCATACTGTGAGTCATGTCATACACTGAGTGGCGGGAAGGAGAGGACATGGAGCCTGCAGATAGACTTTCCATCCTCTGTGAATGCTGATGTTGTCCCCCAGCCTATGCTGCCTTTCTCTCTTTCCCACTCTCTCCCTTCTATTCTTAAAATTAAATCCCACTCATTCATATAATGTGTAAATGTAATCTTCCTTGGGCTTCTCCAAAATCAGGCTCAAATTCATTGCCCCTTAATCAGTGTCCTCATAAGTATATAGTATTGATGTCATTATTAGCCTGACTCCTTATATCCCCAGGAGGCAGTACTTTCTTTGAAGGTAAGAACTTATTCATTTTGCAACCCAACTACACAATACAAGGCGTACCATAAGCTGAGAACCTCACAAATGTTGAGAAAACAGGGCAACATGCAAAGGCTGCCACTGAAAGAGGATTTACATTTGTTCCTCAACTCAAACAACAGGTGGAAGCTGCCTCAAGTCATAATTATTTTAATAGTAATAAAATCCAAAGGTAGAGCAAGCCAACAGGAGTCCCTTGTCACCTGCACATTCAGGCAGGTCTGGGCAGTCACATAAAGGAGAGGTTATGAAGGGGATCCTACATTCAGGTGGAGAAGCAGGTAAGATTCTGAATAGAGACTAATTTCTACTGTCAAGGTCCCTAAGGGCCTTGTCTGGACTAGCACAACAACTTCTGGGATGATTAATTTTTTATGTCAATTTGACTGGGCTAAGGAATGCCCAGATACCTGGTAAAACATGATTTTTGGATGTGTCTGGCTCTGGAAGAGATTAGCATTTGAATCAGTACCCCGAGTAAAGAAAATGGCCTTCACCATCTTCTGCCTTCACTGGTGGACATTGTCCAATCAGTTGCAATCCTACACAGAACAAAAAGCAGAGGAAGGATGAATTCACTCTCTTTGTGTGAGCTAGGACACCCATCTTCTGCCTTCAGACATTGGTGCTCTTGGTTCTCAAGTCTTTGGACTCGAGCTGAATCACATCACCAACTTTTCAGGTTCCCCATATGAGGCAATGCCTATAATAAATGCCATATATATATTATTACATATATATTATTACATATACTACTGTAACACACATACATTATTGGTTCTGTTTCTCTGAAGAACTCTGACTAATACAGCCTCCTAGCTGTTCTCACTCTCAAATCCATCCCACATTATTGGCTATAATTCTCTCTCTCTCTCTCTCTCTCTCTCTCTCTCTCTCTCTCTCACACACACACACACACACACACACACACACACACACTAATTTCACTTCCCAACACAAAAACTCTCGAATGAAGGCTTGGTCTCGGTGGGATGCTGCTTCCTGAGAGACAGCGCCACACCCCCACAAGCCGTGTCTTTATTTTATAGCAGATGCCATGAGGCAAAGTAAGGGCGTGATCAAGATGTTTACAACTTTCTTGTGGGTTTCAATCCTACTCAACTACATGCGCCTGAACTCTATCACTCCTACATCACTTAGGCACGTGGGGCCATGTGTTCGGACCATAGGTGCATGCTTACAACTACAGCTGTTGGCTATAATTGTGCTGGGAGGGCCCTGCCCTCCAAGCTGGGACTTGCAAGTGGCCACGAGAGGACTGTGCCTTCTCATTAATCCGAGGCTTGAACCTGTCCAAAACACTGTAGCCATGCACCACAGTTCCCCATGGAGCCCTTCAAAATCCTATTCTGGTGACTCTTGGGCTCTATAGCATAACTCAGTAGCTTGTGGGTGGAGTAGGAGGGTGGAGATGAGAGACTCAGCTAAAAGGGTACTTACTATAAACTTTACCTTCTCTAACAGCAAAAGTAGTCTCACTATTTTTTTAATCCTCACCCGAGGATATGTTTATTGATTTTAGAGAGAGAGAGAAACACCAATATGAGAGAGAAACATCCCGTACATGCCCTGACCAGGGATTGAACCTGCAACCTAGGTATGTGTCCTGACCAGGAACTGAACCCACAACCTTTTGGTGTACAGGATGATGCTACAACCAACTGAGCCACCCAGCCAGGGAAGTAGCCTCACTTTTAACCTTTGTTCCAAAATGCCTCTTGGGTTTATATCTCTAAATGTTTGGGTATGTTAGTTAGTGGTGGTGATCCTATCAATCACTTTCTTATTTTGGTGAAAATATTCTTCTCTTTAAAGGCTCAACTCATTCATCATCTCCTCTGTCAAGTCTCCGGTTAGTGTTCCACTGACATGGACATTATCACAGTTTATTGTACACTGACTTTGATACCTGTCTCACTAAACCCTGAACTCTTCATATCCCAATGCCTCTCACACTTGCTGTTGCACAGTGGGTGCTTAGTAAATGCTTATTAAAATAACATGAAGATGGGGACCTTTTCTCCCTCCCTATGTGGGAGTCCATCCTGTGAAACTCTTCCCCTCTCCCTACATGGGAGTCTGTACTTTTTGTTCAATAAATCTCCATCTTTGCTATAAAAAAAATAATAACATGAAGGTGATACCTGAAGAAGAGCGATGTTTTCAAAAGGAAATCTTGGGTCAAGTCTTCAGAATTAAAATAAAATAATCTTACATAATAAAAGGGTAATATGCAAATTGACCAAATGGCTGAATGACCAGTCACTATGATGCACATTGACCACCAGGGGGCAGATACTCAATGCAGGATCTGCCCCCTGGTGGTCAGTGTGCTCCCACAGGGGAAGCACCGCTCAGCCAGAAACCGGGCTCATGGCTAGCAAGCGCAGTGGCAGTGGCAGGAGCCTCTTCTGCCTCACAGCAGTGCTAAGGATGTCCAACTGCCTGTGCCCTCTTGCAATCCAGGACCCCCTGGGGGATGTCAGACTGCTGGTTTCGGCCTGGTCCCCGCAGGCCAGGTCTAGGGACCCCACCTGTGCACAAATCCTTGCACTGAGCCTCTAGTATGAATATAAGATCTTTGGTTAATCTCTTCCTGCCGTCCCCCCTTCTTCTTTCCCTCTGAGATTCATCAGTCTCTTCCATGTTTCCATGCCTGTGCATTGAGCATCTGCCCTCTGGTGGTCAGTGCACATCATAGCTATGCGTCAAATGGTCAAATGGTTGTTTAGGCTTTTATATATATAATATATTAGATTTGGAAAACGTTGTCATTACCCAGCAAACTTAATTTCACTTTAGCTCAAGAAGAATGTTTCCATTGTGAACATTAAATAGTCAGCAAAGAAACTGTGACTGTGTGTATATGTTTGGAGGCCAAGGAGAACGTTTCAGCTGCATCTTCTAAAAACTGCTCTTTTATATGTGAATTTCTAGCAGCCAAATTTTTATGCTATAGCACTAAGGTTTCTAAGAGTCATTAATACCTGGAACTTTAATTTACAAAGGCCAAATCTGAAGCAACCTGAAAGGTCCCCCTCTCCCCTACAATGGGTCCAAAGATAAGAGCAAGGGAGTTGTGAACCATTAAAGGTTGTGGTCACTAGATTCCAAGATGACCCCAAATGATCTTCCCCTTCTGTTATTCACATCTCTGAGTAGTCTTCTGTTGATATTATTATTCGTAAAGATATGCTACATATCTGTTATATCAATTAAATTTGTAATAAATTAATGAATGCATAGGTATGCAAAAATTTCCTGCACCTGTTCCTCCAGAACACTGGTTATTGAACATTTACCAGAGCACTACTGAATAAAAGAGTGAATATGCAGCCTATGTCGGGCTGATAATTTGAGACTATTTTGTAGGCAATGGAAGCCATCAGGGGCTTCTGAGGAGGGGCATGGGTGTAATTAGATTTGCATGTCAGAAAGTTCATTCTGGCAGTGATTTGGAGGATAGAATGGGGGTGATGAGAGAGAAGGGGTAGAAATCACTAAGCAAGTCTATTCAAATTCAAAGGCTATTAATAATATCCTTCAACTAAATGCTAGACACTATGCTAAGACATTGCTAATATTATTTCCTTTACCCCTTATAGAAACCTAATTGAGGCAGACCTCATTACAACAGAGGCAATGTCGCTGGACAGAAAGATTCAGATTTAAGAATGAAACCGAATGCATAGGGCTGGTTGACAGCTCCACAGGTGTTAACCTTTTTGGCTGCCTGGCAACCAGTCCCTCTGGTGAACAGCACCACCTGTATCCTCTGAAGAATTCCCTCTCCCATGGCATGTACTGGCCATCACCACCCAAGGAATAACCATGTCACCCAGGCTGGACCCAACAGTCCCTCTCTCCTTGTGTAAAAATTCAAGGATGGGAGAAGGATGTAAAAATAGGTGTATAACATTTACTCCAAAAGTATTAGTTAGCATAGTCATTAGTTCCTCCCATATCTAGACTGGTTTCTGTCCTATTTCTAAACCTTGTCTCCTGCCCCCACCCCCCACATTCTCTTTACTTATGTTTTCCAGAATTGGCCTCTGTTGTCTGCAACCAAAAAAAAACCAAAGAAAAACCTCATATCAATACAGTGACTGGTTTGGTTAGAAGAGATGGTACAGGACTGGACCGGGTGATGTTTAAGGAGAATCCTTTATGTTTAATAAGACAGGAAATAGTTCTAATTTTGCAATGCCACTGACACAAGTGATGACAATTTGTTCTACGGCTCTCTCTTTCTCTTGAGAACTGTTTCCATTTTAACAGGCATGCACGGGGGTGGGGGGGAAGGGGGAGCGAGGGGTGGTTTCCGACCTCACAGAAAGGGAGCCTCGGCTCTTTTATTTTTATCACATTCCCCACCAGCTGCACTGAGGTGCATAGTAATGACGGCTCAGCAGACCCCTGCCCACGAGGCAAGGGAGCATGAAAGACACACCTATGTGTGTGTGATCTGTGCTATCAAAGGCCACGGGAACATCAGTGAAAAGAGAAATTGACCCAGCCACAGCATCCACCCCTTATCAAACAGAAGGTCTTCACAAATTCTCATTAGAGAGGGCTGTGTGTTTTGGTCTGATTGAAATGTTTAGGTCAGCAAGGACCCCGAAGCAAAGGTCAAAGTGGCCTTGCGATCAGGTCTTCTAGCTCCTCTTCCTGTGGAGGAGATAAAGGGAGGCCTTAACATCAGCCAGGACGAGATCCGGGGCTAGCAGGGCTGCGTCATCAGCTGCCCTGGGTCCCAGGCAGGCAAATTCTGCCCACTGCCTAGGAGGCATTAATGACGGAGACCATAAAAGGCAGTGACCTCCTGTCTTTCAACTTATCTGTCAAACCCCTCGTTGGTAGTAGATCAAGGAGGCAGGTTGCCACACTGGACACATCTGGCTGTGTCTGTAACAGAGATCAAAGTGACAGACCTGTAAGTGTGAGGGAGGCCCACTTGCCAGTTTTTATTTAAGCAGAGCCCTGCATTGCACCTGACGAATGCTCAACGGGCATCTGTGGTGAAGGGTGAGCAGTGGAAAAAGGAGGGATCTGCTGCCACCCAGATCTGGGGGGGAGGAGGGGAGGCAGCAACGTCTTCTCTTTCTCATCACTGCAGCTCCTGGGCCTGAGGTCCAGAGGGAAGAATTTCCTTCTCTTCCAGTCCTGCTTCCCTATTCCCAACATCCTGAATAAGATACAGGTTCTTGCCTAGCCTGAATGGCTCAGTGGTTGAGCATTGACCTGTGAGCCAGGAGGTCACAGTTTGAATTCCAGTTGGGGCACATGCCCGGGTTGTGGGCTCGGTCCCCAGTGGGGGGAAGGGGGGCGTGCAGGAGGCAGCTGATCAATGATTCCCTCTCATCATTGATGTTTCTATCTCTCCCTCTCTGAAATCAATTAAAAAATATATATATATATATTTTAAAAATACAGGTTCTTATGGAGACAGCTGGAGATCTAGTATTCTTCTGACAACACTTCCCATTGTTTATTCTGGGGACCACTTAAAAGGTAAGTGGAGGCAGGGCTCCAGCCTGGAACCCCTTTTAGATACCCTTGCTCTAGCTTTAGCCTCTTCATTTGTTAAAAGAAAGGAAAAGCCAGATTAATCTAAGAGTCTTATTCAAGGACAGTCTTCCAGGTGATGGGTTGAATAGAACTATGTCTGTCACTGCCTCCCCGTATGTTAGAACGTGTCTTAACTAAAAACACAGATTCCCCAAACAGTATGCAACGCCTTCCCTTCCTGACATCTGTCTTTCATGTAGATACTATTATAACCTTTCTCTGACATTTTCAAAAGCTCGATGTCAGAGATAAGAAAGCAAAAGCACCCACCACAACACCTGAGCCACGGTCATGCACGAACAGCCACCCCAGCCACCACAACCGGGGGATGTGACCTGTCAGTTAAGCCATTTCCTGGAATGAAAACCCACATTTCTTAACAGAGCCAACTATTCAAAGCTGCCCTCTCCGCCCTTTCAAATTTAATTTGTTTCAAATCTTGTAGGAGTCACCGAATTATTTCAGGATTGGAGTCAAGTGAAAACAGGTGTGCTGCTCTTTTATCTTCCCCTCCACCCTTTAAAGGGGCCTGATTAGGCGCCAGATTAATCAGAGTAATCAGGCCAATGGGACAGAGGACGCCTTTTGCTCTTTTGGGCACCAGTCACCAGGATGCTGACCCAGATTCTTAGAGGCCCTGGTGCTGACCCTCTCATGCCCCATCCAATGACCACGCAGTGGTGGGAGCTGGCCACGACATCATCCACCCTGGGCCAACTGCCTCCTCTGCTCTTGTGCAGGTCAGTCTGGCCTTGAAAGCCAAGGCCTGGTGGTCCCAACCTCCAAGATAAACCAGAGTTCTGTTCTTGGCTATCTCAGCATTTGCTTTGGCAGTTCAGTTTAAACTGCCCTTCCTGATGTATCAATATTTAGGGGGCTAAGCATGGAAAGCATTTGTAAAGTTTAAAATGAAAGGAAAAAGTCTTATTCAAACAGGAAAATTTGAGTTCAGCAGAAAGTCAAACCAAAGGAAAAAGTGGTTCTAATTGTGCAGTCGTGGGAAGGGGCGCTGTTAGCACTCAGGGACACTGGAGTTTTTTGCTTTAGTTCCTGGTGTGGAGGCTGCCGGGCTCAGACCTGGGATGACTTTGCTCATCTAGCTATATAAAGTCCTGGGTTTTCATATTTCTTCTCGTGGCTTTAAATAGCATCTTGGTGTTGACAACTCCTAGCCTTCAATCTCCAATCCATACCTTTCTCTTGAACCTAAGACTTACCAGTATATCAATAATTGAGTTGATATGTCTTCTTAGCATCTAAAATATTCAAATCCACTCCACCGAAGACCAGAGCTCCTACCTCAGTCTTCCCTACAGCAGCATCGTCCTTTCCTTGTTCAGGGGAAATAAAGTCCTCTTCTTTGCCCTGTCCTCCTGCTGAGTTTCCTCATTTCTCTTTTTTTCACTCCTCACCTGAGGATATGCTTAGAGAGAGGAAGGGAAGAGGGGTGAGAGAGAGACAGGGGCAGGGGAGATGTTAGAGAGAAACATCCATTGGTTGCCTTCCATACGCTCCCTGACTGGAGATCAACCCCACAACCCAGGCATGTGCCTTGATTGGGAACTGAGGCAGCAACCTTTTGGTGAATAGAAGGACACTCAACCAACTGAGCCACTCCATTTCTGAGTGGCTGAGCGCTCCCATTTCTACCATCTAGAACTGTGATGATGCACTAACCTAGAACAAGAAATGTCACATCCAACTCCAACCGACATGTGGTTCCCTGGAGCAGAAGGTGAAGAAAGACACAGAAGCTCTGAAGGATCAGTGCGAAAATGTGCCACAATTGCCCGGTAACGTCTGTTATGAGCACAGGAGTAGGGAGTGGTGCATGTTAGCGCAGAATTTCTCTGTTTACAAGTAACACATGAAAATTACATAAAGCTTAGATGTGCTTTCATGGGTAAATCATGAAAACAGAGCTAATGCCAGGAACAGAATCCTTATTAAATCTGTACCCGATGAGGGAACACAGAACAAAAGGTGCAACTGGATTGAAGGGAAATTCAGGGATGGCTTCTGGCAGGTGAAACATGAAGGAAAGCCCAGAAGTACAGACAGCTCGCAGACTGGTTTATCTGGAGCGGAGAGGCCGTGTCAAGGAGAAATTTAGATAGGGCCGGAGATGGTCCACCAGGGACGGCGTAATTGACGAGGGCCTTGGATGCTAGACTGTAAAGGGCGGATTGGATGCAGGCAGCAGCAGTAGGAGGCTCTGCAGGGTCCCGAGCAGGTGAGGGTTGTAATAAGATCGATGTTTGAGGCAGATTATTCTGTCAGTTGAGTCCAGGATGAATTGAAGCCGTGGGAATTGGTGGTGGGGAGGCTGGTTAGCATCCCGTTGCAATGAGTCAAGGAAATGCACTCTGGAAAATGTCTTAAGCAGACCTGTCACGGGCATGACCACAGGCTCCTTAGCTGTTTCCAAACCTGTGCCGTGGGTATGTTTATAAAAGTTTCAGAACCTCCCATATGGGCTTCAGAGTAAATGACCTGAACGATTGTGGAAGGTCCTTCAATTCCATTTACTTGACAGTGGCCAGGGCAGGGAGGGCGGCGGCTCCCCAGCAGCTGTTAAAGATTCTGGTGTGGAAGGCATTTCGTTATTGTGGCACCATCGAGTGGGCTCACCAGGGTCCCCCAAAGTTTCTCCTGGATCATGTAAAGGGGTGATTTGTTAATTACTTGATTTGACTCATGAATGGAGGATATACACGTAGGTCAGCCAGAGTAAGGGCACGGGGCACAAATGAAATGTTGGCAGGGCCCGGGCTGCTCAGATAACAAGGCAAAGCATGGCAGAGAATGGAGAACTGGGAGCCACATGCCAGGAAAGCGGCCTCCACGGAGTGCTCTGGCGGTTCCCATCCCCGCAGGAGGGCTAATGCCTTGAAACTTTTAAAGAGAAATCCCGTATCTAGAGTTTCATGTAACATGTGCTCATAATTAAATGTTCAAGCTCATTTATTCATTCATTTATTTATTTATTTTCAGCAATTTCATTCTTCCATTCAGATCCCTCAACTCAGAAACTGCACATGTGGGTTTAGTCCCTATGATTGGGTGTAGCTCTTGATTCAAGGAAGGCGGGACGATGAGCTTCGATGAAATCTTGGCCTGCTCCCTTTCCCCCCCTGTAACCCTGAGTAAGGATCCAACAGCACCCAGCTTGCATTTCATTATCTGCCAAATGGAGATAATGAGGATAATGGGGATCATTAATTCAGCACTTACTTCTACCTGCTGAGTGCAAAGCACTGCTGTAATGGCTGTACTTGTTTGTGTTACATCTTTTCATTACTATGATGACTCTATGAGGCAGTTGTTGTTTTCCCCATTTTTTCAGACAAGGAGACGGAGACTTGGAAAGTTGAGGTAATATTTCACTGGACCATGACAATAATTGATGTGATGTCTGCAAAGCACATTCTAGGCATTAGTTTTCCCCCGTTTTAGTGAGATATAATTAACACATAATATTGTTTAGTTTCAGCTGTTGAGTGTGATGCTTTGATATATGTATATATTGCAAAATGATCGCCACAATAAGGGTCGTTAACATCCGTCATCTCACAGAGTTACAATTTTTTTCTTCTGATGAGATCTTTTAAGATTTACTCTCCTAGCAACTTTCAAATATGCAATACAGTAATGTTAACCATTGTCACCATGCTGTGCATTACATCCCCAGCGCTTATTCATCTTATAACTGGAAGTTTGTACCTTTGGGCCACCTTTACCCATTATTAATTTTATTGGTAGTAAATGGAGAGACAGGGGGGAGGCTTTTACAAATCACAACTGCTGGCAGCTGCTTCTGCCCCTGCGGTGAGGGGTAGGGGGTGGGATCGGTATACTTCCTTTCCTAAAAGGGCTTTTCATTTAGGAAAGTGCCTGGCAAATTCTCTTAGGCCAGTGGTCGGCAAACTCATTAGTCAACAGAGCCGCAGTTTGCCGACCACTGTCTTAGGCTGACATTTCTGAGGGGTGGCTTGAAAGATACATCTGAGCAAAGAGTGATGCTGAACCGTCCTGTCAAACAGTGGGAGGGTTCAGGGGAGCCTGAGAAGGAATGACAGGCCAAGAAGAAGGAAGGAGGAGGAGGGCGTGAGGAGGGCAGGGAAGAGCAGCTCAGGTACCCTGGTCAGAGCCCGGAGGACCAGCAAGACATCAGCGAGCTTGCTCTCAGCGGGCCCAGTGGAGAAATTGTAATCGTTGGAAAATCAGACTGCAAGCGCTCACCTCTGGATGGCTGAGGCTCGAGTCAAACACCGCACTGGCAAGGTCTGCTTCAGGGAAGCAGAGGAAAAAGGCCGTGTCCCTTTGGGTAGATGAGGAGCAGAGAGAACAATAACTGACGCCTACAGAGTTTTCCCGGGTGCCAGTCCTCTTCCCAGGGGTTTCTGCTAAATGTAATGTCGACAGCAACCTCTGAGGAGGTAGTCTATGAGCCCGTCTTTACAGATGGGGAAACAGAGGCAGAGCAGATGAGTGAATTGTCCAGTTACCCAGCTACAACTGATCCTGGGTTCTGAGCTCTTAACCTCTATGTTATCCTGGAAGAAGAGCCCAACTGCCCTAAAGGAGATAGCTGTGAAAATGAGGCTTCAAAGGAAGGAGGGAGCGAGAGTGAAAGTGACCAAGAGAAATGTAAGCTCCCTGAGAAGCCCCAGGGACAGCAGGGTCTTTAGGAGGATCTGGGAGGGGGTTTTCCACTGACCAATGAGGTGGGGCCTTGAACCATTGTAATTGAAACATTAAATCAAGGTGACTCAGCTTAGGCTGATCTGTGTGTGACCCTCTGTTTATTTTCAAGATTCAAACAGTATGCAAGCAACGATCGTCGGTCATTCTAAGTCAGTTAGGATGCTCACCTTCTCCATGACCGCCCTGGCCCTGTGCTGCTGGGGGATTAATACATCCAGACGGTGTATCCACGTAGCGCCAGCTGCTTCCCTGCCTGTGGAAACACCACCGCCGGAGCCTCCCAGGCATCCGGAGGGCTTTCTGAAGGAGGAGGGGAGGAGAGCATTTAGTTATGCAGAAGCCTATCAGCTGCTTTCAAAGACACAACTAATACCTAGATCTGAAAAGAGAATTCATTAGGGAGGCTTTGATTTTATCTGATCATGGGGGAAAAGAGAGGCAAAACTATTACACTGTTTTGAACTTTGTTAATTCGTGGAACACATGCTACTTTCGTCCTTAAGGAGACAGCCCGCGATGGACACTTTTTTTCCTTATTGATTTGCTGAGCGCAGGGCACTGCAATTACTTTTAAGAAACAATTTAACTTACAACAATGGAAAAATCTTTGAATGAAAATGCTATCCATCAAAGGTAAAAAAGTTAAGGCTTGTCACAGAGGAAAATGAGACGGCATGATCAAAATGCGATGCATTTCACCCTTAAGTAGCTCAGGCAGTCTCAGGACCGCTGTCTTCTCTCTCTTTCTTTTTCTGCTAGTGACCCTCCAAGCAAGTGTGGAAAGCTTCTATGTTACTGATGACCCATTATCAAGTTTTCCAGTGTAGAAGCAGCCTCCCTCTTTCTTTGGTGTTTCTGTTTTTGTTTCCCAGATATGTATGACCTTGGAAACTGAAGGGGGAACAGGATACCCCCCTTGAACTCTGACTTCCTTGAAATACCCTCCTGTGGTGCATCCAGGGTTACTTCCCAACCCTCATTTTCTGTTATCAGGAGTGCTTTTCTCTTTGTACTTAGCATACACTTTGCATCTGTATTTTCTCTCTTGGAAATTTTACATGGGAAACAACTGGAAGTAATGACTGAGCCAAGCGATGGGCCAGTGTAGTACTTAGAGAGAACCAAATCAGGGACCTCAAAAGAGATGAGCTTCTTTTTGGTGGGATTTTGCTAGACTGATTGTGGTGAGCTACACTAGAGGCAGGAGGGAGGAGTAAGACTCAAAGTGAGGAAAGGGCACGTAGGGGAGCTTAGAATTAAACAAAGACGTCTTTTTGAGTATTAAGAAACAAAAACAATGGGTCCAGAGCCATGGAATGGTGCCAGTGGCCCCAAATGCTCATTTGCTTTTAAGGTTGTTTGGGCTTTAATTAATGAAGCCTTGCCCAGAGGGATTAAAAATCTTGAACTTTGAGAAAGAACAGTTTTGCAGGGCCAAATGGGAAGAAGGCTGAGTGGATGCAGATGGCCCTGCAGAACTCCCCGCTTGTTTAGCCAAGGATTAGAACTCTAAGCTCTGAGGCGGGGCTGGTCGTTTTATTCTCAAGAAAGGTTCAGATCACTTCATTCTGCTTTGGGCATGTGATAAACTTACTAAAAGGAAACTTACAGAAATGACGTTCCTCTTTTTGTCATTTAATCCTTCCGCGATTATCAAGAATCAATAGCGCCCATTTCCCCCACACTGGCTCAAAAGCATCTTGAACTTCTTACAGTTCCCCCAAAGCACAAGCTATTTTATACGGATGAACCTTCTACATAAACTGCCCTTGTCTGCTCTTATGTTGTAAACTCCTCTCCAAATCTTCTCCGAATGTTGTGTCATTATCTACTTAAATCTATGCAGTTGCTTTATTATATTGCATTTCAGTTATTTGGTAACATATGGAATCCATGCAAAAGAATGTAAGTAGCATATGTGTACATTTTAAATAATAATAATTTTAAAATCACCTATACACTAACCAAATAGCTTTAAAAAAGGAATATTGCCAATAACTTAAAACTTCTTTTATAATTCACCCATACCTCTGCTTACTTACCTTACAGAGGCATAAGATGAGAAAAGGAAAAAAGGTACCCAGATGGGGAAGGTAGAAATAAAACTATCTTTGTTTACAATGACATAATCTCTATGTGGAAAATGCTAAACAATTGACCAAAAAAATTTAAAAATCTGGAACCAATACGGAATTATTGCAGGATACAAATTAATATGCAAAAATCTATCATTTTCCTATGAACAGCACCAAACAAGTGATATTTGAAATTAAAAACAAATTATCATTTATATTAATACCCGCCCAAAATGAAATACCTGTCTTAATTTAACTAAATATTATAATATCTATATGTATAAAACTCTGATGAAAGAAATCAAAGAAGAATTAAATAGAGATATTTCAGGTTCATAGATAAGAGAACTTAATTTTTTAAAAATATATTTTATTGATTTTTTTTACAGAGAGGAAGGGAGAGAGATAGAGAGTTAGAAACATCGATCAGCTGCCTCTTGCACACCCCCTACTGGGGATGTATCTGCAACCAAGGTACATGCCCTTAACTGGAATCGAACCTGGGACCCTTCAGTCCGCAGGCTGACACTCTATCCACTGAGCCAAACCAGTCAGGGCAGGGAACTTAATATTGTCAAGATATCAGTTCTTCCCAACTTGATGTATAGATGAAACACAATCCCAATAAAAATTCCAGCAAGCTGTTTGTGAGTATTAACAAAGTGATTCTAAAGTTTTCATGGAGAGGCAAAAGACCCAGAATAACTACTTCAGTATTGAAGTAGAAGAATAAAGTCAAAATACTGATACTACCCATCTTCAAGATATACTATAAAGCTACAATAATCAAGACAGTGTGCTACTGGCGAAAGACTAGACAGATTAACTGAACAGATTAGAGAGCCCAGAAATAGAAAATATAAATATAGTCAAGTGGTCTTTGACAAAGGAGCAAAGACAATACAAAAGAACAGATAGTCTTTTCAACAAATGGTATTGGACACCTGGACATGCACATGCAAAAAAAAAAAAAAAAATCTAGAACAGACCTTTTTCAAAAGCTAACTCAAAATGGATCAAAGATCTAAATATAAAACATAAAATGATAGCCCTTCTAGAAGAAAACATAGGAGAAAATCTAGGGTATGATCTTGGGTATGGCAGTAGATACAACACCAAACACACCATCCTGGTGTGAAAATATTTGCAAAACACACATCTAATAAAGGACTCTTAAAACTCAACAAGAAAACCAACGACCTGATTTAAAAAATGGGCCAATGACCTTAGCAGATACCTTACCAGAGAATATGTATATACATATGAAAAGATGCTCCACTTCATATGTCATCAGGAAAACGCAAATTAAGACAACAATGAGGCACCGCTACATATCTATTAGGAAGGCCAAAATCCAGAACACTGACGACCCCAAATGCTGGGGAGGATGTGGTGCAAGAGGAACTCACTCTCATTCACTGCTGTTAGGGATACAAAATAGAAAGGCCACTTTGAAGGACAGGTTGGCAGTCTATTAAAAAACTAAACATACTCTTACTATACAATCCAGCAATTACACTCCTGATATTTACCCAAAAGAGTTGAAAACTATGTCCACACAAACCTACCCATGGATGTTTATGATAACTTTATTCATAATTGCCAAAACTTGGAAACAACCAAGATGCCCTTCAGTAGGTGAATGGTAGATCCAAATAATGTGATATTATTTTTCACACTAATAAAAAATGAGTTATTAAGCCATGTAAAAACATGAAGAAGTTTAAATGTGAATTACTACATGAAAGAATTCAATGTAAAAAAAAAAATCTATACTCTGTATGATTCCAACTATATGACCTTTTGAAAAAGGAAGGTCTGTGGAGATAGTAAAAATATCAGTGGTTGCCAGGGGAGGAAGAAATGAACAGTCAGAGTAATGGAGACTTTTAAGTCAGGAAAACTTCAATATGATACCACTGTTGTTGATGTACCCCGAATCTCACAAAGGATGCCTCAAAAAAGGTCGAATTATGGAGTCATTTATTAAAAGCCGGCGACATACGAGGGAGCAAAAGCACTCCAGACCTCGCAGCCCCGAACAGCTAGCCACTTCTGGCTTATATGCAGAATATCATAAAAGTATTGATTACATCTTTGGGTCTGGAATGAGGAACCTGTTTGCGAAAAAACATTTTTACAGAAGCAGAATTTGAGCAACGTGGTTATCTAAAGTATCTACGAATCACTGAGTCAACAGAAACGCATTATCTGGGACCACCTGGGCAATTTTAGAATAATTATGCTGTCTAGATTCTGAGATCACTGAGTCAACCGAAACTCAGTTATCTGTAGCTGCTGAGACAATTTAGGATCACTATCTGTCCTGGGTCCCAGAGGAATGTGCTTCAATGACCAGTGAGATTACAATCAATGGGATAGTCAAACAGCCATCAAGGGAATATTCAATCATACATAAGTTCAGAAAATCAAAATAACTTTTGAATGAGTACAGAACCCAAAAAAGCAAGGTTAAAATATTAAACAGCAATGTTTAACCAAGTATGGTTGCTACCATACTTCACTACAATGGTAGATACATGTCATTATACATTTGTCAAAACCTATAGAATATACAACACAAAGAGTGAACCCTACTGTAAATTATAAGCTTTAGGTGATAGTAATGTGTTAATGTAGGTTCATAGATTGGAAGAAATGTATCCCTGTGGTGAGGGATATCGACTAGGGGGTGAGGGGATGGTTGTGTGTTTGTGTGGGTGCAGGGAGCCTATAGGAACTCTATTTCCTGCTTCATTTTGTTGTGAACATCAAACTGCTCTAAAGAGTAATGTCTATTATAAAAAGTGCTTCAGCACACCGTCTTGGACTTGTCCACTGGTGCATAAATGCATCAGTTAATATTGGAAATGTCTGGGAAATGAACTGACAGATTGTATTGCATATGCATGCCCAAATTTACTAAGTAAAGGCAAATTATTCAGCAAAATAGTTGTCTCAATGTACCCTCCCCTCAGCAGTGAATGAGAGTCCCCTTTGCTCCACATCCTCACCCACACGTGGGAGTGCCACATGATGAAAGTTTGCCATTCTTCTGGATATCAAGTGGAAATTTGCTGGGGATTTAATTTGCAGTTCGCTGGTTATTAATAAAGTGGAGCATCTTGTTTTACCCTCATGTGTGAGTGCGGATGTCCTAATCTTAAAATGTTTATTTCTTTGCCCATTTTTGGTTGGGTTGTTTGTCCAATTGACTGGAAATAATTACTTCAATTCTGAATATGGATCTTTTACTGCTAATATCTGCTACAAATGCTGTTTCCAGCATGGGGTGTTTGGTTTTCGCTCTATGGCATTTTTGGATGAACAGAATTTCTTAATTTCAAGGTCATCAAATTTATCAATCTTTCCCTTTATTTTTATTTCCTTTAGTCCTAGTTTTAACATTTTCTTTACTTTCTTAGGGTTTATTCTGCTGTCCTAAAGTTCTTAATTTTCAGCCTTCCTTCTTTCCTTGTGTTTACATTTACAAGGCAATAAGCTTTCCTCTCAATGCTATTTTACTTTTTATTTTCAGTTATAAGCATTTAAACAATTTCATTTTTTGACCCATGTCCCCTCCTCCCCCATATGTGAGGTTATTGTAATCATCTGTTTGTTGCTGATTTCTAACATACTGAGCTATGGTTAGGAATGAGGTCTGCATGACACTCTGAAGTTTGAGAAGCCCTCCTTCACAGCCTAAGCTGTCATCTGGGCTCCGCGTGTGCCTGGGAAAAAGTGTGTGTTCTCCAGCTATTGGTATGGTGTTTCAGAATGTCTGCCAGATCATGTTTCTTAATTATACTGTACAAACCATCTATATTTTATTCCTTGACAGCATGCGTTATCAATTAGAAATGGGCTAAATGTCTCCTGGTCTGATGGTGATTTGTCCATTTTTCTTTGTAATTTTGTTGACACTTGCTGCACGTATTTTGCTAGGTTATTAGGTGCATACAATTGAGAATTATGTTATATTCTCTATCACACTGTTGCTTTTTGCCTTAAAGTCTATTCTGTCTAGTGTTAATATAATTACACCATCTTTCTTTTTGCCAGTATTTGCCTGGAGTATCAGTCAGGGTCCAATTAAGAAAACAGAATCCCTCTTAAATAACTAAATGGAAGGAGTTGAATTCAGGAAATGGTTACACACATCACAGAAGATCTGAGAAACCCAACAGGGATGGTAAGACAACTTGGAGATGAGCAACCATAAGAAGCTGCTACCTGGCATGGTATGGGCAAAGGGGAGAGGCATTGATGTCCGAGCCTGGGGGTTGTGGCCAGCCGGCAGAGGTGGGAGCACAGTGACAATGAAGGCACGGTAGCAATGGAGGCGATATCCTTGTGCTGGAGACTTAAAGGAGAGAGTAGGGAAGAAACCCCGGCGTGGTTTTTCACTGTCAGTCCAAACTCAGCCTCCCGTTGACCCGACACTGACAGACACCAGCTGGACTGGGGAAGGACCCCGGGGACCAGCACCACTTTGATTTGAGCAGTGTGTGACCCTTCACACTGGCTTCTGTGTCTTTGGACGTGTCCCCAGCATTTATGAGCATTGCCTTATTTATGACACAAGATGTTCCGGGATGATCTGGCTTTTTCCACGAAGCCCTCCACCCTACTCTGGCTCTGACACCTTCTTTAAGGTCCCCACCCCCAGCAGAGCTCCCCTTTACCACTTGGACTGTGATGCCTCTTGCTTCCTCAGAGCAGGAGAATGAGGACCAGAGTCTGAGGGGGAATAACTCAGGCCCTTTTCAAACTTTCTGTATCCTAACGTTCTGGGTCTGGTTCCTGTGACCCGTGCGGGTAGATGGACCCTGTTTTTGTGTCCAATCTGATCATCTTTATCTTTTAACTGGATCGTGCAGTTCTTTTTCATTAAATTCTACCAACTTAGTTCTTTCTATTTGCTCCTGCCCTTCTTTGTTTGTTCCTTATTTGTTTTGTTCCATCCTTGCACTTTCTTAGATTGGTTTAGTTTCTTTTCTTTTGGGGATTACCCTCAAATTTTAAACATTTTACTTTAACATGCTTTAAAAAATTCTTCCTTTTCTATTTCTTTTTCATTTTCCTCCTCTTCGCTCCCTGCTTCTTTCCTTTTCTTCCTTCTCCTTCACTTTCCCTCCCTTCCCTTTCCAAGCAATTTGGTCCTAAATCCATCAGGTGGGCTTAACAAGGTAAGTGTCCCCACCAGGGCAGAGTTGGTAAAGGTCAGACAGCCTGGCCTGGCACAGGAGAAGGGTGCAGGAGGCGGGTGTCCATGTAGGAGGCCTGCCTGGAACAGGCCTTAGAGCCTGATAAGAACGAGGAGGTCAACCTCCTGGAAGGGGGATTTGGTGAGAGGTGTTGGACCTTCAGCGGGTGGGTTGGGTGTACCCTCCGGAAGGAGATGGAAGACCTAAGCAGGACAAGGAGGCATCCATGCAGGAGATTGAGGGTGGGGATAAAGGTAGGTTTCTGGTTCAGGGTATGAAAGTCTGAGAGGGGTGAAGAGACTGTTCATGTGGAAAGGCAGCCTGTGTGGGAGTCAAAGTCAAGGCGGTTTAGGAGGGATTCTGGTCAGCATGGTGGCCGTGCATGAGGTGTGGGAGCCGGGCAGGGTAAGGAAGGTCTTCCTGTGGTGGCTGCAAAGAAATAACAAGGTGGGCCTGGGATACCTTTCTGTGTCACAAGGTAGGTAAGTGCTCAACAGAAACCGAGGACATTTCAAAATGACTCAGACGCCATCCAGAAGGGGCTCTCTGTGACAAAACTGAGGACAATGGGAGCTTCCAAATAAATGAAAATAATGGACTCTAACCCACTTAATAAAATCAGAAGGCATGAGTCCCTCTGACATAAATACTGTAGATCACTGAAAATTCAGTGAGCAAAGGGCTATTGACATAGTTTTGTTATACCTCCCATCAAGGACTTACTAACTACCAAGAGAGAAAAAAAAAGAGTAGATTTATCAGAGTGAGTGGAAAAGCTTGGCAGATATCACTTCAATCAAGTGATCAGATTTAGCATCTCCAGCTACAAGACAGGATGCAATAGAGTACAGCTTCACTCCTATGCTGTTTCTGCCAGAGATATATTACCTTAAATCTAATTATAAGGAAATGTTAGACAAATCCAAATGAGGAACATTTTACAAAATACCTGGTCTGTGATTTTCAAGTGTCAAGATCGTGAAAGTCAGGGGGAAACATTACTGGATTAGACTAAAGAGACATAACAACTACTAGTAAATGCAACACATGATTCTAAACAGAATGCTTTTGCTATAGAGCATATTATTATTAGGACAATTGGTCTAATTTGATTTAAATGGGTTTGAGAATTAGATGTGGCAATGTATTGATGTTAATGTACTGATTCTTACGGTTAATTGTGGCTAGGCAGAAATGTGTTCTTATTTGTAGAGATCACACACAAATATTCAGGGGTAATGGGATCTGCTACTACTGTCAAATGGTTGGCGGGAGGGGGGGGGGAAGTTTTTTTATAGGGTCCTTACAACTCTTCTGTAAGTTTGAAAATAAAATTTTATTTAAAGATAATCAGTATTTTTACACTTCTTTAAATCATGTTGAGAGACCTTAGATCAATAACTCCACTCCTCTCCTCGACTGAAATACTATTGTGCAGGGTTTTCATTATATCTTTATTTTTCTTTTAGCCCAACAGACTAAATATTATTGTTCTTTTATACATCAAGTTTTCTATAGATTTTCTCATATGTTTATATTTTCTTTGCTAACAATTACTTCTGGCAGGATGGACCTTCCTTCTGAGATTATTTTTTATTCTCTCAGAAGAAATTCTTTAGAAGTTCTTTTAATGAGAGAGCATCTGTTGATAGCACACACTTTTTTGTTTGCCTGACAATGTTTGTACATAATCTTCATTCTTGAAAGATGTCTTTGCGTGGCATAGAATTCTTGAGTGACAATAATTTTCTTTCAACACTTTGAAAGATATTGTTTCTCAGTCTTCTGGTTTGTATTGTTGCTTTTAAGAAGTATGGGATTCTAATTGTTGTGTCTTTGTAGTTAATTGTTGTTTTTTCCTGGATAGCTTTAAGGTTTTCTACTTTGTCTTTGGTATTCTACAGTTTCACTACAAAATCCATTGGACTTTCTGAATATGATGATTGGTCTTTCATTAATTCTAGAAAACTGTCCATCATTATCTTATTGAATATCGATTCTCCCCATTCTCTCTGTTAGCAATTCTGGAATTCCAATAGGCATTTGTTGGACCTTCACCATCACTCTCCCATGTCTCTTAAACATCTTTTACAGTTTCCATCTTTTGTATTCCTCAAAATTTTGATACTCTCTTATTTTTAATCATATTAAACAATATTACTTTATGTTCTGTATCCGATAATGCCAAAATCTAAAGTCTTTGCAGGGCAGATTCTACAGTTTATTGTTTCAACTAATTTTCAGTTGTGGTAACTTATTCACTCACATTTCAGCCGCTTTTGATTGTTGGCTCCTGTTCTTAGAATAATTATCCATGGCGATTCTTTTGAATTCTTTAAAGTCTAGTCTTCTGACTAGTATTTCCATTTTTTTCTGCCAGACAGCTGAGAGTACTGTTATCTGAGCTACTTTAACTACACGTTCACCTTGTGGTTTTTCAGGCCTGAATCTGGAAGAGTGTGAGCTTCTGATAATAGATCTTTAGGAAAGACATTTTCCCCATTTCTACCCAGACAAATCACCCGGAAATGTGTGTACTGCAATAGCTCCTCACAGCGTAAGCTCTTATTTACCAGTTCACATCCCGAGGGTATTATCCTACAGGGTTTCTATTTGTTTTATGTAAAAAGTCAGAAGTCCTCCAACCCTCTCCCCTCTCATCCTTCTCCCATTTCCAGATGAGGAAGCCTCCCAAGTAGCATGTTATTCTGAAAGGGAAAAAGACCCTAGTAATTACCAAGACTGCATTTTTTTCACCACTTTATGAGGGTAGGCTCTGGAAATATGACTTGATTTGATTTAAAGAAAACAAAATACTGCCCTAGGCACTAATCAAGAAAAATAGGACATGCTTCCCCACGTTCAGCATGAGGTAGTTTCTTTCCTGTTCATTTTCTATAGCAACGTGAATCAGAGTCTAAAGAAAACAAGAACAGCAAAATCACGAACGAGGGAAACACGGCATCTGGTACAAGAGAGCAGGCCATGACAAAGCACTTGCCCCTGAAACCATCAGCAGTTACTGTAATCCCTTCTGCAATTTCTCCCAAATCCCTAGTGTGCTGATAGTTTATTTACACAAAGAAGACTTAAAGGGAAGTTCTTGCTTACTAGATTGCAAGTTCTTTGAGAGTAAGTAGTATATCATATAGCCTTTAATTGACAGGAGACAACATAACACTTGACCATGGGTCTGGTCTCCTGGTTTCCAACTCAAAATTAGTTACTTCCTAGAAATATGATTTTAGGCAAATCTTCTCTAAGCTCAGTTTTTAATCTATAAAATGGAAAAAAATAGCAATAGTTTTGTTATGAGGAGTTCCTAAACTAACTGGGGTACAGTGATTATTGTAGAAAATATTTGGGGGTTCAGAAAAATCTTTCAAGGAAGCAGTGAGCTCTGACCTGAGCCTTGAAAGATGGTGTCCCTTTGGATAGTCAGAAAGGAAGGAAGCAATCTCTTACACAGATGTGCTCGGCTTCCTATTCCAGAGGGGGCAGCAGAGACCCTAAAGCCTCTTCGATTTTAAATTCCTTCCTGATTCATGGAGGTAACACCAAGTACTAGTAGGTTTTACAGTTTCAGACTCTGGGTGCATTGCTCATTCCTGGGGATCAAATCATAGGATCGTAGATCCACCTGGAATAAATGCAGTATATACTAGAGGCCTGGTGCACGAAATTCGTGCACTGGGAGGGGGTCCCTCAGCCTGGCCTGTGCCCTCTTAAAGTCTGGGACCCCTCGGCAGGCAGACATCCTTCTTGTAGTCCGGGATTCCTCTCACAGTCCAGGACCCCTTGCTCCTTACCACCCACCTGCTTGCTGCTCCTTAGTGCTGTAGCAGAGGCGGGAGAGGTTCCCACCACCACCACTGTGATAGCCAGCTGTAAGCCCAGCTTCTGGCTGGGTGGCACTTCCTCTGTGGGAGCACACTGACCACCAGGGGGCAGCTCCTGTGTCAAGTGTCTGCCCCCTGGTGGTCGGTGCACATCATAGCCACCAGTCATTCTGCCAGTCATTCCTCTGTTCAGTCAATTTGCATATTAGGGTTTTATTATATAGGATATATATGTGACTAAACCTCAGATTTTTATCTGAAAACTGGGATAGCACTTACTTACCAGGATTGTTGAAAGGATTAAATAAAACAACCAATGTTAGCTTGCCATACAGAGGAAGGCAGATCCAGCAAAAGTAGGTTTACAGTTGTAAGCAATTTATTTATTCGTGTATTATTATTTATTGAGTATTTTATTGTTTATTATTATTATTATACTTTTGCCCACCTCTGTATATAGTAATGATTGAATAAATATTAATTTTTAACTCTTATTCTTATTAATGTTATACTTTCCCCTAAGTTTCTTTATCAAGTCCTGTGTCTGGAGTGTTGAGAGAGAATCACATGCTGGATCTACCTTCCTCGTCCACCCTTTGCCCTGGAGAAAGAACACATTCCTGATTAAAGGTACATCCTGCGAAGACTGACTGTGAAGGAAGTCCACAATAGACGGAGACAATGCATTCTTGTTCAGAGCAGCCACCAGCAGTGATGACAACGCCCATCAATGGGCTGGGGTCAAAGATCAGCAGTCCCTCTGTCACTTCATTCTTCTTCTGGCTCCCAGTGGAGTTCATAGGAACTCTATCTAAAGTCTAAAATCCAATCAAAGCCCATCCACACAGGCCCAAACCAAGGACACCAAAGGAACAAATTCCTAAGGCAACACAAAACCTTCGCTCATTTTCTGAAATTCACTTTACCATCGTCCCTTTGGTGGTGGTTGAAACCCGGTGCAGCTGCCAGCCAGGTGAGAGACATTGGATGACATTGGTGATTCAAGCCTTAGGGGTGGGAATTACAGATCAGCAGGACAGCTGGATGGACACCCTTGACACCCTTGGGAAGACCAGGGTGAGAGCCACCACCTCCAGGTGGGCATCTGCGGAAGCTTGAAATGCTGAGCCAAATTAAAAATGGGGGATGTGAGTCCAGAGATTGTTTTTGAAAAAGTTCCTTTCTTGTCTCTGCCGCATGGAAAACGGAACAGCAGTGGATGCCCTTCCTGCACTCCTGGAGGCACGTGCCTGACTTCTGTCCTGGAGGCGGCTGGAATCCATCCTTTATGGTGCAGTTCAGCCCTTGAAGCCATTGTCTGCTGGGAGATTGCCCGGATACTGAAAGTGTGCGAGTAATACTTTTCAATTACTGGACACACATTCTGACATGCTATGTGGCCTTCACCAATTTGCTGAACAATCTGTCTTGATAGTACCCACAAAGCAGACTTCTTCATAGTGTGGACAAAGTAATTTCTCTCTTCTGTTGCCTAGGAATTCTTTTGTAGACTCAACCCAGTAACGGGACTATGTAGATCAGCATGTGGGAGAGGGAAGCCCGAGCGGCATCCACTGGAAGAGGGTGGGAATGAAATGCAGACATGTGGACAGGGCCCCAGTAATGAGCCTTGGCTACCAGAAACTTGGCTCAATACATGGAAGGATGTGTGCAGCTCAGGGGAACCCCGAGACGGCATCAGTGTGAGTGACTCTGCTGGGTGGCCTAGCATCCTTACTTTCCACTTACAGTGGTGGGCTAATTTGTGTTGGAAAAGAATCACTTTGCCAATGCTATCCTATTGCCAAGCATTATAGCCAACACTTGAAATATATGGTCTCACTTGATCCCCACAAATCGTATGAGGTTTATATAAATGTCTCTATTTTGCAGATGAGATGATTGATACTGAAGAA
This sequence comes from Corynorhinus townsendii, assembly GCA_026230045.1. NCBI lineage: Eukaryota > Metazoa > Chordata > Mammalia > Chiroptera > Vespertilionidae > Corynorhinus > Corynorhinus townsendii. The sequence continues at coordinate 22,807,844 of JAPDVU010000008.1, read as the reverse complement.
ACTTTGGGAGAAGATGGAATTCAAACACAGGCCTGGGTGAGCTAAATCCCATGCTTTCAATCACATTGCTATCAATCTAGATAAATCAAGGCTGATTTTGCATAAAATCCAACATCTCAGTCCTCTCTACGGAAGCTCAGAGTGGTTCTTCAACAACTGAGCCTGCCACAAGTCCTCAGAAAAAGCAAGGCAGGGCATTTGATGACTTTTTATAGTTCCCTGGATACATAATGGTGTATAATTTTCCTAGTAAATTTCTATAAACCTATATTGCTTCAAGACAAAGTTACTTCTCTCTGTTCTGACCCATCCCATGTCTCATCATCGCCAAAGGATTCCGGTCTAGTCATTTCCCAGATATAGTCACTTCTCTGCCCAGAGACCTCCATTGCCCGTGGTTGTCCCCAAGGCCACAGCCACTCCTAGGTATCCTAAGCTGACCACACCCTGCCTTTCCAGGCTGACTTCCCCTTGCTCCAGGTGCCAGCTGCGAGTTTTCAGCTATGCTCTGTGGATCTCTAAAGCAGCCTGGATTTTAGACCAGAGCAGTGCTGCTTTCAATATTTTGTGGGTTTGCATAGACTCTTACCTTGAGAAGGATTCTGTGGTTTCATAAAGTTTGAAAAGCACTTCTCTCACTCAACCACACCCCAGTGCATTTGCCAATCTCCTGACTCTATATTTCTGCTCAAGCTCGTCCTTCTTTGAAAGCAGATCCCTCCTTCCCAGCCTTCAGGAAAAAAAACCAACCCTACCGACAGTTCGATTGTGGACATCTAGCATCTAGAACCTCAAGACAGTGAATGTCTGTTGTTTAAACCACGCAGTGTGTGGTGGTTTGTTCTGGCAGCCCTACCAAACCAATACAGAAGCCAAGTGTTTGAGGGACCAGAACGCCTCCTGTGCCTGCCTTTCTAGGCCTTCCCTGGTCTCAGTGGTAAGACAGGAGCACTGCTTTTATTTTCTCCCTTTCAAGGGTCTTATCCAGGGGTATTTCTATCTTCACCTGAAGGGTGTGTTAAGGGCCTGGCATGGTGCTAATGCTGGGATACAGCCTGAAATTGCTCATGCCTTTGGTTTTGCCTCCCTCCAGGCTTCCAAGTTCCATAAGCACCAGAACAGTGACTTTCAAATTTTTTAAAATTTTTTACTTTTGCATCTTCACCAGCATCTCTCTGTCTATCTGGGCACACAAGTGTAAGTGCTGAAATAGTAGCCGTGTTTCTCTACTTCCTCGGAATTCTGTGCGATGGCCATCCCTTCTGACCCTCATCATGTATAACTCTTCTTAGTTATGTGTGTGCGCGTGTTTCATCTTTCCCTCTATACTGCAAACTTTCCGAGAGGCAGAATCTCTGGGTAAAGAATACCTAGGACTCAGTTATAAATGCCTACTGAGTGGACAGACAGATGAATGGATAAATGGAGATGGAGGTGGGGGTGCTGGGGATGGGGTTGGGGGTGGAGCCATGGCTAGACACCTAATCTCGGAAACAATAGAGAAGAAAACCTAGTCCAAGAAGGAAAAAGAAGGTGGATCATGATTCTTTGGCTCCTGATTTAAATACACAAAGCTGAGATACACCATTTATTATTACTTACAGCCACAATGTCAGAATCTAATGGATAGAGCCTAAAGATGTATGAGAGAACCTATGGAATATTCATTTTGTTTGTCACTGATACAAAGGGCGCCTAAGAAAAGCCATTCAGATAAATAATAATTATAATCCTATATAATAAAAGCCCAGTGACTGAAATGGCAGAATGACCAGAACAACCAGAGACCAGAACGACCATGGCCCCTTACCCCAGCCGGCTGTCCCCCAGTGAGAGGTTAGGGGTAATCAGGCATGCAGGCAAGCATTTAGGGGTGATCAGGGAGGCAGGTTAGGGGAAAACAGGCAGGCAGGCAGAGTGGTTAGGGGCGATCAGGCAGGCAGAGGCGGTTAGGGGTGATCAGACAGGCAGGCGAGCAGGTAGGGGCCAGTGGTCCCAGATTGCGAGAGGGATGTCCGACTGCTGGTTTAGGCCCAATCCGGATCCCTGCAGGATTGGGCCTAAACCCTCAGTCGGACATCCCCTGAGAGGTCCCGGATTTCGAGAGGGGATACAGGCCAGGCTGAAGGACCCCTCTCTCCCCCGTGCATGAATTCCGTGCACTAGGCCTCTAGTAATAATAATAATAGCTAATGTTTATTTATTTCTTGTTGCAGGGCCAGCCACTATGCTAAGAGTTCATACACATCATTTCATTTAATCCTCCCAACAACCCTTTATGATAGATGATTTTAAAATATAGCTTCATGAGATGTTAAATAAAATACTCAAGGTCTCCAGACAGGAAGTGGTGGAGCTGGGATTACAACCCAGTTGGTACAATGCCAGAGCCTAAGCTCATGACCTCTGCTACAAAGACTCATTTATAAAATCTCCTTGCCAGAAGCAGCCAAAAGCTCCAGTCCTGTTTGCAAGAATGTCCTTTGTGACAAAAATTATTTTGTTATACAATGTGTACTGTTTCCTGTATATCCATCTGTATCCAATTAAAGTAAGATGAGAAGCTATTTTGAAGGGGACACCTTGGTGAGGGTAGAATAGCAACTGTTGCATGAGAAGTTTGGTTGTTCATATCTACTGGTGGTCAATAAATGTTCATTTAATCTAATGCACTCAATTATGCTTGAACAGCCAAAGTTATTTCTGGAGAGCAGTCCTTGGACGCTATTTGCTCTAGTGGTGATTTAAAGCAAAAGGCCAGAATCATCATCATAATTGAGATTGGAATCTGTGGCAATGCAGGGGAAGGAGGAGGAACTTTGAATGGTGTGTTTTGGAGTGACCCTTGCACATTCTCTTCTTCCCTCGAAATTTACTTGTTTATTTAGCAAATATTTTTTGAGTAACAGGTACTCTTCTGACCCCCTCAGGGATACAGTGGTGAAAAACTAGTCAGGATCTCTGTCCGCACTGAGTCTAGAGGTGGAGACACATACTAAACAACAGGTAGCTGTAGTCCTATGCAATGGGGGTGATGCTGGCAGAAATATAGGGTGCTATAGCAGCATGTGGGAGGGGCAACCTACCCAGGCCTAGGATGTCAAGGATGACTTTATAAATTCTAGGGTCTTTGGGTAAAACTTTTGAAGAACTAAATTTTTTTAGGTGAAAATGATATATTATTTCATAAAGCATATAGCTATTAAGTTAAAGATACTTTTATTAAGTTTAAAAGATGGCAAAGGTCTTTAAAATGTCCTCCTGGCAAATGGCTAGTTATTCAAATACGACCAAGGCCACCACTAGGATGTTCACATTTTTATAAATGCCACTGCCTAATGAGGGACTGTGCTGGGAACATTCTCTTCTTCAGCCAAAGGGCTGTTTCCAGAGCCCAGAAATGCTGAGTGCTGGAGAGAGCCTTATGTGTTTATAAATCAGGCCTAAATGTCACCAGGTAGTCTGTTCATTGTTTATATATTTTTAATCACACCTCACAGTTATGGGAGTTACCTGATAGGAGTGCTTCTATACCAACTTTTCCATCCTTGAGTGCAATTTCAGAACAGTAATCCATCAGAAAGGTAAGGAATTAGAACATTTCTTATCTAACACAGAAGTATAGCCACTTCACCACTGAATCTTCCAGGTCCCAAGTGCTAAGAGTTTCAATAATATTACAACCAGATAGTTCAATGCAGTAAACTGTGTTCTTCTCCCAAGGTCCAGCTTTCTGTGTGTCCAGATGCCACCTAGTGGGCTAAATGGTAAACAAAAAATAAAGCTATTACTCTATGAGGAATAGCCCAGCATTTTCTTCCTAAAGTATGAGGTCTGAGTGGCAAACTGTCTTAGTGAAATCTCTAGATTTAAAAAAGCTAACTAACTAACTAACTAACTATCTATAGGTCCAGCTTGAAAGGGGAGAGTATCAGAAAATATCCACAGCAAAGGGATTGGTCTTGAGTTATCGTGGGTGGTAGTAGGAGAAGCTGATGTAAAATAGAAGTAGCCTGCTTTATCTAAGGTGGGTAAGGCTTGGGTAAAATAGGAAAGCCGGACTTCAGAATTCAAAGTAGATAATTTAAAAGAGACATTACGTTTCACAACCTCTCACGGAATTCGGCAGCTTAATGCACCTCTATGTTCACTTGGTGAGAGTTGACGTTCAAAGAACGTTTATTGATTATCTACTGTGCACTTGTTGAGTACTAAGCTGGGGCTGAGACAGAATAATGAGCAAAACTGAAGAGGAACCTGAGGACACAGAGAGGTACTACTTTAGAACATTCTGGGTTTTACCACTTACCCTTTACATTTAGCATTAATTTGATAGTCACTACTTCAGCCATGTTTTCTCTGGTACAATCCTAACAGAACTGATTGTTCTGTTACTAAAGGCCAAAGAGAATTCTGCCAAGATGATTTGAGCTCATTGAGTTTCAAGAATTTCAGGACTCTTAGGGAACTTACTGCATCTATGGCAATAAACCTGTTGAGGCAGTTTTATCTTTCCTTTGACTAGAAATCAAATAAAGTTTACCATCTTGCTGGCATGGGGCATTGGGAGAACTCTGTGCTCATCTGGGGATGGCTGAGTGTTACTCACCTTTCATGGAGTTTGTGAATCATTTCCATAGGGCCCAGACCGCCAGTAGAATGTATGTGGCAATCCAAGCTTTAGTTTTTTTCTCTCTGTGTGTGTGTACGCATGCATGCGTGTGTATGTGCATGTAGACTGGTCTATCTTCGCAGAGCATTATCACCTGCTCAGCAATCTACCTGGCAAGAAGGAGAATTTGGAGATGGAGCCTGGGCAGTACTCTCTCTTGCACGTTCACTCAAGACAAACTGGCAATGACCTTTAAGTCTTCTCCTGCTCTCAGAACCTGGGAGTATGACCTGAGCAACATAATCATTGTATCCAAGAGATTCATGGCTTAAAACAAGTGAAATTTCTGTGGAATGCATTATACAAAGTTGTATCAGTAAATAATAGACATTTATGAGTGTTGGCTACCAGCATACATTTTCTTTGTTTATACCATTCCAGTTTCCTCTCATGTCAGTGACTGAGGAGTGTAATTTCAGGGACTGGCTTATCCTTTACAGATTCTTCTTCTCCCTGCCCCCACCATATGACCAGGGATTAGGCATGGAACCTGAGTTTGGCCAAACAGACATGATATTCTCTCCTGAGACTTGGAATTTTGCACTAGTGACCTGGGTCTAAAGGGAATAATGGAACGGCATTCCTGCTTGGCTGCCTTGGGGACCAGAGGGTTGCTGCATCTCCTGCTCTGCTTCCTGCCTTCTGCTTCTTGAGCTTCCTATTTCCAACGGTCGTCCTCTGGCATCCCTACAATTCTGTGAGCCTCCTGTTAGCCTTCCAGCAACCTCCTGGTGGCTTATGAGTAAATTTCTGTTGTGTGCAACTAAGAACTCTAACTGAAATATCAATATTAAAGCTGAAAATAGCATTAATAATGCAAAGGGCTTGGGCATCAACATCTCTATTGCTAGAATGTAATTTCCAACTTCCATCCCTAGAATAACCATAATTATTATGTTAGCTTTACACTTATTGAGCATTAATTATTAGGCTACTTGCTTTATATACATCACCTCATTTAATTCCTAAAACAATGCTTCTAAAAGAAATACTAACGTCATACTCATTTTAAAGATAAGGAAACTTGCTTAGAATAACCCACCCAAATTTAAGTTAGGAAGTAGCAGAGTCAATACTTAAACCTAAGTCTGGGTCACTTCAAGATTCCTCTACTAGTCTGCCTCTTATTTGGCCTTTCAGATATACACCTAGCGAACACTGGTTCAATGTTTCTTGCAGTAATGAAACCACCACAATAAATCAAATGATAGAAAAAAATGTGTAATGTGTTCACGAATTATGAACGAGCTTTAGGGAAAGACTAGGACTCAGCTCGTGTACTGAGTTGCCGAGCCTGAGCTTTGGAGATCATGTGTTACCGTCAGGAGTCCACGTTCCCCTGTTCTTGGTGCATGAGTTGGGGTGGGAGGGTGGCCCTGATGGCTCAGCTGGGTCTTTCCTGCCTGTTAAATATCTACTGGACCAAACGCTCTCCCAGCTCCTGGCACGTTCATTAGTTACCTGAACATACCTACCTCATCTGTCATCAACACTCAAATGGCCTGAGGGATTTCTCATTTCCACTCCATTTCCAACCCTTTCTAGCATGTACCTCCTACATCTGGAATCAATCCTGACCAGCAGCGAAATGCTGAGCAGTGGCTCCTCTCAGAGCATCCTTTCTCCCGAGGAGTGACAAGAATATGTCGCATATGAATGAGCCATTCTCTTCAGGAGGAAACTGCCCCGGCAGAGGCAGCCTTCCCAAGTTCTAAGTCACTCAGATACCCCCTCTGTCGTTCCTGGGTTAAGCAAAATATTTAGTTTAACATTTTGAGCCATTAGAGCCTCAAACATGCACATATTTTTAAACTAGATTTATTTGAGCTGTAAACTGTGAGAATCCTTTAGTAATACCTCAGCTCATTATCCTTTCATCTGTCTCTGCAGAAAAGAGGTTAGATCCAGTCTTAGAAAACATCTCTGACTTGCAGGTTTCCTGCCGTGGCCCACTCTATGATTTCTGTCTGTCTGTACCCACTCAGGAGAGAAGAGAGTATCAGTTTGCCAATTATAAGGAAGTCAATTACAAGATTTTAATTTTATGCTATTTATTTTTTCCTTTTCTAAGTGGTTTGGAGGCCAAATTTATAGACTTCTAGCATTGCTTTCAGGGGACAATTTTCAGATCCTTGTGAAGGAAAGATAGTTAGTTCAGGGCTTTCTTTCTTCCCTTCCCCTTCCCTTTCTCCTTCCCTTCCTCCTCCTCCTCCTCCTCCTCCTCCTCCTCTTCCTCCTCCTCCTCCTCCTCCTCCTCCTCCTCCTCCTCCTCCTCCTCCTCCTCCTTCTTTGTGAGAGGACTGGAGAGGAAATAGGAAAAGGTGACCTCAGGATACAAAACTCCAGACGTTTTTCTTTGGGAATATCTTCATAAAAACAAATGGCGATGAAAACCCCTTTCTGACAGCCCCCAGGAAAATATGCGTCTGCATATGGAAACTGTCCATCTAGTGATTAACTTGCATTAGTTGAGTAATACAGCGCTTCCTGTCCTGAATTTCAATCACCAACAGCTTTTTTTTTTTTTTAGCTCTAGAGGAAACAATAAGAAAACTCCAAGATGTCCAATATATCTCCAGATATAGCCCTCGGCGCCTGTGGGGAGGTGATCCTCGCTGATAAAGTGAAATATCACTACGAAAAATAGTTACAAAACAAGAGAGAAACATAAGGAGAGGCCATCAGGGAGGTAGGAAGGCAGTTTCCCACAAAAAGAGCCCATGGTTTAAGATAGTGAAGGTTGCGTTTTGTTTGGCTTCCTTTAAGGTCAGTAACTGAACAAGGAAGAATTTGTTAAATAGACTCAGTTGTATACATTTTGAAGTGTCTGCTCTGTGCCAGTCGTCGAGCTGAGTGCCTTCTCCAACATTGTGGTGTCCGCCGTGCCACCCTGAGTGTGCCCTGCGCACTGTGGGGGCTGCGCGTGAACGGCCAGACCCCGCGCTGTCCTTTTCCTCCGACTGCGCCGTGCAATGGTGAAACCCCTGAGAAAACAAATCCAACCTCCAGATCCAGGGAACACAAACAAGGTGAACAGTGAGCTCTTTGAAAAGAAAACTGCTTCCCTGTGTCAGAAAATAAGGGGATAGGGGCCCATGCAGGGAGCCCAGCAAGCAGGGAAGGTGGGCCCTGGGGAGTGTGATATTACACAGGAACATAATGGGGTTGACTGCATACTTGTCTAATTACTGAAGCTATTAAAATCTCTATAATTTAGATTCAGGCAAAAAAAGTAAAAAAGCTCCTATGCACACACATGCTCCTGATTGTATTTTATGAATCCGCTCCTTTTGATTCTAGAAGGATACCATCCTGCTGCGTGCATGTGGCTGCTGAACCTGAGTGACCTTCCTCCCCGGCCCTGCCCCTGCCCCCGACCAGTGTGCTCTGTTACTGTAATAAGCGGTTCGGTTAGATAAGGCGGCGGGTGATAGGATCATCTGTGTTGAAGCCGAATTATAATGCCTCGGTCAACGGATTTAATCTAAACCAAATGCTTTGGGATTCTGAAAGCTCCGGGAGCAGAGAGAATATAAGTTTTATATTTTCCCAAGTTCAAACAGAGAGCAGATAGAGAGATTCCAGAAGCTCAGAGAGTGGCAGCAAGAAAAAAAAAATGTTGTTTTTTCCAAGTTCAACCAAAGGAACAAGTAGGCTATTCTTTGCACTCATCTTTTCCTCCCTCCTTCCTCTTCTGTGCCCTTCCTTTTCTCTTCACACAAAGAAGGGTTATCTAATGTCAGACAGAACTTGATCAAACAAGTACTTAGCCCATAGAAGGTGCTCAGTAAATAAATACTCCCCGCATGAACAAATAGACAGCATGAGTGCAGGGGGTTAGTGCCCATGCTTTCAGCTCCAGGCTTCACCCTGGCCCTTCTTAGTTGTGAGACTGCAGGCAGGTTACTTAACATCAGTGCCTCCGTCTCCAGATCTGCAAAATGGAGCTAGTAACACGTGTGAGGACTACACAGGTTCATGAATGAAAACACTAACAAGGTGCTGGATACATAGCAGGCAACTCCCTAGCTTAGCATTCCTTGCCTCTAGCACCTGTGCTCCTACCTCTTCTGATGACCCTGGGGGTAACCGTGGGGGTGGCGGCTGTGATGGTTAGTTAAAATGATATTCTCCTGGGGTCCCAAGAGAGGAAAATACAAATTCAATAACGTTTCTGACTTACTAACTTTGAGTCTTCTGCTCTCTTCCCCAAGCTCCATAAAAGAGAGCTTCCAAAATAGAAAACTACAATTATTATCTTATGCACGTTATTTTTTATATCACCATTCACTCATTTATTCACTCAACAAATATTTTTCAACAACTATGTGCATTTGAATATCAATATGTCTGAATAGACACATTGATATTTCTTTATCCAGTGTTCTTTCCTTTGTAGCATTTGTCTCTAGTTGTTCCCCTACCTGTTTATCCATTTCCCCTTTTTATTGTGTGCCTTGATGAGGCCAGTTAGTTCCGTGAGAATGAAGACCCTGTCTCCCTCAGCATTATAGCCCTAGCTCCTAGAGCGGTGCCAGCATATCACAGGAATCCCAATATATAAAAACCCTGGGTTGTAATGACCAGTAATGACCAGAGGCTGACCAACCGGAAGTCAGTGCTGGCCCCGCCCCCAAGCAAGCGGATAGGGGCAATCAGGCAGGCAGAGTGGTTAGGGCTGATCAGGTAGGCAGACCAGTGGTTAGGGGTAATCAGATAGGCAGGCAAGTGGTTAGGGGAGATCAGGTAGGCAGATGGCCCCTTGCTGGGCTTGCCCTGCCCCCAAGCAAGCATTAGGGGCAATCAGGCAGGCAGGCAGAGTGCTTAGGGGCGATCAGGTAGGCAGACCAGTGGTTAGGGGTGATCAGGTAGGTAGGTGAGTGGTTAGGGGCAATCAGGTAGGTAGATGACCTCTCGCAGGGCTGGCCCCACCCCCCAGCAAAGAAAGAGGGAGGCCCAGGGTAGCCAAGCCATTGCATCCCAGCCTGTCACCTGCAGAGGGAGGCCACTGGTGGCAGGGGAAGGAGGCCAGCGCTGCACAGATGGCAAGCAGTGACAGTGGTGGGGGTGGGGCCAGCTGCCTGCAGCCGGGGAAAGGAAAGCCCCGATAGGCCCTGATCTCAGGCCAGGCCTAGGGACCCTACCAGAGGGGTCCTGGATTGTGAGAGGGTTCAGGCCAGGCTGAGGGACTCCCCCCTGAGTGCACGAATTTTCGTGCACTGGGCCTCTAGTTCCATAATATGTTACATGGACCAATGATGCCAATTTCCTCTGGGCTTGGGGTACTCCTTTCTTCTCAAGTACTTGAGTAAACCACATTCCTAAAAAAATATGTTATTAGCACCTTTGAAGTAGTGTTTGCTAATGTTCAACTGCAGCATTTGCCTCTCCCACCCTGTTGAGGATCAGAAGTTCCCTTCTCCTTACTTACACGTGTGTCATAACCCCTCCCCTACTGCCCACAAGGCAGCTCTGAGATGTCATAGATTGTACCAGTATGCATGAATGAAAGAAAGCTCAACATTTTGATGCATTAAGGCCTGGGGTGTGATGGTTCCTCTAATTTTAATATGGCATTAAAATTCTGTAACATAAAATATCTTATTTTGAATTCAAAGTCTCTGATCTCTTTCTTCCCCCTGTAATAATACAATGGTACGTACTTCTTTTATATACATTGTATGCCTAATTTTGGAGGCTATTCAATTATTGTTATTCTCTTTTCACAGATGAGAAAATAGATGTCGCATGGGTAGTCAGAAACCCCGCCAGGGCTGAAACTCAGCTCCTCATTTGATATTTTACAAACATTTAATGAGCACCTACTGTGTCCCAGGCACCATGCTGGGCTCTGGGAACAAAGCAGAGAACAGATTGAACAGCCCTGGAGGGTGTCTTTGGCTCCCAGCTGAGTGTCCTTCCTAATATTAGGACTCTAGCCAAGGACAGTGACATTAAATTATAATCCAATATATTTTTCATATAAAATTACAGTTTGAAGGAGATTTCAAAACAGTACCTTAAAGGGAGTTAAAAAAAAAAAGCATTTTAACATCATTTCTGACTGGTAGTACAGTAAGCTTTGACTAAATTAACTGAAGTACAGTTGTAACATGACTTGCAATGAAATGATCAGCAAGTTCCCAGAACATGTGGAAACATCGCCACCTTATATAAAAGGTAAGTGCACTAAAGTAGAGCAGTGGAGACAGCGGGGGGGTTTCCAAGCCAACAGGTCTTCTAGGGCCAGTAGCACTGACTCCCGGGCAGGCAACGGTGTCTTCGGCCACTCCTCTGCTGATCTGCCCGGCTGCCGCTCCTCCATTATTCTCCTGACAGGCAGCAGGGAAACAACACTATTCCCTTCTGCCTGTAAGAGTAGCAAGTAAAACAGCTTTGTGATGGTAAGAAATGTCAACTTCATTAGCTTTTTTCTTCAGGTAATAAGTGCTTTCTCCAAGGAATGCCCAAAGTTAACAACACTGAAGAAGCTTATATTTCCTTTTTTTTCTCACTTAAGACTCATAGATGCAAAAATCACAGTCAAAGGTGATAAGAAATCATCATGGTTTATTGTTTTTTAATGTAACAACATAACATATTACCACAGTGAAAGTTAGAATCTGTTTCATTGGACATGTATTTTGAACTCTTCCATTGAAAAATTCAGATCCTATATCCCCCGAACCGTAAAGATTATGGAACTCAGAAATATCTTCTCTTATATCAGGAGTTCTTTTTTTTTTAAATAACTTTTTAAAAAATGTGTTTATTGACTTCAGAGAGGAAGGGAGAGAGAGAGAGAGAGATAGAAACATCAATGATAGAAAGAATCATTGATTGGCTGCCTCTTGCACGTCCCCTCCCTTCACTGGGGGGGATCAAGCCAACAACCTAGGCATGTGCCCTTGACCAGAATCGAACCTGGGACCCTTCAGTCTGCAGGCCAACACTCTATCCACTGAGCCAAACCAGCTAGGGCACCAGGAGTTCTTTAGTTGGAGTTTGCACATGTTTTTCAGGTAGACCTGTGAGCCTCATGCAATGGTATGAAAGAAACATTTTTTTGTAGGTCCATTTTGTGTTTATGGCTTTTCAAAAGATTCTCAAAGGGGTATATGAACCAGAATAGTTTGAGAACTCCTTACAACAATCTATTGAGGTTTTGAATGTTGTCAATTCATTTACAAGGAATTTCACATAATTTTTAAGTGTTTCTTTCAACTTGCCATTTGAAACCAAAATGTACAGTTATCAAAGATATATTTCAAGAATATCGGAGGCCTGGTTGACCCATGACATTTATTTCATTTGCACAGTTTGGAGAAGTGTTTCCAGCCTCTGAAAATCAGAAAGGACTATCCAACTAGTATAACTCCATTTCATTTGACTCTGAGGGTCTCAGTTCCTGCACAACTGATTGAAATGAAATTCTATCAAGTAGATCCACTGTGCCTGTTGCACAGTTGTAATGCCAGTCTGTGGTCCACAAGAGTGAAAGATGGCTGAGCGTCATCTTCCCATCATGTTGCTCTGGCAGGAGGACTCCTGGGCATTATCGCTGGGCCCTTGTGGGCACAGCCCTGTCCCTTGATGTACTTACCTTCTGGTTGGGGAGACAAGATATGCTCAATATACGTGTAATCCCTCCCACCCCAATTGGCCACTCTATAGACTGTAAAAACTGGAGAATGTACACAGGAGTTTACTTGAATATAAAATATCTGTGGCAAACACTGTCCTTAATTATGATGTGTCTTATTAGAAATTTATAGATAATTTATAGATGATTTATCAGTGTTAATAATTCTTCAAAATCTGCCCATGAAAAAGCCAGTCATTTAAAATATTTAAAAAAAAATGTTTTTATTGATTTTCAGAGAGAGGAAAAGAGAGGAAGAGAGAAATAGAAACACCAATGATGAGAGAGAGTCATTGATCAGCTGCTTCCTGCACACCCCTACTGGGGATTGAGCCTGCAACCCGGGCATGTGCCCTGACCAGGAATCGAACTGTGACCTCCTGGTTCATGGGTCAATGCTCAGCCACTGACCCATACCTGCTGGGCTAGTCATTTCAAATGATACATTTTAGGACTAAATTTTTAAATAAATGACCCAGATTTCTTTTATAGAAGTGGATTTTCCTAAATTCAGAGTGTTCTGCAATCTAAATAATAGGCTTTTCTGTCACAGTCTTCTGTTTACAGATAGGTGAAGAAAGTTTTCTTTCCTGTAAGAGAGAAAGGGAGAGAAAGAAAATATTTTTACACACACTAATTTATATACATATCCATGAGGTTCAGTAGAAGTTGCTATTTTTAAAATATCAGAATAGGTGGATTAAAACTTGATAAGGTTTGTAAAATTTATAGAGGCATCCCTTTCAAGGCCTGATGTGAGTTATGAAATCTAATTTTGTTTTCATGGCTCTGTGATAAAATTTTATCAATGTTATAAAAGGGGTCTTTACTAAGACTGACCGGAAATCAGAACTATCTGGCCAGGCAATAAAAACACATTCCTTAGCTGCAAAGTGTCTGACAAGCAAGGTTTACCTGAAATTGATCGATAAGTCTTCCTTTTACAGTTGAGTGCATTCACTTTGCCTCATAGGATAATAGTTTTCTTTTTAATGGTTTTTCCATTAATATCAGACTCCAGTGTTAGTAAGAAACATGAAAGACATAAAAGGGAGAGAGACATGCCTTCCAGAAAGAACGCTGTGATCTTTCAGGTAGAGCATTGGTGCTCACGTGAAGTGCATGTGCGGGTGAGGGTTGGGACTTTTGCTGCTGACTGTTATGAATTGAAAAGTGCTTTCCCTCCCCCACCGTATTCACTGCCCCTCCCCGCTCCCCTCCCCAGCTCAACTCCCATAGCATCTTAGACTGTGATCTTATTTGCAAATAGGATCACTGCAAATATAATTAGTGAAGATGAGGTCATCCTGGACTCGGGTGGGCCCTTAATCCAATATGACTGTGTCCTTATAAAAGAGGGAAAATTTGGACACAGACAGGCACATAGGGAGAATGACATGTAGAAATGAAGGCAGAGATCGGGTGATGGTTCCACAAGCCAAGGGATGCCAAACATTGCCGGCAAACCACCTGAAGCTGGGGCGGAGGCATGGAGCAGCCTTCCCTCACCCCCTTCGGAAGGAACCAGCCCTGCTGGCACTTTGATCTTGGACTTCCAGCCTCCAGAACTGGGAGACAATGAGTTTCTGTTGTTTAAGCCTCTGGTTTGTGGTCCTTTGTTGCCAGAGCCTTAGCAACTAATATATGGATTAATACAGCCATTGGGGTAAGAAATGAGACCCCTCATAGCTTGCTGGGTCCTAATGAGCTGGCCAGGGCCTCACCCGTGCCCTTGGCAGTGCTCCTCCTACCTCAGATTGAGCATCCAAGTGCACATCACTTTGCCTAACTTAGCCATCATCGGGTAAATCTCCCACGCCAGCAGCGACTAGACCATACAACTATTCCTTGAAGGCACCAGTGAATTCAGTTTTAGAATGACCAGGGACCATGCCTGAAATTTCTACAGCACTGAATAATGGAAAAAGCACAGGCTTTGAGGTTAGGCAGACCTGGGCTCAAATACCAGCCCTGCCACTTATTGGTTGGTGGCAAGATATTTCACCCCTCAGAAGCGCAGTTTCATCATTTGTGAAATGTGAAAGTGGAAGTAGAAAACAGATCTCCTTCTGAGGGTGGTCCTGAGTATGGAATGAAACAGTGGAGAAGGCCAACATGGGTTCTGGTGTGTGTAGACACTCAGCAGCATTAGTGCCCTTTCCCTTCCATGTTTCTGATGTGATCCTCACACCGAAGGACTTGCCCAGCAGGGCAGGAGGCAAGACCCAATTCAGGGCTTTCGCACCAAGCCCGGAGTCTTTCCCTGGGAGGAACCACTCCAGGCCTGGGCCACCACTAAGCTGTGCCAGTCCCTCTGTCACTCTGATAAGATTTAAAGTGGGTTTCTGAGGGTCGAGAGGATCTGGATGCAGGTCCTAGTGAACACCTGTAGAAAGGCCCTACCAGGCAGAGAGATAGCCTTCCCAAGGTCACCTGGGGGGCTTGTAGTCCAATTGAATCTCACTACTGAATCAGAATCAGACTTTTAAAATTGGGTGGGACATTTTAGAGAAGAGGAAGCAGGAGCTTAGATGGGGCTCCATCCACATAGCATCGAGTTGAATGATCTCATAAACCACAGTCTAATGTTCCTTCCATTCTATTATGGACCCTGTAGCTACAGTGTCTGCTCAGGAATGGAAGAACCAGAATAGGCTCAAGGATAGGTAAAGTATTCTCAGAATAAACCTTTGTCATTGAAATGTGGCTTTAGTGGAATCAAGGTGCCTCCCAGCTCTGTGATGCTGAGAGCAAGACCAGGTAAAGGTGGACTTCAAGATGGTGCTGCAACAGTAATGTAGTGAAGGGGTGGGCACATCAGTGCTCTTTCACACCTACTCTCAGGGGTGGTGCGTTTTGCTCATCTCAGCCCCAGCTGCTCTTTAAGCAGCTCATGGCAGTTTCCGAGTAGGTGGAGGGGGTGAGGAGCAGTGACTCGTGTTTGGAAATGTCCTAAATTGGCTGACTCCCATTTACATGCTGTTTCTGGCAACAGAGATCAGTCTGGGTCATGTCCATGTCACTGAGTAAATATGCTGAAAATTATTACTATTTCAGACAAATGTTTAACTCTTCTCAGATTATCTATGATACCCCAGGCTAGAGTCACAGCAATCTAACCTGGGAGTGAGTTTATTTTACTTGATGATTTATGGAATGAGAATTCTGGGTGCTCTGTGGGACTAATTTAATATGAAACATTCAGATGTCTGTCTTATAATGCCATTCATCTTGTCTTAGCCTGCCTGCACCAGGGGGCATGTGGTTCAGAGAGCAGGCTCTCCCGTCTCAGCCACAAATCATCACACTGTGAAAGGGGGTGACATGTCTTCCCTTCCAAGCCCGGCTGCCTGCAGCAGAGAGGCAGCCAGTAGTTAAGGGTCCATCTGGGCACTGATGAGAGAAGAATGTTCTCTACTCTATCAGGCCTTAGGAGTGTTTTGAAAGTTACAACTAGCAAAGAAGGGATCATAGTCAACATTGCTTTAGTTTGCCATGTGATAAAGGAAGTTCAGTCAGTCTCTACTGCCCTGTCAACAAGTGCAAGACTTGTTTTATAACAAACTTGTGTAATAGTCTGCGGATTGATGTGATGATGCATGCCTTAGCTCGGGCTGCTGTAACAGTACCATAGGCTTTCAAGCAACAGAAACTTATTTCTCACAGGTCTGGAGCCCGGAAGTCTGTGATCAGGGTGCCAGCTTGGTTAGGTTGTGGTGAGAGTCCTCTTCTGGGTTGCAGACTGCTGACTTCTCCCTGTATCCTCACATGGCAGAGAGCAGAGCAGAGGAAGGAAGCTCTCTTATAAGGGCACTAATTCTATTCATGAGGGCTCCATCCTTATGACTTCATCTAATCCTAATTACTTCCGAAAGATCCCACCTCCTAATGCCATCACATCGGGGCATAGAATTTCAACACACGAGTTTCGGAGGAACAAAATATTCAGTCCATCATAATACATGTGATGAGGTAAATGGAGTGAATATGTCTCCATAACTTGCCAACCTGAGTGTGCTTAATTTAATATGAAAGGTCTAGTCCCGCTTTTGTATTAGTCCCCTTTGATGGCTCCCCACTGCACTTAAAAAAAGAAAATTTCAGCCCAGCCAGCGTGGCTCAATAGTTGAGCGTCGACTTATGAATCAGTGTTGGGGGGGTGGGGGGGAGGGTCACAGTTTGATTCCTGGTCAGTGCACATGCCCAGGTTGCAAGCTCAATCTCAGTGTGGGTATGAGGGAGGCAATCGATTAGATGCTCTCTAATCATTGATTTTCTATTTCTCTCTCTCCTTCTCCTTTCCTCTCTGAAATCAATAAAAATATTTTTTAAAGGGTAAAATAACAATTCAAACTCCTTAGTGTGACTGATGCCCTCTAGAATCGGTGTGTGCCCACCCGTCCCTTGCTTCATGTCCGTTACACCAACATTCAAGACCTCTTCACTGTCCACGTAGCCACACCACTATTGCATACACCTTGGCATGCCCAGCATTCAGAATAGTGAGTGCCTGGCTATATTTATATAAGAATTAGTTCCTTGAAAACTCATTTTCTGTCTTCTAAGGAAAGTATCTCCCAACCTATATGGATTCCATTTATGGGGCAAGAGAACTACTTTGAAAATTAATTTTTCTAAGAGTATTTGTTAAGAAATGAAATAATTTCACAGTTTTCGATGAGCCTGCCAGGACTTAGAGCAAGCACAAGGAGGTTTAGCCTCCCCGCAGCGAGAAGCTCCTACAGTGGAGAAAGGGTCACTTTGGCAAATAGGACCCCTCCCTGTCCCTGTTCTAAAGCTTTTCCTGTTCGTGCAATAAGAATGCCTAAGAAAACTCCAGGAAGCTGGCTATTGCTCCCACCCTCAAAATGACTCTGCTCCTTTATAAATGTATCCTAACTCTGACATTATTCTTATGACCTTTAAGATTTCATCGGCACCGAAGGCAGCTTAATTAACATGGGAAACTCAGCACCTCAACTCATTTGATTTGCTTCCAATGTCTGGGCCTGGTTATAATCTCTGGGTGGGTGGTCTGGACACGAGGACATTTCAAGGAAATGGTGATGACTAAACGTGAGGACATTTAGACTCAGACTCTTACACCAAGAAGCAAGTGCTTGCCTCCATAACCTCTGAACATGAGAATAACAGTGTCCATAGGGCTCTTGAAACCATACTTAGTGCTTGGGCCATGCCCAGCTGGCGGGCACAGAACTCCTGGGTGGGCTTCTCAAGTGTGGTCAGCTATTGCTCTCTGTTCCAGAGGCTCGTTGAATGCAGACGCCCTGCCCCACCTCCGAATAAGAATCTCTGCTTTTGAGTCTGGGACTCTGTTTTATCACACCTGTGCATACATTAAACTTTGAGAAGCATGTGAAGGAAGCATTCTTGCTGACCCACGAATGGCTCAGGGAGGATTGTTTTTAAGATAAAGATGGGATTTAAAGGTTCTTAGAAGAGAAAAGCAAGGAAGACTGAAGAGAGAAGGTCAAAAGGCAAGGAGAAAGAGGACAGGAAGGGAGAGAGGGCGTGATAGAAATCTAAAAAGCAACATAATAAAATCTTATGCTTTGCAGGGTGCTAACACTGGCATTTCTTGGGGTTCCTCCTCTCCTCCATTCCTCTCCAACTCAGTCTGCAGGCTTATTTAAGGAGAGTGTGCCTTTAGGCACCTTCCTTTAAAACAGTTGCCAGTGGTGGCACCTAGAGATGACTGGCAGCTGCCCCAGTTGGTCTGACAGCTGACATTATTGACCATCCTCACCCAGGCTAACACACCAATAGTAATTCCTAAGTTGGACACACTAGGACTGATAAGTCAGGACCTAATGGAGCCAGCAGCTGACTGCACCTGGTATCTAGCCATAAACCAGCACAGGATACCGCAGATAATGAGTGATGGCACGTGCGATTCAGCATCACCATTTTCCTTGCAGTATAAATACAATTTCCTGTCTCCTTTCTCCCTCCCTCCCCCGACCCAGTTGCACCATGGACGTAAGCACTTCCTCACTCTTCATATATTTCCATTTGCACATATGGTGCAGGGTGACAGCCTATGGATAGTCGTGTCACATCACAGACGGGAAGAATTAGAAAATATGAGCTGGCAGCAGGCACCCATTGAACACCCACAGTCCGCGGCCGGTCCACTTACTTTCATCAGCCCGCTCCTGAGTGGTTTTTGTTCATCTTGCTCTGCAGTTGCTTCTGGCCAAGCAGCCCCAACCCTGCCATTTATGCCGAATTCTAGTTTATTGTGCTGAGAACAAAACGGCTGCTCGTTCTTTCTGCTCACCTAGAGGAGGGGTTGAGATGTGCTCAGAGGCAGGCGGGAACTGCAGACGCTGGTGTAATAAAAACAACCGAGAAGCGCCACTGGGTCCAAATTCCACTTAACCCGGGACATTTACATGGGGTTTTGTAATGTCCTTAAATAACGGAGACTTGTAGGTTTTGATTGCTCTCTTCCAAATGATGCCAGGAAAAATATGCTGCCTTGGTCAATCGCAAATCTCAATGGCACTCAGCACACCTGGGCTATTATTAAAGGTTAGCCCCCAAATGCTGCAACAGCAATTGGCCCCAATTTCTAAGTGATTCTCTCTTAAAAGAGAACAGGTGTATCTTTACCTTTTGTTTTTCTTTCTTTGTTTGTTTTGTTCTCTTGACCCACAAACAAATATTTAGTTTATATGAACAGTCAAGAAAAATAAAGAGGAAATTCAAGGTTATTGCTTTAAGAAACTACCTCTGCATGTTGAATCATTACTGATGTGTCCTATTTTATAAAGCTGATATAAGCACCCAGATAAAGTGATCCTTATTTATAAATGCTGTTGGTTAATCTCAGAACGCCTGCCAAAAGGCACATTGCTTTTAGTTCACTTGCATAGAAACATACAACTTCACTCCAACACTTCATCAGGCAACCAAACCTAGAGTAGGGCAGAAACATCTAGAAAAGTCCTTCCCTCCAGGACAATCACCATTGCTGACCTACTTGGTCATCACATCTGGATCACCTTAAGGGTGTTTGTGAACCAGCAGGAAATACATTTCTGGAGAAAGCCATAGACTTGAGGATAGTTGCTATAGTATTTAATAATAAATGGTTTCCAGTTGATAGAAAAATATTGAAATGTGACTTATACATATGAGGCTGATTCAAATTCGATAAACATGGCCCCAAAGGAAATTACTGGGTTTATTAAAAGCCTAGGAGGGCTGAACAGAATTGCAATCATCTTATCCTAGAGACCTTGCTGATGGTGGGGTAACTGCTCCCCAGTCCACCTTCCAGCCAACCAAAGAGAAAGGCCAGTAATAAGGAAAGAGCAGGGCTGGCCTTAGGTCTAAGCTAGACAAGCATCGTCAACGAAGCCAGTGTCGCTGGTGAAATGTGATGTGTTGATGACTGTTATATTACATCTAAAATCCCATTTACTAGTAATAGGAAAGTTCAGTGCAGAGTCTTGCCTTATGTCTCCCAGTACTTGATTCGCATTGTGTGATATTACCAATTTTCGCTTTAGGAGTATTCATGTGCCACAGTGAAGACTTCACAGGAATTTGCACATTTTATTCAGGCTGAAATTATGCCATTTTCATTGCAAATCAACTTATCTGTGGCAGCAAAATGATAGGTACTTTTGCTCCTAGAGAAATGCCTTTGTTTTCAAGATATTTTGGAAAAATATAAAATGCTCTGTGTCTATGGGGATTGTGATCCTGTCATTCTAAGGAGAGGCTTAGCAGGTTAAGAATCCTGTTGGTTTTATGCTATACACCTGAAGTTAATACGAAATAATATGGAATATAAACTGTAGTTGAAAAAATTTAAATTAATAAAAATAAAAGAATCTTGTTAGCCTACTTTATAACTGGGAGCTCATTCCTTAAGCCTTATTGTTTGAACTTTCTTGTTTTTTTTTGTTTTGTTGTTGTTTAAAAAAGAAAAAGAACAAAACAAAATGCAACATTTTCCTTCTATGCACCACAAAGCTGTTCTGGAATGCCTTCACATCTCTAACATCTACTGTACGTAGAGAAAATGTCTGCAAAAGGGCAAATTGCTGTGGAGGTAACACGTGAAATTTCACCTCACCGTGCTCTGCCTTTAGCAGGGTTGGAGGCGGCAGCAATTTATTCGTGCAGCCCCACTGACTTGAAGACAGGGAGTAAATACTGGGCCTTCTGCAGTGGTTACCCAGAGCCCCCTTCAGTAGCGATGATCTACTGCCTCCCTGCATCACATTAAAGTGGTGGATGGAGGAGTGAGCCCAGCTGAGCCATTCTGTACACACCTAGCCAGGTTGCAATTTGTATTCAGACAGAGTTGTGAGTGGCTTTCAGAGGAAGAGAGCGAAAAAGAGCATTTCTCTGGACATGTTCCACCCACACCGGAAACCAAACTCTGATTTGTCACTGCTATTTTTAAAAAATGATTCTTTCATTAACGCAGGAAGAAACTGACACCTAAGATTGCTAAGAATTTTCCTTGACTCCGCTATTAAAAAAAAAAAAATCATTACATGATTTTTTTCTTCCATTTGTGCATGTACCCTCTCCCAGGGTTTCTCTATCGAGGACACAGCGCATGACTTTTGGTTACTGAGCTTATGCCCGCAATTATGCAACTTCACTCTTGTGCACAACATTTTCCCCAAACCCAGGGGAAAATGGAGGAGGAAAAATCGACTCACGTGGCATTTGGTGGCTACCAGCCATTTCCTTTTCATTCAGTAAATACAGGATTTTAACATGGAGATTTGGAAAATACGGTGGCTGAGCCAGAAAAATGTCAGTCTGGGTCAAATTTAATGGTAGGTGGTCAAAGAGTCTATTTTATTATTTAAGTATAAATATAACTTGATACCACTAAGCTATTTTTCAATAGTAACTAGTAGTCTTCTTTTTTTCCTGGAAGAAAATATACTTAACATAGTTATTTTACTGGCATTACTTTGTCTAGTTCTGCTCCCTTTCCAGGAACAGGTTTGAGGAATCAAATGCTGCTCTACATAAAATGTGAAGGTAATAGCTTTTTAAAGAGACAGCATGAAATTAAAAAGGATGGAGGGGGAGGGGTGGGAAGAGATTAGCCAGAGAACTTCTATGCATACATGTGTAACCCGTGGACATAGACAATAATGCAGCGAAGGCCTGAGGGAGAGGGTACGGAGGTGCAGGGTATGAATGGGGAAAAAAGGGAACATCTGTAATACTTTCAACAATAAAGATAAAAAAAAAAAAAAAAAGGGAGGGGGGGAATGGCCCTGATTGGGTGGTTCAGTTGATTGTAGTGTCAACCCTATACCAAAAGGTTATGCATTTGATTCCGGGTCAGGACACACACCTAGGTTGTAGGTTCCATCCCTGGTCCAGGCACCTACAGGAGGCAACCAATTCATGTTTCTCTCTCACATCAATCTCTCTCTCTCTCTCTCTCTGTCTCTCAAAATCAATAAAAACATATCCTTGGGTAAGGATTAAAAAAAAATTTAAAAGGATGAATAATAAGCACATCAAGGCAAGTATATTAGTACACATATACAGGCTATACAGGCAAAATACAGCACAACATATGATGGCTCTGCTAGAAATCAAGTCGATGTACCAGAGACTGCAGCTTCGCAGGTGGAGACACCACGATGTCCGTGGCTTCAGGGCCCTGCTGCCTTCGGATTCTGGCATAATTGGCTCTGACCTCCATCAGTTGTTTTAACTCTGTTAAAAAATATTTTGAGATGCAAGTCAAGCCATTTATGGAAAATCGTTAAAACTCCAGGGTAATGAGACACTGAAGTTTCCTCAGAAATCCTCAACTCCATGCCGAACTCTCACTACACACTTGACTTGCTTATCATATCAGATATGTGTTAACATTCTTGGGATTTCTACCGAATGGCAGTTGCTGGAGAGGGCTTCTTTCCAGGCATGTTATAAAGCCTGAATTGAAAGCTAACCTAGGAGTGGTCTAAAAATTGAATCCACTGAGAAGATGGTAAACACAGCAGTGAGAACAGTGTTCAGATCTCATGACCAATGGCATAAAGCACTCTTTTAATTTTGTCAGGGGTATGTATGAAAGAAACCATTCTAATGGCATCTGATTTGTTTTGCCAAAAACCCAATGTGATTTTTTGATGACTAACTTCCACGTGCTAAATGTTTTTACATTATAGTACACAAAATAAGTTATTATAAAGTATTTAGTTTTGAAACTCCTAGGCTGTCTTATTTTCTACTACACATAAGCCAAGAAGCCACAGAAAAACTGAGTGAAGTTATTAATTAAATGTCCCTTCATAAGTATATAAATGCTAATAGCCTTTCTCTCTCTTTTAAGACATTCTGAATATTTAGATTTCTAAAAATAATTATTTCTAACTTAATTCTTTCAGAAAAAAAAAAAAACAATGAGATGGCACTCATATAGTAAACTAAGTTTCTAAAGTGCAATTAAATTAAAAGTCTGTTATCAATCAGATTTTTTAGAACACGTATCACTTACTGGAAAGAATTCAGACAATTGCAGAAAACCACTAACCATACACAGGTACTATGGGGACCCACTTTCATAAAAAAGAATCAATATTCACATCATAGTAAATCACGTGCTTACAAGATTGAAGATGCAAAAACAAACTTTGGTCCACACAACCTAGTCACAGGTTCACAGAGCCAACAGGGAGGGAAATGGTAGGGAGAGTGATATTTGCATTTCCAATTTTCTCTCTTCCCTTCATAGTTTTTATTGGTAACGAGCCTGCCTCTGGGAAAGCAGCCTACATTTCTCACTGTATTTTGGATACCCTTTGACTAGGTTGATTGCAGCATTCTTAGCTTTATTTATCAGAAAGGTCCAATGAACATAGTGAGGCCAGGAGGCTGAGGTCCAGACGACAGAAGGCCAACCTAAGAGTATGAAAGATTAAGCATACCAGTAAATAATGAAGGGATCCAGCAAGTACCTCCTACTATTCAATTGTGTTGTAATCTTTCAAGTGTGTTCACATACTTAGAGTAAAAATTCTTTCAGGAAAGGAACCCTGAAGGGTTTCTTTTATAGGCTATGTACTTTGGGAACACACAAAGCTGTCAACTAATACCAATGATAAGAGCCCCAATGATTGGCATAATCTTCCAAGGAACCACATCATGAGGGTCTGCAGGAGCTGGGGTGTTGGGTAATGGTAAGTGTCAGGGACAATGGAATACAAAGAATACAAGATTGGAGCCTCTTCCTTTATATAGGAAGGTGCTAGAGGAATAGTTGTAGCACTCCCCCAAAACAGTTCTGGTCAACCCAATAAATTCCTGTTTCCCTACTTTTTAGTCTTCATTCCTATGCTGTTGTCCCTTCTTGACTAAATGTAAAGAACTGTTTGAGAAGTTTTTGGTTTACAGACCTTATATATAACATAGTAATAATCATCTTATGGTGACTTTTTAAAAGAAACAATCTAGCTTTATTACTTTAGAAAACCAGATAATTCACTTCCTAATCTTTTAATTTCTTTAGAGTGATAGCAATGCTCTTCAGGATTTCCTAAAAATGATGTCGTTGTTGATCTATGCTTACCTACCAAAAAGAGCTTTAAATTCCTCAGGATAAATAAGATAAAGGACAACAGTTGGTTTAAAAACAAATACATGTTCTTTTCCACTATTATTTATCAAAGAAAATTATCAGAAAACAGACAAAATAATAAAATGAGTATCTATTTACTTATGACTAAAGAAAGGAAATCTACCCAGCTGGCGTGGCTTGGTGGTTGAGCATTGACCTATGAACCAGGAGGTCATGGTTTGATTCCAATTGGGACACACACCCAGGTTGCGGACTCAATCCCCAGTGTGGGCTGTGCAGGAGGTAGCTGATCAATGATTCTCTCTCATCATTGATGCTTCTTTCTATCTCTCTCCCCACTCCCTTCCTCTCTGAAATAAAATATATATATATATATTTTTTTTTAAAAAGAAAGGAAATCTGCAAACCAAATATAGTTGTTATTCATCAAACACTAAATTTTAAATAATTTGAAAAGTAGGAAGACAGTGGAACCTCACTTTCCTGAGGGTTCATGCTAAGGAAATACCTTCAAATTAGGCCCTTTAGAATTCCTGCAAATAAGCCCTTGGATAAGGCACAAGCCTAACATAATTTTGATTTTTGTTTAACTTTGAATTCTTTAGAGCAAACAGTGTCATAAGTTTATACATTTAACTTTAGCAACATGGAATAGAACAGTGTGGAGGAGGAGTTCTTGGAAGAAAATACTGAATAATTTAATTCTTTGGAAACTCAATGGAAATTGTAACCATACCTTTTTGGGTTACGAAGCCATGTCCTGTGGATACACAGATGACCATGTCTCGCTCTATTTGGTCCCAGGACAGAATTGGCTCTCCCCCGGGAGTGTACAGGGTGCTGGCTGGGCGGGCCATCTTCAGACGAGCTGAGCAGTCATCCAGCAGCTGAAACACCAAAGTACACACTTAGCATTGGAAGGTGGATTGTCACAACATAATTAAGTATTAAAGGTTCAACTCTTTTAAGAGAACTAGTGTCCTGATTTGAACACTCCTTTTACTTATAATTGTTAGAAAGGGATATAAAAGGAGATGGGAGAAAGACATAAGAAGTTTACTTAAGTGCTTGAACAGTGAGGAACGTCAGGGCTACTGGAGAAGAATCCAGAATAAATTAAACTTGAACAATCATCAAAAAAAGTAGAAGAAAAATTTCCTGTCCCAAACAGGCCATGTCTTCAGATCAAATAGGTTAATGCAGGATAAGTCAAAGTTAATAAGTCAAAGTTAATTTAAATATAACTGGGTGGAAAGTAGGAATTTCAGACATGGGGGAAAATTGAGATATGTTTAGAACTGTTTCCTGCGACAATGAATACCTAAGAAAATAAAGCAGAGTCTGTGCAGTTTTTAGGGGAAAAGGTTCTTAACAAAATTTCAATATCCTGCTAAATTATTACTTTTGGCTATAGGAAACAAAAGATATTCTCATATACACAAAAAGTCAAAACCATATTACATCATTTCAGATTAAGAACTGAATGAAGTAAATTCCTTCACTATGGGAAAGCCATAACAACTAATATTAGTCAGTAAGATAACTAGAACACAGTTTGACTTCTACAAAAATAGGCAGAAAAATAAACAAACTAAACATTTTAAAGTTTTCATAGAAAAGTAAATATGTAAAACATCACCAAAAAGGGACATGGACAAGGAAAAGAAAAGCTAAACAATTCTAATTAACGATTTACATAAATGTGTTCATTGGAGTATGCTTTTTAAAAAAAATAAATCTTTATTGTTCAGATTATTACAATTGTTCCTCTTTTTTCCCCTCATATCTCCCCTCCACCCGGTTCCCACCCCACCCTCTGCCCTTACCTCCCCTGCACTGTCCTCATCTATAGGTGTAAGATTTTTATCCAATCTCTTCCCACACCTTTCACACTCCCTTTCCCCCTAGAATTGTCAGTCCACTCCTTTCTATGCCCTTGATTCTATTATATTCACCAGTTTCTTCTGTTCATCAGATTTTTTTTATTCACTTGATTTTTAGATTCACTTGTTGATAGATATGTATTTGTTGTCACTTTGTTGTTCATAATTTTTATCCTTACCTTTTTCTTCTTCCTCCTCTTCTTAAAAAATACCCTTCAGCATTTCATATAATACTGGTTTGGTGGTGATGAACTTCTTTAGCTTTTTCTTATCTGTGAAGCTCTTTATCTGACCTTAAGTTCTGAATGATAGCTTTGCTGGGTGGAGTAATCTTGGTTGTAGGTTCTTGCTATTCATCACTTTGAATATTCCTTGCCACTCCCGTCTGGACTGCATAGTTTCTGTTGATAAATCAGCTGACAATTGTATGGGTGCTCCCTTGTAGGTAACTAAGTGTTTTTCTCTTGCTGCTTTTAATATTTTCTCTTTGTCTTTTGCGCTTGGCATTTTGATTATGATGTGTCTTGGTGTGGTCCTCTTTGGATTCCTTTTGTTTGGGGTTCTGTGTGCTTCCTGGACTTGTAAGTCTATTTCTTTCACCAGGTGGGGGAAGTTTTCTGTCATTATTTCTTCAAATAGGTTTTCAGTATCTTGCTCTCTCTCTTCTTCCGGCACCCCCATAATTCTCATGTTGGTAGGCTTGAAGTTGTCCCAGAGGCTCCTTACACTATCTTCATATTTTTTGATTCTTTTTTCTTTTTGCTTTTCCAGTTGGGTGTTTTTTGCTTCTTCGTATTTCAAATCTTTGACTTGATTCTGCTCTTGGATCTCTGTATATTATTTTTTATTTCAGTCAGTGTATGCTTAATTTCTAGTTGATCCTTTTTCATATCCTCAAGGGTCTCACTAAATTTATTGGCCTTTTCTAGAAAATTCTTGAAAAACCTTATAACCGTGGTTTTGAACTCTATATCCAGTTGTTTGCTTCCCTCCATTTATTTCATTTGTGACCTGTTTCTTTGTCTCCGCATTTTGGTTGCTTCCCTGAGTTGATAGAGTGGCTTTGTGTGCTAGGTGTCCTATAGGGCCCAGTGGCTCAGCCTCCCCAGTTACCTGAGGTGGACACTCTTGGTGTGCCCCTTTGTGGGCTGTGTGTGAGGTCTTGTTGTAGTTAAGCCTTGATTGTTGTTGGTATCACTGGGAAGAATTGACCATCAGGCCAATTGGCTGTGAGGATCAGCTGTGTCTACGCTGGGAGAACTTCTGTGCTGGAGACACCCTTATGAGACAAGACTTGCTTCAGTGGAGCTTTGGTGCTCACTGAGTCTTCCCCCTGAGTGTGTCCCTTATGGATCTGAGGAGTTGTAATCTGGATGGTCCCACTCTGATCCCTGGGTACACTGGCTCTTGGATCTCCAAGGAGGTGCTAATTTAGGCTCTTCCTGAGGCCACCCAGCAGGAGCTATGGAGAGATCTGAAGATTCCTCTTCTTTGTTTGGGTTTTGGAGGTGCCCAGATGAGGCCCAGCTCTGAAGCAATCTGCAGGGCCTTGGGTCTTCTTTTGGATGTTCTGGGTCTCACTGACTCAGCTGCAGTTTGTTAGGTAAATTTAGAATTCAAAGGACCCGGCCATTCATATGCAAAAGCCTCAGCACTCAGCTTGGATGGGGCGGAATCTCAGGGTGGAGCAAGCAGCTATGGCTTCCGGTCAGCCCTGCCCTAAGAGGCCCCCTGTGTCTCACTGTCCCACGGTAATTGCTGCAAGCACCTCTGAGAGAAAGCCTACCTCAAGTTTCGCCCACTGCCAGACAGTCCAGTTTCTCCCCGAATGAGTCTGGGTCCCCAGAGTCTTGCCCCAACTTGGAGTTCAGAGAGGTCAGGAGCTTTTGTCTCCCTCCCAATTGAGAAAGCCAGCCACGTACTCAGTTGCCAGCCCTCTCCGTGCATGCGCCTCTGTACCTCTGTCTTCTGCAGCTTCTGTGAGTCTCAGTGTGCTTTTCTCTTTCCTTCTAGTTGTAGAATTTCCACTCAGCCAGCCTTCCTGTGGTTCTAGGTGATGTCTGTTTCGTCTTTTAGTTGTAGTTGTGAAATTGTTGTGTGAGGCAGCATTTTAAGTGTTTACTTATGCTGCCATCTTGGTTTCTCTGGAGTATGCTTTATAATAGCAAAAATTTAAAAACAACTTAAATGGCAAACAACAGAAAACAGGATGAATAAATAACAATTCATCTATTGACAGAATATAATGATACCATTGAAAATAATTAAATTGTATGGATAAAAAGTCACAGTAATGTTTTAGATGAATAATACAGATTGCAAAATTGTATATGCCCTGTCATTTACTATGATCACAATGACAAAAAAATTATGACTCTATAGTAATCACACAAATATATCAACTAAAATTATAACAACTTTGGTGATTTTTGTTTTTTGACAGAATTTTCATTTCCTTCTTGGTGCCTTTTCTTTTTCTAATTTTAATACAGTATCTACCAGTATATACTGTTTTATAATTAGAAAACAGAATGTTATTCAGAGAACCAAAAACTTCACTTGTAATAGATTCATATGGCTTCTCTTTGCAATGTTTCTAAAATTTCTACAATAGTCACTGTCTTAGACTGCTTGGTGTCCCAAAACAAACATCATATTCTGAGTGGTTTAAATGGCCAAAATTTACTTCTCACAGTTCTGGAGTCAGGGAAGTCCAAGGTCCAGGTGTTGGCTGGCTGGTTCACTTTCTGGTGAGAGCTCTCTCCCTGGCTTTGCAGACAGCTGCTCTCTTGTGTCCTTACACAGTAAAAGAGAGAAATCTCTCTTTTCCTTTTCTGATAAGGCCACAAATCCTATCAGATTAGGGCTCTGCCCTTAAAACATTATTTAACCCGCATTGCCTCTTAAAACTGGCCCTTCAGATATAGTCACATTGTAAGGCCTCAAGATAAAAATGTTAAGGGTACATACACTGAGTGGCCAGATTATTATGATCTGTGAAAATATATATATATGTGTGTGTGTGTGTGTGTGTGTGTGTGTGTGTATTAGAGGCCTGGTGCATGAATTCGTGCATGGGTGGGGTCAGCCAGCCTGGTCAGGGGGAGGGGACATGGGCGGTTGGCCAGCCTGCCTGCTGGTCGAACTCCTGGTCAAGGGGACAATTTGCGTATTAGCCTTTTATTATATAGGATATATACTGAGTGGCCAGATTATTATGCATTCAGAGATCATAATAATGGCCACTCAATGTACTTCAATTCATAGAAGTTACTCATTTCTTTTTCCTGCTCTAGTGCTGTCCTAGAAATAAGTATTGGTAGATCTCTTGAAGAAACTTGTATGGCTTGAAAATATTCCACATAAAGGTAATGCTTATATTTTTTATTAATTTACCACTAAAATGTCATAATTCTATAGAGGTTATATTTCCCCCTAATCAGAGAAATGAACATTATTTAAGAAAAACATATACCAAGTGCAAAATATGAATTAAATATATCATTGCTTCATTTGGTTTTCACAAAGATCTGTTTACATGAGACAAATTCATTGAGTTTACAAAACTCTTTTAAAAATAAATTTGAAAATCAAGTATATTCAGCAAAATTAGATTCTAAAATATCTAGTCAGCGTACGACCTTTAATATTTGTGATTTCTGCCATAACAAAAGCTCAGAACAAAGGAACAATGTTCTATGCATCATGTCTCTCCCACAATCTATTTTGTTAATTTAATTTTCCTAGACCAGGTCTTCTCAGGGCAGGGACCACGGGCAACATTGAACTATTGCATATTCACTGTGGGCATGAGGTACTTGCCCCTATAAATCAAAGGGAGCTGTTTCTCATTCTTTCAGCTTCCACTCATACATTGAGAACTATCCCTGGCTGAGAGAGAACACACTGACTTTGAGATTCTGTAGAATAGGAGAGATGTTGCAGGAATGGGAGAAGATGAATGCTTTCAGTCGATAGAAGGAGGGGCCCGAGCAATCATAAATCAGAGAAAGATGTTGGCCCTGAAGAAAGAGCCAGTAATCCGGTGAGGAAGCCACCTTGGTGCATGGATGACAGATGAGCCTAAAGCAGTTGGAGATGAGAGCGTCTCTAGCAATGTTCAAAGAGTGGGTAGGAAGGATGTGGTTAAATCATTCAGAATGGCCACAGCAGTGAAACAAGTTGAGGAAAAGCCTGCATTAGATGGGATTCAAATACTGTCTAGGGGCTTCATTACAGAGTGTAGAGTGAAACTCTTTGAAATGTGTCCTGTTCCTCATTCTTCTGGCAAAAGTGCCAACCACTGAAACTTTTAGCTTCTCTGGAATAGGTGACATTAGCCAGATTCCCCCAGGGAAATCTGAGCCCAACTCTTCCTGTTGTGTATTTGTTTCACACACAAGTCCATTCTGTAGAAGTATTCTTGACAGCCTGATAGCCTGAGATGACACATTTCCAGCTGATCACAAAGAACCTTAGGCAGGAGCCTAAAAACAAGAATAAAGGACACGGAAAAGGAAAGGAAAGCAATAAGAAATAACTTAAAAATAAATAAATAAAGCAAAAGGCTGGGCCAGTGTGGCTCAACAGTTGAGTGATGACCCATGAACCAAGAGGTCCCAGGATTGATTCCCAGTCAGGGCACATGCCAGGTTGCAGGCTTAATCCCCAGTAGGGGGCGTGTAGGGGGCAGAGGATCAATGATATTTCTCTCTCATTGATGGTTTCCATCTCTCTATCCCACATCCTTCCCCTCTCTCTAAAAATCAATAAAAATATACTTTAAAAATAAAGCAAAATAAAAACAACATGCCAAAAACTTTCTAGGCATCTCCTAAGTATCATTCTACAGACTGAAGCCACATTAATCTCCCCAAAACATTGCTTTCATGATACCATTTCCCTATTCAAAGACAACTAGCAGCTCAAGTACTTCAGTCGGGGGTAGTGTGATGGACTAAATTGTGTCATCTTCCAAACTCATAGGCTGAAGCCCTAACACACAATGTGACTATATTTGGAGAAAGGGTCTTTAAACAGGTAAGTATGGTTAACTGAGGTCATAAGGGTGGGGCACTAATCCCACAGGACTGCAACCTTATGTGAAGAAGAAGAGATGCTAGAGCTTTTCTCTTTCCTCTCCATGTTTGAACAGAGGTAAGGCTCTGTGAGGACACATAGTAGGGAGAAGGTGGCTGTTTGCAAGCCATAAAGAGAGGCCTTGTCATAATCCAACCCTGTAGGCACCCTGATCTCAGACTTCTCAGCCTTCAGAGCCCTGAGAAATAAATTTCTGTTTAATTCCTCCCACCCCCATCTGTGGTAGTATTTTGTTATGGCAATCCAAATAGACTAATACAGATAGTATGTGGGATCCACCATATGCTTTTAAATAGTCTCTCCAGTTGTATGTATCTCTCCCTACGTATCAGTTCAAGGACCATATGCCTAATATGATTTATGCATTCTAACACCCATATCTTTGTGTGTGGCACCCCTCATCCTTGTTACTACTTTTTCTGCCTAAGATACGGAATCTTGCCCATTTCTCAAGTTCCAACAACAGTGCCGATAATTCCTCTCGGGGCCTCTCCTTCACCCCAGATGGGCAGTGTTCCTTTCTCTGGACTATTGAACCTCTGCCTGCACTACTGATTGACCATGTCACCTGCTGTTAGTACTTCTCCAAGAAGAATGCCAGCTCCCTTAGCAAACATATTTCTCTTACAAAGACAATCTATGTTCATCACAACAAAATATGGAACACATAGAAAAACACACAAGAAAGCAATACTAACTTTATCAGGTCACCAATAATAAGACCATCTAGGAAATACTCCCCAAAATAAAATCCTCCCACTCTGTTTTTCTAGAGGTGTCCATGTATGTATACAGAATTCAACTCCACATGCTGTACATTTTGCTTCTTTCACTTAGCATATCTTAAACATTTTTATTGTCATTATTCTTTCTAAAGTTGATTTTTAGTTACAATATTCCATCCTATGTACTATAATTCATTTAACCAACTCTCTGTTTATGAGTGTTTTAATTATTTCAAATCTATCTGTATTATAAATAACTGTGATAAATATTCTTACTAAATAACCCTTACATAAATTTGTGAAAATATCCACGGGATAAAGTTCAGAAGTGCATCTATAACAATAAAAGGGTAATATGCTAATTAGACCAGACATCTTCTGGACATCATTCTGGACGTCCTTCCTAACAAAACTGGGGCCCGAGGGAAGCCAGCTTGGGTCCCGGGTGCCTGCTGGTGGCCAGAGGAGGGAAGCCCGGGTCCTAGGTGCCTGAGGTCAGCCAGTGCTGGCAGCCAGGGGAAGGAAGGTCTACTCTTGCATGAATTTTTGTGCATCAGGCCTCTAGTTTTCCTCTAATATGAGTGGCCATGTTGTCCTCCAAAAGTTGTACTCCCGTCAATAAGAGTGCCTGTTTCTCTACACACCCAAGTAAACCTTGATACAATTTCAATGCTTTGCCAATTTGAAATATTAATTTAATGTGAGCATAGATGTGTTATTTTATTCCTCTTACTGCTGCCACCACTATTGAATTAACCTGTGAATTATACTGCATTATAAAGTTTTCAAAATATTTTCACATACATAAGTTAGAATAATACCTTACAGCATCTAGCTCTTCATGTACAAAGTTTATAAAAAATTGCATGATCATGGAATAATATTTATGAAGTGACGTTTATATGCTACATAGGAGTCACAATCCAAAAAGTCATTCCTCTACCATATATATAATATTTATGTAAAAGTTATTATAAGTTTTTGTTATCCTGAGTCTGATAGGCAATCTTTAATCCTACAGTCCCTTTTCTACCCTTTGTATGTTTATTTATAATTTCATTTTCCCTCACTAATGCATCAGTTCTAGTTGCGATGGATTGGTGCATTTTAAGACTTAGTAACTACAATACAAATTGAGATTTTCAGTGAAACCACCATGGAAGAAACATTTCAGCTTTAGTTATAGAGTCTATTCTAGAATGTTCTCTCTTGAAAAAGTTTTCATTCTCTTTTTAAAGTTCATTTTTCTTTTTCCCCCTATGTATATGAAGTGTCCTTACCTGTTTTTTAAATCTCCTTTCTCAAGTATAGTACATTGGTTGTCCCCTTCTGAGATGTGATTGCTTCCAAGTTCTTATTCAAAGTCCCTGTCAAAGGGGAATGGTCTCTGGGACACTCTGAGACTGGACCACTTTCAGGGGCAGAACTCCTCAGAGATGCACCTGCTACTCCAGGTGCCCTTGGCAACCTACTTGAACTTCTCCAGACCAGTCTACTGCACCATTGTGTTTTCCCTCCACCCCTACCAACATCTCACCTTTATGTGACTTCCTCTTGTCCCCCATAATTTATAAAAACATTTCACAAAATTAAAAAAAAAACACAACTTTTTGAGATATCATTGAAACAGATAAGACTTTTAAAAAGTCTACCAAAATCCATTTAGGTGCCTAAAGTTTTTAAAGACTAAGACAAAATGTCGAACTTAAGAATTATATCCTTGATATTGCAAACAATAAATAAACTGCTGGTCATCTTTTTCTTAGTTGATAGTTTACCTTTGCTAAGTGAAAAGTTGGCTGCAGTTCCAGGACTCTGGGTGGGAAGAATATGATAAGTTTTCTCTAGTGAATACTATTGTTTTCCCATACAGAATAATACTGACAATCCTGTGAAAAAAATCATTCTTTTGTAAACAGGGTTTGAAACAGAACAGGAAAACCATTTTAAATTATTCCAAAGTTGAGATTTTACTCTTGGGCTGCAGTGGGTTTAATCATCACTGTTCTTGTTGGCCAACTGTCCTATTCTGATGCACACATGCATCAGACAGCACTGGACCCCACATTTTCACTGGTATAAGCCCATTTAAGCATCTTATCAATCCTATTAAAGAAAGTATTATTCCCATGTTACAGTTGAGAAAATGAGGTTTTGAGATGTGATTTGTCTGACCCAACAATCTATAAATGTCAGAACTGGGATTCAATCCTTCTCTTTTCATACCAGGCTTACCTCTGAAATGCTTTTGCCCCAGGCATAAGTGCCATCCTCGGGTCTGCATCCATTTAGATAAACCCAGACCCGTTTTGCATTGGGTTGCTTATACAGGCTGCTCTGCTTGAGTGCTGTATGTTTAGTTGCAGTTGGAGAGTTTCTCTTGGATTGCCGTTCTTGGATTTCAGAAAGGTGTGCCTGTCAAGAAAAGCCCAGAGAATGCCATGTTTAGTGTGTGTGAAGAATGTGACGAAAGACAGGAATCTTATGATTATTTACATGGAAAATTTTAGGAAGTGCATTACTCTCTCCTGTCCCCGAGTCTTTTGCAAATTTGCAATTTCCCTTGCTTCAATGAATCACTGAAGACCATAATAATCATTGCAGTGATAATAACAAGGTACTCATTTTGGCAAAGCACTTCATTTATAATTTCAAGAAATGAATAGAGATGTGTTTTTGGACTTCTGCATGGTATTTCTCCTATTGAGAAATTTCTCTGCATCTAACAAATGAGTTTTTTATTAGAATTATAACATCATTTCCTTTAACCAGTAAATGCTTAAGGGAGTGTGCAGGACTGTTGTTGAGTCCCTACTCTCTGTCTTTGCAAACACAGCAGCCACCCTTACACTCTGCCAGATCCCAGCCAGGCAGCTTTTCATCCCACTCCAAGCATGTCCTGGTTCAGTGCTTTGCATTCATTCCCTGGTCAGTGATTTATCCTTGTTCACTTGGCAACAAGTCCTATTTCTAGCAATGTCAATTTCTTTTTTCTAGTAACCTTGACTTGGGCACACACCTACAATGTAGATTGAACACACATCACGACTGGAGAAACTTATTAAATAAGAACATATCATTTTAATGAAAACACCACAAAGCAAAAGGTTTTCCAAGATCTCTATCCCCAATCCTCTCTCAATAGCTGACCTTTCTCTTCTCGCCTTTTTCATGTCTAGCCATCCTGACTGATTAAGCAATTGCGTTGAAACAGCTTTTTGAATTCCTCATCTCTGAATGTCGCCATAGCAATTAGTATTTTGCTCCTTGCTCTTTTTACACATTGAGACATACCCTTAGGAGTGATGAGCAATGAAGCCATAAGGTTCAACTTGAATACACTTATTATAATCACCTTTGTACATATCCACTGGGCCTTTTTTTCTTCTTGGCTAAGGTCATAATTTCTGGTCTCCATTCAAACAAAACAGACTTCCCTATGAGCTGGATGTATTTTAGAGAGCTGCTCTCCAAATGCCAACTCAAGGCTTGGCATATGCCTAGATTGTCATAACTGACCAGATGCTGAGAACATATTAATGGGCATAATTTTAAAATTCAATACTGTACTTTTGAAAGCGTATAATAGAGGCAGAGTCTTTAATGTCTTGAGTCCTAAAGAACATACCTCTGTGTGTCTTATACATTCCATGAGTTTAATTTCCTCTTGTGTCTGCTCGGTCCAACCTCCTTCCACCACCACCGGCTGCACAGGGCTTTGGTTGGGAACCATGGTAGCCGGCTGACATGCTGCTACTCGCCGCCCTGGGGAAAGAAGTCTCTGGAAATGTTGTTTCTGATGATGAGCTTTCAGATTTCAAATAAATTGGTTTAGCTTCCTATGCATAAATCATTCCACTTGGGAGCATAGGCTAAAACACTAAATATATCAGAAAAGCAAAGATGCCTAAGGTAATAATATCTAACAATGTCTCTTCATATGGGAGCTCGTGGTTTCAAACAGCCAGGATACACATTCTCACTGCACAGATGGAAAGGAAAGGTAACCACCTGATGTCCACACTGGCCCCAGCCTCTCATCCACGCAATGGTTCAGCGGTAATTTAGTCAAGTAGAATCCATGACCTAAGTAGCTCATCATCTCTTCCCGTCATGGAACATATGTTTTGTTCTCTTTCACTAAAGATAAGCCTTTCCCCCACAATTAGCTTAGCAGCCTGGGGATTAAATATTTCTAAAATAATATTAACCCAAGAGACAGGGGGCCTTTTTTTCTATCTAATAATGCCTTGTGAGCACGATTAGTTTCTGACACCTCTGCTGTGCCCCTTAGGCTGTTAAGAAGCTGTGGTAAGAGAAAATATTTATTGGAATATGGCATTCCAAAGAATCACAGGCATGATTTAGTAAGTGTGGTGATGTGAATTTATGTATTCTTTCAACTAGACTACTTACAATTGTTATTAAAGAAGCTTAAAAGTCATACTTATGTTGTTGTTTTTTTGTGCTGAAGAGATACTCGGCACTGAGTATCATGCTGATCTCTAAACTTAAGTAAAAATAACGCATTTCTTCCAGAAACCAAGTTGAACAGCAGCTCTGGGTCAGGCATTGTGCCGGATGATGTAAATAAAAATATGTTCAAGATCAGGTCATTACCTCAAAGGCCTACACTTTGGTGGGAAAGGCAGATGTCAAGGAGATGATTACAACAATAACTGATGGTGACTGTGCTGCACCAGGGAAGTACAGGGCCTGTAGAGCCATGTAGCAGGAATTGCTAACCTAGTCTGAGGTCTCAGGGAAGGCTTCTTTGAGATGGTAACACTTAGGTGGATATAATAATAAAAACACTAAAATGAAGTTGAGTACTAACTATGTTGCCAAGAGACTCTTTAGCAACTCTTTTCACTCGTTGAAAATAATTCAGAACTTGCGCAGAATAAAGCATTTGTGCTCTTGTAGTTCAAGTTTGTGGAAATAGATCCAGCAATAAAAATAAGTGGCAGCAATGACTTTTCATAGAAACCAAAACTATGTACATAGCATTCTTATGCAATTTATAAATGTGGAGAAAACATCACTGAATCAGCCAGCCAATGAGTTACACTGGCAGTACCATTATACAACATGCGTTGGAGAAGACACAATGGTAGCAGAAATATACGTAAAAATTTATCCACTAACCATAGTTTTTAGCCAACTCTATTCATAATGTGAAGAAAACATTAACACAAATTCTTATGAATAATATTTCAATAAATATTTTATTTACTAGTATAATGCATTTGAACACTAGAATTTTGCTCAATTAATGAGAGTTCAGCAATAGTTTATCACTTGCACTGTTGAGAGCCAGGATTTGAACATAGGAAAGAACAAAAACCTTTATGCATTATTTGTTTTTTTGTCAATGTGCTTCTAATGCTCTTAAGAAAATTAAGCATGAATACACTTTCACTATACTTATCATAAAGAGACATAATGTTATCACAAAAAGTTTTGGTTTGGGGAAGGGTTTTTATAACAAACTATTATTTAAGTAGGAAGAATATTGAAACTAAGGAAAAATGTATTGAATACATTATTTTTATTTTCTTATTACCATTTTCTATATATCCTGTTTTATTTCACATGAGATCAAGGGAAAGTGATGATAACAGCCAACTATTAATGGGGAAAGCTAAAGAACATGAGTGCTTTGCTGTTTTCAGACTATAAATCTCAAACCAAATTTCAGACTATAAAACCTAGATAGCTCTTCCCATACACCTCCCTTATGGGGAGGCCATCATCTGTTTCAGCATCATCTGTGCCCCAGAGGGTCAGTCCACCTTATTTGGGGTTGCATTTAGCAGCTCCATTTAGTTATCACACTAAATAAAAGGTTCTAGTATTGTCTTTTTACATAACAACGGGGATACTTTGCCATTCTTTACTTTTACTTATCAGTGTTTAAGACTGCAGGTGGGAGCATGGCTGCCTTCTCCAAGAACCCCTATTCTAATATTTTCTGAGTGTTTATTATGTGCTAAGCATGGTGTAAACAGTTGACATTTGTTACTTAATCATAAAAGCTCTAAGAAGTTATTATTAGTATTATAATTAATATTAGCAACTGCAACTAATATTACAAATAAGATGTAAAATAAACAGCATAGTTCTTTGTACATAGTATATGCTCAATAGACATTTGCTGCATTTACTAAGGGCTACAATAATAGGAAAGAATTGATTCAGCCTCTCTTCATACCTCCTCTACCTCTTCTTTCAACCAATCCTCAAGAAGCTCACAATCCAACAGGGACTGCAGTTAACTGGACTTAGATCTATTCTTATTTATCTGCATCATCCCCAAACTAGAAAAGACCTTCCTCAGAGTAGGTATTTTATAAATATGTATTGAATTTACATTTAATAGTAGAAACATAGTTTGTAAGAAGAGCCAAGATTTATCTTAGCATTAAATTCTAAGAGAAACTGTATCAGTAGATTTTTCCACAATAGACATCATCTGACCAAATAGATTCTTCAACAGTGATATTATAAATGATGGCATCTGAATTTTAAATGCCCTTTTAATACTTAATTATAAAAGCTAACGACTTGCTATAAAGTCAGAATTCAGTCAAGGCAGTTCTGCCAGGTGCTATTTTCAGTATGCTGCTTGGTGCTGATTTAACCTGGAACAGGAATAGAGCCGAAAAAACTTGCTGGAGGGAATGGTTGAAATTCCATTCATTCTTTCATTCAATATTTCTAAAACTATTCAGAGAACAAATAAGGATTGTACATAATTCATAATATAAGAGAGAAGATACAGTCACACGTTACATGACCAGGCAATTATACTAACGTGATGAGGACTGTCAGAGAAGTTCAGAGTGTGGTAAACCACAGTACCGCTGATTTGGAAAGAAATAAGTGAGCTGAAAAGTATAGAATGAGTAGGAGGAATCCAAGGGGACAGGAGAGAAAAAAGTTTGAGGCAGAGGGGACTGAATTGTGCAAAAAGCTCAGAGTCAAAAGAAAATACATGGTGCGTCTGGGAAGTGAAAAAAAGAAAAGAAAAAAAAAGCCCAAATACGTGGGGTGGAGTGGAATTGTCAAGAGAAGAGAGAAGTTTACAGAGAACCAGACCATGAAGGGCCACATTAAGGAGTTTCAACTTTGTCCTTAACATAATGGGAGCTTTGAAATGGGGAGTTTTATGCCTGGACAACCATGACACCTTTGCATTTTTGCATGATTGCTCCAGCTCAAGAATATTAGCATAATGCATAGAATGGACACTATTGTCAAAATTGGAGGCATCGTCTAGCTGGTGTGACTCAGTGGTTGAATGAACCACTGAAGTCATTCAGGAGGTCATGGTTTGAGTCCCAGCCAGGGCACATACCTGGGATAGGGGCCTGATCCCCAGTAAGGTGTGCAGGAGGCAGCTGATCAATGATTCTCTCTCATCATTGGTATTTCTATCTCTTTCTTTCTCTCTTTTCCTCTCCAGAATCAATAATAATAATAATAATAATAATAATAATAATACTGGAGGCAGGGAGACCAGTTAGAAAATTGTCCTAGTAATCCAAATAATAGGTCACAGTAGCTTTAACTTGGGTAATGATAGTGGGAAATAAGACTATTAGAATTCATTTGAGATAAACAATAGATTCAAAGCAACAAGGCTTACTGATATTTGCTTGGAGAAAATGAGAGAGATGCCCAGAATGACTCCCAGGTTTCTGAGATGAAACACCTGGGAGGATGGTGGGAGTGTCCACTGTAAGAAGAAATGAAGGAGGCGCTGGTATGGGGGTGATATGATAACTTTAGTTTTGGACATACCCATGGGACATTCAAGTGAAAATGTCTAGCAGAAGTAATAGATTCTTTTCACTTAGACCCAACAATTCTTTTTGTAAGAATGGAATAATAATCATTGAATGCAGAGTTCTGTTTAGTGCACTTAGGACTAGTTGTGTTGTTGATTGAAATAAGATTCACATGCTTTAATACCAGATAGTGCGCATACTCAGGAGTTGAAATCCTGCTATGGCAATTACAGAGTCTGAAATGTTTTCCTTCCCAGACTAAACCCCATAATGCACTGTTTCTCCCCGAAGAACCATTTGATATCTGAAGTGCTGGGTCAGGAACTTAAAATTCTGTGACAAATACATGTGGAAGATCAATTGCGAATTCATCACTTTGTCTATGGATAGCATATCTTAGGCTGCATGACAAGAGGGAGCTGTTCTGAGATACTGACAATGATCTTTGAAGAATTTATACTTCCTTCCTCACATTATTTAAAAAACTTCTTCCAAAGCAACACCTAAGGAATGACAGTAACTTTTGTTCAAGGATTTATTCCAAAGCCCATAAAATGTCAGTGCAGGAATTGTTTCAAACCAAAAGGGTGTTTATATGATCCAGACAACTCTCTAAATTTTGTACAAATCATGTGATATTTATTTTAATATAAAATTTAAAAATATATAATCAGTACTGAAAATATATATTATTAGGTTTTAGACTAGTTCAAGTGACTTTGGTAATACTATATGTATACATATATAACTCAGTTAAACATCTGGTATCTAATAGTGAAGACTATTTAGAATTAAACATGGTGATACTTGATTTAATTCATACTGACCTTTTAACTGTCTCATTTTGTGTTTCATGGTGTCTAAGTCAGCCAAAATTTTGTCCTTTTTTTGCCAGTTATGTTTTTCTAACTTTTTTGCTTTCTGCAAAGCTAGAGTAATAAAAATACATGATATTTTATTTTGCATTCTTTTACCAACAGTAATTTATCATGCAAGCCAATAATTTATAAAGAACTTTCTGCTCCAAGAAATAGATTCAATTAGAAAGAAGTAATTAAAAGGTAAGGGTCATTAAAAGAAACCTCATTTGAAAGATGACAGGGCTTAAGGCATTTCTTTATGGAATGCAGGGGGAGAAAGAGAAGAACAGTGCTGTTTTATTATATAGATTTACCATATGCAATAGCCATATTTCATTTTCCACTTCCACAAACTATTTGGAGGTGATGAAAGCCTGGCTTGGAACCACTCATTTTTTAAACATCCACCTACTGCCTAAAGGGTGCAATTCTTAAAAATGAAAATGTGCAGACAGGTCGTCTTCAGTGTGAATTAAACTCATTTGTTATTTTCTAATGTATACCATTATTCTCAGTCTTCATAGACCAAGAATCTCTTTATCAACTAAATTAGACATTTTTCCATGTAGCATACTCCATTCTAGTAAGAAAAACCAGGCAATTGTGCAAATATAGGAATATAGCTATACTTGAACACATGTTAATTGACAGACCTCTGTTCTTTGCATAAATGTGATGTTATGCTGACATTATACACATTTAATTCACTTTCCTATAAATTTATTTCTCCTTCCCTTTATACACTTAAAGAAAGCAAGAACAAAAAACCCCTTACCATTGGGAGATAAAAATGGTTCCCCACAAGATACCCAGATGGCAATCGGGTTTCTGTGAAGGAAGGTGAACAAAGACTCATCTATATCATTCAAACCATCAGATGTCACAGATGTTGGAAATAATTTGTTTTTCACTTTCAGTCTTGGGTTTTCTGGGAAACAAATGACATTTTACCATTGTTCAATGAATAATGAATAAATCTGCTTACTGAATTAATTTGTTTATTCAAAATATTTCATTTTTCATTAATGACTTGATTTAAGTAGGCAATACCAAAACTGATGCCAATATATAAATTTGATCAGAACTTCATAGAAGCCAAAGAATTTAAACTAATCTGATTATAATTATGCATTTTGATGCCTAGTTCTTAAAGGCATTTGAGGTGGCTTACCAACACATCCACTCTGAACAGGGATAACACAAAGAGATTGAAAAACCAAGGAAGGGGGAAAGGAGTATAGGAATAGACTACAGTCAGAGATAATGTGCTGTAGTGTCCTCATATTACAAATGAATAATAATGCCTATCTCAAATATTCTATGTGCTGTTGGAATGATTAAAAGGAAAAAAAGGAAAGTACATAGAATAAATAGTGTTTGGTCTATTTAATTGGGCAAGCATCCAAAAAAATCCAGCTAATATTTTTATTATTAAATGGACATGAATACACACTGTTTTTATTTGCTAGAGGTAAAGCATAATTTAGGCTCTGAGCATCCTAGTGGCCAGAGCAAAATGGAAAACACAATTTCAAGATTTGCAAAGCCCACAAAGAGAAATAAATTCTTCAGAAGATATACATCTCCTCCTGGTCCTGAGGTCTGAGAGAAGCAATTCCATGGTTTTTATAAAGAAGTTATTTGTGATATAGCAAATAATATCCTACAGTATAAATTAACATAGATTGAGAATCTAATATGTGCTGGGTATTTTACTAAGACATCTACATACATCTTCTCACGTAATATTCAAAATGATGCTCTGAGGTAGGTTCATGCCTATTTTACAGAAAAGGTTACTGAGATTTAGTCACATAACTAGGTGGGGGCAGAGACAGGATTAGAATCTAGGCCATCTGCCCCCAGAGGCTACGCCTTTAACCACTGCCTCCATTGTAAGCATGATGCTGAGTTTCTGACAGATACCTATTTCTCTCAAGTTCTTGAATTCTAACTGAAGGCATAACACCAAACCACAATTCAACACAGGGGGCAGCTGCTAATGGGCCTGTCTGATTCAAGGTTAACCTTTCGAATACAAAGGAGAAGGATGGCTATGCCCTTTTGGTAGTCATGCATGAAAAACAGGTTTTAAATAAAAATTTTAAAAAAGAGTGTTTGAAAGTATAATCTTCCAGAACCTGAAAATCAAATATTCTAGGTGCTAAAACCATATCATTGCGAAAGAACAGAAACTATATCATATATAGTTTGCTTCAAATCTTAGGGAGAAATTTGCATTGATCCAGCTCCACTCTCTCAAGTGGTCTCCAATTGGTTTGGGTTCTGAATTTAAGAACAAAAGCCGCTCAAGTTGCATAAAGTAGCTAAGCTCTCAAACACATTTTATAAATTCCAGGCAATTCATTTATTGTTTTAGTGACTGAGTGAAAGAATCACAATTTACTTTTTTCTGACCAAACAGCAGAATCAGCTCAGCCTTGTAGAATGTAACCAACCTTCTATAATTTTAATAGTTGTCTCCTTTGTTCCAACGGGGGCTGCCTCTTTCTTTTGTTCCTCGGGGTCTCTGTGGATAAATGATTTATCTAGAGCCCATAAAACCAGTTCATGCAGGGAAAGGATTGTGGTTCCATCTTTAGTATATACTTTGGAGGCTGCTCGGGCAAGACCAAGCTGTTCCGTGCATTCTGTAAGAAGCTAGATAACATGGACTGTAAGTGATGGGGGTAGAAATAGAACGTTGGGGAACCAGCTAGAATTGTAAGAAATATTAATCATGCTTTGTTAACCATTATTGTTTTGTTCTGATTAAAGAAGGTACATTCTAACCTGGCTGGCAGTTACACACCTGGAAATGCAGCCCATCTTCCCCATTTGAAGCTGCTTGTAATCATGGAAAGATTAACAACTTAACCGCAGAAACCAGAACCATCAGCTCTTTGAAGACCCCAGCCCTTACATATCACTATCCCTTTGAAGATCCCCAGCCGTTTTGCATACCTGTGCAAATCTCCAGCCTGCTTATCTGTTAATTGCCCATTTGTCATACCCTTTTGCTGTTTCCCCATGTAATTTTTGTCCCTTTACCCAGTATCAGCTGCTGGCTTATGGTGGGGTGCAGAGCAGATTTTTGTGGATGACCTGCTGCTCTTCTATACTGCCGGCAATATTGGAATAAATGCTCCTAATGTCTCTGCTTAATTGGCCCAAGTAGTGACAGGCAGCACGGACCCATTGTTTGTCCAGTTACATAGGAACTGAGAGGAAACAGTGATAGAACTGGGAATGATCATGAAGAGCTTGTTATCTTAGAAATCGAAGAAAATCCTTTAATTTGAGAAAATAGAAAGCTGAAAAACTGCCTATTTGATCTTTGTTTGGGGACACTTTTTGATATTAGATTGTTCTACTTAATTTCATACAGCATGAGTCCAATCTAGCTGTGAAAAGTCATAGCTCCAAAAATTTAAAACAGTAGCTGATATGTTTCCTTGGAGTATTTCCTTAAAAAATGTTTAACCTAGAAATCCACTTTCAATTTTGTTGCTTTATAAGGTATGATATTGCTGTAGTCATCTTGATAAACTATTTAAAATAAATGAATAGTTGACTTTTAAACCGAAAGCTGACACATATGATTACTTCCACTTTGCGGATGGGAAAACAGGCTAAAAAAATAATTTTGCCAAAGATCACAAAAGCCAGCTATGGATCCCAGGATGAATCCTGAAGTTGCTAACTTTTGTACTTGGCTTATTTCTTTGAACAACAATACCTTAGTTTAAAAATTCTTATTTGTATTCCACCAAAGAGGTGAGTTAACAAGGGTGTGTATGTGTATTTGCAAGGATGTCGCCAGGATAACCCCATGTCATATATAACATTACTTGTAAATTATGTCATTAAGGGTATTGACAAGATCATCCCCAAACATAGGACAAAACTGGGTGTGGCCTTTGGGGCTCTCTTCCTTTTCTGTTGACTATAGTGACAGCCACTAAGACAGACACCACACATGCCCTGTCAGCACAACCCCGGCTTCTCCAATTGGAAAATCAAATGAATCCAATTATTTATAAACAAATAAGTGCTCAGAGTCGGCAGTGAGAAAGGAGGTGGCATCTTCTAAAACATGCAGATGACGTACAACTTGAAGTTGGAATGGGAAGGAAGGCAGAAAAGGTGTGTCTATCTCAAAAATGGAGAAAATCTGGTAGCTTTGTTTTTCCCTTTGCTTTTATGTATCATTGCTCTGGACTCAATCTAAAAACCATCTTCTGCTTTCTCATTTTCCTAAGGAATACAATCAAAAAGAAAATCTTTACAAAAACAGAGATCTTGATCTTATTAGCATAAATTGGTGAAACTGGCCAGGGATATTTATCACTCAATTCCACTGCTGTTTTCTTGTCAGAAGAATGACCATTATCATTACTTCCGAGGATGCAAGAAGCAGTTAAGTGAGAGCCACTTACCATGGGGAATGTTTCAGCC
The DNA here is from genome assembly GCA_026230045.1 of Corynorhinus townsendii. Taxonomy (NCBI): domain Eukaryota; kingdom Metazoa; phylum Chordata; class Mammalia; order Chiroptera; family Vespertilionidae; genus Corynorhinus; species Corynorhinus townsendii. The sequence goes on along the minus strand of JAPDVU010000008.1, from coordinate 22,763,112 downwards.
ACAATTAACTTCCCATTTCGATATCCATCTCCATTTTTGTATGCAATTATTTTCACTGGCTTCTGGAGCACAGCTGCCGTACCAATAGGAGCTACAACTTGTGTGCAGGTCTTCATCCGTAAAGATAATAGATGTTCTTCATAGTGACTTAGAGTTTTCTCAGCCTCAGAAGAAGATAAATCAACCTGATTAAAAAAAAAAATCATAGGTCTAATCAAGCTTTTTGTTTTTTCTTCCCAGCTTTGTCATTCAGGTATATTCCAGTCTCTCAATGTGATAAATATGTGCGTGTACATATGTGTGGGATCTACATTTTGAAATGCTCACTCTACATGCTACAGGTATTGGATGCTGTGGTGGGATGGATATCAGATCAGAACTCATTCTCTTCCCAGCCTGCTGCTGAGTCTTGGATGAGGTTGGAGCTCTGGCTGTGTTCCTAGCCTTCTCCTGTTTTCTACTTTGCCTTCTATGACAGCAGATGGGGAAGGAAGCCAGGGCCAGAGGGAGCCTGGGGTTGAAGTAAGGGGACTCCCACAGTACAGATGTTCTCTTAATCTTTCACATTAGGTTGATGCCCTCCTTTGGTGGCAGATACTGATGAATGAGGAGGATGAGCGTGGCCTTCACCACACAGTAACGAGGGTGTGAATACCACACTTCACCTTTCCCTGTCCAGCAGCCCTGCACAGGATGCTGCCCCACAGGAAAAGCCCTATCTGAGATGATGGGACACTGGGTGGGCTTTCCAATCAGCTCACTGCCACCTCCTAAACACTACCCCACTCTCCCTCAAGCAGAGGCCAATGACTTCCCCAGAGGACTGACTTCCTTTCTCCTTCAGAGTTACTGTTTCAGCTGATGTGTACGTAACTGTTACTATCCCCTTCTCAATCCCCTCCCCACAACGTGTATTGGGTTTAGGAGGGGAGAGGGTGACCTGGGAATGGGCAGCAAGCCCTGATGAGCACACCAAGCCCAAAGGTTGCCCACCTCTTAGGAATCGCTGCTTTTTATACAACGGTGTAAGTTCCCCTTAGCTTTTCTCATGTCTAAACTTGAAAGAAAGGCTTTTTAAAATGGTGCCATTTTAAATTAAGATCACGGGAAAGTGGCAGAGGTTTTTCTCTCCATAAGCTATAAATAATATTAGACACGGGTGCGTGAATTCAGGCCCCCAACATGAAGAGTCATTGACAATGACATATCAAATTCTCCCCAAAATGCTGCATCTTGTAAAAAGGACTTTACCCTGTGGATATAAGCATAAAAGCTGCTCCACTAAGTGAAGATGAGCAGTGATTTCCTCATCTAAAACAACACAGAGAGCAGTGGAAGGTGTCAGTAGATGATTAAAGCCACAGAAGTGCCCAATTAACTTCAAAGAGTGTATTGAACTATTAATAGACAATGTATTTTAAATTACAATGGGAAAAAGAAAATCAATGCAGGTGAAATGGTAAAGGTGCGTCAGAGGAAGACGAATTGGACGCTTGGAGATGAACTTGAGTGCAAGGCAGATAATGAGTGCATCGAAGTTTCAAAAGCGATGCCACATAGGTATTAGCAGAGCGCAGATCCTTACGCACCTCGGCCACATGGATGGTCTTGAAAGGCCCTCGTGAGAAGGGCCTCTGGGCCTCGGAGCCTGAGGCACAGAGGAATGGCAGTCCTGCAGGCAACTGCTTCAGTCCCTTCCCTGCTCTCAGGGATTGTCCACAGGCCAGGCACAGCGTCATTTTTTTCTTTCCGGAAGGTGAGAGATAATAGTATCCCTAAAAAGAGGGACAAAGGTGATTTTATATAGAAACACCTAAATTATAGCAGCATTTTTATAGAATACTTTACAAATAAAGCATTTTTCTAATTCCCTAATGAAATCACAACATGAATGCATTATTTTGCTCACTAATAAACATATTATATATATATATATATATATATTTTAAAAAAGAACATTTCTAAACTCTGTTGACTAAAAATGCTTAGAGACAATAACAATTCATCATAATATGTATAACTTTGGCCCAGAATCAGGGTTTCTTGGAGGAATGGCTGAATGGCTACTTCCATTTTTGGGGCAAGAAATACACAAAATGAGCAAGGGATATCATGTGGTGCCCAGAAAGAAAAATCATCATGGAATCGTGTCAAAAACACACAGGAGCCAACATGAAGAGTCTCCACAGGTCCAAAGTGGGACAATTTAAAAGCAACAAAAAGAATGATAACCAAAACACAGAATATGTTTGAATATGTAAAAATCCTACGAGTTCACAATGATGCTGAAAAAGACAACAAAAAACCCTAACAAACAACAAAACCACAACTTATTGGAGTAAAGGAGCATCAATTTGTACATCTGATATTTGGCCATTAGAAAATGTGGCTGATTATTTGCAATGATGGCCACAATAAAACCATCTGGACTAAAACCAACCAATCATAAGAAGAATTTTGTAGAAGAACCTGGGAAATATAATTAAGAAAGGGCATTTGAGGAATTATTATTAATTTTGGTAGATGTGATAATGACATAATGATTATGTAAAAAAATGTTCAAATTTTCCAGAGGTGTATCTTTACATTTGAGGTGAAGTGATATCATGTCTGGGGGGTTGTAAATGTTTCTAAACCCTGATAAGAGTTGAATTTTGATGAGAGGTACCTGAGAATTCATTGTACTAACCTCTCAACTTTGAATATGCATGAAAATTTCCATGATAACATTTAAAACTACCTTCACATAGACTCTCTAATTGGCTTTGTTCCTCACAAGGTTGAAAGTTAAGTACAGTCAGAGTTAGTATCACCAGTCTCAATATACTAGTACATAAGATAAAATGAAAGTTCAGAGAGGAAAATTTTCATACAAGGATACCCAAGTAGCACATGGCAGAGATGAGATATAGAACTGTGACTTCTGATTCCAAGCTCTTGGCTGTTCTGCCTTTTCCATTCTGTTCAACTACCCCTTTAAGTACATAGAGCCATCTCAATTCAAAGTCAACATTGACATCATACTCTCAAAGATGTCATTCTCAAATTTCACTATGAATTTCTCTATCAGCACATCTGATTTCCATTTTTCTACAAGTTACTGGAAAGCAGAAAATTAAATATCCCCTCTCGGGTGGAACTGAATTAATATTACATACAGAAAGAATCATTTAGATAGACAAGCATGGGGTTCATGATGAATTGTGTGCCAATTCATTCATTAGCAAGAATCTATAATAATAAAAGGGTTATATGCTAATTAGACCAGGCGTCCTTCCGGATGACCTTCTGGACGAAGCCAGGGCTGTGAGGGAAGCCTGGGTCCTGGGTGCCAGAGGAAAGCCGGTGCCGGCAGCTGGGGGAAGGAAGGCCTACTCTTTTATGAATTTCGTGCATCAGGCCTCTAGTATTTCTATAAAGTGAAACTTCTCACCTTCTCACCCAATATTTTGTTACGCTGAGGAAATGAAGGAAAAAAAAGCTTGATTCTTTATTTTCCACTTTTCAAAGTAATGAATTGGTTTCATAGCATCATTTAGTTGTGACCAATGAGCTGTTGTTACTGTTGCTTAATATCAGTATGGATTTAAATATATCTCATGTATGTCAATTCACTGCACTAATTAGCATACGGATGCTTAAAATGGTTCATCTTTGGATAGTGTGAGCCTTTCCAAGTTGACTTGTTTCATTATAAGACAGCCTTACTAGTCTGACAGTGTATCTGCTAACAGATTTGAATTCACAGACAAAATAGAAAGAGGTACAGGAGACAGCACAGTCAAAACCAGAGAGATGCAAAATGGCATGGTACTCCTGGACATCTCTCATTCAGTGGAGCTAGAGAATGATAAGTGAAGAAGAAGCAGCAGGCCCTAGCTAGTTTTGCTCAGTGGATAGAGCATCAGCCTGCAGACTCAAGGGTCCCGGGTTCAATTCCAGTCAAGGGTACATGCCTGGGTTGCTGGCTTGATCCCCAGTAGGGGGTATGCAGGAGGTAGCTGGTCAATGATTCTCTTTCATCATTGATTTGTCTATCTCTCTTTCCCTCTCACTTCCTCTCTGAAATCAATAAAAATATATTACTTTAAAAAAGAAGCAGCAGCAGTTTAGAGACATCTAAGAAGCAGAGTAAAGAGGGTCTTGGAGGGTCTTATAGGTGCTTTATGAGATTTCAGGTATGTCAATGGTCATCAACAACAGCAAGGCAGCTTGACTCACTGACCCACAATATCTCAGGTATTTGTAAACAGTGCAAGTAATTCCTTACTAATAAAAATTAAAGGACCAAACTTGATAAATTATTTTCTTTACAAATTAGAATGTATTGAATGCATAAGCCCATGCTTGCTATAGTGTAATATAGTTAAAGTCACTTGCACTCATTTGCATGTTAGGATGCTTTATGGAGTGGAGTGACACCTGGTGTGGCAGGCACACCTGTGGAGCATAGTGATACCGAATTTTTGGACTAGAACCCAGATTCTTTGTCTGCCAGAATCAAAGAATGAATCCACAAACAGAAAGTGGTATAGCATAGGTGGAGATTTATTGAAGAACAAGTACAGACTCTGACATGGGGAGAGGAAAGTGTCCCACAGAACTGACTCCCATGTAGGGAGGGGGAAAAGGGTCCCACTGGATTCTCTTTCCCTATGGCTTATAAAGGCTGCAGATCCTGGTGCCTTGATATTCCCTCTGATTGGTCACTATTCCCTTACACTGGTTACGTGTAGTAACTTCTGGGCTCAAAGTGTTGAACCTCACATGGAACATGTGAGGTTCTCCTTGCTCCTTCCCTCTGGGCTTTCTTCTTTTCCATCTGAATGAAGGTCTTCTTTTCTTTATTCTGTAAATATAGACCTTTCTTGGCTACTTCCAGTTCCCTTGTCTTATGAAAATACTAGAGGCCTGGTGAATAAAAATTCATGCACTGGAGGCGGGTGGGGTCCCTCAGCCTAGCCTGCCCCCTCACACAGTCTGGGAGCCCTCAGGGGCAGGAGGTGACCCAGCGATCAGGGGAAGGCGATGCCCCATCACACCTCTGCTTCTGCCACAGCCGGCAGCACAAGCCTCTGCCGGCCCTGGTTACCTGAGCCTTGGGTGACCCTGGGTGGCTGAGCAGCCGCCATCTGAGGTTTGCCTAAACCTCAGACCGGCCCTGGGCAGCTGGACAGCCAACATGTGAGGCTTGCCTGCTCCTCGGGCATCTGCTGGGCAGCCGTCATTCAAGGCTTGCCTGCGCCTCGGGCCGGCCCTGGGTGGCTGGGGGGCTGAAATGTACTGGGGGACTCCAGAGGCAAGTGTGCGGAGTGGCCAGCCCGCCTGGGAGCGGGCCTGGCCTTGTCACATGCCTGCCACCCCGGCGGGGCTGAGGGGACTGGGCACCGCCATCTTGTGGCTGTGGGCGCCGCCATCTTTGAGGGTGGGACAGTCAATTAGCATATTCCCTCCTGATTGGCTGTGTGCACCATCATCTTCGCAATGGTTTGAGGGTCACTTAGCATATTCCCTCTTTATTAGAGAGGATACCTGTTGCTGCCTCCCTTGTCTTATGGTAATGTAACTGCACCTGGCTTTCTTGTCCTATGGAAATGTTCCTTCTCCCAGTCTGTGGCCCTGTGTTTTTTCCCACGGACCCCAATTCTAAAAAACCCCTAAGCCTGCCTCTATCCCCCTAAAATTGCTGTGTCAGTAGTATGTGTGATTGTCCTCCCTCAGGTGTGTTCTGGTGAACTGATGATGAACCAGAGATGGTGCTGGTGACAGGGAGCCATCAGAACCATGTAAGCAGGGAGTAATATCAGTATTCCCTCATTCTTTCCCACCCAGAATCTCCCAGTCCATTTACAAATCAGTGCTCCATTTATGTGAACATAAGTTTTCTATAAAGATAAATTCTGGCTTTATTAAATTACTCCCTCTCCCCCTGTTTTTATTTTATCCTCAGGAGGAAGGAACCACTTACTGGTTGATCAATGTTTTCTTCTTTAACTACAGAGGATGTACAAATTCCAGCATAATTTGCGGCTGTGATTTCCTTATCCAGTGCAGTGCTATGGAAGGCCATAAAAGTTTTCCTATTTTCAATGTAATTCCACTTTTGATTGGAAGTCCCATTGTTATAGGGCTTATATTTCTGGGGGGAAAAAAGACAAAATCTGGAGTCAAATGGAAGAGTATATGATTTAGCTACGGCAGCCATAGTTTTCATTGCATAAATTCAGAAAGAACAGATAATTATTCATTCTGCTATGTAGTTGTAACTACATATTTGATTATTACATAACTACATATCTGATATTTGATTATTATAAACATCTCTCTCTCACTATATATATATATGTATATATATATACACACACACACGCACACACACACACACACACACACACACACACACACACATATATATATATATAAAATAGAGGAATATGCAAATTATCCAGGATGCCGTCACATCATGACCATTCACAGGTTGGGCAGGGCCAACCCAAGATTTTGTCCCACCCAGGCAGACTCCCCTGCGGGCCCACAGCTGAATCCCAATGCTGACCTGGGGTTTACTAAACTTTACTGAGCTGCTCCCCACACTCCACCCCCTGCCCCAGGACTGCACTGCCTGCAGCAGGGCACCGCGGCAGCCTCCGGACAGGTGGGTGGCTGGGGAGAGCTGAGTGGAGCAGGGGCTGCAGGGAGCCACACAGGGGCGGGGCAGCCAGAGCCAAGCTCCTGGGGGTCTGAGGAGAGTGCCTGACCGAGAGCTCTTCCAATCCCCCTGCACAGACACCCTACCCCAGCCCCTGCAACCCTGGGGGGAGGGGGAGGCTGACCGGACAGGGAGAAGACTCAGCCTTGGGGGTAGCCGCAGTCCAGACCTCCGACTCCTGATCTCTTCCTGTGCCACCCCCGCCAGGGGCACTAACAACAATAGCATGCTGGCAACGACCCATCAGTGCCCCCAAGGCACCCGGGGCCCAGGGCCCACTGCTGCTGGGCCCCCTCTGCTGGGGCCAGGCATAACTCTCCTCCCTACAACTCCAGGGCAGGCCTGAGTGGCCCCCCAGGGTCAGACCCATCCCCTTCTGACAGCAGTGGCACCTTCTCTGCAATGGAAGCACACTGAACCTCGCCAGGGGCATGGCTAAACCCACCCTTCTAGCCCACCTGGCCCCGCCCTGGCCTGGATCCTGCCCCACTCCAGGAGATTGGAGCCCCTCCCTGAGCATGTACAGCTGCGAAATAGCCATGTACAATTTAAAGAATGGCCTCGTCGCCCCCCTAGCGTCCCCTTACAGCGTCCCCCCACCCCGCCACCAGTGCCTCCAGGGACAGCCATTGCTACAGGGCTGCTGGCCAGAGCCTGCCCCTCCGAGGCCTGCAGAACCCTCTGCAAAGCTTCAATAGCTACAGTCCCAGAAACAATCATGCCCTCCTTCCCTAATCAGCACCTTGGGCTTACAAATAACAATCCCTTACCATGCAGACATCACTTACTTGATGAAACTTTTCTAGGTTTATTAGCTCAGAATCTCCTCATGACAATGCAGTGAGGTAGGTGGAGAAGAAATTACAATTCCCATGGTATATGCATATGAAGCTCAGAGAGGAAAAGTGTCAAGCCCAGTGGTTCCCAGGTGCAGCACATGCCCCACAGGGAGGGGTGCAATTTGATTTTAAGTGGGGGCAATTCGAGAATGAGTTAACAGTGAATTTTTTGCATTTCTTATGGTTCTAGGTGGCATCATCTACAGCATATCCTATATAATAAAAGGCTAATATGCAAATGACCAAATGGTGGCATGACTGGTCACTATGATGTGCACTGACCACCAGAGGGCAGACACTCAATGCAGGAGCTGCCCCCTGGTGGTCAGTGTGCTCCCATAGGGGGAGCGCCGCTCAACCAGAAGTGGGGCTCACGGCTGGTGAGCACAGTGGCAGTGGTAGGAGCCTCTCCCACCTCAGTGGCATTGCTAAGGATGTCCGACTGATGGCTTAGGCCTACTAAGCTGTCAGTTGGACATCCCCCTAGGGCTCCCGGACTGTGAGAGGGCACAGGCCAGGCTGAGGGATCCCCCCCCGCAAGTGCACGAATTTTGTGTACCAGGCCTCTAGTCTCTCTCTCTCTCTATATATATATATAAAAGGCCAAGCGACCACCCGACTGGTAGCTATGAAGTGCACTGACCACCAAGGGGCAGACGCTCAGTGCAGGAGCTGCCAAGCTGCAGTGACTTGGCAGCTGCGGTGACTTGGCAGCAGCAGTTCTCAGATGACGGGAACCAGAGAGGAGGGAGCCCAGTTCTGAAGTGCATCACCAGAGAACCACCCTCTTGCAATCCAGGAACCCTCAGGGGATGTTGGAGAGGCAGTTTCAGCCCGATCCCCAGGGACCCCACCTGCCTAAGGGACCCCACTCACTCCCCAGACACCCTTTGAGTGGTGGCACCACCCCAGGTACAGCCAGCCGGGGAGGGACGGAGGGAGGTTGGCCCCAGGGCGTGTCCTGCCCGTCTTGCCCAGTCCTGCCCCGCTGGCCACCTTTAATTAATTTCCTCTTAATGTGTACGAATCTGTGCACTGGGGCACTGGTATATTTATAAGTATGCATTCTTTAATTTACAAAACTAGGATCACAAAATATATACAATTTGATAACTCCATTAGGCTTATTTTTTGTTTGTTTTTGTTTTTACTTAACAATATTCCATGAATCTTTTTTTAACATTTTTAAAGGATATATACTATTTGCTTTTAGGGATATTTTATTTTACCACTCTCTAAAAATTAAACATGTAGATTCTCAAGTTTTCCTTACTATAAGCAAAAAATAAAAATAAAAATTATAAAGATAAATCTAAAACTTCTTTAGAACAAACTTCTCAAGTAGAGTTGTACATAAAAGAACACAATCACTTTTAAATATTGATCTTTATCACAGCCAATAATTTCCAGAAAGGTTATTGTAATTACAAGTCCACCAATAGTATAAGAAATGGCCTGTTTTCCTCACATTCTTGCCAAAACATTTTCAACTTAATACTTTGCTGATATTTTAATTTGCATTTCACTGGTCATCAAGGAGGATTTTTTAAAAATGTGAATACACTCAGCTTTATATGTAATGGAAATAGCATACTTATTCAAATTGTATAACTTGGTTCAAGCATAAGTAAAGAAATAAGTTGTTTCAATTTAAGAGAAATTAAACCAGATTGGTTCCAACTAAACATATGACACCTGGAGGAACTTTATAATGAATAACACTTACTTTACCAAGGGGAGATTGATAGTAATGAGGAAAATAAATGAACCTTAAGAATTGATTTAATAGGTCAGATAATAGAGCATCCCTCAGAGGTATGAAAACAAAGACTATATTTCAAGGAACAGGGGGCCTAGTAAGAGTAACCTAACATGCCTCATTGTTATTTATTTACTTGAACTTTAATATTTTCTCATAAACTGATTGCTTCAAGAAATAAAAATGAAACACCAGCAGCAATAACAAAAAATCTTGAAAGTTAATACAAATGATCTTGGTATCAAACTCATTTCTTATAAAATGGGAACCTTAAGGGAAACATCCATATCTATAATTTTATGAAACTGATTAAGGTACTGAATTTGCATCTGCATGAGGTTTTTATCTCGCTAGCTGTCAAAGAGGCACCTGACAAGGAAGAATGTGATGCTATATATACTGTGTCTCCTAGAACAAATTTTAAGCCCATATTTATCATCAGGATAGAAGACTTAATTAAGCTTTGATATTTGTCCAGATTGCTTTGTCCCAATTTTGGATTCATTGCTATTAAAAATATGGGATAAAAGAAATGTTACTTGGAGACAATGTATTCTGTTCACCAAAAAGAAGGTAAAGATTGTGGAGGAATCAGAAAGTAAATTCAGAGCAGAGAGGCTCCTAAACTTTCTCCCCTTCTACCAAGAAAAACACACATAAACACAAATATTTATTTAGGAGTGTCTTTGATTACAAATAAGTAAGTGAGGATGACATACAAACATAAAAAGGACTGCCCAGGTGTTTGCCTAAAACTTAAATGAAGCCAGACTTCTTTGGAGTCTCCAAAAATTGTTTGGCTGCTATAAATATTTGCAAAAAGTATGTTAAAAGTATAATTAGAATTAACACTGTTGAGCTCACATCCTTCAGGAAGAGCCTTCTGACCATGTTCTTTCACTCTAGTTGCCGCTGAACTTAAAACATGTGGTGCATCTAGCAGCCATTCATTCATTCCACTGACTGTACCCACCACCGAGACTGCAAGCCATGTGAATGCTGCTGGGACAATTGCTCGTGCTTGCCATTGGAATTGATGTAAGTAGGAAGCGTAGCTCCTGACATACAGCAAGCCCACAACCACCATCTGTTGGATTAAACTAAATTAAGAGCTACATGAACATGTTCAATTTGAAATCTAAGCAGAAGGTTGTAAATATTTTAGCAATAGCATTCAAGATAGAATTCTGTGACATCCAATTTCTTTCTCCACAACAAGGACGCATGGCGCTTTACTTGCATTTAACTAAACAAAGGGCCATGATTACTCCTTAGCATATATATCTTACCTGAAGAATAACCGGATAGCTGCAGGCTTCATTCCCCCTCTTGGTCATAGACACTGCCAGCACAAGCTCTGGGTTCCTCACCAAGTGAAAAGTCCTTGGGAAAACAGGATTAGGCACGTTACACAGCAACATGACCAGCTTAGAGCTCCCTCTGTGCCACTTATTACTGTGTTACTTCTTGTCTCCATATGGATGTGACTTCTGTAAGCATTTCTCCCATTTTACAGCAGGCATGATGTTAAGGGTTCTCATGGAGAGTGCTGGAAGAGCACTGCAGGAGGAAGGGGCTCCTCGTTCCGGCTGTGTATGGCATCCCTAATTGGGAGTGGGACATCCAGTGATGCTCTTCCCCAACCAGGTACCCAGAATGCGTGGGCCCTCGGCACCTTCACAGCCCTGACCTGGCCTCATGATCGCCTGCTTGAGGCTCTCCTGACACAGATCCTGCATGCCCCAGGCCCTCTGCCACGCCAGCACCCCCCACTCCCTTTACATGCCCGTGTGCCTGGCAACCAGTTACACCCCCATTTATGTTCCAGAGGGCTGCCTGATGCTTGCCCAGCAGCCAAAGACAGGGTCTGGCCAGGCAAAGCAGCACCTTTCTTTGCCATCCAGTGGGCTGCAACCATACCTTTGCAATGGGTTTTGAACTCCAGCCTTGGGGAGGGGCCGAAGTCCAAGTCTGTCCTTTCTTGCATACTCTCCCTCAGCCTTACAGTATCATATGGAATGTATATTTGTTTAAATATCCGATAATTACTCTTTTATCATTGTTTAATAATCATTTCTGTTCAACTTCTCCTGTTTAAATCACTGTACGTTTTCTGCCTCCAGATTGTACCCAGACTGCTATACTCTCCTCCCCCATTTAGTTGCTATGGGAGGCAGTGTATCGGAGTGGGAGCCACAATGCCTAAGTTTGAGCCCTGGGTCCATCTGTCAATAGCTCTACAGCTCTGCTTAACAACTCTGCTTCAGTATGCTCATCAGTAAAACGGGGTAATACCTCATCCGATGATTGTGGGAATTAAATGAGTTAATGCAAATGAAATGCAATGAATGTTGTCTGTTGCATAGTATTCGTATTAGTGATTATTACTAATGCCTATGATTTTTAAAAAAGATTTCCCCCAATTTTTTTTCTAAAGGAGCTTTCCCTAAAAGTCCAAGACATGTGGTGAACATTTTTATGTGATCTTATTGGAGCTAACATAAGGCCTCCTCGATTGGAAAACAAAAGGAAAACTATTGAGCTAAAACCTTCAAATTCTTTTCCTTGCATCACTTAAAAGCAAAAATAAACCAACCATTTTAAGCTCTTGTCTGTGTGGAAAGAGCCAATTCTTTCCCTCTGTTAACATAGTTACATTACAGACCAATAGTGGCATTCCTGCTATGGAAAATACAACTCCTCTTGAACATAAAATTTAATAATGTGGGAGTGGAGAAGGGATCTATTATAAAAGTAATATATTTTCCCTTTCAAGACTGAAAAAATTCCAGATATCTAATTTAAATCTCTGAACATAGAACAATATATCCTCGTTGTAAACATATACAAAGTATTGAAGACTATAGTAAAATTATAACACAATTTTAAACATTACTCTGACTTCTACAAGATGATCACTATTAATCTTCCAATGTATTCCCTCCTTCTATTATTAGTTAATGAAGTATCATTTTAAATCCAAAGTGGATATTCAATGTTTCCAAATACCTTCTTGGCTTTTATGAAGATGGTGCACACGGCAAGGGAGCTGATATTCTGTATTGCTCCTCTCTGCAGCCTCAGCACCTTGAGGACTATGCACCTTGCATTCTTATTGGCATTCAATAGTAGGTGAATGAGTGAATGAGTATATATTTCTGCAGTAACCTATTGAGATGCCAAGATTAGTTAGCTAGCTAGCTCTGTGTTTTGCTGACTAGAATGACTAGAATAGATATAGCAGCTTCCCCAGGATTCAGTGCCCTGCTCAGCCATCGAAGAGTTGGTTTTTCTTTTTCCTTTTTGAACAATGCAGCTAACTGGTGCTCGCCCACAGCAGGAATACTGATATTCTGCGGGAAGCCTGAGCTTATAGAACTCTACACAAAACCCCCTGCATGCCAAAGAGCAAGGTGAGAAATTACTCTGTGTCCTAGCGATACATACAGCACAATACCACTGTCTCTTCCATTAACCCATGCTATGAACACATGAAAGTCACTTAATCTCCTTGAGCCTCAGTTTACCTAGTTTTTGGAATCAAGTGACTAAGACTAGATGATTTTAAAGATTACTTTGAGCTCCAAATTCCATGATGCTGAATTTCCCCCTCTATAACCTTGAGTGCTGTTGAGGGAATTTTCATCCCTGAGGATTTCTTCATATTTTTTCATATTTTCCTTGAGAGACCAAATGATTAACTCAGATTGTGCCAGAGCTGAAAATGGGAGGAAGATGCCAGATTATCTTAAAAGTTGATCTGGACCTTCTTCTGTGGGGCTGAAAAACAAGCTACTGGGACGTTAGCAATTTCCTATGCCTTTCGGTGTCCCCTTGCTCACTTCTTGCCCTTCCAGCCGAGTTGATGTGTTATCCCATCAAGGCCTGAATGAAAGGACTGAAAGCAGACAATTCTCAGCACAGTGATGTCCCTTAGAACCTCCCACGATGTTGGCAGTGAGATACTCTGCCCACACTCTATTATTCTAAATACTGAAAGGGTAGTTGCCTCCCTAAACGTAAACTTATTATCTGGACAAAATAAGGAGGATCAAAAGACAGTGGTTCACATAAACGAATTTTCTACAGGTTCTGCTACACAGTGCAATCCAAGGGTCTCCAGGCCTCACCAGTTAATCAGAACGGATGGGTTTCAATACCCAATTAAGCGGGGGGGGGGGGGGGGGGGAACCCCCCCACACACAGCAAGATGCCAAGGGGAAATGTGAAAGAAAGAATTACTGTCACTAGGCAGACACACTTCTGCCATAGGACGTATATTCCTCTAAATCGTGCCCACAATTAATCATCCAGACTTCTGCAAAACCTCTGTCCAAATGTTTGTGGAGTCTCCAGATGGTGACCCATGTGCTCATGAGCAAATCTTGTCCCACTGCCCCTCCCCCTCACTCCTCCACCTCTTCTCTCCAGACTCTGGAGTATCCCACCAGAGATCAATCAATACCACCATTTCCTACCAACGGTCCCTCTCTTCTACGGCTTGATATGGGGAGGCCTCAAGAAGGCCAAGTTGCGGGGTGTTTTGGAAAGTGGAAGGAGATTGGAAAAGGCTGTTCTCTTTCATGTTACATGTGGCTACATTTTCCAAAGCAGTGCTGATCACAGTCTAATGTTTCAGAGTTTTAGGCAAACTTCTCTTTTATTTTCACTCGAATAGCCGTGCCCTCCTCCTGCTTTCTCTACAGCAATGAGGATGAAAAATGAAACCAATGCCAGACGCTCCGGAGGACCCAGAAATGGCCCTCTCTTCCAATGAACAAGTGTTTCCGAGTTAAACTCATCATGCTTGGCTTTCTCTTCTCTATGGTCCTGTTTTCCATGTGTGTTCACCCCGGTTCCTCAGCCATGCTTGAATTCCCACTGAGGCTCAAGCAGGACCTGTACTATAACACAGAAAGCCAAGGCAGGATGATGCATTGCTAGATTCTAGAAATGTAGAGATGGGGTAGTACCAACTCTGTAGGGGCAGGGATATTTATTGTTTTGTTCTTAACCCTAAAACACTGCCCGGTGAGCATTCCTTACAGCTGAATGAATGCATCTGGTCCCTTAAAGCAAGCCACTCACAGAGACAAAAACCTGCTTCCTAGCTTCCCATTGCAAAGGCAGCTTAGCTAGGCTAGGATGAATGGGGCCAAGGAAAACACTCACCAGGCCCATCTACATGTTGGCTTTTCAGCTTTCTGTAAAACAAGCCCAGCCAGTCTCCCTTGCTAGCAGTTTTGCTCATCTCAGACAGTGAGCAGATGAAGGCTAGCTCCTTTCCCGCACATGCTGGGCCCTCTGCTGCCCCCTGCTGAAGTTTATGCAATCTCTGTCAAAGCAGCAATTCCTAAACCTTTTGCATCACACACCTTTTGAGAATCCAATGAAAATCACAGCTTCTTTCCAGAAAAAAACAACAACTGTATTGCAGAGATACACAAACACAAATTTTATATGGCATTTCAAAAGACTGAAGAGGCCCCTGGAGACCCACCATATAACACTAATGGTAGAACCTGAAGCAAACCAATCTAAAAACCAAGGAGTTATTTTCTTTCTTGTTAAGGAAATGTTCAAACATGCACACAAAAAACAGAGAGAAATGTTGAAGAAACCACCATGGACCCAACAGTGAACAACATTCTGCCATTCTTGTTTCATTCATTCCCCTCCCAACTTTAAACATTTTTGCTTTTGCTAGAGTATTTTTAAAGTAAATCTGAGTTAGCTCTTAATTTTATCTGTACTATAACAATATATATATATTCCAGTGATCAGGGTTTTCTTTTTTCTTTTTTAACATAACCATTATAACACTCAATAAAATTAACAATACTTCCTTCATATTATTTGCTACCCAGACTGCTTTGAATTTCCTCTGATTGTCTTAGCAATAACTGTCTGATAGTGGTTGGCTTGAATCTGGATCCAAACAAAGGCCACCCATCAAATTGGCTTAATATATTTGTATAGGTAAGAATTAGTTTTCACTGTGTCATATCAGTTGACTATTTGATGGAAGGATGGGAAGGAAGGTATGTATATGGGGAGGTGCAGGAGACTGAGTTATGAAAAGCAAATTTTAAAAAATGAGGTCTTTTTGGAATTCTTACTTTATTCCTTCAAATCATAAAATAAAATTAGATGAGAGTCCACTTTTCTCTTGACCTCAAAGGCCAGGTAAAACTATGAATCCAGTAGATCAGATTTCATATTTCTTCTCTGAATCAATAGCAAATAATTTGTGTGTAGACTACTGAGCATTTACATTTGCTCTTGCTCTCTTTCTCTTGCTGAAGTAGGATAAAAATGTATTGGCTATGTTAAATAGAAAATCCAAAGCCCTCAAATATTCATGAGCCTGCTCTATGGGGACGATGCAAATCTCCCACTCACTTGTTGATATATTGACCCCTAAATATAATTCATTCACCTGCTGCCTTCCTTGTGCATCCAGCGTTGATGACTGTTATTGGCTTTTTTCTCCACCAAAACCACCTCCATGCCTGAACGCAGGTCTGGACCTTGAACCCCCAGGACTAGCTGAGGAGCTGCATGGCTTATGATTTGCCCATCTCTGTATTCAAACTGTTGGTGGCAGAGCTTCTGCAATTTACTCCGCTTTGGAGAATGGCTGAGATAAAGAAAATCCCATTATGTGCAGAAAAGTACCCTGTGCCCTTGATGTGCTGGAGATGGCAGGTTCTGTTGGCAGGAGACCCTCTGTGAACCAAATTCACTTACAATGGTGAGCCATCACCCTTGGGACAGCAGCGATGCTATTCGTACTACCACACTGATGTACAAAGTAGAATTCTGAGTTTATTTAGTAACAGAAATAAATGTTTATTTGAGAGAATATGAGAAACTCATCAGCACAGAAAAAAGACATTCAGTTGAGATAACTTAGTAAAAGTCGAAAAAGAAGTTAGGAAAAAGAAGGCATGTAGAATCAAAAGAGAGAAAAATAAAAGAGTTCTGTTTAAACCATGAGTGTTCTATTCTCTCTTTAGACTCCTGGAAAATAGAACATTATTCTCCAAGTTTTTCAATTTTTCCTAACAACTCATACTCATAACAACGCAATATAATATAAAATAATAATATGCAAATAAGTTAATTTAAAGGAATCTCTTACTAAGGCTCTTAAGGGATTAAGTAAGCTTATTAAACATACTAAACATCATAATGCATTGGCAATTAAATTAATTTATAAACATCTATTAAGACTAATATATGTTTATGTTAGTAGACTAATATAAACATTTATTAGTGTATAGTGCATAGACTAATGCTAAATGTTTAAGTGCCAAAACTATTTAATACATATAAGCTGCTATAATGTTAAGCAAATGTCTAAAGATGATAGATTGCTGTCATTTCACCGGGCACTGACCAGAAAATAATAAAATTTAAAAAAGAGTAAATTGCATTTTACTAATTTCTTAAAGACATCAGGGCATCTTACATATTAATGCATAAGTTCATTCACACATTTATTCAACAAATATACAAGCTCTGTGCTAACTTCTCAGGAGGCAAAGATGGATGAGCTTCAACAGAAAAGACACACCAGTGAAAATAAATTATATTATTTAGCTGATGTGCGAAGGACCTTCCCATCAGTACTTGCAAATACTTCAGTCAAAAACACAAGGAAGACAAAAATGTATACATTGATGCAAATAGCAGCTAACAGTAATGCAAATCCTTAGGAATATTCTTGTCCCAAAGTGAGAAAATCTAAGACCAGCTAGAAATCTCTATAAGGAATCCATTGAAACTTTTTACCTGTATTTTCTCTGTGGTTCCACATTTTCTAAGATTTCTTCCTGCTTCTTCTTTGGAAAACGGTCACCCTCGTCAGAGACATGAGAAGTTTCCTGCCAGGCATACTTGAGAGGCGTGTGATGCGCCTTCATTTGGAGATGGGCTTTTGCGTGTGAATCTCTATCGAGGTTCATAAACAAACACAAGTCTAAGAATTTGGATTCATACTTCCAGAATCTTCTCTGAGGCGTATTCTGATCGCATCCTGAAGGATACTGACAGATCTGTAAATCATATTTCCATAGTGATGCCTAACATTGCAAATCCATATCCTACTGATACATAATTTAGATCTTTTAATATAAAATTGCAAATAAAATTCCTTTATCACATAATAAACAGCATTCATCTTTGTTAGGTTTACTCAGAAAAAAATAGACCATGTATTATGTTTCAAAAATTATAAGACTAAGACTACTTAGTAGTTTAAGAAATTCCTAACAGACATGTACGGAGAATCCTTGTACCCATCCCGTAAGTGGGTCATATTTCTGTCTGTAACAGTACAGCTAGATTGTTTGGTTTCATAAAGTTTATTCATTAGACAATGTTAATGGAATCTTAATTAACTTTTCCACTCAATAGAGGAATCTAGGGAGACTCAAATAGTCTTGGCACTAATAGTGCCAGCTTCTGATAGAGAATAATGTACTAAAACACTCAGAGTAAATAGTCATCATTGGAATAACTGTGCCCGCCTTCTGGCTTCTTAAGACGAAGATGAACACAGAAGCATAGCCACCACACAGATCTGTATACACTAAGTGGCCAGATTATTATGATCTCTGAGTGCATAATAATCTGGCCACTCAGTGTACATCCTATATAATAAAAGGCTAATATGCAAATTGTCCCCTCCACCAGGCAGGCCAGCCAACTGCCCATATCCCCTCCCTCTAGCCAGGCTGGCCAGACCCCACCCATGCACGAATTCATGCACCGGGCCTCTAACACACACACACACACACACACACACACACACACACACACACACACATACACTGAGTGGTCAGATTATTATGTGTTCAGAGATCATAATCATCTGGCCACTCGGTGTATATCCAGTTCCAGGCCACCTTGTTCAGCGCACTTTTGCCTTCCGTGGGATCATGACACAGTATGAGAACTGCTCATCTGAAAGCAGGATAAATATATAGGCAAAGCAGCAAGCATATTTCAGCACTGTAAATATGCATATGTAAAAATCAAACTCTCTAGGATAGGCTGTGACCACCAAGTTCTGGTGGTACTCTGATGTAACTGTAAGCAATATCAAATTACCAAAATCTTCAGGGACAACTCCTGTGTCAGCAGAGCAGACCATACACTTTTCCAGTGTAACAAAAGTATGACATGTGGATATGAAATTGGTGAGTAATCACACGACCTTATTCAGAACAGCAGCACAAGCTGCTTCTCAAATGAAAACTCTCTGTTACTGTTAAAAAACAACAGTGCCATCTTGTGTTGAAAATTAAAAGAAAAAAAACACAGCTTTCCCATGAACTCCATTTCTTTGAGGAAAAGAGGGAGGAAAAGGTCATTTTTAGTTTTAACACATTTAGTAGTATGTAAACAATATTCTTCCTCCAAATCCAGATGTTTAATTTTTTAACTTGGACTTTATCTATATGCTCTTGGGCTTCCAGACAAATGAAGTAGAATCAAGTCAATTTTAGAATGGTCATTTTAAAATCCATCTGGCTATATTAATTCATTCATTTGTCTATCCATTCATTCATAAAACTAAATAGTCATTATTAGTTATTCATGTCTTTAATATTTATTGAATATTTACTATATGATAGCTGCAGAGTTCTAAGTGTCAGAATACAGTGGTAAACAAAACATAATTTATCAAAGTTCAGGGAGCTTACATTCTAGTGGAGAGCAGAGATAAGAAAATGAATAAATAAACAAGATAAGTACCATAAGTGGAATAAAACAGAATATTGTGATACAAATTGGTTGGGGTGGGGTCTAGTTTAGGAATGGACTCAGAGAAGGCTCCTCCGAGAGATGATGTTTGAGTTGAGACCTGGACAATGGGAAGGAGTCAGCCATGTGAGGATCTGGAGGGAGAGCATTCCGGGCAGAGAAAAGAACAAATGGAAAGTCTCTGAAGCAAGAATATATTTGTCTCATTTGAGGAACAGAGACACTGGTGTGACAGATATGCAGCGAGTAAGGGATAAGGTAGTAGGAGAGGAAGCTTACCAGGAGGGCAGGTAAGCTGCCTGCAGTACAGCAAGGAAAAGGGAAGGTGTCCCCACCCCCATCCCCATCCATGCCAGGCTCTGAAAGCCTTTTCTTCCATAAGGCATCACAGCAGAGGTCAGTGCTCCCACAGTTTCTCCTTCACTGTGCTTCTTACCATTTTTGCCAGAAATCTTTGCACAGAACCCATCTGTCAAAAGGGTTCCTTCCAGATTTATGGCCCAGTCTCTTGCTTTATGGATGTCCTTTCTTAAGCCATCCTACTTCTCTTAAGTGAAAACTGCCAACCAACCATACCTAAGGAAGTCTAGGGAAATCTTACAGTGACTTTCTAATGTAAGATGATTTAAAATTGACTCATGGAAAATAGTTCAAAGAACCAATGAAAGTTAGTCTGGAAAAAAGATAACCTGGTGGGCTAATGATGGGGAGCTTTGAATATTTTAAGGACTTTTAAGTAGAAGAGGAATAGGGACACAGAAGAAATCATAGGATGAAGATGCTTTAAATAATTATTTCAGCATTAAAATGGGCTGCCTTGTGAAATAGTGATGTTCGGTTATTAGGAGTATCCAAGAAGACTGTATCAAAAGGGCCTGCCTGGAATGTCCAAGAGACTCTTAGATTGTATTTTGAGTGGACTCCATCAATTATACCTCAAGGACTCCAAGCCTGATGAAATCTATGAATCAGAACACTGTCAATGTTTGTTCTCAAAGATGTTCTATTTCTTAGTTTCTCTTCATTTTTTTCCAAATGCAGTCTAATAACTCAAGAGGCCAGATGATACATTTTTTAGAAGAAGAATGAAAGGGGCATTGGGAAAGTATGTGGTCAGTTCCCTAACCATTGAGTAAGATGCCATGTAGGTCAAATCATTCTCTCTGACAAAGGCTTATGATTTGAAAACTCAATCGTTTATTTATTCAATAATGATTAAAGTCAGTTTACCCTGCTCTTCACAAAAGACAGAGGTTTTGCCCTCAAGGAATTCCCAGGTTGGTGGGTTGTTTGCGTGGTAAGGGGGTGGGGGTGTATGGAATCTTGCTATCTATGATCATTGCTGTAATTGATTTCAATGATGAAAAATTATTCCATGGATGAAGACAGGACAAGTCAAGACACTTCAGGTGGAGAGAAAGGATTGTAGCTCAGAGCATGCCACATTCAGGTGACTGCTGAGCTGGAGGGTGGAGTTCTTGTGGCAGGAAGAAAAAAAGGTAGAGTGAGGCAGGCATGGGGGTGCCAAGGATGGTCAATGACAGGCCTGGACCAGGGTCAGAAGGGCTCAGGATTCCAGACTAAATATTTTTTCTGTCTGCACAGGTAGCCATTAAAGAATTGTACAAAAAGGATTGTGTTTTAGAAAGATAGTTGTCCACAGATAGAATTTCAGGTGAATTGAAAGGAGATGATTGTGGAGATGAGTCCCATCAAAAAGCCCTTTCAGAATCCAGGATGGTAGCTATACATTAACATGCACCCAACTTGAAACTACATTAGGGAGGAAGCATACCTAAGGTCCACATTTATGGAAACAAAACATGATGGATTCTTCAAATAAATGTCTGCGATTCTAATATTCGAATCTTTAAAAAAAATAGTGGCATTATGACAAAACGAGTGAAAGTAGATCATTGTGATGGTAGACCTGTGAAGCTCCAGCACTATCCCTCTGCCAGGAAACCGATTCAATATGAGCTCTTCACCTGACATCCATTTCACACACTTGGCATGGATTCCCTACTGGGCTCTGTGCTGTTATCAGGCTAATGAGCTGAGTTCAAATACTAAGCAGGCAGGTTTTCTGGCCACACTGATCACTTACAGAGTTTTACTGAGAGCATTTCCCGTTGTTAAAGCATTTTTTTGCATTTGCTCTTCCTCTGGCTCTATAATTTGCTTCTCTTCTCCAGAAGTTGCTACGGGCTTACACACAGCAAGCTTGGCTCCAGACACAATGTCACTTTGGACTTCTAAAACAAGAGCTGAGCAGAAATGCACGCATTGCAAGGACAGGTTAGTTATAATTACAGAGAACTGGGAATTTGAAAGCACATGATAAAATACAAATGTAGAAAATTTCCAGCTCTTCGGTATAAATACATCCTAAGAGTAACTGATAATTGCTTTTTAGCGAATACATTGGGTTCCTACTCAATTTAATTTTGTAGATTCTTTCCTCTAAAGATATTCTTAGTCAAAAATACTAACACTAAGTTTTTCCAAAAACAATGAAGTTGTTGTACGTTCTATTTAAATGGGCTACATTATTATATATATGTCTCTAAATCAGTGGTTCTCAACCTTTCTAATGCCGCAACCCTTTAATACAGTTCCTCATGTTGTGGTGACCCCCAACCATAAAATTATTTTTGTTGCTACTTCATAACTGTAATTTTGCTACTGTTAATGAATCGTAACGTAAATATCTGTGTTTTCCAATGGTCTTAGGCGACCCTGCTAGCGGTTCTCAACCTGTGGGTCGCGGCATTAGAAAGGTTGAGAACCACTGCAATCATTCTGTAGAGACCCAAACTCTTCAGTGAATGTCCCCAAGGCTTTGAAACACACATGCAAAGCTTACTGTGCAGTGTTCAAGATATGCAAGAGGGTAATGTTTTTAATTATATTAATAATTTCTCCTTGCCATTCTATATATAGAACCTTCGTCCTGGTGCCTGAGGCAGCCAGCCTTAACGAATGAGGAAGACCATGAGGAGATGAGAAATGCTACAAGAGGACAAGGGTTGCTTTGACTTTCAAGCAGAGCATAAGTCAATGACTGTGCAAGTCAGGATGACACTGTCTTGATTTAAGATCTTTCCAAAGGCCTTCAGCTCCCATTTAGCATATCAAAGGTTTGACCTTTCTCAGGGTTGACCTGGAAAAAACAACTGTTTCTGGGCCTGAGGGGAGAGGAGTAAGAAGAGGAGGAAGACAGAAACCCAGCATGAGGGATCATGTTCCCCTATAGGCTTCACTCTAGGCATCTGAGCTTCACCAAGGAAGTCCTGTGCACACTGCTCATTTTAGGACACTGTGGCAGTTACCCTTGAAGCGGCCTTCAACAAGCCATTTAAATCTGAATGTGGAAATGGTTTCTGGGAGGTGCAGCTGTGCCCCAAGATTTGCTGACAACCCTACTGAGCGCTTTCTAGATGAGGTTGCCCAGTGAAGGTCAAGGGGTCTTGTAGCAAAGACTTACAGAGATGACTACCCATCAACAACTAGCTTCCAAGGGCCAGGGGGACCAGGGGAGGGGCTAGGCAGGCAGGAAGTAGCACCCACCCAAAGTACTGTCTGAGCCAAAAGAACGGGATACCATCACCCAGCCACGGACTTTAGCCAGCAAGGCCCAGAGAGCAAGAGGATCTGCACCCCAAATTCTTTCTTCCATCCTAAAGAGGAACTAAAGTGAGACTGGAACCTGGTAAATCTGAAAGTCCCATCCCCACCCCGAAGGGTGTATGGGATAAAATTGAAACCTGACTGAACTTATGTCTTGTCCTTGGTAGGGGTTCATGAGGCTCAAAAAAAAGACCAATGTGTTAAAGACAAAATAAATTATGTTCTCTTTGCACGACCAAAGTGCAGTGTGAATGAAAATGTGCAGCTCTGTTAAATACAAAAATTAGTCTAAAGTGCTAAACAGCAAGGTGCAGGAATGAAATACAACCTATATAAGCAAACTATTTTTTTTAAAAGCACTATCATGAAGTATTTATTTTGGCTGTATACATTAAGGTAAATAACTCCAGTGCTTACCCTCTGTCTTACGTGTATTGCAGAAGGCTTGAATTTTAGAAATGTCTGATGCTAAATTCCTCAGGAAGAGTTGCTTCTTTTGATGAGCAATGGACAGGTCAGGATCAATCCAATGTTCCCCACATGAAACGTATACCTAGCGAAGCAATGATCCCATATGCAACTGCTCACAGCAGCATATGTGCAGTAGCCAAGACTGAAAACAATCAAAACTTCCTACAATAGGTGAGTAGTTAAACTGTGGCACCATGGAGTAGTACTCAGCAATGAAAAAGTCACAGAGTATTGATAAGGGCAACAACTTCGATGGATCTCAAGTTTTGTATAAAAAAAGTACTTCATGCTATA
This sequence comes from Corynorhinus townsendii, assembly GCA_026230045.1. Classification (NCBI taxonomy): domain Eukaryota; kingdom Metazoa; phylum Chordata; class Mammalia; order Chiroptera; family Vespertilionidae; genus Corynorhinus; species Corynorhinus townsendii. The sequence goes on along the minus strand of JAPDVU010000008.1, from coordinate 22,739,636 downwards.
TTTACAACTTCTTATAAATTTTTAATTATTTCAAAATAAAAAGTGTTTTAAAATAATTTTGAAAAGAAGGAGAAAAAGTAGAGAAGGAAGGCAGGGAGGAAGGCGAGTGGAAGGGAAGAAGGAAAGGAGAGGAGGGGGGCTAGGTAGGTATAAATCAGGGCTTTGCAAAAAAAATATTACTGAGACCCAAATCTGGTCTGCTGAGTGTTTTTAAATAAAGTTTTATTGGAACACAGCTATGCCCATTCATTTACATGCTGTCTGTGACTGCATTTGTGCTATAATGGCAGAGTTTCAATAGAGACTATACAGTCTATAATATATACCATATGACCCTTCACAGAAAAAGTTTGATGACCACTGATGTAAATGAACTTGCAGTATATGCACCAAAATGTTAAGGGGGATAGTTCTAGGTACTAGATTATGAATGATACTTTTTCTTTTTCATTTTGCTTATATGTATTTCATAAATGTCCTTACATAAATACATATTTCTTTGAAGTAAAAAAAAAAGAGAGAGAGAACTATTTCTATATGTTGAGAAAGATTCAGTAAGAGAACAAGGGAGCCTAATTCTGCCTGTTTTGAAGCCACTCACTGATCATCACTCACATACGCTGTATGAGGATTCAGGAAAAACTCTCAAAATTTTCTTTTTGAACAACAAATTTATTTTCCCTCTTATGGACATACCTAATCATGTAACTGCTCATGCTTAATCTTTATGTTGGCTGTACAGAGCAGTGACAGGTTCATTTCTAGCAAAAATACAGGATCTTATAACAACCACTCCTGGCTCCACCTGACCCTCCGACACTTACAGTTCCTTTGCCCCGGTGGCCTTATCTACTTGTCTTTAAATTAAATTTATCTACATTAAGTTCTTTCTTAACTAGCACAGTAACTGTAGCAAATTATATCTGTAGCATTAGAATTCAAACAAGGCCTGCCAGTCTCCAAGAGCAATGGACTCCTCTCTCGCATGCTGCCTCAGAGACTGGTCATTGATATTTCTGTTTGAGACTCTCTTGAAGGGTCTTCACATTCAGAGCCTGAATTGAATCCTGATAATATGGTGAGAGCTTGGTTTCCTGTTCAGAGAATTTCAGGCATCAGCCAAGGCAAGTTTTCTTTTCAAATTTGAGACCTCCAATTCCATAAATGGGAGCAAAGGCTGGGATGCTAACATTCCTCTCAGCCTTCCCCAGCCACCCAAAATAGAGTGTGCGAAAATCTAGATATAATTTTTTTTTCTGAAAAGGTAATATTATCATTAAGTAATAAATCATTAAACAACTACATTTTGAAGGCCCCTCCCCCCAAAAAAAGAGAGAGAATCTATTTCCTTTAGAGTAGGATAGAAACCACCAGCAGTTAATAATTTGGTCTCCTTATTTACAAAATGAGAGCATCCATCTCATAGGGTTGTGATGAGCTTAAATGAATTAATTCACATACGACCCTGAAAATCATGCCTGACACATAGTAAGCTTTCGACAGCTATTAGTGTTCATCTCTGATGGTTGGTGAGTTATGATAATTCTGAGGGGGAAAACAAGAGGAAAGAGGGTAAATGTTTGAAGTCTTTTATATTTTAAAACATTTTAAATATTATTCATATATGAATATTTCCAGTTTCTCATTCATGTCTTTACCAGTTCGTCTCTTTGAAGGTCTTTTACAGAAAAGATTTCCTTCCCCTTTTCATTGAACAACCTCCGAGCTGCAGAAGGTAAATGTAAAATTTCAGTACACCTGCAAAAAGAGACACAAAAATTGACCTTGCATATAGACAGCTTCCAGCAGAGAAGAGAGGAAATAAAAGGAATCAAGGGCCTGGATCCTTCAAGACAACTCCCTCTGCAGTACGGTGTGTGTTGAGAGCCAGGCTCTGCAATCCATCAGACCCCTTGTGAGTCTCGTTCTCCCTTTCTGAGTTGTGGGACATGGGCATTGTTTAAAATCTCTAGGCCCAAACTACTTACTTTCCAGGGTTGTTATGAGGATGACCAGTTGATTTTAAAAAGTGCTTAGTCTAGTGTCAATCATGATCAATAAACAGGTAAACATATCATTCTTGACTTCTTATTTCTCAATATCCCTCACACTTTCCCATTTTCCTGCTCTTCCTTCTACCTAAGTCATCTTCCTTAGCTTTTTCTGTTGAAGTCTACTCTTTCTCCAAAGCCTCCAAAGTCACATTCATTATCAAGCGATTCTTCATCCCCCTTCTCCAAAAGCCATCTCTATAGCCCTTTAACTTCTTTTGAAATATAATGTTTTTTGCTTGGTTAAACATTAAATAGTGATCCCACCCCCACGCTCCTGCAAACAAGCACTGGGCCAGCCCTGTGGATATCAAGATAAATGATCAGCTTCCCTGTTCCCTGAGGAGTTCTCTCCCTAGTCAGGGGGAGAGACAGGTCAGCAACTGACGTGTAATATGAAGCAGTGGGTGCTGTAATGGACACCTGGCCAGGATCCTGTGAGAACACAGGGAAACAAGATGAATTTCTCCAGGGAGCCTTGTCTAAAGAAGCAACATTTGGGTTGGGCCTTGACAGATGAATAGGCATTCATCAAGGAGGGTTATGACCTAGAGAAGATAAGTTTTTTTTTTATGTCTGGAGCTGAGTATATGGACAGGAGGAAGAACCAGATAAAGCTGGAAAAGAAAATAGGAACTGATTGAAAGCCTTTAGGCTGCCAAATTAATGAACTTGGCCTCTATTCCATTAACAGCAGGAAGTCATTGAAGGCATCAGAGCAGAGGTGTGGTGGCATCAGATCTGCTTTTTTGGAAGTTATGTATCAGAAAGGTGAAAGATGGACTGGAGGCTGGAGAGGCTGGCATCTATATAGCCAGCTTAGGTTAGAGGTAAAGAGGCAGAATTGTGTGGATGAGGAAACAGAGCTAAAATCAATTCCTTTTACTCTTAATCCAATGGTCTTTTCAATATTCCATGTTTCCACAACATTAGGTATCAACAAAAATATTCTATATCAATTATTTTTAAATGGGCTGTTATGCTATTAGATCTTTCTTAGGCTTTGTAAATGAAAGAACTGCCACCACCACCAACAAAAGACTTTCAAAACTGTCTTGTATGAATCCTATATAATAAAAGCACAATATGCAAATCAACTGAACTGCTGAATAGTGGAATGACCATCCAGAAGACCATCTGGATGACCATCCTGGACCACGCTGTGACACCCACTGGTGCCAGGCCAGTCAAGGTGGGTGCAATGTGATTGGTCAGGGGCTGGCCATTGCCCCATGATCACCCCACAGAGAGAGGCCCAGGCCACCGACCGGCAGGCTGAGGCGGGTGAGCAGGGCCTCCTTCTGCGAAGGAAGCCTGGGTCCCGGGTGCCGGAGGGAAGCCAGTGCCAGCAGCCAGGGGAAGGAAGGCCTACTCTTTGTGCATTGGGCCTGTAGTTATTAAATTACTAAAGGATAGCATAAGTTCCCTTAAATTCAGTAAGATTGCCTCTTTAAATTCAACAAGGCATATTTTGCAAAGACGTTTAAGTGCTCAACCTTGAAAAGTTATCAAGTCCTGTAGGAACAATTTTTGTTTCGGTAGGAATATATTGACCAAAAGAAAATCACAACATTTCACAAATATGTTAGTGACATATAAAAATGGATTTAAATTAGCTAACTACCCTACCCTCAATTCAAATATAAAACTGTTAAACTATGCTGTAAAACTATGAAATATATTTTTTTAAGTGGGTATAATTTATATTTACAAAGTTGATAGTTCAAAAGCTAGGGGAAATTGCTTTGAAATTTGGGGAAAATGTATGAATTTCCATTGGTATCATGAACCTACCCAGTTTTAAAAACTCTAAAACTATGTGTTAAAAACTCTAAAACTATTATATTAACAACTGTTTTCTTATGTAGGTACATATGTATGTTGTGTTCTGTGTAACACATAACCATTCAGGCATGTGAATGGAAAATACCATTGCATTTAGGATGGTAAGTGCTTACCTCTCCAAAAGTTGATGATATTCAGTCTGCTTTGTTTTGGTTTTAGAATATTTAGTGACACACTTTTTCACATTCTCTTTCATTTCAGTGTCAACATTTCTGAAACAAATGATCCAAGATTTGATTGATATGTCAGTATGTATTGCCAATTATTTTTTAACTTATTTAAATATGTGAAAAAATCCTGAGGTTTTAATTTATCATAACTTGCCCTAAAATAGTCTGCCTGTTTTTGAAAAAATAGGATTTCAAAAACTATCACAAATATTAAACTTCATGGCATGTATGCTCTGAGTAACTTATATAAGAAAATGAATTTTTATTATTTTCATCCTCTCTATTAATGCTAATCTCTTTAAGATATGAATTTTTCAAGTTTAAAGAAAATGCAGAGATGACATTTATTTTCCCTGGGATATTTTATTCATATGTTGTGTATGTTCATATGTTTATTCATATATACTAGGCAATCAATCCAAACCTAAAAATTGTTACACAGAAAAAGGATGTTTAATTGGAATATACATCTTTTCAAACTTTCAAGTTAGAAAACTATTTTGTGTATTTAAAAAATCTCTACATTTTATTAAATGAAAGAAATAGTGGTCAAATGTAGTTGTTCATTCATTCATTAAAATAGTAATCAAATATAATTAACCATTACTTAATTAATTTATTAATTTTATCAAGCACTGGTTTAGGGGCTGTTGGGTTCCCTAAGCCATGTGGTGAATAAAGTGACTTAATACTCAACTGATCATGACACACTGTTCTATAGCCACACCACAGCAGTGAGAACATATATGGATGAATAGTGTATTATCCTAGTTTTCTATCTCCTGGAGGGAGTCATAAGTGGATAATCACAGAGTGATCGGAGATATGGGGGTGGAAAGCAAGGAAGTACACAGCTAACGCAGGGATGGGGAGGAAGTATGGAGTTCAGAGTCAACATCTAGCAATGAAGTCCAAACTCGTTCTTGGAAGGCCTTTATTATTAAGGCAGATGGAAGATGTTGGGGGAAGGAGGGGGTTTAAAAGTAGAAATTGGGGGGAACGTTGATAAGAGATGCAGCTAGAGAAATGAGCAGGGATAGGTCATAAAGGACATAAAAGCTATACAAGGAGCTTGAGTGAGTCCAGGGATTATAACGTACTAATAACTTACTGAAATTATCTAAAATATAAAACTTTACTTTATAAATTCAAATTGAGCCTTTCTTTTTACAATTTTTAAAATACCACTTAAATTTTTTTCTTTGTTTAACTTTGTTTATAGTTCTAACAGATGAAATGCTCCTGTGACACAGAGATCACAATGGTCTTGATTTATATAAACCTGACAACCATCATCAATACTATTTGCCAACATTCTGTTACTCACTAAGATAACCGTCAACTAAGTAAAGAACAAATGCTACTTGATCTTCCTTTGGCTTTGCAGATAGAGGAATCAACAAAAACAAGAACAAAAGCTCCTCAAACTGTCAAGAGTGAATTATTAAATAACTAAAGGAGAGACCATGTGATTGAAGCAGAATTTGGTTAAAATGGGTCTATATTTCATCTATAACCAGAGTTTGCTTTTAAAGACATGAAATAGCTCAACCCTCTTTCTTCTGACATCTCAAAAGAGAGGTCAAGAGTTAATATCACTGCTAATCATATGAGAAACAATGTGTTTAACTCATTCTTTATATCAGAGCTTTGTGCTGATCTATGATTCCTTTTGTCATAAAATATAAAGAAAATATAGCAGGCGATTTTTCTCCTGAATAAGTTTCAGGATAATGCAAGCAATTTGCCCCTACATGTCATTTGCATTTACTTATTTTGACTTGGATATATTAAAAGTAGCACAGCAAGGCTTCCACCTTGCATGACTCTGGGGTGCCATTCACATCAAATACAATGAAAACAGTGGCCCCTGGAGCTGGACAACACAGCCTCCCTGTAATGCCAGTCAAATCTCTTTCCATTGAAACTCTCTGTTACCAGGACTTACATACAGCTCTGGGGGAAAATGCTATTGATGACCTGTAGAGACTTTCTGAATCAGCCAAGATAAATGAAACATATTTAGTAGAGTTTTAGAGTCAAGTGTGTGCCAGTGTATGTTAATTATTTGGTAATAATTAATTCATGCAGTGAGCAAAATGGACATTTGATTACCAAGACACACTGTTCCATGAACAAGGACAGCAGAGAGTTTCAGAGACGCTCTGCTAGAATAGCTGTCCAAATGAACAAGTCTCTCAAATTATGTTTGGGCTACCTTACTGAATTATGCATCTTAAAACGTTAATGAGAAAAGACCAAATCTGTATACAATTTTGAGCCACAATTAAAGATAGAGAATAAGAAAGAAAGAAACATAGGAAGAGACAAAAATTATTTAACTTTGCATGCTAAAAGAAAAAAGTCATATCCTACTTTAAGGGCATTACCCTTACATTTTACACCTAGCAGAATGAGCTAATTATGAAATGTATGCGTCAAAGATTTCAATTTCAGGCTTGACTTTACTTTGAAGATTAATTTTTTACTTTATCATCTTTACAAGGCAGTTCAGTGGACAGCCGATCTGAATATTACTCATTGTTCAGCGATGTATGAAGTATATTTAATCAATGTGAAGAAAGTTATATTAAACTATTATCAGCAGCCTCAACTATTCTAAACATCTCAAAAGAAAGGTCAAGAGGTAATATCACTGCTAATCATATGAGAAACAATGTGTTTAACTCATTCTTTATATCAGAGCTTTGTGCTGATCTATGATTCCTTTTGTCATAAAATATAAAGAAAATATAGCAGGCGATTTTTCTCCAATGCTGGAGAAATATTGGCTATTTGGGAAAATTTTGTTCAAATCTCATAACATCAGCTAAAGTACAGATCAATGCTTTTCTATGATGAACTTTCAAAATGTTATTCCAAGTCAAGGATATAAAATTATATAAAGTTATAGTTTGAGAAATATATTTATTTGTTAAATATGCCAAAGCTATAAATGTAAACAATTGTATATAATGACTTTAATAAGGAATTGTAAAAATATATTTAAGAAGCAATTTCAAATGAATTATTTCAAATTAATAAAACTAAAAAAATTGTTAATTCAAAATAGATATTGATATAAATTTTTTTCCAGAACTATTCATTTCTAACCCATTATTTTATCCCATGCCTAGCCTAAATCAAGAGTTCAAGTGTTTCCTGACATAGAAACTAAATAAATCTGAATATCTATTTTCATCTCTAAATATCAACATGACATAATAAACACAGAATTCTCTCAGAAAAACATTGGTAAGCAAGAAGACAAAAGTCTGTAGAAATTAGAAAGTGTACTTAATGAGAAAACTGAACAAGGTGTCCTTACTGCATTTTTCGCCCAGGTGATATGTCTGGACTCGTTATAACAAGGGCTCTGTTTTTATTCTTGTCTCCATTCCGCAGAACTCTGAGTCGTATGGTCACATCCTGCTCTGGTGACTTACAGGTGGGTTTCTTCATGGAAGGACTGTTTGGAATCAGCAGTCCCTCTATTGGCCAATCAAAGTCCTTTAGAAAGAAATGACAAAAAAATTGATAATAAATAAGAGAGTTACTTTAAGATATAAAGAAATGTAACACAATACTGATGCTTTTAATCTTTTATTCAAGTCTAATTAGTGTTTTGTGTGAATAAAGAGGAAGGATAATAATTTTTTAAGTGTATGTCAAATCTATGTTGTGTTACAACAAGGAAGATTTATTCCCTTTCAGAGAAACATCATTCTAGTAAAATAGAACTGAATTAACTTGGAATGTTTTTGTTCATGTGTGAAATATCTTTAATATGAGGAAAGTTAGAATGTGTGAAAAGTGGTTTTACAACCTGAGATAATATTATCTTAAACTAGACCTTTTTGGCAAAGAAGAATATATTCGGGGAACACTCCAAAAGACATAGCGAGATGATAAAACTTAAATTTCAGATGTTTCATTTGTAAAATTTAGTTAATTTGTATTCATTTATTCATACATACATTTATTTATTAATTCATGCATTATCCAAATATTATTTACTATAATCCAGGCTCAGGGCTTAGACACTGGAAATAACTTGGAGAGAATTATGCTGCATGAAATAAGCCAGTCAGAAAAAGACAAGTATCACATGATCTCAGTTATATGTGGAATCTAATGAACAAAATAAACTGATGAACAAAATAGATCCAGAGACATAGAAGCATAGAATAGACTGGAATCTCAGAGGAGGGGGAGGGGTGAAGGGTGGGAAGAGATTAACCAAAGAACTGATATTCATGTATGCATAGCCAATGGACACAGACAGTACAGGGGTGAAGGCCTGGGGTGGGGTGGAGGTTGAGTGGAAGGGGGAGTGGGGAAAATAGAGGACATCTGTAATAATATCAATAAAAAATAAACTTAAAATAAAATATTAACATTAAATAAACAACACTACGAACATGATAGGATACTCTTCCTTGAGGAATTTCTAGTAGGTGCTCAGAAACGTAGCTAGAAATAAACTGGCAATTAAGTAGTGTAAATATAATAGCAAGAGGGTATTATGAGGTGTGGTGAGACCACATGGAGAAGAACCTAACTCAGAAATGTCCTGTGACAGACCTGAAGCCTCAGCAGGATTAGTGCAGTAAAGGAGGGTAAGATGATGGGCAGTGTATGTATCAGGTTGAGGATTAATAGAACATGATGTTTAGGGAAATAAAAGGAAGTAAGGATGGCTCCCAGGTTTGTAGCTTAGGCGACTTGGTATTGCCACTCACAGAAATTGAGGTCTGCAGAGGAAGAGTAAGTGAGGAAAGGGATGATCAGAGGTGATGTTAGACAAGGTCCAAGTCCTTTCTTTTTCTTTTTTCTATCTGAATAAACAATTGTCCTGGCAGCAATTAAATCCCTATTAATCTGCAGTAACTATCCTGTAAAATATCACAATTCCATATAAGTATGGGTCTGTTTCTGTGTGTTTTACTCTCTTTAATTTATCAACTTATCTATCCCAGTACAGTACCATGCTGCCTTAATTATATTTGGTAAGTCTTGATATTTGGGAGGGCAAATACCCCCACCTTGTTATTCTTTGGAAATTGGTTCTTGTTGGCCTTTTGCTACTTCACGCACACTTAAGAATTAGTTTGGTTAGTCTTTAAAGCCTGTTTGGGATATAAACACTCCGTAGCAGGTTAAGTAATTTCCTAAAGGGTTACAAATACCCAAAGAAGGGGTAAGTCATGCTGAGCAGGCAAAATACTCAGATAATCACTACAGAGGAGGTCCCAGTGTCCAGGCTGTTTCCCACTGACAACACCTGTGGGTTGGAGAGGTGTGCTAGCTTGTCAGACCAATACAAACCAAGGCATCTGGTCTTCAGTTTATAAACGGGGAGATAGTTTTTTAAAAGACTGGACAAAAAGTAATAATTTACTAACATAATCCCTTGAAAAAAATTGTTAGGATCTTGCAGTTATATTGAACAATCACATAGCTCAGAAAAATGTGTTGTGAATATATTATAAACAATATCTGAAAGTTGTGAAGATTAAATATTCTGAAACAGCATCTGATTATAATGCTCTAATTTGTGAGATGAATAAGTAAATAACATTAATTGCATGCAATTAGGAGAAAAGCAGTATAAATAAATGTTAAAAATTCATGAGTAGAGTGCTTTTTCCTTTATATTTTTAATATAAATGTACATGTATTTATGATAGTGATATACAACGAGGCTAACTTATCACACTTCTAAGTAAGCAAAATTTGAGTTAATGAAGTTTTAATGTACTCCTGACCTTCACTGAGCACCTGTTGCCTATATGGAAATTTAAATGCAAAAGGGCAGACAACATTAGATATGTGTCTATTATTATGAATGGAGCAACAAGGGGCCACTTTTCCTTACTCTTGTTACTAGAAGAAATACAAAAGGTTATGACAAACTCATTGTGTATTTTCATTTGAAGCTTTTCTATTGTATAAAGGTTATACTTAGCATGTGGGATGGTGGAGGAATGGCATTGCACAACTTTTCAAGAAATAAGTTCAGGATTGACCTGTAACTCTTCTACAACAAAGATATTAAGCAATTCTGAGCAAATCAACATTTTAGACATGAAGCCAGGGCTGGATAGGTGGGAGAGAGAGGAAAACAGTCTTCTTACTAAAAACTGTCACATGGAAGCCTTGGTATAAAGTCGTTAATATTTCCCCCTCTCTTTTTTTCTGAACCATGGAAGGGAAAGCCAAGAGAAACAAGGCCCTTTCTTAAAATGCGTCTGTGAGAACAGTCAGTTCATAGAGTTAGGATACAGAACTAAGATTTTTTTTTTTCAATATCCCACTCATGCTATAATTCCGATGAACTTAACAGAAGTGTGCCGTCTCAGCTACTAGTTATTTGTAGGTCCTTTCACTGCCTAAACTTGTCTCAGGGCAAGTGGTAACCATGCCAACATTGGTTTCAGCTCCACTGGAGCATTGCTGACTTCAGATGGAGTCCTTTGCTTTCCAGCCAGATAAAGGAAGCCTGAGATCTTCTCTTTTTAATGTAAGATATCACAGAAACCCAATCAAAAGATTATCATGGGTTTCAAATTTTTCTAAATGTATGCTGTATCACTGGTAGTTCTTTCTTTCAGCTCCTGTAAATCGTGTTCTAGTGTTTAGGGAAATTTTCCTTGTCCTTCATAGAAATAGAGAAATATAGTGTCAGGATAAGAAGGACCAAAAAACAAAACAAAAACCGCATGGATTAACCGGACTGGAATACTATTTCCTCTCCCTCTGTTTTCTCTGTTGGAATTCTCACGTACCCATTCATTTCTTTAGTGGTTCTCTCTGTGTTCACACTACTGCAAGGCACAGCTGCATTGCCAGGAGGCCTTGCTGGGCCGTGGTGCTTCCTTACACGGGTAGTTTTGCCTTTTCTTTTTCCTCTCTCTCTCTCATAACCAAAGGCCTCTTTGAATCCAGCTCTTAACCAATGATCTAAATTCTTAGTCAAATTGGTCTTCATTCATCTATTTACTATTAATAAACAAATAGATTCTTTAATTTTCTCTCTTGGGCCTTTTCACATATCCTTTCTTGCCCTTCATAATTAGAGTTAATTATCATAATCTCTTAACCGATTAATCAAATGTGTGTTTTCAACTTTCTTTTTTTAAAATGTGCTCCTCCAAATGAATGTATTTTAATTTAGTAATTTAAAAATCACCATGCAGTCACTCATTCCAAAATATTAAGCCTTGTCATACTGACTGTTTATAATGATTTCATTCTGGAATATGAAAATACATTGCTCCTTACCTTTAAATGGTTAGAAGTAGAACTTCTCAATTTATAACCTTTCCCCCAAAAGGTGAGAAAATAACCTGAGTTCCTGGAAATTACTCCAGTGAACTTCATCACAGACTAAATAAAACATAATTCATTAATCTTGTTTTTAGGAGGTTTTGGCATATTTAAAAAACACTGGTATCCTAAGACATATAACATGCTATTCACTCATGAAACAGTATCACTTGCCTTTTAGGATGATTAATAGTTAATCAAGAAGAGCATGAAATCAGTTCTCAGACCAGCTGTCACCACTGAGAGGCAAACAGTTTGGCATTAATGTAGTCTGAGTCATCACAAAAATAATTCCTGTTATCCATACTTCCCTTGGTTTTTATTCTATTTTAATAGTTCTCATCCAGGAATGAACAGAAGAATTTGAGTCTCACTCAGGATAGTGTTTCTTAGATGGTTTTCTTAGATTTCATATTTGGACTTAATTTTCAGGCTCATTCAATCAGCCTGGCTAGCTTTCCTCATACTGACCTTATAACTGAATGAACAAATAGCCTTGTTTCTGGGACACCAAACTTCTTATGTGAGTTTCTTCTTTCTCCCTTCTTTGACTTCTATTCACCAACTCTGCCTTCTTCCTTTCCAATTCCTTCCTTTGTGGCACATAGCCTATATTGCTTAAACTGTAAGCTCCATGAAGGTAGAGGCCATGTCTACCTCCTTCCTTGCTCTACCTGAATTGCTTACATATATAATAAATAATTATTAGATAAGTAGTAAAGTTGGAATATTAAACTTATAATAAAATTAATATATATACCTACAGTGACCAAAGTGTTCTGAGTCCCATCATATGTCACATTTTTAATTGCAGTTTACTTAAATGGAAAGTCTTTTCCAAGCAAAATATTTATTGTATTTAATTATACACTAATAAAAGTATCTTTTTGCTTAAGAAATAGACTATGTGGCAATAGAATTGAAGAAAATATGGTTCTTTCAGATTAGATTCAGATTTTAAGTGAAATGGGTCACATTTAATTTGAATGAAAACTGAGTTCCCTGCTTGATGAGTATTTCCCTCTCTTTCTCAAATATTTCAAGATAACAGGACTCTTAGGCTGAGTCATTTTGCAACACATGGTCAATTTGTACCACTTTAGCTGATTCAGTGCCTTAGTCCGTTCCCTTCGATTTACAAGTGAGGGCCAACTTCTTATTCACTCTGCCCAAAAGCTATTGTTCTCTTTGAATGGCTAGAGAACTCAGGAGTCCATTTTCATCCTTAAGATCATATAATTGTCAAATCCCAGACTATTGGCAAAATTTTATTTTTTTAAAAAGTAAATGTTAAAAGGAACCTGGTTGACTTAGCTTTCCTAATATAATTGCCACTCATCATTTAAATTCATTAATTAACTAAATTACTTTACTTGTATACTGAAATATATAAGCACAATATCTGTTACATTTGCAGTCATTGTAATGTTCTCTCTTCCCCTATACAAGAAAGCACACTGCCACTGAGGCACTGCTGACCTCCCCCCATCCCATTGAGTGGGTGGGAAATTTGATAGTCCAATTAGAGATGTCCCAGTTTCTGCCAAGTTGGAAAAGTCTTTGTTCTTTGTTTGTTTGTTTGTTTGATTCATTGATTGTTTTTTAGCTCTGCACTTTTGGATACATAGTCAATCAAATGGAACGTGCAAACTTCTTACCAGAACTGTTGTTTCCTGTCAACGATATATCTCTCCTTTTCCCTTCCTCACTGTGGTTTCTGGGTGTAGATGAAACTTCAATAAACTGTATACCATTGAGTAAAGGGGTGCATGGTCTATATGTGGGCAGTTGTTCTGGATCCTTGGAGGCCCCTAATGATGTGCCTCTTGGCCTCTTTGGCCTCTGGGCAACCTACTGGCACCTGCTCACCACCAGTGAGGAGCAAGTTACCCTCCCTGCTCCCTGGGTTTTAGCCTCTGCCCTTCCCGAACCTCTGAAGAAAAATGTATAATTAGCACATTTTTTCTTTCTTGGTCTAATGCTGGGTCCCTTAGTTTCTTTGTGCTACCCTTTCACCTGGCCTCTACCCTGGCTCTCACTATTGCTGCAAACCCTGAATCTTAGACGCATAATTCGCCTAGCCCCTTGCTCAGGCTACCCAACCCACAGCTTCTGGCATTTTGAAGAATTCCCTTCTCTTTCAACAAAACACAGCTTTCTAGACTGTTGCTTCACTGCAATCCAAATATGTGGGCGTCTTTGGGGCCCGAAGCAATGACTTCTTGGTTTCAGACCCCATCGGTCCTTCTCCTAAAAAACTGACACTCAATGATTAAATAGAAAATTGTGATTTCAGGGTAAAGAAAAAAACTTGGTTGAAACCAGAAAATGTGACAGCAACTAAGGAAAATCAGGATAGAATACTTTAAAAAATCTTTTAGAACGTATCATTGATCTAGCGGTAAAGCAAGACATACTATAGCGATAAGGAGACCCAGAGAGGTGAGCAGAGTGCTGGAGCTGGATTTCATCTTGAGGGAATTTTCCAAACTCCAGTGAACTTCTGCTTCCATGTTTCTCCCAGGGGAAGGCACAGGAGAGGATCTCCAGGGCACGTGAAGGGTGGAAAGTCTAATAGGTATATTCTGGTGAAACTAAGTATCGAAGAAAAGGGAAGGTTTTAAAAGCTGTCAGGAATAATATTTAGAGTGATAGCTGACTCCTCAATAACAACAGAGGGAGGTAGAAGTCAGTGGTGGTATCTTCAGTTTGTTAAGTGGAGAAACCTTTCAGGATGAGGGCAAAATAAAGACATTTTCTGATAAGTAGAAACGAAGTTTGCTACCTACTAAAAGAAGGATATGCTAAGGAAAAGGAAAGTAACCAAGGTCGGAAGGACTAAAATGTAAGAGGAATTTATAAGGAGAAAGAAGAAAACTTTGGGGTAAATATTATCTACATACAATAATGTTAATATCTTATGGAAAAATTTAAGAATATAAAAACAAAATACATGACAAAAATAGCATATAAATTACAAATCAAATCACTGACATTAAAATATCATAATGTTCTCAATTATTTGAGAGAAAAGTAAATATATCTGTTAAGTTTAGATTTTGATCATCTATATATGCAAGTTAAAATGTTCACAGTAATAAAAATAAAGAATGGAAATAGATATAATTTCCAAACTAGTAGATGAGAAAAATATAAGAAAAAACTCAATCAAAAAATAAGAATGGAGAAAAAATAACACAGAAAAAAAAAACAGAACAAATAAAAAGCAAATAATAATCTAAATATATCTATCATTGCAATAAATAGAAAAGATCAGCCCGCTGGCATGGCTCAGTGGTTGAGTGTCGACCTATGAACTGGGAGGTCATGGTTTGGTTCCCAGACAGGGCACATACCCGGTTGCGGGCTCGAGGGTGTGTTTCTAGCTCTCTCTCCCTCTCCCTGCCTCTCTGAAATCAATAAAAATATTTAATAATAATAATGAATAGACCAAGTACTTATGCAGAGATAAAGACTGTCAGGTCATTTAAAAAATGAACTATATGCTGATTATTGGAGACCCCATAAATATAAAAATATACAAATAAGATATACTAGGCAAATACAAAAAACTGAAATATTTCTATTAGTATTAGAAAATTGAGACTTTCACTAGGGCTCAAGAGAGTCTACCCGATGATAAAATAGCAATTCTCCATAGAAATACAATATTTCTGAACATGTGTATTTCTAAGAACTAAATATCAGAATACATAAAGTAAAATTTAACAGAATACAAGAAAAATAGATAAATTCATCTCCATAATGGGCAACTTAAATGCAAATTACCAAGTGATAGAACAACAGAATGAAGTGATCTTTTGCACCTAACAACTATGAATTGAAAACTTGCATGGAAATTGTTATAACATTGACTGGGCCCTAAAACTTAAGTCTCAACAACCACATCTTCTACTAAAATACAACCTCATTAAGTTGGCCGCTGGGAAGGACTGGCCACATGTAGGTAAGCTTATTCCAGAGAGGATTTTCAACTCTGGAATGTTTCCACTGGCCTGGCTTACTGGTGCCTGCATGTTTTATGGCCCACCTAAAACAAAATACAAGACAAGAGTTATATAGCAAGGTTAGCTATCACTTCAAAATATTTATTGAGTACTATTATGTACTAGGAAAACAATTAAAGACCCAAATCTGATAGGTTACTATGTACAAGGGACACAAATAAAAGTAATTTTTTAAAATAAAAAAATAAGTGTTTAAAAATCAGGAAAAATTTGTAGTCATAATTGATGGTGGAATTTGAGATAAAGGCAAATTAGAATAACAAAGTCATTTATAATAACTATGTCACAAATAATAATACTAACAGAAAAAATCAAGCAAAACTTTTTAGACATTCAAAGAGAAACCAACTTAGACAACATATTATAATCTACTAGGCAAATATTTTTAAAGTGACGAATAAGGATATAAAATATCTGATTGTTATAACTAATGAATGTATAACTATTTTTACATATATTGTAGTTTATAAAAGAAAATGTCTTTCTTAACAATTCTTAGAACACTTGTAATATTTGCCACTAACAAAGTCAATTTTAATACAGTTTTAAAATGAAAATTGAATAAGCCACTCTTTGTAGCAAATCCTATATAATAAAGAGGTAATATGCAAATTGACCATCATGCCCTCACAAGACGGCTGCCTACGACCAGGCTGGCAGCGGGGGGGGGGGGGGCAGTTAGGGGTGACAAGGCTGGCAGAGGGGGGCAGTTGGGGGTGAACAGGCTGACAGGAGGGGCAGTAAGATGTGACCAGGCTGGCAGGGGGGGCAGTTAGGGGTGACCAGGCTGGTGGGGGGGTGCAGTTGGGGGTGACCAGGCCAGCAGGGGGTGCAGTTGGGGTGATTAGGCTGGCGGGGGGAGCAGTTAGGAGCAACCAGGCTGGCAGGGAGGGGGCAGTTGGTGGCAACCTGGTCGGCAGCAGGGGGCAGTTAGGTGAGGTGACCAGGCTGGCAGATAGGTGAGTGATTAGGAGCCAGCGGTCTAGGATTGTGAGAGGGATGTCTGACTGCCGGTTTAGGCCCGATCCCAGGGATTAAATTAGCAGTTGGACTTCCGAGGGGTCCCTGATTGGAGAGGGTGCAGACTGGGCTGAGGGGGACCTCCCCTCCCCCGTGCACGAATTTCATGCACCAGGCTTCTAGGGATAGAATAAAATTAGATATAAAGGAAAGTACAAATTTTAATCACCAGATAATTTTAAAAACACATTCTCCCTCCAAAAATACTATTAAATCAGATAGGGAAAAAAATCACAATCATCAATACCTATTTAGAAGCAACAAAAATAACAGTCATGAAAACTTAAAATATACATCTAGAATTATAGTCAAAGGTTAATTTGTAATGTTATATGCTTATTTATTAAGGACTAGAGAAGGGAAATTAATAAAACATTTAATTGGATTTATTTTAAATCTATATAATTATCCCATGGAAGAGATGAAAGGAAATAATATTTAAATAGAAAGAAATCATTTGGAAAATGGGGTAGCAGAAAACTGATACAGAAATGTTGTTGAAATAAATAAAATAGCAAATCTTTTGCATATAAGTTTAGATGAAAAATATATAATACAAACCAAATAGAAAAATTGAGTTAATCTTTAATAAGTGAATATTTAAAAAACAACTCATAGATTTTAAATATAAAACAGAAAACATGTTCTTGATCACATAACTTTATAGGTCATGAAACAGATTATTTTCATGTTATATAAAATATTCTAGATCATAAAAATACAAAAACCTAGCTAATTCATTCCATGAATGGGGAGATAGGCTTCACTATAAAGCCAGTTAGTGGTAATTTAAGAAGTAGCACAGCAATCTTATTTAAAATTAAAGATGTAAAATTTCTAAATCAATGTTAGCCAATAAAATTTAACATTATGTGAAGATAATAATCACTATAGTTCAGACATAAAATGATGGACATTTATTAATGTAATAAATCACTGAGCAATGAATGAGAATACAGGAGCAGTCCATCACCCACAATTCCCTACATGATGGGCCTGAAAAGTTTTCTGAGCTAGCTCAGCTTCATCAGAACCACCTGCAGTGTTCAAATTCATGTTCAAAGGCCCAGGTTTCCCACAAGCTTGCTGAAAATTCTGGGGGCCTGTACACCAAGAGGTGGTGGTGGCAGGAAAGACCTGCTCTTTAACAACACAGAACCTGACTCCTATGACTGCAAAGCTATCTGTGCTCTAAGGCCAACACTTCTGCTTGTGCCTTGATCCATGTCCTCTCTCATTTAGAAGTATTAAATTTCCTACTCTTCATCTGTATAATGTCTGATAGCTTTATATCTTAAAAACAAACCACCAAACAGAAACCCTGCTCCCTATACTCCACCGCTACCTCCAGTTATTGCCTTATTTCTTTGTGTCCCTTTACAGTAAATTCTTTAAAAGACTCATCTCCTTTCCTTTTCCTCCCTTTTCCCCATAAACCAATTTGAGTTAGATTTTAATCTCTGAAACTCCAAGAAACTGAGTCATCAGGTTTTCACATTACCAACATCAAAGGTCATTTCTCCAGACTGAACTAACAGCAGTGCGATCATCCCCTCTTTCTCAAAATACTTTCTTGACTTCTTTGAAACCAGTGTCCTGGTCTTCTCCCACATGAGCAAACAAAATTATTAGTCCCCTTTTGTGTGCCAGAGGGTCTGAAATAAATGCTATGAAAATCCAGAGCCTTCCACATCGATTGAGTCTGTGGATGTCTATTGGTCTGATGCATATAGAGAGATTACTGTAAGGCAAAGGACAGGCTGTTGATGAAAAGATTCATCCTTCTGGTGGCAGTGCCTGTGTAACTTCCACCCATCAGGGTGTCTTTAAAAGGAATGGGTCAAGTTCAACTTGCACTGTTAATAAACACTCACATAGAGCAAAGGCCATTAGACTGCAGAGTTCCAACACAGCATGAGCTTTTATGTAAAAGCAATAGACCTCTTAATATTCTGTTTTATAAATGAAGAGCTGACAGACCCTTAACTGTAATAGCACCAGCAGACCCAGCTATAATGACTGTACGTGTGCATAACATAAATTAGGACTTTACAGATCAGTAAGGACTCTGGGAATCTTAATTCCTGAAAGCCAGCACTAGGTGGAGACAGTGATTCGTGCAATGCTTACCCCTTGAGAACTAATTTCTATTTAATATTTTCCATTCTTCTCTTCACTGCGGAAAATGGTGCTGTTTAACAACTGATATTTTTAATAGAAACATCTTATAAAACAAAATATTTCATGTTTTAGAAGGACCTACTTGGTAGCTAAATAAGGTTCAAAAGCAAGTTTATTTATTTAAAATAATGTCTTTATAAACCCTGCTTCACCATTAAATGTAACGTCCTATTTATGATACTTCATGAGTATCTACCCCCATGGAAAAGAGGATAAAATTAAAAATATCCTCCTAGATATATCTAAACTTAAAAGATAAAAAATTAAGATAATTCTTCAATATTTTGGCTGACAGGCAGATACATTCTCCCTCAAAAACTAAGTCCGAAATTGCTCCTGTCAATTTCAGTCTGATTAATGGAGTCACGGATCCACTAGAGTGCTCTGTTCAATTAATCTTATAAAGAAATGGATGGGAAACAAAACACTTTAGATCGCGTTTTTTGGAGTCCAGTGCCTTTGATGGAACTTTTGGCAGACTGTGAGAAATTGTGCGAGACTGCACGCACTGTGACAGAAAAATGTTATTTTGCAGTCTTAGAAATCAATAGTAAAATAAAAACAAATCTAAACTTGTCCCAGTGGAAGAGAGATCGTCTTTTTACATAGTATATCAGGAGGTCATAATTATATTGTTTTCAACAATGTAATACATAGTATTAAAGTATAATACAATATATAATTTAGGTCTGATATAATAAATTATAAATATTCTGCCAAATTCAAACTTAAATCAGCAGTGTCTAACATGCATGTAGAAATTAGATTCACATTCCATAGCTGTCAAAGAAACTCTTTTTGCTTTACACTACGACCTATTTATTTAAATGGTTACTTTCCTTTCTTTCTTCCATTCTTTCTTTTTTTCTTTTAAGTCTTTCTAAGCCACAAGATTAGACCACTTAGAATTCATCCATAATTAATTTAAAATGATATAGTTCCTCAGAAACAGCAAAAACACATTATTCATACAGAGCAATAAGACATATATTTATTTTGATAGAAATCAGTTTATAAGACTAACTTTAAGTACTTCATCTCTGAAAAGAAAAGAAAATGATAGAGAAAGGAATGGGCCAAATTATAAAAATAACAATTATATGAAAACCATCTACTTCAATGGGATTTAATAATAGCCCAAGGAGTTCCCATGGATTTGAACTGTTTTGAAGCTTTCTAAAGGTCTAGTCCAAATCAGGAACTACACGCACAAGCTAATCTTAGACATTATAGAAGGGTTAAAATATTAGCTACATAGCTGGAACCCAGGATCCATCAGGCATCACTCTCTACTCTTTTACCAATAGTACACCACTGTATGAAATGTATTAGGTTACATTTATTTTGCAAGTTACACTGAGTAGAAAAAAGAAATGTAATATTTTATGTAAATAATTATTTTTAAGACTTAAACCTTTGCCCTCACCAGGTAGCTCAGTTCGTAGAGCATAGTCCTGATACTCCGAGGTTGCAGGTTCAATCCCTGGTCATGGCACATACAACAATCAACCAATGAATGCATAAATAAGTGGAACGACAAATGGACGTTTCTTTCTCTCTCTGCCCCCCTCCTCTCTCTCTCTCTCTCTCAAATTAGTAAATAAAAAATAAAAAGGCGGTTCCTTAAAAAAAAAAGATTTATACCTTAAATAACTTTACCCTGACAGAAACAAGGCACTGCAGTGTTATTCCTTTATAAGCCCAAATTCACAAAGATCAAGTACCTTTTGCATATCAAATAGTCTTATTCCTGGGCTATTTTTATTCCTGGGATATTTTGTACCCACTAAATACACTTGCAATTTGTTCTTCTGTCTTATATTTTCCCACTTGCCCATCTCTTTACATTATTTTGATAACTAACCAATTATTTAAGACAGAGTCTGGATTTTTTAAAAATTTATTTTTAGAGACAGAGAAAGAGAGAGATCAATTTGTTGTTCACGTATTCATGCATTCATTGATTGCTTCTGTATAAGGTCTGACTGGGGACTGAACCCGCAACCTTGGTGTATTAGGATGACGCTCCATCCAGTTGTGGTACCTGGTGAGGACTAAGCCTGGCTTTCAGTGCCAACTAAAGGCTGAAAGGGAGGACTCTATGATCATGTTTTCATCTTGCATAACTGGGAATTTCTGAAAATGAGAAATCATTCAACAATTACACTGAGAACAATTCTTATTTCATAATAATTTCCATAATTTTTATTATATCCTTCTCAATTGAAGATCATTAATGAAGCCTTTTAATATAATTCCAAGTTATTTTTTAGAAGACCAATTATGAAATACGATGGAAACCTATAGTACATTAATGGTAATTGCCAGCTATATGTATGTATTTGGTCTAGAAAAATAAATGGACACACAGATGGATATAAAGTCAAACCTGTCATTTCTTGCAAGTTTGCTTTTTAAAATAACTCTTTGACCTGCTCTATTTTGCTATGTTTTTCTAGTTGGTTGAGCTTCCTGATTATTTAGATTCTGGATATGTAGACGTAATCTATATTCAGCATTAAAAACCTATCATTATCTCTCATAGAGAGTTTCATACTTGTCTAAAAGCAAAGCTCTTTTTGTAACTACAGTAAAATCTCCATTAAGTGCAAGCTTTGTAAATAAATAAAAAAAAAAAAACAACTATCTTCAGCAGTACTTATTATGGTCGAATCCCGTGTGATATTAGAGTTCTGTTTATCGCTAAACAGGTAGGGTCTGATTGGTTTGGTGTCTCAGATATTTGGGGGATCCACTACCTAAAGTTTCTGTATCAATTTTTTGCAAACACGGCAAATGAATAACCATCTGTTGAGTGCCTGCTTTCTGCCCCCAGGACTATGTGAGGTACCACAAGAAATTCAAACGAAGTTAGAGAGGGCTTTTCCCTTCAGAAACATTATAGCATTTTAGGAAGAAGCAAAAAATCATAGACCTGGGAAAGTATTTGAAAACAAGACAAGACAACATGTAATGGGGAAAATGCCACATTCAGTAAGAGTTATAACAGGTAGAACTAGCAGAATGAAAATAATATGAGCTTTTTATTATGAAATGAAACTGTTGAGGGGAGACTTCTTAAAGGATGCATAAATTTTCTATTCACGGAGAATAAAAAGTTTGGAATGATGAAAGGGAAGAAGAGAGGTGCCATTTCAAGAGATGAAGAAGAATATAATCTTTGGCATTATATAATAATTCCAAAATATATGTTTCTTAAAGACACAGAATTCTAGCTAAAAAAAGAAAGTGTTTCACACCTATAGTCTTCCATTTCCCAGTCTCAGTTATATCAAGCCAACTCTTTTGCTCATAGTAAAGTGCCTCACCATTTAAAGTTCTTGGTTGGCTCTATTTATCCACAGCAGGAAGAAATAGCTATCCCCCAAATCACTTCTCACCTCCTGCAATAGTAATAGGTTTTTAGATGGGCACCTGGCTATAGAGCTAAAGATAAGACTTCCTTGCAGTTAGATGTAGCAATGGATCAAAGTTCTAGCCAAATGAGCTGTGAGTGGATGCGACCCAGACCTTATCCTTAAAGCAATCGGACATGTGCCCCCTGGTCCTTTTGCTCCATCCCACTGGCTGGAATATGCCAAGAACTGGAACAGCCACTATAGACCCATAGGTGGAAGCCATGTAAGAATGGCAGAGCTGCCTACCAGCTCCATAGCATCACTTTATCTAAACCCATCATGCAGAGAGGAATGAGCTTCTGTATACGCATAAAGGTTTGGAGGGCTTGTCATAGTAGCTTAATCCACATACTTTCTAGTATCATCTTGGTCATCTCCATTGCTCCAGTCTTTTATGTTTTTCTGTGCTTCCTCTGAGTCTTTTACTGCTTCCTCTGTTCTTTACCTCTGAGGAACTTTCATAAGTTTCTGCCACCATTGATAATTCATCTCTTTCCCGATTCTCATTGCTGCTATCATTAATTCCTGTCCTGCTTTTTTCCTTCCTTTGATAGTCACCACTGGTTTGTCCAATGGTTACCTTCTCTGACTTCTTCAATAAATGTCTTAGAGTCCATAAGTCGCTCTTCAGAAATACTGGTATTAAAAAGATGGACCCCACCTGCCTGGTCTATGATGGTGTTGTGGGTTCCCAGGGAAAGATGAAATGGATTTCAGACATCACTATATCACCACTTAGGACAGGTCAAAGGAGATTGCCAGCCACGAGGAAGCAAATTATACCTTTGTAATATTTCTCCAAATAGCTTTTAAGGTCTGTAGATTATCTATTGTGAGTCACATTTTAGTTATGCACCTCCAACCATGCCCCCCCGCCCCAAAAAAAAGATCCTGGGAAAGAGTTGAGGAAAAACATACAACAAGCAACCTAGAAGAAAAGAAAACAGAAGTTCCAAATGAAAGGACAAGAGCAATGATCTTGAGAAAAGAAATTAGAAGGTAAGAGAACACTAGAAAAAGAATAAATATCAATAGAAGTCAATAAATGTAATCAATTGTAACAAGGATCTTTTAATTTTTATTGATTTCAGAAAGGAAGAGAGAGGGAGGGAGGGCTAGAAAAATCAATGATGAGAGAGAATCATTGATTGGTTGCCTCTTGCATGCCCCCCACTGGGGATCTAGCCTGCAACCTGGGCATGTGCCCTGACCAGGAATTGAACCGGTGACCACTTGGTTAATGGGCAACCACTGCACAACATTGGCTGGACCAACAAAGATCTTTTGCCTAAAGTCAGTCTTGGGAAGCACCATCTGACACGTTTTCACATTATGCTGCTCTGTGCCAGGATTCCAAGGTTAGGAATGTGAAAATAATATTTTCAACAAGCCGTGGTTGAATCCACAGATGTGAAACATGCAGATATTAAAATATGACTATATTTATTGAAAAAACATGTGTAAGGAGGTCTACATAATTCAAACTCATGTTGTTCAAGGGTCAACTGTACTTCCTTAGGCTAGAAATTTAGAAATGTAATTCTAAGTCAAAGAACATTAACTTTTGAAAGTTTTGATACCTATTGACATATTCTTTTCTAAAGGGGTGGTATTGATTGGAATGCTTTTTAATAAAAATATCTTTAGGCAATATTATTGTTTGGGCTGTAAAGTTACTTAACTCTGATTTGAGAAGTGACCAAAATAAAAATGAATTCTCTAAGAGTTTTATGGACAGCCATGTCAATTGTAGGTAATCTACCTATTCTGACATGGATCTAAAGACTTAGAAAATTGTTCATTATATTTCACAAATGAATGAGGTGGTAAGGGGGAGAGATCAACCAAAGACTTGTAAGCATGCATATAAGCCTAACCAATGGACACAAACACCAGGGGAGTGAGGGCATGAGTAGGGGGGTGGGAGGCAATGGAGGCGGATAAGGACACATATATAATACCTAATCAATAAAGAGAGAGAAAAATTATCTTTATTGTTGAAAATAAAATTTAAAAAAAGACAGTAAGACCTTCTCAGACCTGTCTGGATTCAATGCTTCTGTAATGGACTCTTTCAACAGCAACACTTAATATGTAGTCAACACTTAATATGTTTAGTTTTCTATTCCCCTTCAAGGTTTGTGAAGACAGGGATCATGACCACCTCACACATGGTTATATCCCCAGAGTTCAGCACAGATTCTAAAACATGAGAGACAGAGGAGACACTGAATGATATTTCCTGTATACATAGGAGAGTAAAACTTAGTGGGATAGTTCAAAGTTTGAAGAGCCCAAATTAGAGTTCCAAACTCTATATTTGCAGGTAATTCATTCCTTATGATCTTTTAAAATACTAGCATAATCAAGTTCCTACCAATACTATGTGCACATAACACTGTGCCAAGTGTTGTAGGAACTTAAAAAGAAGTATAAGAATGTAATGCCTGACATTCCTTTGGATGGAAAAACAGGATATACACAATGTAATATGCTGTGCTATCCTATAAGTTAGTGATTAGCCACATGGGTTCTTTAAATGTAAATTTAAATGAGCTAAAATTTAAGAAAAAAATGTATTTCTCAGTCACACTATCCACATTTGAAGTGCTCAGCAGCTCAGCATGGCAAGACTGTATGAGAGAAACTAATAAGATCTAAAAGGCAGATAGATTGACAGAAGCTGAGAGTAGGGCGAGAGCAATGGGAGACAAACAATTTGAGCTGACTCTACAGGAGAGAATACTTCATGAGGTGAAGAAAAGCAAGAGAATCTTGTTGAAAAATTTAAAGAATGATTCAAGAAGCCAGTGGATTAGGAACATGTCTGCCATATAAGTGGCTTCAGTTTCCTCAATTGGTCTATATTTGAGCACTTTACAACTAAAATATTAATCACCCATAAAATACCTTTGCACAGACTCTTCACTTTCACAGTGTAGTATGTTTCTAAGTAGCAAAGTTTAAATATTAGATCCCCAAATAAAATTGTGTTAAAGGATCCTTGTGGGGCAATGCTATATATAAACTCAATTGATGATCTCCTTTTCCTCCTATTCCCTCTCATCTTCCCTTCCTTTCCAACCCTGTCACTGTGTTTGCTGCAAGACCAGTGCGTGGCTTCTATGCTCTGGGCCCAGGCTCTCACTCAGCACCTTGCAAGTCACTGGAGAAGCACCTGACCCTAAGGGCTTTAATGTCAAATTACCTTCCAAACTGGACCATAGTGAAAGTGTTAAAATTTGGTAGATATTTCTTAGCAGGGTCAGCTGACCCACACAGATATGCTCAAATAACTGATGGAAAGTTGCATAAATCTTGGACTTTTGAACTATTCGTTAAGTGTGGTAATATACTGAGTCAGTGCACACCAAGGGAAGGTCCGATGCATCTCACCAACTGCTTTTTAATGTTTTATTTCTCATCACTGTAATCAGTGGTGGGCAGGGAACACTTTCCTCACCAATCTTCAGATCTACACGATTTTTCTTTGGAATCTGAGAGGACTTTACGGGCTACTTTATTTAATTTATTATTGCTCAATGAAGATAAGACCTATTAGAAGAGCTTGTAGAAAACTCAGATCTCTACAGCTCAATGAATCATACAGTCCATACAGGAAAACATCCCGTTAGACATTAAAGGCCTTGAATGCCCAGAAAGGGACCTGTGTTTGTACAGTAATTTTAACAATTTAGTTCAAGTTTATCAGAAAGTTTATCAATAATGTTTGTTGAGTAAACTGTTAAAATCGGGATGTAAGATGGTCCTCTCTCTGTATTTACACATAAAAAAGAGAGTTTTCTCTGAGAATCAAGAATCAAGAGATAGTCTCTGAGCCTCTCCAAATGGTCCTTTATTTCTTTCCTTCTAATGCAGTACCTTATACAAAATAAATCTTAATAAAAACACATGTGAACCATCCTTGATTTGTCATAGTGTGATACTGTGGGTAGCAGAAAATTTAGTTTATAAGAAATGGGTCTATTTCACTAGACTGCAAGTTTCGTGGGGGTTTTATCTGTTTTGTTGCAGTGCATCTGCAGTGCCTAGAATAGCATCTGGCCTGGGGCCTGCACTGTTGTAAAATGCAGTACCAACCATAGAACTGGGCAATCAGGGGCCCTGCTCTGTCTTCCTTTTGCCTTCTTCCAGCCTTACTCAGTGGACGAGGAGTCCAGGGGCCACAGGGAAGTATCACCTGGAGTCCATGTGCCTCCATCCTATTTCTAGACAATTCTCTGAGACCTAAGGATTCCCTAGCTAAACAGCCCCAAACTTTTTTCCAGAGACTGGAACAGCCTCTGCCCCATCTCTATCCTAATTGCAAATCATGCTGCTAGTGTGCAGCCCCTCCTGCTGAAAGATGGCCAAGGGACAGCTCTGTCTGGGATGGGGCAGAGATTGGACACAGAGGCCGGTGTGGCAATCTATGCATTTTGGATGCCCATTGAAATGCTGGATACAGCTGGGGCTGTGAAAGGAAGGTAGATAGACATGTCATTTGTGCTTTTATCCCAACACTTCAAACTTTAGAGGAGGTTTGGTTGTACAAACAGATAGACAGATAGATGGAAGGGTGGATGGATGGACGGATGGATGGATAGATGGATGGATGGATGGATGGATGGATGGATGGATGGATGGATGGATAGATGGATGCATGGATGGACGGATGGATGGATGCATGGATGCATGGATGCATGGATAGATGCATGGGTAGATAACTGAATGAAAACAATGCCCATACATGAATCAATGAACTATACCAGGCAAAGAAATGAATGGGGCACATGGGTTTTCCCAGAGATTCTGATAACAGCCAATTCTGTCAAGTTGGACAAGGACCTCTGCCAGTGTCTGAAATGATCTATCTCAACAGTAACAACATTGTCTAGAAAAAAAATGTGACTCTTCATGAGATATCTTAAAGTGGCCTAAAAGGTAGTTCTTAAACTTTTCTTCTAAAGATAAAATAAAGTGTAAATTTTTAAGTAAAGTTCTCAATCAAATGAAATTTTAAAAATGTGTCACTCAACACATGTTCACTTGAAATCAAAATAGATTCAAACTTCAATTATAAAAAGAAAATTCTAAATTCACAAAAATAAACCATTTACTCAAATGGCACCTGGAGTGCTCACCAGGCATTTGCCAGCAGAGCAGAGTGGTTGAAAGCAAGCAGTCTGCTGCTGCTACGTCCCTGGGATCAAGTCTTGGCTTCGCCTCTGACTAGCTGGGTGACCTTGGGCATGTCACTCTTGGGATTATGAGATACCTACTTTGCAGATTGATTAAAAGATCAATCATGTCATTATCTGTAAAGGAACAGAGTAGTGTCCAGCTCACAGCAGCCTGGAAGGCTGACTTCTAGAATTAAATATTATGTTATTGTTAAATGACATAAATGGTGTGTGACCCATAGTGTTAGCTATTCTTACTGTATGCCAAATTATATTTACTCTCAAAAAAAGGCACGGTTTCCAAGTGTTGTTCAGTTTAAATTTTAAATGCTGTTCTCTAAGCTACCTACAAAGCAACTCTGGTAATAACAGTAGATTTCAACCATCTCAAAATATTTTTAGTGTGCTGCCACAATCAATTGGGATTAATGTAACATTCATTCAGTGAGTTTTGTAAGTCAGCAGGTGGAAAGGCTGTGTTTTAACTTTGTCTTCACTGGCTAGTAAAGATGTGTGTTCAATGTTTCAATCATTTAAAATCTATGCTAAAGTTGTAGAATAATAGAAAGACCTAACCTCCGTCTGTGCTAGAATGCTGCGTGCAAACTGCACCTTGGGAACACCAAAGCGGCTGGAACACAGGGTCAAGGACAGCTACCCGGAAACTAAGATAAATGGGTGGATCATAGAAACTATAACAATAACTAGATTATTATAACTAGGCAGTGATTAATGCCTTTCACCCATCTTTTATAATGAAAGTGATATCACTTATAACTGTTTTTATTTAAGAAAATTTTGTTATTTTCCTTAAAATAGCTAAACATAAATTCTTAATCTCAAACATTCACATAAATGACATGGGTGTAAACTCATGCATGTTAAAGGCAGTCCAAAGAATTTCCATTTAGGGTCTCACAGGTAGTTTCTATTTTCCCCATTAGGAGCACTGTTATTGTTTTTCTTAAAGCATCTTTTGTTAAAAAGACACTTTACAACTCTTTCAATGGGGAGTTAAAGTCACATACCACTGAACAAACACCTTCGGATTTTAACATTGCAGTGTCAGTGGGATCTGTGAATACATTATTAGAAGTGTCAGCCTCACAATGAAATTAAGTTAGCACACAATATTCACCAAACTTTATAACATTACCTCTATTTTTATACAAATCAAACTGCTTTGAAAGATAAGCATTTGTTTGAAAATTAATAGCAACATTCTTTTGTTTCATTTTATGCAGCTTTAAGACCGAAGGAGCCTTAGGATTTAATTGCAGGCTTCTAGTAAACACAATGATGTAATGACGTATTTCACATTACTGGTTTATGTTTGATTCCAAATAAATTGCAGATTTTTTTTTCTGGTGTGATACTAAAACAATTACCATTTTGCAAAAAGGATAATTAATCTGCAATTTTTCACATTAGATCATATATCTCTAAAGAGTGCCCACAGATTTGATCGTCTTCAGCTGCTGCGTATTTATTTTTCATTTTTTCTACTGATGTACCGCCCCATCCGTGCTGACATTTAAATGAGTGAGTATTCAACACAAATGTGATCATTTGTACAGCATCCAATGCGGCCCCATACTGAGATGATTGCTTCTGGGAGCCATCCTCAGTTCTCAAATAGGGGGAAAAGCCAGGCAAAATTTTATCAATTTACATTTTTATGTGATTAATTTTTATGCAAATAAGGGCCCGACAGTGCTCCCATCTCACCTGAATCATTCGGATCATCAAAGACAAATTGAGCATCACTTATTTTAAAAATAGGCTTTAAACTACTCTACAGCTGTGTTGGAAAATGCTAAGAGCGGGGCATAAACTTCTCTAATATAACTAAAGTAGATAAAAAATGCTTTTTTGGTGTGCATTTTGTACACAATGCCATAAACATGGAACTTAGCAAAATAAAAAAGAATTGCCTTTGCTTTGAGTATTTTCTGTTCTTTGTACATATCCAGCAAAGGAAATGACAGCATCTGAAGCAACATTTCCCCAATTTCTAAACCCGTAATCAGAAGTGTTTCCCATTAAACAAAATCTACTGACCGCTGCATGTCTTTGCCAACTTTCCATTGCTTCTGGATGAAAGTGACTGATGAACAGAGTAAATATACAGGGAAAACAAAATGTCACAGAATCAAATGGCAATCTTAGTTTATGGGTAAGAGGTTTGTACTACCAGTATTATGTTGCATAAAATTGACACAGCACTTTTAAATCTATAGAATTTATTTCTAAATTCACCAAGCTTCCACATAATAGGATTCTTTAGTTTGCATTTGGGATCCAGGAGAAATTATAAAAATCATATTGGTTTTTCCCCAATAATATTCTTTAGATTTATGAACTACAAATACAGATGTTTTCCATGATGTCTGGAATCAAGCTAACCATACAGTTATATAAATATATGGTCACAGCTTACAAATGCCATCTCAGCAATAACTAAGTTCAATTTGCTATTTTTTAAGAAAAGCTTTCCCCCCCCCCTCACATGGTATCTTTTAAAAGTGTGCTTAGAGTTTTATATATATATGACTCAGTTATCAAAATTTTCCCAAATATCTCTCTCTCTCTCTCTCTCTCTCTCTCTCTCTCTCTCTCTCTCTCTCTCTCTCTCTCTCTCCCTCCCTCATGAAAATAATCGACAGAGCAGAAATAAATTGTTGACAATTCTCTGAGAATGGAAACAGACCACAGGAGGTAAAAATCTGGTTATCTGAATGGGTGATATAATCATCGAAGGTTCAGCTAAGCTAAGGGAATTTCAACATAAACAATGCTCTTATTTCCAGGAAGGGGTTCTCCTTTATATACAATCATGGAGGAATGCCAGTCCTTTCCTTACTGCTGTGAGAAAAGTGCTGGACAGGAACAAGATTAGAATCTTAACAGCTCTCCTGGAGAGCTAAATTACTGTGCACCGTGCAGGTGAGGAGGTAAAAGGAGCAAAAATAAATGGAGTTTATTCCATGGTTTTTAGAGTTTATTTCACAAAGACAGAAATAAAGATATCTAAATCCATAGTTACAGCCACTCCATGTGTGACAGCTCTGTGTGAGTGTGAGTGTGTGTGTGTGTGAGTATGTGTGAGTGTGTGTGTGTGTATGTGTGTGTGTGTGTGTGTGTATGTGTGTGTGTGAAACTGTCATGGGCCTCCTCCCTCCCTCACCAACAAAAATATGCTATTCAACACCATATTCACACACAAAAGATTCCTGTTTATATTTTCACTGTCTCACATCAAAAATAACCTGGGGGAAAAAACTGGTGTTTCTCTAACAAACAAACAAAAAAGTCACTTAATTTTGGGCTGGTGGGCAATTTATGAACTACATATCTTTATAAGTCTTGATGCACATATATAGCCATCTGGCCTGGTCTTCAGGTGAGTCATTCTTAGACTAGCCAGCATAGAAAGTCATCTGCTGTGATTCAATCAAAAGTGGGAGCAATTTATATAGTTCCTAAACTGGACATTTCATATTCTCAAACAAAGTTGGGCAATTCAGCCCCCAGGGACTTACAAACTCTACCCTGACTAAGCAGCAGTTGTTTGGCTGAAATCGGGTCAGCTGGTAGCCATGCAGTTGCCTTTTTAAAGGCCAGGATAGTCGCCAGTGTAATGTGAAAATGAGCCTGTCCCTCACAGAAGTAAACTGGCACCTCTCAAATGACAGAGGGAACTGCTTCCACATGTGTCCATCAAGTACATTTAGGGGCAATGGGACAAGGAACAGGAAAGTAGAAAACCTTCAGGGATGACAGCTCCTAAATGTAGGAAAAGAAAGAAAGCTGATCCTAAAGGGAGGGGGAACCCAGGGCTCCTGGTGGGCTTCACAGCCCGCACATTTATTATTGGATTCTGCTTCAAAACTTCAGTATAGGACACAGTCACATCTCATCTTGGCAATAACTGTGATCTTACAGATCTTAGGCTACACAATGCCATAAACATGAAAACTCTAGGAGATTCCGAAATTAGAAAAGTTCAGCATGATAGGCTCTCAAATGTGAGCATTCCCAGGAGAATGCATTCATCTCAATTTCTGAATGTTAAAAAATCAAAATACCTGTAAATACTCCCCAAAATGATTATTTGTCCTTTTTATTATACAAATAAGATACCAGTAGTCCTAGTAAAACATTGGAATATGTGGGTTTATTTTTTTTCCATTTATGGCATACCTATTTATGCCAGTTTTTTAACAAAATGTTTTTCTTGATTTTTAGAGAGGGTGAG
Organism: Corynorhinus townsendii; assembly: GCA_026230045.1. Classification (NCBI taxonomy): domain Eukaryota; kingdom Metazoa; phylum Chordata; class Mammalia; order Chiroptera; family Vespertilionidae; genus Corynorhinus; species Corynorhinus townsendii. The sequence continues at coordinate 22,708,152 of JAPDVU010000008.1, read as the reverse complement.
AAAGGGAGAGAGATAGAGAAATAGAAACATCAATGAAAGAGAAACATCATCAATCATCATCAATCAGCTGCCTCCTGCATGCCCCCTACTGGGATTGAGTCCACAAGCCTGGCATGTGCCCTGACCGGGAAGGGAACCATGACCTCTTGGTTCATAGGTTGATGCTCAACCACTGAGTCACATGGCCAGGCTTTATGCCAGTTTTTTTCATTGAAATGTAACTTACATAGAGTAATGTGCAATTTTTAAATGCTTAGTCCAATGACTTTAAACACACGTAGACACCTGTGCAGAAGCACAGCACACTAAAAGAGATGGAATATGTGTATCACCTCACTTCATTGTCATTAAAATGTTCAAGGTATTAACAAGGTGGGATGGGGAGGATGAGGTTCAGATAAATGACGAGACTTTCCAGAGGTCTGATAAGTGACAATTGTTTTAAACCCATGATCATCTGACTTCAAAGACTACATCCTCCACACTAAGACACAATGCTCCCATAAAAAAAAAAAAAAAAAAAAAAAAAAGGACAGTGAGAACATGGAAATCAACATTTACGGAAAAAAGTCCAAAAGTAAATTATTTATTTATTTAAAATGGATAGGAGCCTGGCAGGTGTGGCTCAGTGGCACACTTTTAAAAGATACCATGTGAGCATTTACAATGCCAGGAATTATTCTGGGCATGTGGAGGAAGCCATGAACAAAACAGATAAATTTACTCTATTGTGGAGCTTATAACCAACAAATAAAGATGATCTGAAAATGGTGTTATGCAGAGAATTAAAATATGTGACCATGATAGAGAGGGACTAACTTATGTAAGGTTATCAGAGAAGACTTCTCCTAGGCCATGGTCAAGCTGAGGTGTATATGACAAGAAAGAGCCAGGTGAAGCTCATGTGAAGAGTATTTGGAGCCAGAGGAACAGCTGGTACAAAGGCATTAGAAGGAAAAAAGCTTAGTATGTTCCAGGAACAGAAAGAGAGGTAGGAGGCTAAAGTGGAGTGGAATGGGGACAGCAGTAGTCGTAGGAGATGAAGTCGTAGAGATGGGCAGGAGCCAGAGCATGTAGGGTTTGGCAAGCCAAGGTAAGAAGCTGAGATTTTATTCTACACATGATGGATAGTGTTCAGGACGAGAATGACATGATCTGGTTTTTATTTAAAAATAATAACTGGCTGCTAATAGAGGATGGACAGTAGGGGAGCAAACACGGGAGCAGAAACAGCAGTTAAGAATCATCTGTGATGGAGCAAATGATGGCGGCGGGACTAGAGTTTAACAGACGTCAAAATAAATGGACAGATTCAGGATCTACACATAGAAATAAGAGAACAGATTCATCAGTTAAGTTTGAGGAGAAATTGGGGTTGGGATAGGGTTAAAGATGTACAAAAGTGAGATGTCCCAATGTTAAGCTTGAGGATAAGGCTAGCCAGAGGTGTCTGGAAGAGGAGCAAGTCTGGAAAAGAAAAAGAAACATTCTACCTGGGATACGTTCAGTTTGAAAGTCTAGTCACACCTCCACATAGATATGAAACTGGATCTGTGAGTCTGCAAAAGTTGGAGCTATGGATTTGGAAATCACTGGAATTTTGATGGCATTTTAAGCCACAGGAGCAGATGAGATCATCCCAGAGTTTAGAGGTAGAAGAGAAAAGGTCAAAGGACAGAGCTCTGGTGTACTAGATACTGAGAGTTAAAACAAAACAAACAAAAAGGGCAGGCAGCAAAAGCGATTGAAGAGGAATGTCCAGTGAGGTAGGAGAGAAACCAAGAGAAGAAAGTGTTTCATAAGGAGGAAGTAATTACATGTGTCAAATAAGAACAGAGAAGTGGCCGTTAGAAGGCCTGTGTTTTCAATATTTAGTTTAATATGAGGAAAGAACTCTTCCAGAATCAAGATCACTTATATTCCTGAAGAAACGAGACAATCTAAACAAACACAGACCACTCTCTACTCCCAAATTCCACCTGAGAGCCCTGCTACACTTGGGAATTCTGAGAACGAACCTGAGAATGTCTTCTTTGTCCTCACCCTCTAATACACAGAAATGCACCAATATCACATCAAAATTATCAAAATAAGTCTATTGAAAGGTCATCTAAATGGGTTCTGCTCTTTTTGGTGCTCTACACATTAGAAATAACTATGTGTGTGCTTCCTAGGCCTAAGAAGGCACTGCCAGGTGGAATATGTTATTTCTGCACAAATCTATTCAAGAATGTATTCATAAAATCCCAGATAAAGCATCCAATTAAAAAACGTTACACATGTAAGGTATTTCTTAAGTACTTTTTTAAAAAAAAAAATGAGTGCCATGAAATGTCAAAAATAAAACCAATTCATGAATGCTTTTATAAAATGATGGGCTAGAAACCTCTCAGGTTTCCAAAAGTTGATGTGAATGGGGTGAAGAGGAGGTCAGGGGCCGACGTGAGTGTTTGGAGAGGCAGGGAGTGACCAGTTGTGTGTGTGCATATGGGAACACATCCCTGAGCCCACGGCACTTGAAATGCAAAATTGAAGGATGATGTATCCCTACTCCAGCCGGTCCCAACATCTGGCAAGAAAGAAACCGATGATATAATGCAGATGTTTTCTGAAGAGATGTTCTAAAACACAAGGTACCATTAGTGTTTGTTTGTTTTTTCCCCCCAAAATTTAAGTGATAAAGTGCAGCCCAGAGCTGAAGTGTCAACCACGGCAGAACCTATGTATATGCAGTTGAAAATATGTATTCAATGCAAGGTGCTTAGGTACCATAAGAGAAACACGGAGACAATTATTCTTACTCCTGCCTGTAAGATCTCCTTTAAATATATGCTTTCTAAGAACTGAAGGGGGCACAGCACTTTTTGGCATCCTGAGGTATTTGCCGTGTTGAGATGCACTGGAAGATGCTCCCAGGAGCAAGGAAGCCGTGTTGTCATGAAAGCACGTGTGGTGCAGGTAAGCTCCTCCTTACCAGGCTATGCCCTCAACAGGAAAGCTACAGACAAAACACAGGAGAGACAAAAGGATTATCCGTAAATGTGTGTGAAACCGCGGTGATGCTCAGGAATACTCAGGGAGAAGGAGGTGTAGGAACCAAGGCTCCCTGGCTAGCAGGTGCGGCCATTGGCCAGGATGTGTGGCCATTTGCATGAAGACTTTATTCCTAACGCAGGCTAACTCAGACACTGGGTTTTGCTAATAACAAAGCACATGTGTTTTGGTATTCAATTCTATGTTGATTTGCTTCTTATTAACTGTATTAAGCTATTTACATGGTGGCCTTGTGTTTGAAGAGTTATTTAGTGAAGACATAGTACAGTTTCACTGATACTAATCACACCAGTGCAGTGAAGCAAGCTTGTGTTTGAGCATGTTAACATAGTTGAGAACTTCCCATTCTTGTGACATTTTCCAGGCTAGTAGACTTGAAATTATGCCATTCCAAAAGAATTCTGGGGCAGGAAGTTTCCTAGGATAACACAGGCACATTTAAGAGAAACTTATGAAGAGAAGCTGATGTGAGAATATTGCTGGCATAAAAGTCGGTGCTGCCAGGGAGTGAGGCAGCTGACACGGGGCTGAGGGAGGGTCAAGGGACAGCCCTGCTAACCAGGGGGAGGCTGGCCTGAAGCAGCAGATGCTCCAGCCCAGGACCTCCAGGACAGACAGGGCAGTGGCCAGAGAGGGATGCCTTAAGGAGGAGGGAGGCGTGACACCTGACAGTGAGCACATTGCAGAGAAGGCCCAACACAGAGACAGGGGGCCAAGGCAAGGTCACTGGGTGTGGGTGAGCACTCTCAATAAGCAAAAAGTCAAGATTTTCAATGTCTGATTCTAAAGTCTGATTAGCATCAGTGGTGAACATCAGTAAGGCTCCTCAGTAACGTGAAGGAAAGTTCAGTGGCAGCTGGGTCAGGATGGCCTGGACCAGGAAGCTTTAGATGAGGTACTCACCTGGGGCCCACCACGCTGCTAGGTTCTGCTGTCACTCTAAACCCAGCTAAGCCCGTGTTCCAACCTGCACACCTGAGCTCCCCCTCTTTCTCTCTCCTCATTTCCCTTGTCCTCTCCAGGTTGGAAAAATATATACCCTGTGGGTGTCTGATATATGTGACACCAACAAAAGGTTTATTTAAGAAGGATTTTTTTTTCTAAATAAGATGGGAAAATTGTGTTCTCTGAAATATACATAGCAAAGACATTAGATCAAGAACAAAAGCAGGTTTACATAATATTCTTTGGAAAAAATTAAACTTACTAAAAATGGACGATAAGGATAAACAAGAGGAGGAACAACTGTATAGTTCATCAGCATTTATTGGTCATTCAACAAGCATTGCTTGGCACCTACTATGTGCTGTAGACCCCTGCATATTGTTGGGGAGAACAAAGATAAGAGGGATCTGCTCCCTGCCTCAAGTTTTCTAAGAAAGAAATATTACAAAAATAAAGTACAACATAAAGTGCTCTCTCTTAGGTATCATAAGAACGGCATTAATAAAATTACACTCATTTCTATAAGATTCTTATACATATAGGTTAACTATTAATGGTGGAGAATCAAGTCATTTAAAAAGAAATGCTCTATTTTCTTCTACTAAAAATGTATCCATATGTTAAACTTACAATCCTGAGTGTTACTTTCGGGAGAGAGGAGGCCCTGAAATGGAGTCAGTCTGGCTGAAAGTTAACCCTTCGTGGTCAGCAGATAATGACTGAAGCTAAACCAACCGCTACTCAACAGGTAATCTCCCTTCATCTGAGTGGAAGATCTGACCCCCAAAGGATCCTCTGAACCCAGACCCAGTGAGGCAGCCCAGCCAAAGATGGAAACCAGTCTCACTTCTCAGACTCAAGCTGTTGCAGTTAGGACACAGGAGCCAAACTGAAAGAGCTCCCAATGGCTAAATAATTGGAGCAAAAATCAATGATAGTGTTGGGTTACCACCCAATTAATAAAAGAAATATCCATGATCCCCTATGGATATACTTAAAAAGTTGAATAAATAAATATATGGGGGAAGAATTGGTTAATCTTCCTTACAAAGTAATTCTAATTCATAAATATAGAAAAATTAAGTGAAATAAAATATCACCATTTAAACATCGCAGCAATATGCAATGCAGGCAAGATCCACTGATAAATACTAAATTAGTGAGAAAAAACAAACTTCATATTTGCATAGCTCAAGGATACCTCTCCTCAAATATTTGTTAATTATTATGGTATCTTAACTATCTGTACAATTTTTTTCTTTTAAAAAAATACATTTCTTTATTGATTTCAGAGAGGAAGTGAGAAGGAGAGAGAGATAGAAACATCAATGATGGGAGAGAATCATTGATCGGCTGCCTCCTGCACATCCCCGACTGGGGATCGAGCTGCAACCCAGGCATGTGCCCTTGGCCAGAATTGAACCTGGGACCCTTCAGTCCACAGGCTGACGCTCTATCCACTGAGCCAAGCTGGCCAGGGCTCTACAATTTTTTTAATACTCCTCCCCCTAAGAGATGGAGCTTAATTCTCCTCCCCTTGAGTGTGGGCTGAACAATTTGTTTCTAACAAAAAGAGTATGGGAAAGGAAAATGACTAATGACTAACTTTACAGTAGAGAAATCTGGCAGACACCATCTTAACCATGGTATCAAGGTTAACATTACCAGTAATGTGTAATATGTTATCATAGATACCTGATGTAAAGCAATAAAAAGGGCAGATCACTTCTTTTATATTTCCCCCCCAAATGTATAACTTTAATCATAAGAAACCTCAGACAAATCCCAACTGAGGAACATTCTACAAAATACCTGACCACTATTCAGAAGGTTCCAGGTTGTGAAAGACAACGAACTATTGAGAAATGTAGGAGAATAAGGAGACATGACTACTAAAGGCAATGTGGCATGCTGGATTGGATTCAGGAATAGAAAAGAGGACTGTAGTGGAAAAACCAGGAAAACCCAAATTAAGTCTGTACTTTAGTTAATGCTGTGGTACCAGTAATGACTTCTTAGTTTTGATTACAGTAGCATGGTTAGAGGAAGCTGAGTGAAAGATATAGGAACTTTCTACCATCTTTACAATTCTTCTGTAAACCTAAAATTATTTCAAAACAAAAAGTTTTAGAAACGTTATATATAATTTAACTTCTTTAGATACTCCACTTAAAAATTACTATGCTTTTGTTTTCAAATAATTTTCAAGACACTGAACAGATTCATGGCTGCTGTGGGAGTGACAACATGTGCACACAACACTAGCCTGGGAACCTGAAGCCTTTGGTCCAAATTCCAGCCCCATCAATAAGCATGACCCCAGGCAACACGGGGACTCCTAACGCCCAACCCTCATTCCTTAAAATAGGAGTTTCTTAGTCCTTAAAATAATGAGTTTGGACCATATGGCTCTTAGAGACCTCTTCTATCATATAGCAACAAAAAAGAAAAAGATGGAGGGAGGTGAACTTATATTTCTCAGGAAACCTAACACTCAAAGTATTTTTCAACGTAAAACCTATACTAAAAATACAAATCAAATGATTGCCAGACATCTCAGGAGCACACCAGAGATCACCTCATAGTACTGGTGACCTAGCTCAAATTGCAAAGGGACTGATGTTTGAGACTTGACTCATTTTCCCCTTGGGAGGGAAGTTAACCTACTATACAGTCACCAACCATGAAGAAAAGATAATCCAAAGGTGGTGGCTCCAAATAAGAGGTATGGTCTGTCCTGGCTCCGAAGAAGTGATCAGGCCCGTCATGACCTGCAAGGGCAACACCAAGGGCATTGCTGCATGAAGAAGCAAGTTAGGAGCAATGTCTGCTCCTTCAGACACACACTGAGTTGCTTAATTCCAATTTTTTAAGTTAAATTGTAAGGCCATTCATCCAAGAATCACAATGCTCTATGTTAAAGGAATACCAAAAATAGCCAGGAAAGAGTATAATTGTCTTCAATGCTGTTTGCAGTCTTTATTACAATATTTAGCCTCTTTTTCTTATGTGAGCAATTAGTGGGGCTGCTGTGGCTACATAATAAGGTCTTAGAAGAGGAGGATTCTTTGCCCTCCAGTTACTGAAAGCAAGCTTATTAAGAATGACATAGGAAGAATTGCAAGCATTCATTTTCTAAATTTCAGGGCCCTTTTCTGTAAAGTCAAAGGGTACTATACAATGTGTCAGGGAACTGCACAAGCAGATACTCCCATTTCACTTAGAAACGCTTACGGACTGCAAGTCCCTAAGTGGGTCTCTGTGAAAGGCAAGGATTCAGAATGTCCCTCTTCTCCCAAGAGAGAGCAGGTTTTGATTGTGGAACACGTTACATTAATGAAGCTCTGCTGGCAGCTGGTGAGTGAAGCTCTGGGTAGCGAGTGCATTTTTGCTAATACTATGTTACACAGAGCCAAGCCCGAGCCATGCTCCAATTAGTTGGAAGAAAACAGGAGAGTACAAGTGAACACTATTTTTTTGGTACTTATTTAATTTGATATAGTTTCAAACTTACAGGAAAGTTACAAAAAGAAAACAAAAGGCTCCCCTATATCCTTTACCCAGATTGGATTATGTACATGTAAAATATATGTAACATGTGAGGAGACAATTTGAGACTATACATACCCTGATTCCCATCAAACTTTCATCCACTAGTATTAGCATCCATGCATGATTTTTGCTCAGATCAATTATGACAGGACAGAAGTGAAATAGTGATTTTTTCCAAGTCCATCATTCCTTCAACATTTATTACTTGGTATTCTATGCTTAGGAAGAGCCTATCTTCATCTTTTGTTTATTTATGCATCTGTTTAGGTCAATATTGACCCAGGATTCTTATTTTATTCAATGGTCTATAATTTATTACTATCATTATTTTGATGCTACAATTGTCCAGGAAAGGTTTTTTTGAAAGAGCATTTAAGGCACCTGAGTTTTCCAAAGTTTCCTTTAGAAGCAAATGGTCCCTTTGCCTTAAAACATTTTGAGGGGGAAAAATGTGTCCTCTTGTTTGAACAGAAACACTAACAAATCCTTTCCCTGCTTAGAAACTCCTGTCTGGACACATTACTCTGTCACAGCACAAAATCTCTGTCCTGCTCCCCATCCAGGCCTGCAGTTAATTACATGGAGAGACAGATGCTGAGCAGCCTGAGGCTTTCTCTGCCACCGCGGTGAGGCTGGGCTCCACTCAACAAGCAGGTAGTGAGTGAAGACAAATGCTGTTTGACAAGGCAGCACATCCCAGCACCCAGGGATGGCAAAGGGACAGGCCACTCTGTGTTCCCAGGCAAAGGCGGAGAAATATCAGGCAGATCGTTTCTGACAGAAATCATATCACAGCCGCACTTCCAGACAGGGTCCCTGTGAATGAAATGATACACTTTCTGTTTCCCATCGTCCCCTTTAACAAAAAGCGAGGATATCAAAGGTACATTGAAGGTGACAGCTCCATGCAAGGTGGTTAGCAAGATTTTATAAGCTTGGTTTGCCTCTGGAGATATTAAAGCATTAGCAACAGTTCGATTTGGATGCTGTAGCTACTCCCCTGGATTCGAATGAATTTCCAGGTTCTTCGTTACTACCACATAAGTGCTCTATGTTCAGTGAGTGTTGTGTCAAAATAAAAAATTAAAGTCATGAGAAGTCTTTATTTCATTGAGGAAAATAGGATCAATGTATGAGCCTTTCCTAAGATATATTAGGTGACAATTAGGTGGAAAAGTAGTTTCCCAGATGTAAACTCATGCTAGAATATAGGCTAAGGTTATTTTAGAGGCCACCTAGTGACTTATTCTTACACATGAATGGATATAGAAAGAACATAAAATAAAAATTTCTCCTCAAACAGTATAATTTAGAGGGAAAATAATATTTTTATCCAATACAGACATAATGTTGCCAATGCTAGAGTTGTCAATGACTGTGAATTAAAATGACTCCTTTCAAAGCGTAACTAAATTATCCCCTATAATAAAGAGGTAATATGCAAATTGACCCTCACGCATCACAAGATGGCTGTACCCACAGCGGAAGTGGGGTTCCCATAACAAGCCATAATGAGCGATCAGCAGGGACTTGAGGCTGTGTGGTGCCAGGCCGGGGCAGGGGACCTGAGGCTGCACCCCTGCCCAGCGGGGCTTGACTGGGGACCTCAGGCTGTGCCTCCCACCCCAGCACTGGTACAGGGGACCTCAGGCTGTGTCCCCCGCCCTGCCAGGGCTTGACAGGGGACCTGAGGCCATGCCCCCCGCCCAGTAGGGCTTGATGGGGGATTTCAAGGTGTGCCCTCCCCACCCCAGCACTGGGCCGGGGGACCTCAGGCCACGCTGCCTGCCAGATGAGGCTTGACAGAGGACCTCAGGCTGCACCCCCTGCCTGGCGGGGCTTGATGGGGGACTTCAAGGCATGCCCACCACCCCAGTGTCAGGCTGGGGGACCTCAGGCCATGACCCCCACCCCGGCGCCAGGCCAAGGGACCTGAGGGTGCGCCAGGGGACTTGAGACTGTGTCCCCCACCTGGCATGTGCTGGGGGACCTGAAGCTGCACCCCTAACCTGGTGGGGCTTGACAGGGGACCTAAGACTACACCCTCCACCCAGCGGTGCTTGACAGGGGACCTGAGGCTGTGACCCCCACCCGACAGGGGTTACGGGAGTGGGGCCGGCTGGATTTGGATCTTGCCCAATGGGGGTGGGGCCTTCCAGGTCTGGGTCTCACAGGATTTCAAGGCACATGCGGGTGGGTGGGGACTTGACTCTGGGTTGCACGGCGTGCCCCAGACTCTGACAGGAGAAAGATTTTCATATACATTTTACTAATTTTCTTTCATCTCTGACACTTCTATTATAGAGAAAGGGCAAATAGCAATATTAAAATGTTTCTTCTAATTAATTCCCTTTTAATGTGCACGAATTTCGTGCGCCTGGCCATTAGTCTTAATATAATTATTTGTTAAACAGTTTAGTTTTTTTACTGGGTTTGTGGAGGGTACTTAAGTGTTATGTTACAGAGACAATAAAACAAACAAATATGTAAGTTCTAACCAAATGCTGTTTTCAGAAGTCAAGAAAGAACCCCAAGATAACCTGCTGTGAACATACTGTTGGATGGAAGACCATCAACAATGATCATTCCTGAAGAGAACCACCTTGGAGAGCTATTTGACAAAACCAAACGGAGCCGAAAGTTGGCCTGCCCTTTACTCATAGTAATCCCACTTCCATGTATACACCCTGGAGAAGCACTTGCCGTCATACCCACAAGAAATACCAAGGAATATGCACTGTTTGTAATATCATGCAATAATTAAAATATATTGTGCAGTAGGTAAAAGATAAATTCACCCCCACCATCATAGATAAATCTCAAACACATAATGCCGAGCAAAGAAAGCAAATGACCAAATGTAATAGTGAAAAGTTGCAAATAGTGTATGTCTACCAAAGGAGAATAAATAAATTGTGCTATACTCAGAAACATACAGGAATTAAATTAAATTAGAGATAAGTATGTAAACATGAATAAGGCTTAAAAATATGTGGACCACTGAAAGCAAGAAAAATACTATGTTCAGCATGAGATCATTACATAAAGATCAAAACCATACTATATGTTGTTTATAGAACAAAACTAAAACATGCATGTGAATAGTGAGCACTAATTCGGGATAGAGGTATAATCTAGAGATGGAAAAATAATTTGCAGTTTCGGAAAAGTAATCTAAAGCAAATAAGGCAAACTGTTAAGGATCTAATAAAGTTGGGTAGACAGCAATGGGTGGTCATTAAATTATTCTGCATTCTTTTCTGATGTTTGAAAAATTTCAAAATAATTTTGAAGAGAACCTATCTACCATATCTTTTCCCAGTATTGCTCTTTGGTTTCCTGTTTGGCCTTTTGTAGAATGTCTTTCCAAAATATTTCACTGCTTTTTCTAATTTTATTTTTAATATTAAAAATAGTTTGGTTTTCAAGAGCACTTCTGTGGGGACAGTTCATATTGAGAATAAAGACATATTAAGTGAAGACCTTTTACTTTAGTAAATTTTTAGCAAACGTTAAGTTCAATTAAGAAGGAATTTTCTGTTTTTATTCTTTCTCTCTTGTCCCAATGTATGGCAACAAGTCTACACATACCTAGCAGGTGCTCAGTAAACATTTGTTGTTATACTTCTTAGCACTTCAGAACTTAAGTTTTCATACCTTTATGACCATTTTTAAAAAGTATTTAACAACTTTACCATCAAACCTAAAAATGAAGGGCTTAGGAACTTTATCTGCTCTTTTATATTTATAGGAAACTATATTCAAAGGAAAGTAAGAGAATATGATTGAAAACAGTAGCAGGCCAGCAAGGGCACGGTTATAAAATATATAAGGACCCATTTACTAGTATTTACACATAATTAGATATTTATTTAGGCAGTTCCCCCACATAGATATGATAAATATACATGAAATTATATAATTGTAATTTCATATTTAATAAAATGATATTCATAGTGCTTTCATTTTTGTCTTCAAATGGGCCTGACAAAAGAGTGATACCAAACCAACTCTAAAGGTAACTGCGAAGAGGAATAAAAGGTTTTTGGTGAATCTGGTATGAATGAAACCGTCAGAGCCAGGAATAGTCTACGGCAGTGGTCAGCAAACTCATTAGTCAACAGAGCCAAATACCAACAATACAACGATTGACATTTCTTTTGAGGGCCAAATTTTTTAAACTTAAACTTCTTCTAACACCACTTCTTCAAAATAGACTCGCCCACGCTGTGGTATTTTGTGGAAGAGCCACACTCAAGGGGCCAAAGAACCGAATGTGGCTTGCGAGCCGCAGTTTGCCAAACACTGGTCTAGGGCACACCACCACCCAGTATGCTTATGCTATTTACTAGTACATCCTAAGCAGGCTCCCTGCTTCCTGCTATTTACTAGTACATCCTAAGCAGGCTCCCTCAATGATAGACTTAACTGTGACTCCCTCAAAATCTGTGTTGAAGAACTAATACCCAATGTGACTTGTGACTTGACTATATTTGGAATAGCACTTTTAAGGAGATAATTAAGGTTAAATGAGGTCATAAGGGTGGGGCCCTAATCCAATAGGACCTGCATCCTATATAAAGAGGAAGAGGCACCACATATCTCTTTCTCTTTCTCCTTCTCTGTCTCTCTGTCTCTCTGTCTCTCTGTCTCTCTCTCTCTCTCTGTCTCTCTCACACACACACACACACACACACACACACACACACACACACACACACCTTGATCTTGGACTTCTAGCCTCCATAACATAAAAAAAAAAATAAGTTTCTGTTGTTTTAAGTCACTGAGTTTGTGAAGTTTCTGTTGTTTTAAGTCACTGAGTTTGTGATACTCTGTTATGGCAGCCTGAGCTGCCTAATAAACCTTCCTCATTTTACAAGTTTGGTCTGTGTGACCAACAGAATATGGCAAAGTGATGATATTTCACTTCTAACATTATGTTATAAAAGGCATTGTGGCTTCCGCCTTGAGTGCATTCTTTTTCTCTCATCACTCACGCTCGGGGAAGTCAGCAGCCCTACAGAGAGGCCCACGTGGCTAGAAAATGAAGTCAGCTGCCAATAGTCACCTGAGTAAACATGGAAGTAGATTCTCCAGCCCTACCCAAGTCTTCAGATGATTAAAACCCTGGGTAGCAGTTTGACTACAACCTCATGAAAGATCCTAAGACAGACCACCCACCCAAGCTGTTCCTGGATTCCTGATTCTCAAAAACTGTGTTAGATCATACTGATAGAGCTAAAACTAGGTTGACCCCATGGAGTTCTTTTTGTTACTTTTATAATGTTTCTTTTGTTCTGTACCTGGCCATTCTGCAACTCTTCCTGCTGCCCTTCCCTGTAAACAGCGAGTATGTAACAGTTGCACAAACCTGCCAATAGGAATGCAGAGAAGTGGACTCAGCCCAAATTAGGCAAACTGCACAGTACCCCTGCGTAACCAGACCCCTGATCCTGCTCCCTGACCAATCGACGGGGGCCACGAACGTTCCCCCTGCCCACTGCTTTGGACCCCCTATACAGCCTTTGTTCTCCCAAAGTTCGCTCTCTCTCTCTCTCTCTCTCTCTCCTGCCGCTGCTCCGGTGATTGCTGGAGACCGGAGCTTGTGCTAGCACGAACAAAGGTTCTTTTGCTCTTGCATTGGGCTTGGCTCCTTCCTGGTGGGTTTTTGGGGATCCTGAAATCTGGGCATAACAATACATGTTTGTTGTTTTAAGTTACTCACATGACCTGATATTTACTAGTATGTCTGACCCCCTATTTTATTTTTTAAATAAATCTTTATTGTTCAGATTATTACAATTGTTTCTCCTTTCCCCCCCCCCAAGCTCCCCTCCACCTGGTTCCCACCCCACCCTCTGCCCTCTCCTCCCCCGCACTGTCCTCATCCATAGGTGTACAATTTTTGTCCAGTCTCTTCCTGCACCCCCCCATACCCTTCTCCCTGAGAATTATCAGTCCACTCCCTTTCTATGCTCTTGATTCTATTATATTCACCAGTTTATTCTGTTCCTCAGGTTTTTAATTCACTTGATTTTTAGGTTCACTAGTTGATAGATACGTATTTGTTGTTCATAATTTTTATCTTTACTTTTTTCTTCTTCCTCTTCTTAAAGAATACCTTTCAGCATTTCATATAATACTGGTTTGGTGGTGATGAACTCCTTTAGCTTTTTCTTATCTGTGAAGCACTTTATCTGCCCTTCAATTCTGAATGATAGTTTTGCTGGGTAGAGTAATCTTGGTTGTCACATCTGGCCTGCATAGTTTCTGTTGAGAAATCAGCTGACAATCGTATGGATGCTCCCTTGTAGGTAATTAACTGTTTTTCTCTTGCTGCTTTTAATATTCTCTCTTTGTTTTTTGCTCTTGGCATTTTAATTATGATGTGTCTTGGTGTGGTCCTCTTTGGATTCCTTTTGTTTGGGATTCTGTGCGCTTCCTGGACTTGTAAGTCTATTTCTTTCACCAGGTGGGAGAAGTTTTCCATCATTATTTCTTCAAATAGGTTTTCAGTATCTTGCTCTCTCTCTTCTTCTGGCACCTCCATAATTCTTATGTTGGTACACTTGAAGTTATCCCAGAGGCTTCTTACACTATCTTCAACTTCTTGGATTTTTTTTTGCTTTTTGCTTTTCCGGTTGGGTGTTTTTTGCTTCTTTGTATTTCAATTCTTTGACTTGATTCTTGCTTTTCTCTAGTCTGTTGTTGGGTCTCTGTATAATATTTTTTATTTCAGTGTATGTGTAATTTCTAGTTGGTCCTTTTTCATATCTTTGAGGGTCTCATTATATTTATCGGCCTTTTCTAGGATATTCTTGAAAAGCCTTATAACCATGGTTTTGAATTCTATATCCAGTCATTTGTTTTCCTCCATTTCTTTCATTTGTGATCTGTTTCTTTGTCTCTGCATTTTCACTGTTTCCCTGCGTTAGTAGGCTAGCTTTGTGTGCTAGGTTTCCTATATGGCCCAGTGGGTTGGCCTCCCAGTTAACCTGAGGTGGACACTCTTGGTGCACCCCTTTGTGGACTGAGTGTACAGCCTTGTTGTAGTTAAGTCTTGATTGTTGTTGGTATCACTGGGAGAAATTGACCTCCAGGCCAGTTGGCTGTGAGGATCAGCTGTGTCTACGCTGGGAGAAGTTCGGTGCTGGAGACAGCCTTATAGGACTAGACTTGCCAAATTGCAAAAGCCTCTGTGTTCAGCTTGGATGGGGTGGAGTCTCAGGGTGGAGCAGACAGTTTTGGCTTCCCGTCACCCCTGCCTTTGTGCGCATGCACGCCTCCAGACCTCTGCTTTCCCTGGCTCCCGAGCCTCTGCCTGAGAGTCCAGATTCCCCCCGCAAGAGTGTGGATCCCCAGGGGTTTGCCTGGAACTGGGGTTCAATGCAGTCAGAACTGGGGCTCAGTGCAGTCAGGAGCTTCCGTCTCCCTTCTGCTAGGGAAAGCCTGTGGCAACCTCTGCCGTCTTTGTGCGCACTGGCGTGCGCGCCTCCAGACCCCCTCCCCCAGGTCTCCGAGTCTCAAGTGCCTTTCTCTCTACCTGACAGTCCAGACTCCCCCTGTATGAGCCTGGGTCCACAGGGTTTCACCCAGAACTGGGCTTCAGTGCAGTCAGAACTGGGGTTCAGTGCAGTCAGGGGCTTCCTTCCCCCTCCCGTCAGAGAAAGTCAGCCAGGCTCTCAGCCACCCTTCCTCTCTGTGGCACAAAAACCCTTTGCCGTACCTCAACCCTTTGCCATTCCTCCAATTCTCTGTGAGCTTTCCTCTTTCCTTCTAGTTGTAGAATTTCCACTTGGCCAGCTTTCCTGTGGTTCTGGATGGTGTCCGTTCTATCTTTTAGTTGTAGTTTTGAAATTGTTGTGCGAGGCAGCAGTTTAGGTGCTTACCTATGCCGCCATCTTGGTTTCTCCCTGACCCCCAATTTTCAATGTTGACATTCTTATCCCCAATCTGCTGTTATTAGATAGTGGAACCTTTGGGATGTAATCAGGCCATGAAGGCAGAGCCCTCCTGAGTGGGATTAGTGCTCTGACAAAAGAGACCCCATAGAGCTCCCCAGCCTCGACTGTCAAATTAAGTGCAACGAGGAGACTGCAACCCATTAGAGGCCCTTGCTTCATCATACAGGCGCTCCGATCTAGGACTTGCAGCCTCCAGCACTATGAGAAAGAAATTTTCTGTTTTTTAATAGTCACCCAGTCTGTGGCTTTTTGTTGTTGTCGTTGTTATAGCAGCCCAAAAGGACTAAGACAGGCACCAAATTTGGGGTGACTTTTTACTCAGCAATAACATACCACTTTATTCAAAACCAGCTTAAACACCTGCTGCTAAATTTATCTACTTGATATGCCAGCCATTTTTATTTCATGATAATTGATCATCACTGTCCTCACGGAAGTCCTTCATGACCCTCAACCTATCAGACTGAGGCACAACCATAAGAAGCTGAATCAGTGGTATTTGGTTTTATACAAGCACCACTTTTAATAAAAATTAACATCTAATATTTATTTCTTTTCTGCCCACCAATGGTCCAATATTCTAGATAAAAACTATGTTTTGGGGAAGGCTCAGTTGTGATTTAAATTTCATTCATTATCCCAAAATTTAAGAAGCTTCTTACATCCTCCCTTTCTTGATTCTACATTAGCTATATTTAGGATTCCAGAACTTCCTTTTATAATAATATAGTTAAGTCCTGTTAAACAGACATTTAGCCATATCAAAAATCGTTTCCCAGTAATAATGGGTTTTCACCGAAATGCTTCATTTTTCCTCTTCTCCTGCTCATCAGCTGCTCTTCTGTTTCCCTCTCTACAGCTGCTTATGTTGTTCCTTGTTTAATGTTTCTTTTCTTGTGTTGATCTTCTCTCCCTCTGATCTTTCCCTGGTAGCAACAAACCCATATGATTGTAAGAGCCATATTTATGGGTTTTGCCTTTCCATTATTATCTTCTGAAATGACTTATACTAGTATATGCTTGAACTCTGCTTAAGAGATAATTGCAGAACCTTGGGGAAAAGGGTTGTTATTTCAAGGATATGAGTGCAACAGTTTGGATAAAAACTTCAGAAAATCTTAATAATATACTTTGTAAAGTCAGGAGAAATGGATTATCTGGAGTAAGTTTTTTTTTTTTTCTTAATTAAATCTTTATTGTTCAGAATATTACAGGTGTTCCACTTTTTTTCCCCCCATAGCTCCCCTCCACCTGATTCCCCACCCCACCCCATGCCCTTACCCCCCGCCACTGTCTTCATCCATAGGAGTAAGATTTTTGTCCAATCTCTTCCCGCACCCCTCACACTTGCTTCCCCTGAGAATCGTCAGTCCACTCCCTTTCTATGTCCCTGATTCTATTATATTCACCAGTCCATTCTGTTCTTCAGATTTTTTATTCACTTGATTTTTAGATTCACTTGTTGGTAGGTATGTATTTGATGTCATTTTGTTGTTCATAATTTTTATCTTTACCTTTTTCTTCTTCTTCTTCTTCTTAAGGAATACCCTTCAGCATTTCATGTAATCCTGGTTTCGTGGCGATGAACTCCTTTAGCTTTTTCTTGTCTGTGAAGCTCTTTATCTGACCTTCAACTTTGAATGATAGCTTTGCTGGGTAGAGTAATCTTGGTTGTAGGTTCTTGCTGTTCATCACTTTGAATATTTCTTGCCACTCCCTTCTGGCCTGCATAGTTTCTGTTGAGAAATCAGCTGACAGTCGTATGGGTACTCCCTTGTAGGTAATTAACTGTTTTTCTCTTGCTGCTTTTAATATTCTCTCTTTGTCTTTTGCCCTTGGCATTTTAATTATGATGTGTCTTGGTGTGGTCCTCTTTGGGTTCCTCTTGTATGGGGTTCTGTGCGCTTCCTGAACTTGTAAGTCTATTTCTTTCACCAGGTAGGGAAAGTTTTCTGTCATTATTTCTTCTAAAAGGTTTTCAATATTTTGCTCTCTCCCTTCTTCTGGCACCCCAAAAATTCGGATGTTGTTTCGCTTAAAGTTGTCCCAGAGGATCCTTACATTATCTTCATATTTTTGGATTCTTTTTTCTTTTTGTTTTTCTGGTTGGATGTTTTTTGTTTCCACATATTTCAGATCTTTGGTTTGATTCTTGGGGTATGTTGATCTACAGTTGAGTTTCTGTATATTCTTTATTTCAGACAGTGTATGCTTCATTTCTGACTGATCCTTTTCCATTTTTTTGGCATTCTCATTAAGGTCCTTGAAGGTCTCACTAAGCTCCTCAGAAGTGTCATCAAGTTTCTCGGCGGTTTTTAGAAGATTCTTGAGTAACCTTATAAATGTGATTCTGAACTCTATGTCATCCAGTAGTTTGCTTTCCTCCGTTTCTTTCATTCGTGACATGTTTCTTTGTTTCTGCATTTTGGCTGCTTCCCTGTGTTGATGGAGTGGCTTTGTGTGGTAGGTGACCTATAGGGGGCAGTAGCTCAGCCTCCCCAATCACCTGATGTGGATGCTCTTGGTACACCCCTTTGTGGGCTGAGTGCAAAGTCTTGGTGTAGTTAAGCCTGAATTGCTGTTGGTACGCTGGGAGGAATTGACCTCCAGGCCAATTAGCTGTGAGCACTCCCTGTGTTTATAATGGAAGAAGTGCTGCGCTGAAGACACGCTTATGGGGCAGGACTTGTTTCAGTGGGGCTTTGGTGCTCACTGAGTCTGCCTCTTGAATGTGTCACTTATGGATGTGAGGAGTTGAAATCTGGTGTCTCACACTGACCACTAGGTACACTGGCTTCTGGATCTCCAATGGGGTGCAGGTCAGCTACTGTCTGAGGCCACTCAGCAGGAGCTACAGTGAGAACTGCAGTTTTCTCCTCTTTGCTTGGGGTTTGGAGGTTTTGGAGGTGTCTGACCCGGGCTGCAAGTTTTCTAGGTTAAGCTGTGATAGGGCAGGCTTTCTTATGCTAATTGAGCTGCTTGGAGCTTGGGTGGGTTTGTAGGTTGTGTGGGGCGGGGTCTCAGGGAGTCACTAGGTTAGGGCGTGGCAAACAGCAATGGCTGCTAGTAAGCCAGCTCTGTGTCCCCGACCGAGTCTTGGAGTCCTGTGCCCCAGTGCCGTAAACAATTATTCCTGCGCGCAGCTCTGCAAGCAAGCCACTCTCACTGGCAGACAGTCCAGCTTCTCCCCGTAGGAGTTTGGGTCCCCCGCGTCTCCCCAGAGACTGGATTTCAGAGTAATCGGGGGCTTGTCTCCGTTCAGGTTGAAAAAAGCAACGCACCCAGTCGCCCGCCGCCAGCCCGGATCACGCGCCTCCGTACCTCAGCTTTTCAGCGCTCGTGCACGTCTCAATGCTCTTTTCTCTTTCCTTCTAGTTGTAGAACTTCCACTCAGCCAGCTTTCCCGTGGTTCTGGGTGATAGACGTTTTGTCTTTTAGTTGCAGTTTAAATTGTTGTGGGAGGCAGCAGTTTAGGTGTTTACCTATGCCGCCATCTTGGATTCTGGAGTAAGTTTTAATCAATGCTACAGCCAAACTTAGGGTACAAGTGAGTTTCCAGGTGGATGGAGCCAACTGGGTGCCAGCCACAGTGTAAAGGGCCCTGATGGAGATGTTAGTGGTAAAAATTAAAAAGCAAGACCACACAGATCCTGACAACATTAACTAACCAAAACCATCTAAGTTATTTAATGTCTACTATGTATAAAAATCTGACATGGAAAAATCTCAAACACATTAAGTTAAAAAAGTAACACTTTAAGGGTGCAAATAGTATCTATCTATATATAAAAGGCTAATATGCAAAGGGTCCCCTTGGGAGTTTGGGAGACCAGGAGTTCGCTCGCTCGCTATGATGTGCACTGACCACCAGTGGGTGGCGTGGAACGAAGTAAGGCCCCAGAAGCCAGTAGCCAGAGAAGGAAGGCCCTGGCTGGCAACCGGAAGACCCCGATCGTCCCTGATCACTGGCCATGCTTAGGGACCTTACCTGTGCACTAATTTCGTGCACTGAGCCTCTACTATGGAATATTATCACTTCCATAAAGGGGATTGGGTGTTTGTTCATATTCTTTGCTTATGCATTAAAAAAATTCACTGGAAAGGTCCACAAGTAACTAATAGGAATAATTTTCTGGTGGGTATGGGAGTGGCCTGATAGGAAGGTTGGGGACAATGGTAGGCAGGTAACTTATTACTGTACACCAGCTTGAATCTCTTATTTTTGAGTCATGTGAATATACTGAGTTATCTAGAATAACTAATTTTAAAAATTGGTGGTCTGTATCTCTGTCTCTTTCCTCTTCTTATGAGGACATCTGTCATATTGGGTTAAGACACATCCATTATGTATGACTTTATCTTAAATCGATTACACTTGCAAACAAAGTCATATGCACAAGTACTGGAGGGTTAGGATTTAAACATCTCACTTTGGGACACAATTCAACCCATAAAAACCTTCTCTAGCTGGTGCCACCCTATTTTTAGCCTGTTTCCCCTAATGTTAAATTCTATAGCATATAGATCTGCACCCTTACAGTCTCTCTTATCTAGTAACTAGTTCAGCTAATTTAAAATTTTAATTTATGTGTACATGTACATACATATACAGGGTGTCCCCCAAAAATATACACACTTTAACAGCTGATAGCTCAATTTAAAAAAATGAAGTATATTTTAATAAATATTGCCTTTATAATTATTCAAAGTGTGTGTATAATATATATATATATATATATATATATTCAAAGTGTGTGTGTGTGTGTGTGTGTGTGTGTGTGTGTGTGTGTGTATATATATATATATATATATATATATATATATATATATCCTCCCAAACTAGATTGTAAGTGTCTCAAGAGCAGGAAATAGGTGTTCTCCTAACTTTTTCTTTTTTTTTTTTGGCTTGGTGCTAGACCCATGATAGGTACTCACAAATGACAAAGCAAAACATTGGATGAAGACAGATACTGTGACTTTTATAGATTTTAACAATCATTCAGCCATCATGATAACCTTTCAATTAGCTAAGAGGAGGCTCCTTGAATCACTCACAGTGTCAGAATACAAAAGTAGCATTAGCTCCTCAGCACCACACAACAGAGGCTCCACTTTAAAGAAGGATCAAGTTCAATAAACAATGGCCTTGGTCCCAGGAATGGAGGTAATTGCATGACAGGGAGGCAATCTACTCTTCAGCTCCATGCCCAGCTGTCCAGGGCAAGGCAAGTCCCTGACTTAGTTTATAATTATGGACAAAGAAGTTATCATTAGAATTGTGTTGCTTTTCCTCAAAATAAAATACATGCATGTACTCACATGCATACATATATTATAGTATGGTTTATGAGCTACTTTTTGATATTTTTCAAACATTTAAACCAACAGATCACAGCTCGATATGAATAGCAGTGCAATATGATAATTGGCTGCTGTCTCCACTCCACTCCACTCCATGGCAATCAAAGGCACATGTTGGAGCAAGGAACAATGAGGAAGACACTTGGTGAGTACAGAAGCAACAGCAGAGGGAAGGGCAGGGTGGAAGAAAGAGAAGAGACACAAAAAGAGAAAATCCAAAGAGGAAAACTATTAGTCTTAATACTTGATCTAGGAACATATATGTATGTACTTTATAATAATGAATTACATATAAATGAGACACATTTGTACAAGGCTGACAATATATGCCATTGTGCCATATTAGAAAATGCTGTTCATTTTTATCAGTAGAACAATCACAGGAGAAAAGATCAGTGAATTAAATTATATAAAATGTTAAACCTTTGTCTATTGAAAATAGCAAAATTAAACAACAACCACATACTGGAAACATTATTTGCCTCAAATATAACATACAAGGTTTTTTCTCTAATGTATAACTTGTGTATTAAAAACAACAGGCTATTATCTGTATAATAAAGAGCCAGGGTTGAAACGAGCGTTCCCACTGAAGGCTCAACCAGACTGGAAGTCAGTGCTGGATGGTTGTGGCAACCCAGAACTGACTAGGGCCACTGCCGGTGCCATGACCCAGCACTGACTGCCTAGGGCAGTGGTCAGCAAACTGCAGCTCGCAAGCCACATGCGGCCCTTTGGTCCCTTGAATTTTTAGTAAAGGCTAGCTTAGGAGTACCCTAATTAAGTTAATAACATTGTACCTACCTATATAGTTTGAGTTTAAAAAATTTGGCTCTCAAAAGGAATTTCAATCATTGTACTGTTGATATTTGGCTCTGTTGACTAATGAGTTTGCCGACCACTGGCCTAGGGGGCTGCAAATCAGGCCCAGAGAGAGGCCTGCAGAGAGAGAGGCAGGGTCTGATCCGTAGCCTCTATGGCAGCCGTTGATTAGAACTTGCCTCTCTTTCTCTCCCAGCCTGACCAACAGCCAGGCCTCCATTGGGGCTGCTGATCAGGCCTGCCTTTCTGATCAGGCCCCGTTGATAGACCCAGAGACACTGACTCGCATAGAAACTGACCAACCAGAACCAAATCTGGGTGAATGTAAGTAGCCAATGGCTGCCTAGGAGGCAGAGGTTTTGATGCTGACTGGCATAGAAACTGACCAATCAGAATCAAATCTGGGTGAACTGTGAAGAGCCAATTTTTGCCTAGGAGGCAGAGCTTTTGACACTGACTAGTACAGAAACTGACCAATCAGAACCAAATCTGGGTCAACTGTGAGGAGCCAATGGCTGCCTAGGAGGCGGGGCTTTTGACACTGACTGGCATAGAAAGTGACCAATCAGAACCAAATTGGCAGGCAGAGGAGGGCAGTTGGGGGAAGAGATCAGGCGGGCAGGGGAGGGCAGTTAGGGGTGATCAGGCAGGCAGAGGCAGTTGGGGGTGAGATCAGACCAGCAGGGGAGGGCAGTTAGGGGCAACTAGGCAGGCAGGGAAGGGCAGTTGGGGGCAAGATCAGGCTAGCAAGGGAGGGCAGTTAGGGGTGATCAGGCAGGCAGAGGCAGTTGGGGCTCGATCAGGTCGGCAGGGGAGGGCAGTTAGGGGTGATCAGGCAGGCAGGCAGAGGCAGTTAGGGGTGATCAGGCAGGTGGGATCGGACCTAAACTGGTGGTCGGACATCCCCCAGGGGTTCCCTGATTGGAGTGGGTGCAGGCTGGGCTGAGGGACCCCCCTCCACCCACTCTGTGCACCAATTTTGTGCACCAGGCCTCTAATATATATATAATGTTTTATATATAACTTACATATATAACATATGTATAAATTTTATATATAATAAAATTTTACATATTGGAAATTCCTAAAACATTTCATACCATTAATATGAAATACGAGCTACATATACATACAAGACCACAAAACATTTCAGCACAGACAACTAAAATTTAATGCATTAAACAACTCTTTCTCTTTAGGGACAAAAGTCTGAAATTTAATATAGCACATTTTTGGTGAAAAAAAGAATAAAGGGTTAAAACACTTAATGAGAAGTTTCTAAGACATGTATGACTGCTGTCATGTCTCCAGGTGATATGTTTGTTTGAATAAGTTTAGATCATTGAAATAGCTAGTGAAAAAAAATTTTTTCAACTTTAAGATCATGAAAACTAAATTTGTTTTAATAAACATTAAGTTCTCATAGCAACCCCCAATGTCTATAAAGTGAATACGGCAGGAAAACATCTGTGTTGTAGATAAGGAAACTGAGGCCAAGTACATATTACAATGCACCAGATCTGATACATAGGAGGACATGACATGACAGAAAGAAGTCGAGCTATGCAATGGGACAATAAAAATAGATGACTTAAGAGAAAAGCATTTAGAATTGAAATGTGTTGGTTAGATATGCACAGCAGAGATATAAAATGCATAGTTTCAGGTTTTCTTTTCATAATTCTGTAACAAAGAAAGGAAGGAGAATATTTGAAACCTGTAATAAACACTCGTAATTCAAATATCATTTAAACTCATTAATCACTGAGGATTCATATCTGTATTTATCTCTAAAGGGAAATATAAAAAGCTTCTATCCCTTTTGACATAAAAGAGGTAAAAGAAAGAAACTTGATGAAGGGCATAATGTAGGAATTATAACATTACTGATTTAATAACAATTCACTAATAGAATACTGCATGACATGGTACCTTTATATAATGAAGATTACACATAGCAGAAACTACATAATAGCTGTAGCACTGCAGATCGATTTGAGTCTAACATAACAGAAATGATCACCGATTCCCAAGACGTTATGGAATAGTAAACTTACGATATTGTGCTGCTTTTCAAGTTTATGTGACTATGATTATTTAATTTTCTTTTGTGCGTGCTCAAGTATAGCTGTTATGTGACTACACATGAGAGAACCTGAAATTAATTTGTCTGTATGAGATCAGTGACTGTACAAATTCTTATGAAAACTAACATGCCATGACAATAGTAATTTTGATAAAATTACAGCAAGTACTGCAATTCTCTGCCATCTGGCTGTCTCGTCATAACTTCTTTGATGTGCTTTTTATTACTTATTTATTTCCTTCAACCACTTCATTGGTATAGCTTTAAAGTATGTAAATTATCACAATGGAAGGGAAGACTATGTTCACATATAAATGTTGGACTTTTCACAAAATTATGAGACTCTAGCCTTTTTAATGAAGAAAATATTACTTAAGAAGAAGCCGTTAAAAGGGGGGGGGAGGTCATTTTGAGGCACTTTCTTAATTCATTTGATGTAATTTGTTATGTTTAATCCTTGAGAAACAGCAACCCTAACTATGAAACTGCCATTGACTGCCTACATATATTTCCTACATATTGTTTTGACCCTTGTATATTTTATATAATCAAATACCTTATATTTGATTA
Organism: Corynorhinus townsendii; assembly: GCA_026230045.1. Classification (NCBI taxonomy): domain Eukaryota; kingdom Metazoa; phylum Chordata; class Mammalia; order Chiroptera; family Vespertilionidae; genus Corynorhinus; species Corynorhinus townsendii. The sequence goes on along the minus strand of JAPDVU010000008.1, from coordinate 22,683,795 downwards.
AATACTTCTTATATTTTCCATCAACATTTTACATGACTACTAACTAAACCAGCATCATGTGTACGCTGTATGAAACATGGAGGTCAGATCAGACCTTTATTCACCATGAATCCCTTTGTTTTGAAAGACTAAGAGAAACAACTAGAAAATTCAAATTATTAAATTAATTCATAAAAGCTTCTTTTTATTTGTTTAAGATTCAATCTTATTTAATGCCTAGAAACTTCTTTTTCTTATGGTCAAATGATCTCTCTTCATAATCATTTAGAAATAACCTGCCTCCAATTCTCATAAAATTCAACTCTCCACTGTGTGTTAAGGGCAAAAGGTTGAATTATGATACACCCCCAAACAGAACACTTTTTCTAATGTAGGATATAGAAACTATATCTAATTGTAACTCTATTGTCATGGGGGAAATAAGTTGCTACTTTTATTCCAATTTCCAACGGGTCAGTATCTATTTCATGGACTCTATAGAAATAACACTTGTTGATGACTTGGAAAGAAAGTAGACAATTACAAATGATGTCTCTTCTGACCAAAAAAAATACAACTGGGGTTGAACAATATTTGCAAAAAAGCAATTGAGTGACATCTCAATGATGTGTACAATCAGGACACTTGATTGTCTACACTGATGAGCCCCATACTATAATACACGCTAAAGAAAATTTCAAAAAACTCTCTTCACTCAGTTGGCATAAAAAATATAGATGGTAGAAAATAGCTTAGCTGTAATTCACTTGGAATTAATTTCAGTCACTGCTAAAGCATGCTGGTTGAAAATTAGTGTCAAACAACAAAATGGCATGACTTCTTAAAAGCATTTGAACTCACATTTTATGAGCCCACAATGCACCTGAATAAAAGTTTCTAGGATTCAAGACTGAACCATAGTTATTGCTGCCAACAGTATTCTCATCTCAATCTTAAAGAAAATGGTACCCATGATTACACCTGCGATTTGGGATGGCATATCTGGAAGACACCATTGTTTATTCCTTTATAATCCAAAGCAGGTGATTAGTATAAAAACCAATAAAAATGATATACATTCGATGAAATAGAATATTCATTATCTCAGATTTGGACGTTGTAAATGACATATCATAAAACTATCTTTTACAACACAGATAAAAATTGTTAAAATAATTTGGTTTCTAAAAGCTTCTCCAAATGAGTTTTTAAAAATACAAATGTATAAAACTATTAGATTGTTTTAATAATAGAGATACTTTTAAATATTACCCAAACATGTCTTTCTATGGATCCAGTTTTACTTTTGTCCTATAGTTCTAAAAAAACGTTTAAGATAATCAGAAACAGAACAACTGTCTTCTCGAATTGTTCAGACCCATATTTGTCAGTACCGTTTACAATTCTCCTCACTATATACTTTGTATCAACTACAATAAACAGGGTGAGGGGCCTGTCTACTATCTTTACTGAAATTTTATATCTAAATGTGCTAATTATTTAGTAGCCTTTAAACCATTCCTGCTTTCATTATTTACTCACAGCCTGATAAATCTGAGATAACTAAATTCAGAAAGAACATAATAATAACTGGGTTTTTAAATGAAATAGAATTAGGAATGCAGAAACTGCAAAGTCATGCTGTGATAAACCTATTTGATGTTTTCTTCTTAATGAAATAAACATGCAAGGTTTTGTTTTCCCCATAAAGTGGAATTTCTTGTTTTGAGCTTGGGTTTTCTACCAAATGGAATTTACAAACATGGCTTTCAAAGTGATTAGTGAAACCTCCATATCACTAGGGAGTCTCTCTGTCTAAATCTAAAAATTTAAAACTGTAGCAAACTAAAGGGCTTGGTTGGAGACTAATTATATCAAAGAGTATATTTTGTTCACATCACTGTGTAATACATCAACAAGCTTTCGGTTTACCCCTGTTTGAACTGATTGCTGAGTCAGTTCTGCCTCTAGCCACATACATTATGAAGAATAAAAGATGTTAAAGATTTTGCATCCTGATGATGCTGAAGTTCAAAAGAATTGTTCCTTTAAACTTCCCTCCAAAAAGGAATTTGGATTATTTTCCTGTCCCATTTCCTATTATTTATGCAGAAATAAAAAACTACCAAATCTCTCCATCTACCAACTCAAAGGTTAACACAAATGATATCTTGCTTTTTAATCTAAGTAACCTTCTAAAGCAAGAACATTCTCATTATATATTTTATAATTTCTGAAATAAAAGTCCTTTTCAAATCATAGTAAGATAAAATAGGAGAGTGGATGAAATGCATGGTCTATTTCTTATTTTCCATTGCAAAAAATTTAAGTGGATTTTAAATTTAAGGAGACTTTTGTGATTAAAATGTTGCTTTTCTGATAACTGGCTTTTCGGAGAAAGGTATCTTTTGGATTCAGGAAAGAGTAGTATGACACAAGTAGTATTGGTTATAATAGCAATATGCAAATGTCTATATTTCACTTGTGGAGGGGACAAAAATAGTTTTATGAGCTCTTGACTGTCCAATAAAAATTGGCATTATTTTAGCAAACAATTTTTGTCTCAGATACTCTACCTTGCTTTAATTCTCTTGCTAATACAAACTTTGAGAATTGTCTTTATTACTAAGAAAATACTGGTCACCACTTATCCACATCATGTCCTTAAGCATCTGTGATTTTACCTAATCTTTCTTTATAATAGTAAAACATGTTTTTGGCTTTGCCTCTTTTCTTGAATAGGGGGCTAATGTTTTTGCCATTTTCAATGAGATTTTGGCTTATATATTTTTTAAAAATACATTATTGATGCAGATACTATATATTTTTTTCCTATAGAATGTCAAAAGAATAGTCGTTATACCTCCATGATTGGCATTTTATTCACATTGTGTCTATTAAAAAGACACACTGAAAAAAATGAAGTCCCCTTCCATATATGATAATTGTCGTAATATACACTGATAAGCTGGTGAAAGCAAGATCATCAACATTCTTCAACTTTTACTTCAATTTGAAATAAAATGATGCAAAATTCAGTTATTGTGGTATCAACTTGAAAAAAGAAAGATTTTATATACTTGGACCAATAAGTCATGTACACAAATCATTTTTTTCCCCTGGCAATTTTGAACTACTTATCTTTCATAGGATTTCTTGTGGCTATTTACATTTTCACTCAGTGAAAATCAATTACCTTCGTGCAATAAGCCTCATTTGCTACCTTTGAGTATAATAGAAACACCATTAGGATGATGACATTACCCAAAAGCAGGGCACCACACAGTTGGTAGACATAAATTAAGGGCCCTTTCACATATGCATTAGAAATACTGCTGTGACTTGAAATATGCATAAAGTCTGTGTCTATTAGAGCTATTAGTGTGTGGGGGTGATGATTTTGAAGGGGAGGGAAGGATTGGTAGATTGTGATCTACTACTTGGACAAAATTATGTATTTCCTTTTTTGCCCAGTATGTGCCGTTGATGCAATAAGCCTGGGCCCCCAGCTGAGCTGCATTTGGAAATGCCACTGAGCATGGTATGTGCGCTTCACTTCCCTTTGCCGAAGCAAGACACTGTCAGGAATAGAGTGCAGATGTGCCACCAAGCCCACTCCTCCTCCATCACCCTGACCTCGAGCTCTGCGGATGTCTGCCTGGGTGAAGCCACCACTCATGTGGAAAACAGCTCCTGCAGATCAATTCATAGGATTTAGGGACATTTAACTTCCATCAAGCCCACATCATCTTATTGGTATTTGAAGACTAACTTATTACTGAACATTAATGGCCATAACATAGAGAATTGTATATTGCCCAGGGGAAGAAAAAAAAAACTAATCTAGAAATTCCCCCCTCTGAGACTAGAAAACAGAGGAAATGACATACAAACCCCATTATTTTTATCCAAGTTCTTATAAGCTTAAGTAAAACAAAATTATAACATATTGAGCCTTGGGGTGTGAGATAGTTATGTGCCTTTTAAAAAGATGGTAGGATTACACATTACAATTTTTGATAAATTATTTTCAGATCCACTTATCTTTTAGGCAATCTTACAATTCTGGAGACATATGGATGGTTCTTCATTATCGAATTTGAATAGTGAACACATAAGAATTACATGAAAGAAGTATAGTGGAATGGTAAGAACTAACAGGTTGTCATTTTTGGACCTTAGAAGCACTGGCAAATACTAAAAACATATTTTGTTTTAAAAAGATAAATACTAGTGCTTAAAACTTTATTCTCATTAATGCTTTCTCAAATCCATGTAATTATGATATTTTTAAAAATCTCCTGACTTGGTAATGTTAAAATATACAAGATCATATATATATTAGAGGCCCAGTGCAAGAAATCGTGCACAGCCCTCTCGCAGTCCGGAACTCCCTGCTCCTTACTGCCCGTCTGCTCACTGCTCCTTACTGCTCTACTCACTGCTCCTTAGCACTGTGGAGGAGGTGTGAGAGGCTCCTGCCACCGCTCCTGGGCATGCAGCTGTCAGCCTGGCTTCTGGCTGAGCAGCACTCCCTCTGTGGGAGCACACTGACCTCCAGGGGGCAGTTCCTGCATTGAGAGTCTGCCCGCTGGTGGTCCATGTGCATCATAGCGACCATTTGTTCTGTTCTTTCCGCTGTAATAGTCGCTTAGGCTTTTATTACATAGGTGTGTGTGTGTGTGTATAAAATTCCTTAAGAATTACTGCATTGTAATTCTGGATATTATACTTATACTAGAGGCCCAATGCATGAAAATTCGTGCAAGAGTAGGCCTTCCTTCCTTCCCCCAGCTGCCAGCACCAGCTTCCCTCCTCTGGCCACTGGCAGGCACCTGGGACCCAGGCTGGCTTCCCTCCGGCCCCAGCTTGGTCAAAAAGGACGTCCGGAAGGATGTCCAAAAGACATGCAGTCTAATTAGCATATTACCCTTTTATTATTATAGATACAAATGTTTATTATAGTGGTTTCAATTTTTTAAAGCTTTCATAATTTTAGAATTAACATAATTTTACAAGAAAAACATTTATAAAGCAAAATTCTGCAGAAGTCATTTTTACCACTTTTTGTGGAAAGAAAAATTTTAGAGCACAAACCTACACATCTTAAGTAATCCTATTACTCCAAATACCATAATCAAAGCATATATAATATTTTATTGTTATAAAGAAAGGAAGATGTTATGACATTAATTTCAGTCATCATTGTATTATTTATAAAACTAAAACATAAAGTTTCTCTTACAGAAACATTTAACCTGCATCACTGATGGAATAAACTGAATCTGGAAAGACAATGAAATGCATACTGTAAAGCCTATAATTCTAAAACAGCTGTTACATTTTTCTTTTATGTCCTTATGGACAAAATAAATTATGGGATCTTATACTACAAGTGTATTGAGACATTTTAATTTCTTTGAAATTCTGCAAATGGTATATTTCTAAGTAGATATATTTAGTTAAATCAACTGACATACTGCATACAAATTCAGTAGTGAATAATATTAAGATGGAGTAGACTTGCCTTAGTCAACCTCCTTTATGCCACAAGTCTAGCATATGGGGGAATCTATATGATATTTTGTTTTCTGAGTCCATCACATACACTCTACATGTCTATCAAATAAATGAGAGGCCCGAAGTACAGAAAGAGCAGAAACTCAAAACAACTGCCAAAAAATATTGCTTTGGATTAATGATAAAAACTACGTATTTCAAAAGGATATATAAATCATGACAAATGAACAATTCATTCCCATTAACATTTTAAGTACAAATATGTAATATGGTATATTTTCATTTTAACTCACCAGCTCATGCCTCATATACTGTATTCCCTAATGTTTTTCTATCCCATATCCTTTAAAAAGTTAGAGTGCGATGGAAGGAAGACATTTTATAATAGAGAAAAGAAATGAGTAACATTTCAGACTGCTATAACATGGTTAAGCCTCAGATAGAGGAGAACAAATACTAGTGAGACAGTGTAAGCAAAACTAAAAACCAAAGGTGTGATTGAGGCAACCATGCAAACAACAGGTACACAAACAACAGGTGACTGAACAGATTCGTTTCCAATTCCTTTGTCTAAATAGAGATGACTTCCCTGTTCTCATGGAAAGAAGAGCTGGCTTGAAGTTATGGAGACAGTTTTCTTTTTCTTGTTTTAGTTAGTTTAGCAAAGTGGTGGAGTTTAAAGAGATTATAGGAAGACAAAATTAACCCCGAACTGCTTGCAAGTACCTCAGACAATTATCTTATTCTTTTTAGATCCAACATAATCAATGCCAGCAATTTAGTTAATCTTCTATTTTAAAAGGTGCAGCCCCTGCCCCTCCCCTAATCCATGAAAGAAGACACACCTGGTAGATAGAGGTGGGAAGAAGCCCTGACTATTTATCCAAAGGGACAGAGAGCCCTTCCAGCAATTCCATCCCAGGTGTTTAGGGAGGGGCAGCTTCCTCAGTCCCCAGTGCAGAACTGGTAAATGAGCTAATTGCAGAAGTAAGAATTTATGCACAAAATTTTGTTCTCTAATAATTGTAGGCACAAAAATTGTCGATGCTAAAAGCTGGCCCACAGAGGTCTCTTTTAAGTGCAGAGAGTTCGAACTTAAACCTTGTCAGAAAGAAATTCTAGCCATAGCTGGTTTGGCTTAGTGGATAGAGTGTCGGCCTGTGAACTGAAGGGTCCTAGGCTTGATTCCGGTCAAGGGCACATGCCTGGTTGTGGGCTCCATCCCTATAGGAGGCATGCAGAAGGCAGCCAATCAGTGATTCACCATCATTAATGTTTCTATCTTTCTCTCTCCCTCTCCCTTCCTCTCTGAAATCAATTAAAAATATATATATATTTAAAAAAAGAAATTCTAGACAACTTGCTAGAAAAAAAGTATGTATATAAACTCTGTGTCTTGCTAGTGTTTATTTTTACTTCTATTTTTTTAATATAATTTGTAACATCTATTCCTATACAAATTCTGAGGAATTGTATTTCCCAAATGGGAATAGCCATTTATCATTTGAAGATTTCAAAGATTTCAGTAGCCTAACTAATATGTTAAATGAAGGCAGAAAGTTACCTTGTCATTGTGAAATATATTCTGAATGGAGTTTTTGTTAATAATTACTTAACTCTATATTCTAAAAATTAGTATCCTTCTCCAGCTTTCATATATATATTGTATATACAGTTTACATACACATAACTGCTCAGAACAGCGTGGCATTGTTTAGTAAAGGGAGAAATATGAAAAATACATTTTCAAAGAATGTTTTAGGAGCTTAAAAAAGTGTCCAGAAAAATTCCACAAATCCACAAGGTTAGAACTGTTTTGTTTTTTTTTTAGATTTCTACTTTCTGCCTTTGCTATGTCAGAAACATATCTAAGAAATCTCAGAATTTTAAAAGAATCAGCTTCATGCTTTCACTCTTTATTTTGAGATAAGTTTAGACTTCTATAAGAGTTCTGAAAATAATACAGAGTTCCCATATAACTTTCACCAGTTCCCTTTTATGTTAACATTATATAATTATCAAAAATGAGAAATTTATATTGGTGCAATACTATTAGCTAAACTACAGGCTTTATTGGGACTGCATCAGGTTTTCTACCAATGTCCTTTTTCTGTTTCAGGATCTATTCTGGGATACCACACTGCATTTAGTCATCTTATCTCCTTAGTTTCCTCCAGTCTGATAGTTGATCAGTATTTCTTTGAAGACCTTGAAACTTCCAAAAGAAAATGAATCAACTTGGGTTGATATCTTCTCATGATTACACTGAGATTATGGATTTGGGTGAAGAATATCACAGAAGTGTTTGTCTGTCTCATCAGATCAGTTCAGAAGGTACATGATGTCCACTTGCAACCACACAACCAGCTCAAAATGGTCCTATCCCATTTCTAACAAGATACTGAGTTGCTTTTAAGAGACAACAGACCAAAACCACAAGTCATACAGCCAAAGCACGAGCAGAGGAGAGAACTTTGACCTCTACCTGAACCCTGAACCAAAGTCTCGCCCCTCTCATGGGACCAAAGGACTGAGACGTGACCAGAACTTGAACACTGAAACCCATTCAGAAGCCAGGAGTCCCTTGTCCAGGAATACCCCGTGCTAAAGCCCCTGACCATAAATGGCCAAGTTCCAAGGTTGTCCAATCAGACCTCCTGAGTTAGAATTAATGATTATGTATAGCTTCTGAGTCTGTAAATTTGCTTTAAACCTTTGTTCAGGGAGACAGATCTGAGATTTCCCTGAACAAAGATCTGTCTCCTTAATGGGGTGCCCTGTAGTAAAGCCTATTCTCTCTGCAAAAGACTCGTCCCTCAGTTCACTGTTCAGGGAGCAGTGGGCATGGAACTCACTTGCTTGGTTCAGTTATGTATATCTCATTATGTATTCATATGTCTTATACCTTATTCAGTTATACATATGTCTTACTAACTTTGATCACTATGTTAAGATGCTGTCTGCCAAGTTTCTCCACTGAAAAATTACTTCTATTTTCTCTTGTAACTAATAAATATCTGAGGAATATATTTGGAAATATACTGCTCCACCTTTAACTTTCACCCACTAATTTTAGCTTCTGCTGATGGATCTTGCCTGCAGCAATTATTGCTCTTTTGTCCTAAAGGTGGTTTTCTATTTCCTTTCTTCCTTCTGCATTTATAACCAGAGCTCTCTTATTTATTCAGTATATATTTGTATAAGTATAAATTCATGAATATTTATATTTTTCTTTGGCTTATATTTATTTTTTGCTCAAATTATTCCAGCTCTGGCCATTGAGCTTTGTCAGATGGGCTTGTAGGCCCTTTCAGCATGCTTCCATTTTGTTTTTAAAGCAATTCATTACTTCCTGGCACTAATCAACTCTATTTTAAATAATCATTTTGAAGTTTCTCTACTCTACAGAAACTGAATATTTTATCTGACAAATTACATACTCCTTTGAGACTGATTCTGTACCTCCTAGCATCTAGCAGAGTAGCTGGCAAGTGACAGACATTTGTTAAATGTGCTTCAACTGAATGCTTGTTTATTCCCTTATTTATTCTGAACTTGAGAAAAGTAAATGCTATTCACTGTATTCTGTATATGTTCTTAAATATATGTTCACTGTTTAATCACTGCTCTCTTTTCTCATTTCATTAATTCTAGTTCATCTGACCATTAGAGATAGTATCTATACTAATAAAAGGGTAATATGCTAATTAGATTGGGTCATCTTCCAGTGATCCAGTCCTCCTTCTAGACAAAGCCATGGTGGCAGGGGCTGAGGCAGAGGCGGCTAGGGGTGATCAGGCCGGCAGGGGAGGGCAGTTAGGGGTGAGCAGGCTGGCAGGCAGAGGGGTTAGGGGTGATCAGGCAGGCAGGCAGGTGAGCAGTTAGGAGCCAGTGGTCCCAGATTGTGAGAGGGATGTCCAACTGCCACACATCCCCCAAGGGGTCCCGGATTGGAAAGGGTGCAGGCCAAGCTGAGGTACCACCCCCCCCATGCATGAATTTTGTAAACCGGGCCTCTAGTCATCAATATTAGAGATTATCATTATTATTATCATTATCATCCTTACAAAGCCATCACCAGCCTTGATCCATTATGTCTCAGTAACAGATAATATAAAAAACAAATTATGCAAGTGTCGTCCCTACCTGACCTAAAGCATTCAAAATATAATACATAAATATAATATGTATGTTTTATGTATATTTAGTGAAATAAGGAATAAAAAATAAAATCAATACACATTATTTAAAAGAGCATGGTGTGAAATAGTGTAGTAAAGAAGTACAGAATATGACAGGGGCTCTTATACGCCATAGTTTTTATAACTATCTTAATATTAATGGCCTAAGGATTTACCTTTTGTTTTGTTTGTTATATTTCAAAAGAACTGTTTATTCAGATAGCTATTTACTAAGTGCTCATTACCAGTATATGCCAGGCACTAATCCCATATAATAAAACCCTAACATGCAAATCGACCAAACAGCAGAATTACTGGTGGAATGACTGGTTGCTATAATGCGCACTGTCTACCAGGGGGCAGATGCTCAACGCAGGAGCTGCCCCCAGCCTGCAGGCCCCTACCAGTGGTGGTGGCAGGGGACAGGGCCAGCAAGTGGTGGTGCCAGGACAGCCAAGGTGTGTGTGAGCAGGGTCCCTGATCACCCTGCTGGTTACCCCACAGATTGGCCCCGATCGCCGACCAAGCCCAGGGACCCTACCTGTGCACGAATTTCATGCACTGGGCCTCTAGTCTAATCATGAATTAGGTACTACTATTATGACCATTATGCAGATATGGAAAACTGACAGAGGTAAGTTACTTGTCAAAGGACAAGTAACTAGTAATTTTTGAGTCAGAATTTGAACCAAAACAGCATCTGCATTCTTTTTAAAAAAATATATTTTGTTGATTTTTTACAAAGAAGGGAGAAGGATAGAGAGTTAGAAACATCGATGAGAAACATCAATCAGCTGCCTTCTGCACACCCCCTACTGGGGATGTGCCCACAACCAAGATGCCCTTGACCGGAATCAAACCTGGGACCCTTCAGTCCGCAGGCAGATGCTCTATCCACTGAGCCAAACCAGTTAGGGCAGCATCTGCATTCTTAATCTTTATACTGCACTGCCTTTGTAGGAGGGAGCTGAACACATAAAGCAGAGCTATTCTTGTAGAAGTAGAGAAATGGAAAATCTTGCTTATCCTCAGTGCCCCAGAAACCAGAGGCTCTCAGAAACAGAGTTTGGAAACCCAGGCTCTAAGCCAATTCCTGTTAGTCCTCAGGTTTGACACTCTGAGTACAGAGCTGGATTCCATTCAAGGTGGAGCCAGTGTTAAGGCAGATGGGTAGGCTACCTGATAGGCCTATAGTTGTGCACATAAAGGACAAGTTGAAAGGACATAGGAACCAACTTGTTCTCTAACATTTGGTGTTTCCAAGATCCTTCTTAAAGCCTCTTATCTCCATGAAGTCCCAGAATTTATTTGCCAGATGTGCTCATTTTCAACTTAACATTTCTTTGTTTTCCCTTAGTGAACATCTTCCTGATGAATGGAAATGGCTAAATATTTCCTTCCCTTATCAGGATTATCTTCAATTCTAATTTTTTATCTTTCTAGATGCTAATCCTTTCACACCATTCATCTTGACTTTAAAGGTGATTCAGGCAAGCATTAGTCTTTTATTATTTTTAGAACAACAGAGAGCAGAAATAGAAATTTGATTCAGCTAATGAATGTAAATACATACATCAGAATAAAGGATTTGGATATCTGAAATGTATTTGTTAACTTTTTCCCTTCCTTTTAGCACCATACTTGTTTCATTTTCCTGAAATGAAATACCTACTTACTATGTATTTAAAATTAACTGAAAAATATATGATTCTTTGGTGTAATTTCAACATTTTGTGCATTCTTCCATGTTTAATAATATCTGTCAAATCCTTTAAAAACAGAACAAAATGAGCAGAGTTTGAGATTATAATAATTTGTTTGGGCTGTGATTGCTATGAAGATGAAGACTTGATTCTCTGGGTCAATTGACAAATAAAATCTGTTCTGAACTCTAGAGGTCAGTTCTAGAGTTCAGAACAGATTTTTGGAAGCAGAAAATATCCAAATATTATTTTGTTTGACCTGTTTCACCTTCTGGACTCCTGGTAGGCTTACCACCTTTGGTATCAATTTCTCTGTGATTAACAGTGCCCGAGGCATGGAGCACAGCTGGAGACTCAAATAGTAAATTTGACCCAAATCCTATGCTCTAACAACAGAACAGTTCTCCTGGGGAACAATTCTATTGTTGGAAGTGCTTTCTTTTGGCTATATCTAAAAAGAGGTCTCATTTTTTTTTACAGGAAGGAAGGAAGCAAGGAACAGAAGAATGGAGAAAGGAAGGAAGGAAAGAAGGGCAAGTTTAGAAGCTAAAAGTAAAAAATATGGGACTTACAAAAGAAATATTTTTCGTATGTTATAATGTCAAAATTTTTCTTAATTTCAAATTTAAAAAGTAACTATCAAATGTTGATACTTAATCAACAATATAGTAAGTACTTACTGTGGATATTTAGTAATGTGATAAAATGCTAAATAAAAAGCTATGTCCAAAACTATTACTTTAATTTGTTGATTCCTCATTGAAGCTCTACTCTATGACAGGCAATTACACTATAGAGTTATAGGTCACAGTCCCTGATCTACAGAACTTTTCACATTAGAGCATTCTGTTTGATGTTGTAGTTTAGGATCAAAAACATTTTAATGAAACATATGAAAAGAATGATTTAAGCAGTGCTTAAAAATGTACTAGGAGTTATAATATTTAAGAGGTTGGCCATGCTCTAAATGACAACCTGTTTCAGATCCTGACTCTCCCCCTTACTAGCTTTTTACCTTGGACTACTAGTTCCACACTGTCATCTGAATAGTAAACTGGAGACAATCTTAATAAATAAATTCATATGGTAATAAATGCAAAATAGAGTTCTGGCCTGAGACAGGTAATCACTTAATAAACCTTAGTATTTCATTTCAAGAGGTAGGGAGAAATGATTCAGGAATTCTAGATAATTAAGGTCCATGTAAAACAACAACAAACTATGGAGAATTTTAAATAATATGACATTCACAAAGATAATGGGTACTATGCCATCAATTATTTATAGACACTGACTATTTTCTCTTTTAAAGAAATAACCAGGAAACTGGCTTTAATAACAAGTACTTAAAACATTGCCTGGGTTATGATCATTGTTTTATAAATATATGTTAAATTAATAAAATAATGTGATTTAGTCCCACAATTCCCAAGGAAAAAGAACAAGTTAATGTACTCATTTGTGTTTATGGAGTGGCAAAAGAATACAATTAATTTCATTCCGAACAGGGCTACAATCATTAAAACTTAGGCCCCAAAGTATGAAGACTAATAACAAACTAATAAAAAATTTTTAACATTATTAGATACTAAGTAAAGATAGGTGAAGCCATAGCAATAATGAATTTCAGAAATAAATTGAAAATGATATTGGCCATTTGAAAATGGGGATACAGTTATGTAAAAAAAAAAAAAAAAAGATCAAAACAGAATTTGATGGAAAAAATGAAAATAAAAAAAATCTAAAAATAGATACAAGAGACCAGTGGGTGTGGTTCAATGGTTGAGTATCGACTTATGAACCAGGAGGTCATGGTTCAATTTCTGGTCAGGGCATGTTTCTGGGTTGTGGGCTTGATCCCCAGTAGGGAGCAAGCAGAAGGTAGCCGATCAATGATTCTCTCTTATCATTGATGTTTTTCCCTCTCTCTCCCTCTCCCTTCCTCTCTCTGGAATCAATAAAAATATATATATTTTAAAATAGATACAATAGAACCTTATATTTTAAGAAAAAAATGCTAGTGAAAATTTTATAAATATACGTATTTCCCCAAAATAAAAATCATTTAACTCACCCAGTTATATACCTGGCTAGGCCAAATTGTGTACATTTGTGTGTTTGTGCAATGGTTCTTGGGCTTTAGTTTATATGATTGGAAGATGCACACAGGTTGCTGCCCCCACTCCCACCTCAAATCTGGGGCAGTATCTGGAAGCTCATTTCTAGCAAATTTCCAGGAAATGCTGATACTACTGGCCTGGGAATCACTACTATAGTAGAAAGAAGGGTAGATTTAGCTTCTGGAGACTAAGGTTCAAATCAAAGCTCTGCCAGTTACTGGTTGACCCTAGAATATCAGGTAAATTCTCATTTTCCTCATAAGAAGAAAAAAATGGTGAAAATGATAGTTAACTTAAAGAATTTTTATGAGAAAATATAAGAGAACATGTGAAACTGACATGCAGAAGGAACCCATAAATTTGCTGAATTTATATGTGCTACTAAGTTCAAACATAACTTTAATTGATAGCAATAAAAAGTCCACATATTTTCTGCTGAAAGACAAAAAGAACTTTGTATCATAGATTGCTGTTATTTGTGAAATGAGCAAAAATACAGGGGTTAGCCCTATAAGGCCTAGAAATGAGAGGTTTTTGTGTTAAAATATAAGATAGTCTCAAAGTTGACTTTATGAGTTAGCCATACTTCAGAAGAAAAATAAAAACATGGAGCAAGTGAGAAAGCATTTCTAACCCTGTTTTATCCAGGAGGTCAGACAATATATCAGGAAAACAGATGTGAGCTAGAAAAGCTAGGTCAATAGCATCAAAAAATTGCAACTCCTCTGGGGTTAATGTGGTAAAATGCCAAGGCATTGTATACATGCAGGAGAAAAGATCTCAATCATGCTTTGCTCAAGGTATTTATAGTATGTAAAAAGCCCTAAAGGAAGTTGCACATTCTGGTGCATGTCATAAGTGCCAAATTGATATAGCTAATCAAGGAAAATTTTAAGGGTTTCATTTAAAATACAGATAAGAACTGAGAAATAATTAAGACTTCTCGTTCAGAGGCATGATCATGTGGTGGTATTACATTTAAAGTATTATGAGGGATTTATGCTTCTGATGTTAGTTTTAATCATTAATTCAGTCAATAATGTTTTCTTGAGTTTTCCATGTCTGTGTGGAGCAATGTTCCAGTCTCTGAGTGAGATGGAACAGCCCCTGTCCTCATGCAGCTTAAATTTTCAAGGGTAAAGATAGACAATAAGTCATAATGAGTAAACAAGATGGCTTTAGACAGTGCTAAGTGTTATGAAGGGAGTAAAATAAGGTGATAGTATGTGGGCACTTACTTATTTGTATATGCAAATATATACTATATAAATGTACCTATTATTCTAATTGAATTATATATATTGATTCTCTTAATCCTCAGTGATCCTATAAGTTTGGTGTTGCATTATTCCCAATTTACAAGTGAAAAAATGGAAGTAGAGAGGTTAAGTAAGTAAACCAAGGTAACACGGTTTGGAAGAATTTGGTCTCAGAGAATTTGGCTCCCAAATCCATGTTCTTACCTACTAGATTATGTTACATCTTGATTTCATGTATGATCTCATTTAATTCTCATAACACCACCTGAGGAATTATACCTCATCTCAGAATTGGCAACTACAACACAAAGAGAAAGGAGGGCTTTGCCAAAGTTAGATTTTTTTTTTTTACCAGCTAGTATAATACCAGATAGACATTCTAGTTTAGGGCCTACAAGTGAGAGAATGTAGAAGTAGAGTTTCCCACTCAGACCTTGGATAGGTTTACAGACAATATTGAATAAAACAGAAAAAATAAATAGCACATTTTTAGAACTGGAAATGAAGCAAAATAATTCAAGGTTTGGGTACCTCATAGCAATAAGCAAGAATGAAGATTTATCATAAAATGCTTATTTGAAAGCCTTCCATAATTTCTGAATTAATGCACATTTATGGATATAAAGCTAATCCTTTGGAATACCTGGTTTTGACTTTGTTTCAAAGAAGCAGGTGCAATTAAATTATTTGTTCACTTTATTTTAATTCACAGTAAATAAATGGGAATTAATTTAAAATATGCCAAAATACAAATAGGCAGCAATATTAAGTTATTTGACTCTTCTCATTAAAAAAAAAAGAATTATAAATATAGCTCTGCATTTCTGGAACACACAACAATTTAATGTCCTAAAATCTAATACCACACTCTAGTATATAGCATGAAAGAGCTAAAGGCTAGTGCTTCAAGATGAGCATTTTAATACCTAGGAACAGTAATGGAATGAGATTTTATCACTAGAAAGTATAACTGAATTTAGTGAATATCAAAAGCAATTATTATATTAACATTTGACTTTATTGGTAAGAGTCCTAGAAATAAGAATTAGAGTGTGACTATTTAAACAGTTCACTTTTCTTAAAAACACAGAGTCTGACTGTTATCAAAACTGACCTGTGCATTCACCATCTCTGCAAAAATTGTGTTGATATTTAATGACCAAAATGAGAAGAATGTTCTAATCAAATAAGGTGATTACCAACTACCATCAACTATATGAAAAGCTACATAAATCATTTAATAGAGTATTAAATCATATGCTATTGAATTCTGAAGAAAACCAGAATATGGCTCTTTCAGCTTTTAATGTGTTTTTCTACAATTTATAATTATAGAAACATGAGCACCATTTGTCTGCTTAAAGAACTTCTCATTGCTATTAATTTACCTTTCTTTGAAAAGCAGGAAACTAATAGTTCTGTTAGCTAGTGCATCTCAAACCTGTTACTGAGAGAGAAAAACCTCGAATGCAGAAAAAACATGTCACCTCTTTCAAGCTTCATTTCTTCTATTTTATCAGGGGAAAAACCGTATGAAAATTGACCAATACAGTATAGTCTGGATTTATATTCTCTCAGAAGGGGACATGTAATAAAGTGAGTACCAAATACTCAGTGTTTGTTCCACGCAGATTGCAGCCAGACTTATTTATAGTAAAAAGACTAGTTGTATAGCAATTGTAAAAATGTAAATCAGGCTTTAAAACTGATTCAGGAATTGTATTTTATAAATGAAGCTTTTCTTTTAATTTAAGCAGTTCTCTTACGGTATGATACACAGTATTCAGAATGTTCTCTTTTTGTTATGCTTGAAATAGTAGTGATGTTTCAGGAAACCAGGGAACTGAAACACCTGTTTCTTACCAAATTACATCTCCTAATGATTATAATAATTTTATGGACTAGATTAACTTTAAAATGTAAATATTGCAATATTTTAAAATTTAAATTATTAAATAGAGGTTTATTTTTAAAATAGCAGTGGAAAATTTGAACCAAAATACAGCATATTCTTGCCTATTTTAGCCCAAATATTTCTACTAATAAAGCATGTATCAAGCATCTACATTAAAAATGTTTTGCATAACATATGTTGATTTTTGTTCTATTGCAAATGTAATATTCAATTATTAAAATCTAGAAAATAAACGATAAATAGAAACTTAACTCAGTAACAACTGTCAGTATTTTGATATAGTTCCTTCAAGTCACCTGCCCATCTGGTTAGCTTCCTATTTATCCTTATCTTTATCTACAGACAATTAGGATAATACTAAACATATTTCATAACTTGTTTTTTTATGAGTTTCAAAACTCATGAGACATTAAATTATATTTTAAATGAAAGATCAAAGATCTTTTTAATATGTGTACTCTTTTGAAGAAGTAAAGTCCATGCCAAGTTGAGTCAAGAAGAGAAATGTCGGTGTGATCCGTGGCAGCTGCTTGCTTCCTTGGGAAGGAAGGGCCGGCTAGGAGTACAGTAGCTAGCAATCCCCTCAGCGCTCCCAGAGTCTCTAGTGGGAAAAGAACAAAGGCCTTTCCAATGCAACTAACACAGATGTGCCCAAGGCAGACTGTCAGAAACAGTTAAGATGACAGCTACTCACAGTTCATTATTTCCTTCTCACAGGTCACTGGGTGACAAGCTGGGTCAGTGTGCTTTGTCAGCTGTCCCAGGCCTTCCCCACCCCCTATTCAATGTAAATAAGGGTAAAGGGCTCCATTGGATAAACTAATGTAAACAAACACATTCCAGACACTTAAAGATGCCAGCATATGATATTTTATTTTGGACCAAACTGAGAATTAAATACACACACACATTTATCCAAGTAAGAAGAGAACCTCATTTCTACATCTCACTGATATAGGAAGCAAAAACATTCTCAGTGTGGCTAAAGCAAACAAAAAATATAACCCATTATGAACTAATCAGAACCTTACATTTAGGACCTTACACAATAAAAAAATTTTCCTACTTCTTCAATAGAAAAAAGAAGTTTTCCACATTACAAAAAAAAAAAAAAAGGATCAACAATCAGATTGCTTTCCACAAGTGTTTGAAATGTAAATTAAATGAAATGATTCTGACTAGATGACAGTTTGAATTGTGGTGATATAGTTTTTTAAGAATATAACTCAAAATAATGCTCAAGTAAAAATGGAGGTAGCCTAATAAAATCTTTTATGATGTAATACACATAAAATTTTAATAATGGCTTCTCAGTATGATGACATTCAGTTATGAAATCAATAGAATAAAGACTGTTAGGAACAAGGACTAAAACTGTGGATAAGAGTATGGGCTATACATCTAAAAGGGTGTGGGTGCGAATCCCATCTTCCCCATTAACCAGCTGTATAAATAAGCACATTACAAAATCACTCTGAACCTCAGTTGCTTATCTTCACAGATTATAAGGTTACCTCTACCATCATCTTATTATAGCAGTAAGTAAATCAACCTATCACATTATTATAAGTAACTATTTAGCATGGCAGTTGGCACATGTTATAAATATTCAACAAATGATAGCTATTAGTTATCTGTCACTAAATTTAGTATATACAAAGCTGACCTGAACCACTATGCAAGGTATGAAATACCCTGGTTAATCATGACAAGTTATATAACATATATACTCAGACAACAGTGTGATGATGCCCATAAAAAGGGGAGTAGAGGTCGGTGAAGGTGGGCAAATGGGGGGATAAACGGGGATGTAAAGAAACTTTACTTTGGGTGATGGACACACGATGCAGTGTGCAGAGGATGTTTTGCTGAGTTGTACACTTGAAACCTGTATGGTTGTGTCAACCGATGTCACCCCAATAAATTCAATAATCTATACTAATAAAAATTACTAGTTAGAAGGCCTTAGCCAGGTAACTTAAACTCTCTGTGCCAAATTTCCTCATCAGTAAAACAGAGGTTAAAGTATTACATACCTCATAGGTTATTGCAAAATAATATACATAAAGCCCTCAAGGAAAGTCAGTATCTACAGATGTAAAAGCCTAAGCAACCATTATGACTGAACAACTGGAATGACCAGTCGACCAGTCACTATGATGTGCACTGACCACCAGGGTGCAGATACTCAGCACAGGAGCTGCCCCCTGGTGATCAGTGCACTCCTACAGCCAACCTGGTGATCAGTGCACTCCTACAGCCAACCTCTCGCAGCCCCTTCCCAGGGCCAGCCAGCCCTCCCCCCCCCCCCGGCTGGCTGGCCAACCTCCTGCGGTCCCTCCCCACTACTGGCCGGCCCCCTAATAGGCCTTGATCGGCGGCCAGGGCAAGGGACCCCACCTGTGCACGAATTTGTGCAACGGGCCTCTAGTATGTTAATAATTGAATATTATCCCTCATTGTCACATATACCTGCTGCTACTACCAGACTTTTTGTCTTCCCCAAATTGGGTCACTTGTGATTGTCTCTTTCCTTGGCTATTTCTAAGGAAGTACATACATTTATATCTTTGTATTTTTATTCTTTGCAATTATATATTCTTTACTAAAATTATTTGCTCATTAATGGTTTCCCTGTTCTAAAATTCTATTTATTTTTCAAATTTCCACAACTCAGATCATTTCACATTATTTCTTAAATTTAGGCAGCAATTTTATTCTTTATTTTATAAAATTGATAAAAAGCAAGAAAATGTGAAACTGAGGCAGTTACAATACGATGCACTGATTTCCCTTATGTTTAGGAAGTGTATAACCCTAACAAGACAACCTAAGGCTCAAAGTCATCAATATGCCAAATTCAGTACCAGGTTCTAATTCTGCCCAACAATTCCTTCCAAAGTGGGAAGAAAGTAATTGCTTTAAGTATTTATTCTTTACTCAAAATAAATATGTTAAGGAAGAGAAAAAGAGAAACTTAAATTGCATTTATTGTGGTAAATTGTGGAAAAAGATAGGAGAATGCAGATAAATCCCTGTGGCTTTAAAGAAAATAAAGAAGGCCAGAAGAGGAGGCCCTGGGAAATTTCTTATAAAATCCCAAACATATTTACCAGTCAATTCATACTGACTAAAAATCACCAGTATAAATGCAACACCCATTAAAAACTCTTTTGTACCTCTACTTGTTTTCAGAACATTTTCACAACTATTACTGTGTGCTTATAAATTTCTGGAATTTTAAAGGCATAACATTTAATTCTAACAACTCAAACAGCTATTGTGGTATGTTAACTGACATTAACTACTTTGTTTGGGGAGTGGCCTCACATTTTCTAATACTATAAGCGTTTCTCTCAATGTTCCATCATCAGCTTATATTGCTTCACGGAAACACAACAAGAAAACACAGGAGACAAATCCCTAAACTACCCAATGCCCTCAGCCCCCAGAAAAAAATATTTCCAGGCTGGGAAAGGAGTCACAGAAAAGTAGAAGGATTGTCACTGGGGTCACCGAATGCCAACCCATCAGGGCCAGGGCCAGCAGGAGACAAACACAAAAACACCAGCTAGGTTTCAGGAATCTGAGACCAGAAGGAACTTGTGCCCCCTTGAGTAGAGGTAGGATAATGACAAGCCCTAGCCTTCTTTCAAAAAGCAGTGGCTGCTGAATGAGTCTGGAAAGGTAAGTCAACAGTGTCCTCAGGAAACAGTGTTTGAGTTCCCCAGTGCCCAGGTATTTCCTGAGCTCTGGTTTTACATGAAAATGTCAAGCATGGATCCTAAGAGACTTATATCCAGTGACCTGGGCAGAGAGTGGCCTAGCTGTCTAACTGTAGCCTTTGGTTACAGTTAGGGAGCATCAGGGAGTCGAGAACCTTGACTATGATTAAAAAGCAAGGAGCAGGGAAAGACCTGGAACTTAAACTTTCATCCAGCTCCAGGAAACCCCTATATATGATACGGGAGGTACTAAGTTAGTTACCTTGTTTAGCTGTGCCCCGTCTTACTGAAAACAACAAAACCAAAGGATCTGAGGTTTAAATAACAAATTAAAGAGACAATAAATTGAAGAGTCACTTTTGTTATCAGGGGAGAAAAAAGTTGAGGCAGAAATATGTAAATTCAGACTGTAAAAAAGTTTTTAACTGAAATAAAAAGTTGTCATGTTGCACACAAACTTACACAATGTTATATGCCAACTATATCAATAAAGCTGTCTAAAAAAATTTTTTTAAGAAAACAAAAGTGCTATTTTTTTTCACACAACTGACATCTACCTATAGTTAATATATTTAAACTTAGGAATTCTCCTAAACTTTAATGAGTATGGTAAGAACTTCAATCAATAGTCAATTTCAAATAATTACATGTTAAAATTAAAGTTTATAAAGTCATTTTGCAATTTATAACAACAACCCCCCCCAAATAATAATAAACTTTAATTTTTCTAATAAAATAAAGAGGATCTGAGAAACAGTTTCCATTTTCCAACCAAGGATAATTTTCAATTGGTTAGCAAAATCACTGATGTTCATTTTATTCTAGGAACAGAAATTATGTCAATCAGTTAAATTATCACTACTTAAAACCAGCTATTGTGCACTCATCCTCAGGTCTAAATGTAATATCTTAAAGACCTCTTGGTAGTTTTACAATTGTTTATATTCTTATGTCTTCCCTAATTATGTTATTTCATGCTACTTTAGTGCAATCCCAGGACAGCAATCCTTCCCAAGTATGCTTATAAACAATACCATACATTGATCTTTAATGAAATACACATAAATGTCACCTCTCTTGATCAAATGTGACCCAAAAACTACTGTGCTAGAAAGCCAAAGGGCTTTTAAGATCTACACTAATAAAAGAGAAACATGCAAATTAACCATCACTCTGCTATGCCAAGCCACACCCACCAGCCAATCAGGAGTGGGTATGCAAATTAACCCAACCAAGATGGCGGTCAGCCACAGAGCTGGAGTAAGCAGGAGGCATGGGTTGCCTTGGCAACGGAGGAAGCCAAGCTTCCCACCCACCCTGGCCAGCGCTGGCCTCCGCTCAAGGTTACAAAGTTTCAATTATAGAAGATAAATAAATCCTAGATACTTGCTCTGGCCACCGCTCAAGGAGGCACTAAAAAAAAAAAAGAAAAGAAAAAAGAAAAAAAGGAGGGGCTGGGACCTTGGGTTGCCGGGGGGAGGGGGGTGATCAGGCCAGATGGGACGGCAGGGGCCGTTGGGGGTAAGCAGACCAGCAGGGGGGCCTGTTGGGGGTGAGCAGACCGTCAGTGGGGGTCAGTTGGAGGTGAGGTGATCAGGACAGTGGTGGGGGGGGCAGTTTGGAGTGAGTAGGCCAGTGGGGAGGGAAAGTGGGGGCAAGAAGGCCAGCATGGGGGGCAGTTGGGGGTTATCATGCTGGCAGGGGGCATTTGGAGGTGAGCAGGCCGGTGGCGGGGGGCAGTTGGGGGTGAGCAGGCTGGCAGGCAGAGTGGTTAGGGGCAATCTGGCAGGTAGGCAGGCAGGTGAGCAGCTGGAGCCAGCAGTCCCGGATTGTGAGAGGGATGTCCAACTGCCAGTTTAGGCCCGATCCCTGTAAACTGGCAGTAGGACATCCTTTGAGGGGTCCCAGATTGGAGAGGGTGCAGGCCAGGCTGTGGAACACCCCTCCCCCATGCACGAATTTTGTGCCCCGGGCCTCTAGTATTACAATAATCATTAAGAAATCAATCTTACATGAAACTGAAGGAAAACAGGGAATGTCATTGAGCAATGAAGCTCTGTGCTGTCAGTGCCCTACCTCTGAGCAGAAGCCTTGGGATGTTTCTCCTCCAGTCTCCTCACCAGTGCCACTGTCAGCTGCCCTGTCACCCCAAGAGAACCTTCTGGCATCAAATGGGTGTCTGAAGGCTCCGACAGTTGCTCCAAACCAGGGATGTTGGCACTTTTTTGCAGAACCTAATAAATAAAATATAGGAATAAGTAGCTCTTTTTCACTGAGTGGAAACATCTAAACTATATATACCCTGAAAATTTAACATTACACTTTTCATGGTTCTTCTGTCTTCTTCATCATGCAAATGAATCATTTCTGTGTGGCCAGAACAAAAGAAAGCAGTCATCACAAACAGCTAGTGTGTCACCATTTTTTAATAAAATAATATTTATATAAGTACTAGTAGCCCTGCGCATGAATCCATATGCCAGTAGCTCTCTGTGGGGCCTGGCCGCTCCGTGCCCACTGCCCAGAGGCTCTCCACAGTCTAGAGGCCCATCCGCAGTTGGGTGCAGAACACTTGCCTCATCACCGCAGTGATGAAGCAAGCATTCCACCAGGCCACTCATGCTGCCCACTCTCAGCAGCCGCCCCCCCCGCCCCCCCCGCCCCAGGACTGGGGGACTCCGGCAGGACTGAGAGGACTGGGCACCACCATCTTGTGGGTGGGCACCGCCATCTTTGTGATGGAGTGACCATTAATTTGCATATTACCCTTTTATTAGATAGGATACAGATGTTTATACAAATATTAATGTACATACTAAGATGTATATTATGTGCGTGATTATCAACAATAAATAACATTAAGATGTGAATTCCTGTTTGCCTCCTGAAAACAATTCGCATATTTTTCTGTTTTCGAAGTACATTTTAGAGATCTATTTCTGTCTTGCCTCTGGCTCACTGCACTGACCTCTTCTGCTAAGCTGCTGCCATGTTCCTGATGAGCTGTGGTCCAGGTGCCATGGTGAATGTGATACTCTGTCTGGGTCACATCCATTTGTGCCTTTAGCTCCTCTAAGTAGGTCAGAACAAACTGAGGATATGCCTGTAGGAAAAAGAGGAAAAATGCAACACCAGCCTTGTAAGCAACAGCCAAAAATCTATCCAACTAGAATGATGGGGGATAAATTAGATTAATAGTAAAAAGGTGTGGCTAATAAACTTTGCACTTCATTATCAATTTCAGATCAAAATCAAGTCAAATAATTTTCACATTACAATTTCTAATTTGTTTACTTCGATCAAGTTTAACTTGATTGCTAATCTTCACCCTTAGATAAGGTTAAAATATTAAAGCCATGTTATATATTAATAATAATAGCTAGCATTTATTGAGTTATTTCCACATAAAAGGTATTATTGTAAAAGACATTGCATATATGTAATATGTAGTTGCTGTATTGTTTTGGAATATTCAATTCTGCCTAGAAGACAAGAAAACAAATGGAATGGATGAAACTCATTAGCTGTATTAAACATAAGCAAATTAGTAACCTGAGAAGTGTCAGACAGAAATTAAGTAGAGCCAGTGTATATGAACATAGATAGAAAGGGGTAGAAGGAAAAATAGCCATTTAATAGTCATGATTTCCTAAACAACAAACAAAGCAACAAATACGTATGTTACACTAAACATAAATGAAGCACATGAGATTCACCAACATCATGAGATCTGTAATTGGCCACCCACTGCTGACTCGTGTTGGATCCTCTGCTGGATGAAGTCCATAGCTGCCCATCAAGCTAACTAGGGAGCACAGTTATTAGCCAAGTGTATTTGCCAAGCAGCTCTCTCACAGAGCCCGTGTGTGTCACTGCCTCAGGCACCTTTTCTCCATTAGGCCCCCTCGCTCTAATTTCAACTCTGGTCCTTGTAACCACATCATGAGCAGGGAAGAGTAATGCAACACAAAGAGATTCGGGTAACGTGGCCCTTCAAACTACTTGCACCTTAAGCGTGTTAACCTCGCCCATTTCTTTTCCCAGACATTTTGCTTTGTATTTTGAATCCATTTAACAAATACAATTTAAGCATTTTAATTTGGTCAATGTACCTTTTTGTTCCATGAGCTCTAAGATAGTCTATCTAGGAGCATATTTGGAAACTACTATTGCATCAAAGCAATTTCCCACATGATAATATATTTACATTGTAATCTTCGCAACAGCTCTTTGAAATAAGTATTATTATGTTCATCTTAAGGACAAAACAAAATAACGACACAGGGAGACTAAGCTACTTGCTCAGTGTCATCCAGTGTTTACCAGGACATAAGGTCTAGATATATGGCTGTATGATTTAAATTAAATCAAGTATGATTTAAACTCCTCTTTATTAAGGTGTGGAACTAAAATTCTAACAAAAAATAAGACAAGGTGTTCAGTGAATAATTAAAGACACTAAGGTCCTTATATTCTTCTGGGGAAAGTGATATTGAGTAATTAAACTTCGTTAGAAAATGTACAACTAAATGTGCATGTCAAAATTGTGAGGGACTCCAAAACCTTAAATGCATATTACTAAGTAAAAAAAAAAAAAAAAAAGCCAAACTGGTCCTAGCTGATTTGGCTCATTGGACAGAGCACTGGCCTGCAGACTAAAGGGTCCTGGGCTCCATTCTGGTCAAGGGCACATGCCCGGGTTGTGGGCTCAATCCTCAGTGGGGGCTTGCAAGAGGCAACGGATCAATGATTCACTCTCATCATTGATGTTTTTATCTTCCTCTCCCTTCCTCTCTGAAATGAATAAAATATATTTTTTAAAAAGTCAACCTGAAAAGGCTATGAACTGTATGATGCCAATTATGTGATGAAGAAATAATTTGCATCTCTCTGATGATTAGTGATGTTGAGCATCTTTTCATATGCCTGTTGGCCATCTTTCTCTTTAAAGAAATGTCTATTCAGGACCTCTGCCCACTTTTTAATTTGATTTTTTTGTTTTGTTTTGTTTTAAATATATTTTATTGATGTTTTACAGAGAGGAAGGGAGAGAGATAGAGAGTTAGAAACATCGATGAGAGAGAAACATCGATCAGCTGCCTCCTGCATGCCCCCCCTGGGGATGTGCCCGCAACCCAGGTACATGCCCTTGACCGGAATCAAACCCGGGACCCTTGAGTCCACAGGCTGACGCTCTATCCACTGAGCCAAACCCATTTCGGCTGATTGTTTGTTTTTATGGTTTTGAGTTGTAAGAGATCTTTATAAATTTTGGATATTAATCCCTTATTGTATGTGTCATTGGCAAATATCTCCTCCCATTCAGTAGGTTGTCATTCTGTTTTTGTTGGTGGTTTCCTTTGTTCTGCAAAAACTTTTTAGTTTGATGTAGTCCCATTTGTTAATTTTTCTTTTGTTTTCCTTACCCATGGATATATGTCCAAAAAATATTGCTAAGAGAAATGCCAAAGATTTTACTGCCTATGTTTTCTTCTAGGAATTTTATGGTTTCAAGTCTTACCTTTAAATCTTTAATCCATTTTTAGTTTATTCTTGTATATGGTATAAGAAAGTGGTCTAGTTTCATTTTTTGCACACATCTGTCCAATTTCCCAACACATTTGTTGAATAGACTGTCTTTATCCTATTGTATGTTCTTGCTGAGGCTGAACTTTTTTATTTGGTTTGGTTATTTTGAGTTTTCTTCTGTCATGTATTTCCTTTTAATATCCTTTGCTTATTTTTCTATTGTTATAACAGGCTTATTATACATAAGTATTATTCAATTTTCTCACATTTATATTGCAAAGATTTTCCCTATTTGCCATATTTCTCTACTTACTTTTGCTTATGCTATTTTAAATTTAGAAGTTTTAAAATATTTTTATATACTCAAAGCCATTAGTCTTTTCCTTTATGGATTCTATCTTTGCATGCTCATAAAGATATCCACTCACTGCTATTGTGGGTTAGATACTTTAATCCAAGCTTTCTTCTAGATATTTTATGGTTCCATGTTTAAGTTTAAATATTTAATTTAGCTGAAGCTGGTAGTTTGTATAAAGGAAGTAATTTAACTTTATCATTTTGCAAATCAATAGAGGGTTGGTTAACATTAAAAATAAACAAAAGAAAAAAATTACCCAAGTAAAAAGAGCAACGAAGTGCACTCCTGTGTTTAAATTTGCTCATTATTATTATTATCATAAATAGCTACAAATTATTGATTAGCTAGAATCAATATGCCAGAATCTATTGATAGGCCAGAATCTGTGCTAAATACTCAAAATGCTGGTATGAATATCTCTATTTTGTAGGCAATGAGTGTGAAGTTCAGAAAGGCTAAATGACTTGCCTAAGGCTACACAGCTAAGTGGTAGAGCCAAGATTAGTTATTAATATCCTGAAGCAGTAATTCTTTTTTTAAATTAATGAAATGAGCTCCATTTATGAACCAGCTGCAAATAATTATCAAATTATCCTCCATTTTAGCCTTAAATAGATGGATATAGTTGTGGATATGACTAAATTTAGATCTAATTACAATTTCTAAACCTCTATAAGAACAAAATGACTCATGAAAATAGCTTTGCTCTGTGAATCTAAAATAACTTTAATTAAAAAAATCAGCGATTGTGTTTGGGAATGTGACATTAAAATTTTTAGAATCCAAGTTTTCTTTAAAATAATATGTTTAAAACACAAAATAATACAGGATGCAGCTATGAGGGAAAAGGCCTGCCATTTTTGACAACATGGATGGCACTTGAGGGTATTATGCTAAGTGAGATAAGTCAGACAGAGAAAACCAAATACTGTATGATATCACTGAAGTGTGGAATCTGAAAAAGCCAAACTCATAGAAACAGAGAGAAGACTGGGGGTTACCAGGAGGGTGGGGAATTGAGGTGATGTTGTTTAAGGATACAAATTTGCAACTAGTAGATAAATCAGCTCTGGAGATCTAATGCTCAGCCTAGTGTTTATGGCCAATATAGTGCTGTATTATAACTCAAAACCTGTTAAGAGAATAGATCTTTATCTTACCTCAAAAAGAAGTGGAAATTAAGTGATGTGATTGAGGTGTTAGCTAATGCTATGGTGGTAATCATATGGCAATACATACTTGCAACAAATCAATACATTGTACAACATATACAATGTTATCTATCACTTATATCTCAATAAAAATAAAGAATTAAGTTAAATTAAGATAAAAGAAAGAAAACTAAGGACCTGGTATGCTGGGTGGTTTCATAGCATTAAATTATAGAAAGTTATTTTTGGCTTTGGAAAACTAGTGTTTTAAAGTCAAACAAAACCTCAGAGGAAAGTATTAAATTAAATTATAAACTTCTAGGCACAGAGTAAAATCATTTGTGCACACAAAGCATTTCTTGCTCTCAACAATAGATAGTGCATTTTCTACAAATCTGGAATGGAAAAACTTAGGAAAAAAAGCTGTGCCTTACAAAGTCCTTACCTTCGAATAAATGCAGCCATCAGTTCCAAACACCCACTTCTGAGAATCATTTTCTTTATGTCTATAATGAAAACGTAATTAGAGATTGACAACTTTTCTCCTCACTGAAACGTTCTCTAGGTTTCAAATAAAAACATCATTTTCCATATCACCTGGCAAGAGGACTGCCCACACTCTGCCACGGATTATACCATACCATTGTCACTGCCACCTCAGGAGCTAAAGCCTTCTCTAAAACCACCGATTCCTTTGGTACACACAGTGCTGTGGAGTCTGTGTGTGTGTGTGTGGGGGGGGGGGGTGGAAGGGGATACGGAATGTTGTCTGTGTGTATATTACTAATGGCAATAGAGATTAAGAATTTTAAAGAATAAATAGAATTGCTAAGAATATCATAGAAATCTCCCCCTCCCCCCCGCAAAAAAATATATCCTCGGTGAGATAGGAAGGGGCTTAGTTAAGTATAATGAGTAAGAAAATGGGATGGAAAAAGATACCATGGAAAATTAGAAACCTCAGGCACCTGTTTCTGAAACGACCAGAAAATTTTATTAAGAAACATGAAGTTTTCTGAGCTAAATCTAAGAGAGAAAAACTAAAATGTGATGAAGTTAGTCATACTTAAATTAACTAATCAGGTATTCATTAATATTTAGAAACCTTGCAGAAGTAGGACACATGAATTAAATTAAGTGTAATGGAATGTTAAACAGGACTTTTCCTACTGCCTCTGAGTTTTGACAGGAACATTAATGGTTGAGAAAGGTGGTGGCAGGTACTGCTCTGTTCCAAAGCAAGGGGCTCTCTGATCAGGGCAGAACATGGGAAGGCAGCAGTCCCAAACTGTTCCAGTGAATATGTGCCTTTCACTCACATCAATTTACATACGAACATGTGAAGAACATGTGGGCATGTCTCAGATTATGATTTGGAAGGTCTGGACCCCCAGAAATTTACAGTAATAGGTGTTGCAAGTGATTCAACTGCTGTGTAAGAACTCTGGAAGCCCTAGCTGGTTTGGCTCAGTGGATAGAGCATCCTCGGACTGAAGGGTCTCAGGTTCGATTCCAATCAAGGGCACATAACCGGGTTGTGAACTTGATCCCCAGTGTGGGGTGTGCAGGAGGCAGCTGATCAATGATTCTCTCTCATCATTGATGTTTCTATCTCTCTCCTTCTCCCTTCCTCTCTGAAATCAATAAAATATATTTTTTTAAAAAGAACTCTGGGAATGTGTATGTGTACAGATTATGGACCAGACTTTGAGAAACACTGAACTAGAATGATGAGAGTAGGTGAGGAAGAAAGAACTGCTTACATAAAACATTATAAAAGAAGAACTGATTTGGTGATTGACTAAATGGGGTGGAGGTAACGAGAACAGACAAGGTTAATTCTCAGATGTCAATTTTGGGTAAAAAACAAAAGAGAGAAACATGAGACTATTAGAAGAATGAAATTAGAACGGAGGAGAGGAAGCAGAGATGTGAGGAAATATGAAGAATTCTAATACTTAGGTATACATTCGTTTATGGAACATTGTTCAAGGCTTACCTGATACCTAAGCTAAGAATCCCATTCTCAGGCTTGAGACAAATGCAATGGTTGCTCAATTTCAGCACTGGGGGAAGGGAGGAGAGGGGCTGGGAGAGGGTCGTCTTTCCAGAGATCTTTGTGTTTTGTAATTAATAAAGGAAAAAATAAGCTTTTAAAAGATGTCTTAGGGTCCAGAACTAAAATTTATGATTATAATATTAATTAATACCTAAGAAAACATTCCTTTGAAATATTCCATTTGTCAGAGGGTATAAGCAAGAAGGCATTCCATGAGCACAGCTCAGTTTGGGGGAAATTTCATAGGCTAATACTCATCGTCTGTCAGTTAACTATAAGAAGGATGATCACCATGTTTCATAATTACAAATCCACATTCCCAACCAGCTTCAAATGGCTCTGGTGTCTTCCAATGCTTCCTGGACCAAAAGCAGGATCCATAGAGACTGGGGAAAAGGGATTTCTACTCCATGATTCTTAACATGGTAAGAGTAGAAAGAAGCTTCATTCATCAATGCCCATATTGTGAAATTAAATGTGGGCAATTTTCTACCTGATGCTGACATTTCTGATGGCATTATCTACATGCTTGAGTATTACTTCGAAGTCCACTGCATGGCAAACAGTCCTTCCTACATTGTGTACTTGATAGAGTCTACCACTCTGCTTTAATCTAACTCTTAAACTTTAAGACTTGACTAATGAGATGATTTCAATCTCTCTGAATACCTGGTGATGTGCTGTCTGCTTACTTGTCTTTCTCTCTCTGCACCTAGCATTTCAGACACACTTGTTCATTGTGTCCAATGGTGTCCTTACAGAACTATTTGTTTAACCTAGTCTAGATTAATGTTGGCCAAGTATCACTCTATTTTTAGCAAGACCTAAATGGGGGAGGAGAGAGAGAAGCAGACAAAAAGAGTATAACTAAAAGATTAACATTGAATTAAGGAAAAGAGTAAAGATTACCAGCCAGGTAATGGAAACCAATAAAGCAGGCTAAAGCTAGTGTGAGGGTGGAAAATGGGAATGGTGGAGAATATAGCAAACTGGAGGGTATATGGTCTATGTAAATGGGGAATCTGTTCCTGCATGATTGGTGCCATGAGAGAATGAAAGTCCATTGCACCCATTCTTCTTTTTTATTTATTTTTAAGAAAAAACAGAAATGTGTTTTTTTGTGTGAAATCTCCCTATGTCTGTCTATAGGCTTACAACTAATTAAGAAAATATAATAATGTGCAGGCCAATCAAAATCCATGGTTCCCTAATATTTAGTTTAATTTAACCTCTGTGTATGAATGTGTATGTCTGTGTTGCTTTAATTAGCTTATGAATTTAACCAGAAGCCTGATGCACAAAATTCGTGCAAGGGGCTCAGCCCTCTCAGCCCTGGCTTCGTCCAGAAGGACGTCTGGAAGGTCGTTCAGCTGTCTGGTCTAATTAGAATATTACGCTTTTATTATTATAGACTAGAGGCCCAGTGCATGAAATTCATTCAGGGGGGTGTGTCCCTCAGCCCAGCGTGCACCCTCTCCAATCTGGGACATCCCTCTCACAATCCAGGACTGCTGGCTCCCAACTGCTTGCCTGCCTGTCTTCCGGATTGCCCCTAACCGCTTCTGCCTGCCAGCCTGATCACCCCCTAAACACTCCCCTGCCAGCCTGATTGATGCCTAACTGCACCCCTGCCAGCCTGATTGCCCCTAACTGCCCTCCCCTGCAGGCCTGGTCCCCCCCAACTGCTCTCCCCTGCAGGCCTGGGTCCCCCCCAACTGCCCTTCCCTGCAGGCCTGGTTGCCCCCAACTTCCCTCCTCTTCTGGCCTGGTCACTACTAACTGCCCTCCCCTGCAGGCTTGATCGCCCCCAACTGCCCTCCCTTGCAGGCCTGGTCCCTCCCAACTGCCCTCTCATGCTGACCATCTTGTGTCCACATGGGGGCAGGATCTTTGACCACATGGGGGCAGCCATCTTGTGTGTTGGAGTGATGGTCAATTTGCATATTACTCTTTTATTAGATAGGATAGAGGCCTGGTGCATGGGTGGGGGCCAGCTGGTTTGACCTGAAGGGTATCCTGGATCAGGGTGGGAAGTTCCCTTGGGGCATGGGGTGGCCTGGGTGATGGACCTGTGGTGGTTTGCAGGCCAGCCACACCCACCAGCAACCCAAGCAGAGGCCCTGGTATCTGGGATTTATTTATCTTCTATAATTGAAACTTTGTAGCCTTGAACAGAGCCAAGCCTCCTACTGGCTCTGTGGCCGCAGCCATTTTTGTTGGGATTAATTTATCTTCTATAATTGAAACTTTGTAGCCTTGAGTGAAGACCAAGGCAGGCCAGGGCTGCAGGAGCTTGGCTTCCTCCATCACCGGGGGCAACTCAAGTCTCCTGCTCTCTCCAGCTCCCTGGCTGCCACCATTTTTGTTGGGATTTATTTATCTTCTATAATTGAAACTTTGTAGCCTTGAGTAGAGGCCTGGGAAGGCCAGGGTATGCAGAAAGCCTGGCTTCCTCCATTGCCAGGGAAACCCAAACCTCCTGCTCACTCCGTGGCTACAGCCATCTTGGCTGGGTTAATTTGCATAATTGCTCCTGATTGGCTGGTGGGCATGGCTTGTGGGTATAGCAGAGTGATGGTTAATTTGCATATTATTTTTTAATTAGATAGGATACTAAAGGTCAGATTCTACATACCCACATTCTTTAAAAAAGTAAGCAAAATTAAGATTTAATGGTGGCCTGAAGAAGAACTTTAGTTATTTGGTTTGTTTATAAGATGACCAAAAAACTTTTGGAGGAAGAATATCTTTGATTTTGAAGTTTATCATTTTCAGATTATCTCGGTAATGACATCATTGATCTGCCTTTCATCCACTCATGGTCAGATGCACATCACAGAAAAATACTAAAATGACAAATATGTGCAAGCACTTGATATATTAAATAAGAATGAGTGACACCAAATGAGACATAACTGAACTAATGAGGCATGATCTGTTTACAATATTCTTTGTGAGTTGTCAGGTTGCTACTTTAAGTGCTGGTTCTATTATTTTTAGCATATGAAGGGCTATGTCTTGATTCATAGCTTTTGTGAAAATTACATTATACTACTTAGGAGAAAAAAAGAAAATTTGTCTCCAGCAGCTGCTGGAGACATGAGGATACTTATTATTGTTTATAATGAAATATGGTTATGTTAAAAATAAATGTCATACAGGCACTTCAGATGCTGAGGAATAGATAAACATATTTGAAAGCATATATCCAGAGTGAGGTAAGTCTGGATCCTTGTTGCTTTTTAAAGAACAAAAATGTAGCTTTACAGTTAGTGAGAAGCCCTAGTTTTCCAAATCTGCTATTTTGTCTCCATCTTACAGTAGATTTTGTTTTTCAAAAAAAGGCCAGTTGCATTAATACAAAGGCAAATGATCCTCATTTGCATAGGGATCCTCCTTCTACTGCCCAGTTCTCCCTTTCTCCCCCTCTCTCTTCTTTCCTTCCTTTTTAAAGTAAATCACATCCTTTCTTGTCAATAGATATTTTCAAATAAAACTACATTTTTAATTTTTTAAAATCATCTCTTTCCTTGCACATGCTCTATTCTCCATAGGCAACAAGGACATCCAGTTTGAGGTTTTGTCCCACACCCTTCTATGACAATCCCTGGCCAGAGTAGCATGTAAACTTGTGGGCTGAGACCACATCAACACCAGTTTTAGTATCCATTTAGCCCAGGGAGAGCCCTGGGCATGAAGAGCATGTTCATCAAGTGGTATATAAAACCTTTCCAAACACCTGCCATTTCAACTAGACCACTGATAACTCTCCCATGAGAGTGGTCGTTCCTCACCATTTCCCCCTAAGGTAACACTTAGTCACTCCTTACCCATCAATTTGATTTTTTGTTTGTTTTATTTTCTTAGTTTTGTTTTGCTCTTTTTAAATACAACTATTGAGAAAGAATTGACATACAATATAAAGTTTCTCACATATCACTGATATTTTGTTTATTTTTTCCCCAATTTTTCTCTGTGGCTTTCATTGTGAATAGTTTTTATTGTTTTCTCTTCAAGTTCATTAATATTTTCTTCCATAATGTCTAATCTGCCATCAGTCATATATTTTTCACTTTATACATTGCCATTTTCATCTCTAGAAATTGGATTTGAGTCTTGTATATCTTCCACATCTCTACTTAATATGTGTAATCTTTTCCCTCGCTTCCTAAATATATGGAATAAAATTATAACAACTGTTTTAATTTCCTGTACATTAATTCTATAATCTGTATAATTTCTGGGTCAGTTACAATTGACTGATTTTTCTGTTTGTTATAACCATGGACTAAATGAGCTAAAGCCTCTGTGGCTCCATGTCCCATGGTTTGGCCTTGTCATTATCATCATACGTTGATCCTTGATATTTCTCTAGTTTATACTACTGATTCTGCTGCAGAAATCTTGTTACCCATTCCACATACAGCACCACATCAACCTGGGACTTGATTTGGGTTTGTTTATCCTTCCTTGGGAACTGTGTGTTTAGGATGCTACAAGTGCTGGCTAGTTTGCATGCTGCCAAGCTAATACCTCCCTCTCCCTTTTCCTATGTTTCTCAATGAATGTACCCTACTAATCCACTGCGATATCTGCTACTATGCTTGACACTAATTGGCAATTGTCTGACTAGAGTTTGACATTCAGGCATTGTAATGTTGTGGCTAAGAGTAAGTTGTAGAGCCTGACTGCTTAGGTTTGCATTCCTGCCCAGCCACTTAGTAGGTTCGACCTTGAGTAAATGATTAGAGAAAAATTCCCTTCTGTATAGTGGCTGGGCTAGTTTTTCTGGTGCTTAAATGCCCTAGTTCTGCTTTCAGCCCTAAGCACAAACCTATTGCCTCTCTATCTAGGAGTAGCTGGGTAATAGCTTTCTAAGTTCTGAAGTATAGCAGGGTTTATTTTTGTCAACACAGGTGAAATTAGAAGATAAATGAGCAAGAAACAATGTTTCTAAACTGCTGAGTATAAATCAAGTTTCTTCCTAAATTTTTAAGTTTTCTTTTAATTTTGTAAATCTCATATCGGAGAAAGGAACAAAACAAAAAACCAGAATGGGCACTTACAGTGCTTTACAAGCCATCAATAACTGGTCTCCTTAATTTTTCTTTTACAGCTCAATATTTTATATTTAGAAGATGGAGAAAAGGATAGGAGTACACATAGAACATTAAATTTTTAATTATCAATCAAAATAGAGATAAAGAAATGAGTTCAATAATTACAGAGTAAAGCAGCAGTTTGTCTGCAGCATAGGTACATGTTGAAGGCCAACATTTTGCTGTTTAAAATATCTAAGAATCACTACCAAACTAGGTGGGATATGTTTTCAAGCTTATTTCAGACTAGAAGCCCAATGCATGAAGATTCGTGCTAGAATGGGCTTTCCTTTCCCTGGCTGCCAGCACCGTCTTTCCACTCCGGCCCAGCCCCTTTCCACTCCAGCCCCACTTTCCCACACTGCCCAGAGGCCCTGAGAGACAGGGGTGGGGCAGAACGCCTGCGTCCCACCTGCCCCGGGCATTCAGCGCCTGTGTGTGCAAATAAACTGCCATCTTTGTTGGGTTAATTTGCATATCACTCCTGATAGGCTGGTGGCGTAGTGGAGATACCGTCAATTTACATGTTTGTCTATTATTAGGTAAGATTAGAAAAATTAATAATCATGTTGTAAACATAAATTTAAACACCTAATGAACATTCCATATAAGCAGTATGATTTGACTGCTCAGAAATCTTGAAATGAACATTTACTGTTTTGAGCTAAGTAACGTATAGGTATTACCTTTTCTGGAGGATTAATTTATATCCTTCCAGTGATGTTCCCTCAGTGGCCTTGACTCTGATTGGATGACCAATAGCTAGGCAGCCCTGAGTTATGGCTCGGCTCAAGATCATTCCAGTCTGCCAATGAATAGAGAGGGGAGACAGGTCTAAATAAGTTAAAAGAACCAGAAAATTCAACAATTTGTCACAAATAGTGAGGTCATTATGCCTGGATAACCCCGGATATTAACAGTTGCTGAAAGTGAAACACTACCCACAACTTAGCAGTCAGTGAGCCGTGCTCAGAATCGGTGATCTTCCCTGTCCGACAAGGGTGGCATTTTATAGTTCAGCGCAAAATAAAACAGGCCTTGATATCTTCATTTGTCCTTCTTTTCTGTGCATATTTCACAGTGCAGCGATTGGGGGTCCATCACATGTCACTTCTTGTAGTTATAACTACAGAACTTCCTTGAAATATGCATGCACACACAA
The DNA here is from genome assembly GCA_026230045.1 of Corynorhinus townsendii. Classification (NCBI taxonomy): domain Eukaryota; kingdom Metazoa; phylum Chordata; class Mammalia; order Chiroptera; family Vespertilionidae; genus Corynorhinus; species Corynorhinus townsendii. The sequence continues at coordinate 22,648,035 of JAPDVU010000008.1, read as the reverse complement.
AAAAGTGCAGTGAACTGAAGATGGAAACAAATCCTTAACCTTCACACAACGTAAAGCCTTGCTCTAGGTCTAAATACCACGGGTTAAACATTTTAACATGACTCCTGAGCTGCATTTGTTTTAAGTGCTGACATTCTCTAATAAGGAAATTGAAGGGAATGTTGTTTGAATGTCCATGTAACAATTTCCTTAGTGAATCAACACAACATTTTAAATAAATGACAACAACTGAGGAATTCATTTATACATTTGAGAATCTGTGGCATACAAAATTCTCTATTTTTACAGGTAAAAAATTTACTTTTTAAAAAAGCCCTAGCTGGTTTGGCTCAGTGGATAGAGCGTCGGCCTGCAGACTGAAGGATTCTGGGTTCCATTCCAATCAAGGACACATGCCTGGGTTGCGGGCTCTATTCCCAGTAGGGGGCGTGCAGGAGGCAGCCGATCAGTGATTCTATCTCATCTTCAATGTTTCTTTCTTTCCCTCTCCCTTCCTCTCTGAAATCAATACAAATATATTTAAATAAATAAATAAGGAAAAATATTCAATCTAAAAATATTTTCAAAATTGTTTTCTGTTTTGCATTGTAACTTATTTCTCATTGTTTTGTGGTGTGGGAAAGAAATATATGATGACTTAAGAAAACATTTATTTTTATTTTGGTTCTAATATAAGCACTGAATGGAATCCTCCTTTGATAATGTTACAGAAAGGAAACAGCTGGGGGTGAGAAAAAGAATCGCCATTTATTAAGCACTTTCTATCTACCAGACACTATGCTTGAACCTCAAACATGTCTTCTCATATGACTAACTTAATTTTATAGATGAGGAAACGGTGGCTCAGAGCAGCTAAGTAACTCTCCCCAGATATATATTTTGAATATCATAAACTTCTAGAAACCGATACCAGAGAATTACAAAATAGAAGATCTAGGAAAGAACCTTCCATATCTACGGGTCCAATTGGTGACACATGTGTTCAGTGCAGTGCTAAAACTGAAACACTTCCCTCAAGCTCATAAATTGGTCAAATATAGAGCAGTGTCCCGTATTACAGTGACAAGATACATGTTTTGAATCTAGACAGACCAAGAATCCTTCTTCTACCCTTACTAGACTCAGTTTCTTTCAGCTACATAATGAAAATCTGCAGTTTGTGTAAGATTGAATGAGGTAAGGGTGCATATGATGCCTAACATATAGCAGATGTTTAATAAAGTGGAAGATATTATTATTATTAAATAAGACACAAAATACAACTTTAAAAGGACTAGTACTTCAAGTCTCCAAGTTGGAAACAGATTTAAGAAATATCTAACCTCATTCTGCCTTGTTATATAAAATGAATACTATATCTTAGTACATTTATGCCATAATTACTCTATATGTTTGTTTTGAACTCCTGGGGAAACTAAAAATAATAAGTAAGGGCAATCTAAGATTTCACTGAGAAAATAGTTTTGAGCTCCTCTCCCCAACCCCAAACTAAGTAGCAGCAAACTTCCCTGGATGACTCTGCACCCACAGAAGTACTAAGAGGAAGCAAAATTAATCTACAGTGAGGGATGGAGGGAGACACAGGAAGGGTAGATATGGGCTGTGCCATCTCTTTCCAAACATAAATATTTGGTGGCAATTACAAAACATATTTCAATAGTAAGAGAGAAGGGGAAGGTGATTATATGCTCTCAATTTAAATCAGATCCAAAAGTAAAATAATAAAGTAAAAAATTAGTGCTAACACACAGGTATAAATCTGTTAGGCATTGTTCACATTTTGTACTCAGGGATTTCTTCTAAAACTGTCCTTAACAAAGACCACATGTGGTCATTACATGGTGCTCATCCAACAGGCTCCATGAAGCACAATAGTGAAGACAGAGAGTGGAAGCAAGTGACATTCAGACAAATCTCAGGAAAATGGCAAGTCTATGGACTATACATAAGCTCTATGCTGGGTGTAGATATACTCTGGAGTATGAACAAATCAGCACATCTAAAAGTGGAATGAATGCTCAGAGGGGGGTCTACAGCGTTCCTCACTAATAGACAACCCAAGTGCAGAGAAAGCATTCGTTACGGCCAGCAATTGATCACACTTTCACTTGCATGCTTGTGTGCATGAAGATCAGGTGAGCACATGGTAAGCCGGCCAGCATGGGAGGTCACTCAGGGACAACAGACAATCTCAGGTACCTTCATGATCAGCCACACACTGGCTGCAGGCCACAGGGTCGATGGCACCATCTGACATCTGTTGCTCTCTTCACTACCTGAGGAACCCCACTTTCCAATGGAAACCGAGGCATGAAGGACAATACTGGAGTCCACCTATACCATGAGAACAAGTATGCGTTTTTAACAGATTCTGAAGGTTAACCTTCCTCAATACACTTACCCAAAATAAGTTACCCTGGAACATCATGTTTCCAATCGAGAAGGGCTCTTTTGAAACAGTAGTGCTCAATCCCACTTGATTCAATTCAATTGATAGTTTTTGAGCACTGGTTCTGATAGGCAAGGCCCCAGACTGTGTGGTGCATGATATTATAAAATACAGGGTAGGGTCAATACAGGGTTTACAGTTGTTCATATGGAAAATAATACAATAATTAATAAATGATTATGCATGAATAAACTCTGTGTTTCATGTACTCACAAATGTAAAATTACTTTTGCCTCACTTGTATTTTTCCTGCCCTAAAGAAACTCACAACAGTAGAGGCAATAATACACATACACACACACACAATTTCATGTTAAGCTCCATATGGATGAATAAATAGTAATCTAGTATTCAAAGAATGGTAGGGGTTATTTCTACTGGAGCAACAAAAAGTGGAGTATCTTGAAAGAAGTAATATCTGGACTGGATCTTAAAGGATAAAGACAGATTGACAGAAATAATAAAGAATATAAAGATATTCCAAGTAAAGGCAAAGATGTATAATCAACATATCTTAGGAGTTTTTGATAGGCTCAAAAAATAAACTTGGCCAAACTGTAGAAGGTGTCCAGTAAGGCTATGGAGTTAGATGTTGGGAGGGAGCCAGTGAACCCTTTCAAGCAGGAGGGACTGGATTATAGCAAATTCTAGTAGGTTGATATGGCAAAGGGTAGACATAATGGATTGCAGAATGGAAATATCAAAGGCAAGGAGAACAGTTGGGAGCCCACACAATCTTCTAGAATAAAAGGCTATGAGTTGAGACTTTAGTGACAGTTGTGGGAAAGGACAGGAGGGGACTGACTGGGGAGACACTGCATCTGTGTTTGCTATCAGACTACGTAGGTCAAAGGTATGGTGCACCTTCTACCTTTCCTCATGTAAACTTGATTCTCAAATTAATAGGTATTTGTATAACCTGTAGGAATTCTATTCAAATTTAACACTTTATCTCCTAACTTACATGCTCCCTTTCTCTGAGTAATCATGCTAAGTTTGTAAGTACAAGTATTTATTTGTATAGGATTATGGGAACATGATTTTCTGCTTTAAACCCAATAAATGATGTTGCTTTAATAACAATCAAAATTATTTTCTAACACTAAAAAGTCTAAGTTGGTACTAACACTAGCTATTTGTTGTGTGGCAAATGACTTTTTAAAATATGAAAATTAAATTATAATTTAAAAGATAAAATTTTTCAAGTGTGATCAGGTGATAACAAAAGGGTAGAACTAATATATTTGGTAATTATTCTATAATGGAAGAGTGTTACTTCTCAAAAGAAGAAAATGTTATATGTCTTCTGTATGTGAAAATAAAATTTTAGGAATACCGCAACCCCACCACGTAAGCAGATTTGACTTACAGTTCTTTCATTGTGTATTCCCCAGCTACCAATTGTGGCTGGATTCAGGAGGGGAATCGCCTGCAGTTTCTCAACAATGATAAACCATATTCTACTAATCCATCCACCACAGGACTCAGCATTTAAAGTAACACTCTTACTCCACCTCCTAACTTCAAGTTGCCATCCCACTCAAAACTCTCCCCTGCAACTGGGAAGAAGATTGTTTTGACTGGAATTAGTCAGACAGAAGGAACACACTGCCAACTGCTTCTTTGTACAGCACCTGCTGCCAGCGCCTAAATTCTTGTTATCTCCACAACATGGTTTAATCTTTTAACAGTTGGCTTATTGGTGAAGAGCAGAGGGGTCTTTTGTGTCTGTCTGGGGTTGGCACCCAGTACCAACACCATGCTGTTCTTTGAGAGATATTTTGCTGGACAGTTCCCAAGTGATTCTACATAGACAAGACACACTCAGGGCCACTAACTCAGCTGCATTTCGTGTTATAGAGAAAAAAAATTCTGCCAAGTCTGAGGACACCTAAAACTAACAATGGCCATTAAATTTCTCTTCATGACTTCACCTTCTTTTTTCTTTTTAATTTAATCCAATTGCTTAGCTTTAGACCAAACATTTGTGAAGGTGGGGAAGATTTAAAAAAAAAAACCTGTGAAAATTGGAATCCTGAAAAACAAAAGTGCTCTGACATAATATACTCTGTATGTGTGTGTAGGTGTGTGCCCGTGCACACATGTGTGCATGTACAGGTGTGTGTGCAAAAGCATCTATGTTGAGACTGATTTCTAAATTCATGCCATTAGAACAACCTTTAAGTCCTATTGAGAAACAAAACAGGAAATTCTCTCTTATTCTTTTGAATACCTATTTACATAGTTCCCTTTAAATGACCACTATGATATTGCTTGTCTGAATGAGCTGTGCTGATAGAGAAGCTGCTAGTGATAAAAATGAAGTGTACACATGCTGGGCCAGTTAAAACTTGTTTAATTTTACTTTCCCAAATCACTAATGAAAGTGGGGTAGCCTTCAATATTCCTGTGCAAATTCAAAACAATAGGGGAACCTCTTGTCTTGTCTTACAGATCTAGTGAGGAACAAAATGCAAAACAATAAAAGTTTTCTTGGAAGGAGAAGCTCATAGGTCAATCACAATCTCCATTCCAAACAAGTTGTTTGTTACGTAGAAATTTTATACTTTTGCTAGAGAATTTAGAGCCAAGTAAAAATAATTTGATATATAAATTAAAATCACAACTATAAGAAATATTCTAAAAACTCTTTCTTCCTGTCCCTGATGTTCACTCTTATTGTTTCCATTCTCTGATCAATCCACACCAAAGAGGAAAACTGAAGCAGTCTGAAAGCAGAAAATACCAGTGAGCACATAATGATGCAACCAAATAAGGCAACTTTAAGATCTAGGTAAGCAGTCTCTAAATAGCCTCTAACTATTGATCTAAAAATATGAAAGGGACTTGGGGTCTTATTTAAAGCCCTGTATCCTCTCGTAATGGCAATCAGTTCAAATTTTAAATGAAAATTTTGTATTTTCCCCAATACGAATTATTTGTAGAAAATATTATTTCTGACTGACTTGCTCTCCAAAGAAACACGACAGTAAGACTTGTTTGCCTTTCCCAGCCTCCTTTGTGCAATACAGAATAATATATTCTGCTAGCACCAGGACTGCTGACTTCACTAGTTAACTTGTAATAACTAGGCCATAATTCCAAAATTACAACCTGGTATTTTCTTGCTGTTTTCATACTGAAAGTTGTCACTAATGTTCTGATGATGTCTGATCATACTGAAAGGCAAGGATCAAAATACATTTCCTTTTCCTTTTTTCAAAATATATGACCTGCCAAACACTGAAGTGTCCATTTTTCTGCGATATTTTCCCATAACCAGGCATATGATTTTTTTTCCTTTACATTATCTAACATGAAGTTTAAATTTCATCCATTTTATGGAAACATAATTTTATTGCCCTAAAACTGGTGCAATCTAAAAATGCTGCCAATCTAAGTAACAATACAGAACTGTTGAAAGACGTATTTGCCAAATAGTTCATTGCAGTAGACTACAAATCTTTTTTAGAAATGGATTAAAGAGCAACAGGTTATAATTGTCAGGTTTATATCTATCTCCCACCTTACTAATAGGGATTATATGTTCCAAATTTCTCTCTGTGGGAAAGGGTTTACTTGTCAATAAGAGATCTGAACAAACAGTAAGGGGTTGGGCACTGATATCTCTATCTCAAGACAATTTCAAAACATACCCACCAAGAATATTGGTTTTTGCCTCCCTCCTCTCTACCCATGTTTTAATCCTCTTACTATCTTCTTTACTGCAATGAGCATCACGATTCTACCATAAAATGCCCTACAGATAGCCATCACCTCTGCCTGAATCGCTTTTTAAAAGTGCTCTTTTTTAGGTTATTAGATTACTATTTCCAATGCACTGATCACCTCTCTGTATATAATCGAAGACATTATTCTGAAAGGATTTAAAGGTTTCATAACTAAGGGAAGGCCGTTTTCTTTGAAAGCTTCTCTTTACTTGTTAGGTTATCAAACTTTTGTTTTTCTTATAATACTGTTTTGGTTGGATTGTAATTTTATTCAAAACTAATTTCTTCTTCCAAAAATGCAATAGTGTAGAAACCTTTATTTAAGATGAGTTGTTTTCTCATTTTCACTGATTCATTAGAACCAATTAATCATAATGCAATGACTGTGATTGTTATTGTATTATTTTTCAACACTAGAAAATACAGTTTTCTTTTAAAGTCCTACTTTGACTTAAAATCAAAGAGAGAAGCCACCTTGGGGTTCTTTTCCTGTAACAACTCTTTAATATTCCATTTTCTTTCTGGTTTGAGCTGGCTTCTGTTGAATGAGTTAATTAACTAGTGAATTCAATTCCATTGAGCTAACTCTGGGTATTTAGAGATTGCAGCAGAGATAAGGAGGATCAGGATGTCCTCTGGCACAAAGGAATTTCTAATCTAGCAGCAAGGGTAAGTAAGACAAGGACCTCCTGGATTATCTTCCTAACACAAGGATCAAATCAGATCTTACCTCTGCTTCATGTTTCCAATGGATCCTTGTTTTCTACAGGACATCCAGAATCCCTAACATTAAATTAAGATCCTTTATGATCTGATCTCAACATCCTCAGTGGAATCTAACATTCTTCCCTTTTTCGCCCCAAAGTGACCTGAAATAGGCCTAAACTTGGAGCACTAATTGACTTCGAATCATGCAACAAAAACAACAAAGTTGTAAGGGGGAACAGCTTCAAGTTCATTGTCACTGTAAATGGCACAGAATGGATACAATGGGGTTATCAAGGCCAGAAACATCCTATCTGGGTTGGGAGTGGGGGTGGGGTGAAGAAGATTTTATGAAGCTGGTACAGATCAGATAAGGGCAGAATTCCAATAAGCATTTGTTGAATGACAACTATATGTCAGACATCGTGCTAGGATATGGCACAAGGGTGAAAGAGAAGGCTGGGGCTGGTGGCAAAGAAAGAGAGGTTGAATTACAGGCAGAGGGTTCCACATGGACATAATAACAGAAATCATGGAGTGCTTTCAGAAAACAACAAAGGAACAATCTGGTTCAGCTAACACACAACATATTAGACGATAGAGAGCCTTGTAAGATAGGTCACAGCTAAATTTAAAAATCCTTCATCAAAAATATATTGTGTACTTGCCCTACAGTCAAGACTTTGTGCTAGCACTCCAGAATACAAAGATGAATGAGACACAATGTCTGCATCTAAAGAATTCTCAATTTCAGGGAGGAGAAAGCACAAAAGCAAATAAATGCCAACACCAAAACACAAGATCCAAGAACAATTTTCAAAGGGGTTCTGAGAATATAAGGTAATTTGAGGTTAATTCTTTCTGCAGGATCTGAGAAAGGCTTATGGAAGAAGAGAAAGGTGAATAAAGCCTTAAGGCGTGCACACACAAACACACACACACACACACACACACACACACACACAAACATAGTAAAGATAGGGGTTATTTCCTAGGCAAAGAACAACACATGACATGGCATAAGTATACCAAAGTGAAAAGCATGTTGTGGGATACAATTTATTAACTCTGACTGTAGTGTATGAAGAAGATCAAGAAGAGAAGATTGGAAAGGCAAGGGAAGACTGAAGGAGAATCATGGGGTTCACTGAAGGCCAGATGAGGATATGCAACTTCAGTAGGCAACAGCCAAGCACACCAACTTTTTGAGCAGGAAAATAATGTTACAGCAAAACACTAGTAAAAAGGAGCCCTAGCCAGTTTGGCTCAATGGATAGAGCGTCAGCCTGTGGACCAAAGGGTCCCGGGTTTGATTCTAGTCAAGGACGCGTACTTTGGTTGCAGGCTCCTCCCGGCAACCAATCTATGTGTTTCTCTCACATTGATATTTCTCCCTGTCTTTCCCTTTCTCTCCCACTCTCCCTATATATCAATGAAAAAATAACCTCGGGTGAGAACTTAAAAAAAAAAAAAAATGAAAGAAAAGAAAAAGAACTGCCAACTGGACCAGAACTATGGTAAATAAATCTAAATGTCAGGTAAATATAAAAGGCATTAATTCTTGGCACACCATTCAACTTGCATTTACTTTCTAAAGCTGCTCAAGAAAAGACAGGCTTAGAAATAATTATTGATTTTATTCTATTTTAAAATTATATTATTTAGATTTATATGCACCTTGAAATAACTAATATCCTCAATATTAAGTTTTGACATAATAACATGAATTGGCAGCATGGAGAAATTAAAAATATTAGTTTGGGACAATGTATTTTTTACACTGTGTCTTGGAAATAGAGGGCCCAGACCAGTGAACAGGAAGTCCTACTTTCTTTGGGCATCTCCATCTCTGTGCCTTTTGGTTTTGAACTCAAAAACTAAAGGTTATATAGTTGAAATGAACAACTCTACATAGTTTCCCAGATGAGAAAAACAAAAAATGTATTCCTTTTTAAAAGACATGTTCTAAGTGCCTTTAATAGCTCAGCTGGAGAACAAAATTCTTTACTGGCAGGATACCTAAGTGCAAATTAATCCATAGACCTTCTGGATTGGCTTGCCATGAATTGGGTTTTCTGAAGAATTCATGTTCCTTAGACCCATCAACCCATAGAGCAAATAGATCAGATCCTAAAGTATAGATAATAGCCCTCTTAAAGACTTTCTTAAGTAACTCCAACTTATTATAATACAGTAGGTCTAGAGGAAATATGTCAAAAACAGTACTTGAATGACATCATTCAGGTTGAATTTTTTTCAAGCAGAAATGCTATATATTGATTCAGTTTTAAAGGACTTAATAACAGGAAGTAAAGAATAATGCCCCAACACTTGTAGAATAATTCATAGTTTTCAAAACTTTCACCAATATCTACTCAGTCACCAATACATAAAAATGGACTGAAAATCCAATACATAAAATGCCCACATTAATTACAACATATAATTCTGACCTTGTTCTGTAGGAAATGGTCCTCCAAGTCCACCTTTTCAAATTGATCAGGTATCTGTTGACTGTTGGCATTAAAATTCACTGGAAATCCCTCACAAACTTCCCAACTAAATAAAAGTGAAATATTTGATTATTTTTGTTAGAATAAAACATATTTATTTATAATACTCTTTAATCTACTAGTATAATAATTTATGCATTTTATACTCCACTAGTAAGAGAAAACTCAATGTATAATTTTAAACAAAAATTTGTAAAGTGCTTTGGTATCGATAATTGGGAAAGGGAAAGTTTAAATTTTTACCTTGCAATTATTTATGACAGTGGAGGATTCCATGCCTAATTAATTATTAATAGAACAAAGAAACAAGAAAATGACTTTTATTCTGAAAGGATCACTCACAGTTGAGGCCATCTTCACTGTTATATTTATATTCTAAATACAATGGAGTATGAATAATAAAGGATATTTTTATACTTATGATAGTTGTGCTAAGCACAAGTTTGTTTGTTTTTTAAGAACATCCTAAGAGGCAGCACAGTCTAGTGGGTACATGGACAAACCACAAACTGGAGGTGTTGAATGCCATTTTCATTCAGCCAAATCACTTGCTTTGAAAGTGAGCAAATCCCTACTCTAAAGAAAATTACTTGGCTCAATATTGATATGTTAAGACATATCCTAGGACATGCTGCTATTCAACAGGTTCTGGGGCTGGTAATAGTATTTTTTCAATACTCTGAGAAATATAAGTAAGAATATGATTATTAAGATTTCAAATGATAGAGGGAGAAACCAAGATGGCGGCATAGGTGAATACCTAAACTGCTGCCTCGCACAACAATTTCAAAACCACAGCTAAAAGACAGAATGGACATCATTCAGAACCAGAGGAAAGCTGGCTGAGTGGAAATTCTACAACTAGAAGGAAAGAGAGAGGCGCACGGAGACTCAGAGGAGCTGCAAAAGGCTGAGGTACGGAGACACGTGCGCAGAGAGGATGGGCAGCTGAATGCCCGGATAGCTTTCTCTAGCGGGAGAGAGAAAGAAGCTCCCAACTGCACTGAACCCCAGTTCTGACTGTACTGAACCCCAGTTCCGGGCGAGACCCTGGGGTCCCAGACTCATACGGGGGGAGTCTGGACTGTCGGGAAAAGAGAGGAGTGCATGGAAACTCAGGGGAGCCACGAAAGGCAGAGGTCTGGAGGTGCGTGCTTGCAAATGCGCACAGAAAGGACTGATTGCTGGGTGTGCCGCTGGCTTTCTCTAGCGGGAGGAAGGTGGAAGCTCCCAACTGCACTGAACTCCAGTTCTGACTGCACTGAACTCCAGTTCCAACTGCACTGAACCCCAGATTCAGGTGAGACCTCGGGGACCCAGACTCATACGGGGGAAGTGTGGACTGTTGGGAAAAGAGAGGAACACACGGAAACTCAGGGGAGCTGCGAAAGGCAGAGGTCTGGAGGCATGCACGCAAGTGCATGCAGAGAGGACTGACTGCTGAGTGTGCCACTGGCTTTCTTTAGCGGGAGGAAGACAGAAGCTCCCGACTGCGTTTAACTCCAGTTCCAGGCAAGAATCTGGGAATCCAGATTCATTGGGGGAGAAACTGGACTGTCTGGCAGCGGGTGAAACTTGAGGGCGGCTTTCTCTCAGAGGTGCTTGCAGCAATTGCCAAGGGACACTGAGACCCAGGGGCCTCATAGGGCAGGGCTGACAGGAAGCCAAGGCTGTCCTGAGCACAGAGGCTTTTGCAATTTTGCAAGTCTTGTCTCATAAGGCTTTCTCTAGCATAGAAGTTCTCCCATCATAGACACAGCTGATCCTCACAGCCAATTGGCCTGGTGGTCAATTCCTCCCAGTGATACCAACAACAATCAAGGCTTAACTACAACAAGGCTGAGCACACAGTCCACAAAGGGATGCAATAAGAGTGTCCGCCTCAGGTAACTGGGGAGGCTGAGCCACTGGGCCATATAGGACACCTAGCACACAAAGCTACTCTACCAACTTAGGGAAGCAGCGAAAATGTGGAGACAAAGAAACAGATCACAAAATGAAAGAAATGGAGGAAAGCAAATGACTGGATATAGAGTTCAAAGCACGGTTATAAGGTTTTTCAAATATTTCCTAGAAAAGGCCCATAAATTTAGTGAGACCCTCAAGGATATGAAAAGGGACCAACTAGAAATTAAACATACACTGACTGAAATAAAAAATATTATACAGAGACCAAACAGCAGACTAGAGGAAAGCAAGAATCAAGTCAAAGAATTGAAATACAAAGAAGCAAAAAACACTCAACCGGAAAAGCAAAAAGAAACAAGAATCCAAAAATTTGAAGATAGTGTAAGAAGCCTCTGGGACAACTTCAACCGTACCAACATCAGAATTATGGGGGTGCCAGAAGAAGAGAGAGAGCAAGATACTGAAAACCTATTTGAAGAAATAATGACAGAAAACTTCCCCCACTTGGTGAAAGAAATAGACTTACAAGTCCAGGAAGCGCACAGAACCCCAAACAAAAGGAATCCAAAGAGGACCACACTAAGACACATCATAATTAAAATGCCAAGAGCTAAAGACAAAGAGAGAATATTAAAAGCAGCAAGAGAAAAACAGTTAATTACCTACAAGGGAGCATCCATACGATTGTCAGTTGATTTCTCAACAGAAACTATGCAGGCCAGATGGGAGTGGCAAGAAATATTCAAAGTGATGAATAGCAAGAACCTACAACCAAGATTACTCTATCCAGCAAAGCTATCATTCAGAATTGAAGGTCAGATAAGGAGCTTCACAGATAAGAAAAAGCTAAAGGAGTTCATCAACACCAAACCAGTATTATATGAAATGCTGAAAGGCATTCTTTAAGAAGAGGAAGAAGAAGAAAAAGGTAAAGATAAAAATTATGAACAACAAATACATATCTATCAACAAGTGAATCTAAAAATCAAGTGAATAAAAAATCTGATGAACAGAATAAACTGGTGAATATAATAGAATCAGGGGCATAGAAAGGGAGTTGACTGACAATTCTCAGGGGGAAAGGGGTGTGGGGGGTGCGGGAAGAGACTGAACAAAGGTCATACACCTGTGAATGAGGACAGTGGGGGGGGGGAGGTAAGGGCAGAGGGTGGGGTGGGAACCGAACCAGGTGGAGGGGAGCTATGGGGGAGAAAAAGAGGAACAATTGTAATAATCTGAACAATAAACATTTATTAAATTAAAAAAAAAAGATTTCAAGTGATACACTTTAGAGTACAGAAAGAAAATTCAAATGGAATCCAAATATTCAGGAAATTATCTTCAAATTAGTTCAATAAGGGCAGGCAGTTTCATATTGTTATTCTTAAGGAGCTAAATCTAATTTGAATCCACTCACTAAAACAATATTTATTGCACCTGGGAAGTAAAATTAAGAAGGAATACATGAATTTCAAATTAAACTCCTAGCTAAAAATTGAAGGGTCAAGGCAAATGTAACAGCTTGGAGAAAGATCACTGCACATGAAATTCATCTCATAAATGGAAATGCCTATTTAAAAAAATGCTGATGAGTTATTTCTATTTATAAAGAAACAGAGCCATAACCGGTTTGGCTCAATGGATAGAGCATTGGCCTGCAGACTCAAGGGTCACAGGTTCGATTTCGATCAAGAGCATGTACCTTGGTTGCGGGCATATATCCAGTAAGGAGTGTGCAAGAGGCAGCTGGTCAATGTTTCTCTCTCATCAATGTTTCTAACTCCCTATCCCTCTACCTTCTTCTCTGTAAAAAAATCAATAAAATATATTTTTAAAAAAGAAAAGAAACAGAGAATAACAGGACAAAAGAGATTCAAATCTTGCCTAATACATGGCAGGCAGTCATTGGGGGAAGAGTTGGTCTTCGTAGACATATGTAGCAATAGGTTGACTCTAGACTGTGACCTCATCAGACTGCCTTTGATTTTGTGGATCTACCTTCTACTTTAGTCTTTTCACCTACATCTTAAGGAAAGCTGTGATTTGTTAAATTATAAAATATTAAAGCTAGATAGGACCTTACAGATAGATCACATAACCCAACATAGTATTTTCTGCTTCGATGTCCAATATGGTTGCCACTAGCCAAATATATTTTAATTAAAATTCATGTAATTTAAACAAAATTAAAAATTCAGTTCCTCCGTCACATTAGTCAGACATCAAGTTCTCAATAGTCAAAAGTATGTTTTTCATCAGCACAGAAAATTCTGTTAGACAGTGCAGGATAGTGTTTAAACCGTCAATTCTTAAGAAAGACAGTCTGGGTTAGAATTTTGGATCTATCTTGTACCAGTTGTGTGACTGGGCAAATTCCTTTGCCCTTCTGTGCCTCAGTTTCTGTCTCTATAAAATGGAGTAATAACAGGGTAACAGGTAATGATGTGATCAAAATAATTGTTTTGAGGATTGGATTCCCACCCAATTCATTTAAAACTGTGCCTGGACTACGGTTAACGTTCAGTGAATGCTGGGTTTTATCTTTTTACAGGCAAGACAGACACCCATCTGCCCATGGACAATTATAAGTGGATATGGGACGAGATGCCCAACCCTCTACCTCCTGCTCTTCTCACTATCCCACCAAGCCTCCAGCATTGCTTTTGTTTTTAATTTGTCATCAAATGAGATCCTTAAATATGAACACTCCTATGTATAAACATATGATATAACATTTTAATGATTCCATTCAAATATTAGAATGGAAGCACTAAAAACAGCTTTTTCATTTCAAATAAAATTATCACATCTGCAAAGCTGAAACTAGAAACTGGTCATTGGCCCATACTTTTTTTAATACTCAAGGCAAATTAATGATTAAGTCTTTTAGGCTCTAGCTCATTATATCATGAAATGTCAATAAAATAAATAATTGTTTATGTAAGATGATTCAAAGAACATCTTTTACTGTTTCAATCTCTCACTCTGGAAAATCTGAATTTAGATGATTCAGATTAATTTAACCAAGCACACATTAATTTACTTGTCACATCCAGGTAGCAGAACAGCTTTGGGATCCAAGTAGGTTTTATATGCAATTGTAATGCCACCTCTGGCAAATGCAGTCACCTGGCCAAAGGTCAAACTCAAAACAGGTTTCCATGGAGATCTGAAAAATGGAAAAAAAATCAAAGCTATCTGCAAAATTATGTGAACACTGAAATTTGAGCACAAATAAATAATAAAACCTAAAATAATAAAACCTAAAATGTCTAGTAAAATCCCAAAATTCTAAATGCACATTTTACTTTATTTGGCTGATTTATAATATGCCAAGGATAGTTGCAACACACAATATTTTAAAAAATAATTTAAACAATAAAAGCAAAATATTTAGTGGAGAAAAACAACCAATTTTTCATATAGTGTTCATTTTATAATAACTATATCCTGTATAACTAAATGATCTTCATCAATGTGTAGCTATAATGCAATATGTCAATAATAAACTTTGGATCTGATATTTAAATAAATCCTTAATATTTGATTAAAAACAACCCTTTTCTTTATGGGCTAACTAAATGTTATGCTAATTTGGTTTTTTATTTTACATACTGTAAGGAACATTTTTTAGGTTAACTTAATTATTTGAGAATAACATAGAGACAGACTCATAGACAGAGAGCAGTCAGACAGCTCTGGTTGAGGAGTGTCAGAAGGAGGGTGAGGGATTGAGCAAAAAAGAAGAAAAAGGGGAAAGACCTCATGGACACAGACAGCAGTGTGGTGATGGGGGTGGAGATGGGAGGTGAAAGAGGATATAGGGGGATAAATGGTGATGGAAATAAAATAAAGAAAAATAAATAAATCAGATGGAAAACAGATCTTAAATAAGAGTGGCTACTATGTCAAATATGAGATTTTTTTCCTAAATTAGTGACAAAAACTTGCTATTTTTTACAATTATATGACTCAACCACATCACCTGTGTAGTATAATGAAAAATACTTAAACTGGATCATGAGAAAATACTCAGAAAAATCCAGAATATGAGACATTCCATAAGAAAAGTGCTGAACTCTTAAAAAAAAAAAAAGCAATACCATGAAAAACAAAAAAAAAAGGTGGAGGAATATTCTAGATTGAAGAGAACTAAAGAAAATAACTAAGTGCAATACTTGAAGCTTATTTGGATCCCAGGTTACAAAAAGCTCTAAAGCGCATTTTGGGTAGTTTGAATATAATCTGTATATTAGGTGATATTACATTATTGTTGACTATGTTAAATATTATAATGTGGTAATACAGAAGAATAATTCTAATTCTTCAGTTATGTGACCTGAAGCACTTAACAATAAGACTTTAATGATTGTCTGAAATTAATTTCTAACCATTCAAAAGAGAGAGAAGGGAGATAAAAAAAAGAGGTAAAAAAAATGTGGCAAACTCTTTAAATTGTTGAGCCTTGGTGAAGGATATATAGATATTCAGTGTATTATCATTTCAAGTTGTCTGTAGATTTGACAGTTTTCTAAATAAAAATTGGTAGAAAATAATTAAGAGACAAAATTGAAGCAGATATTGGCAATATCATTTTTTATAAATTAGTAACCTGATTCCCCATATCAGCATATACTAGGCAAGTTAGAATTACTCCCTGAAAATGTTTATCATTTACTTAGTACACATTGCACATTTTCTCAATATATTTTAAATTGGATGGAAATAACTTTTTAGACATAAATTTTAGAAATTCCATAGTAGCAAATGCATAATGGTTTCCTAGTGCCTCATATTAGATTCAAAATCAGAAAAAGAATACATTATCCTATTAAAATAACAATAATGAACAATAAATATACAGACTATGGACTCCTCCAGCTACAATCCTCAGTTGATTTTGGAATTATTTCAAATACTTAGCATTTCTATTAGTTATTCCACAAATATGATTCAATTAACCAAAAACAAGTGTTTGAGCTTATTAAAATACAGTAGTATAGCAAACATTATTAAAAACATCAAAATTAGTTAGTCATTGCTTTCACTTTAACAATGATATTTAAGAAGAAATTACTAGCCAACCATTTTATTTTAAAATCTTTCCTTGTAATAAAATTCACTGCTGTTTGTATCATGCAAAAACTATTTTCACAGTGCAATTAAAAGACATTTTGAAATCTGCCTTTGGGGAAAAAAACACACCTTTCCTTACAGATATTTTGAGTTTTATAAATTACACACCGTTAGAAATTATTAAGTATTTTAATGTTATTCTACTAGGACAGGTGAAATAGAATTTTGTAGTATATTACCAACACTAATCCTCCCAACGTCTTCCAAAACCTTCATGAACTTCTGAGTAAATTTATTTCCATACTTAAAATTTTGTTAGAATATATAGCAAATCCAATTAGCACCTAGCTCTGTCCAGGCTATTTTCATTACAATTATGATCAGTTATACTCTATAAGCAAAATTATTTCCCCCCATGTCCTCTATTCTGTTCTACAGATAAATTAAGAGCTAAAAAAACTTCAGAGAAGGGAAAAGTGTGTTTAAGTTTCCTGACAAGCAGTTTCAGAGTTCATCTGGATGTATTCTGTCAAAATATGCATAAATCTCCAAGACAGTCCACATAGCCCAGCTCATCAGCGCCTGCAGACTGCAGCCTTTTTCTTTCCTCGGAAACGCAAATAATTGTATGCAGGAATTTACCAATCTACAAAAATTTACACAACACTTCGCAATAACCAGTAATTATTGTGGGATAATATAAGGCACCTTTGAGAAATACAACTTGGATACGATAGAGCTTATGAGCTTTACCAATTTATCTCTAGCTGTTCTGTCATTGGTGCTTAAAAGGTTAAGACTTTATTTGTGAAAACAGAGAGATGGTGGGGAATCATGTTGTCTATAGCTTCATAAATCTTGCTTAAAATCCTTTTCAATTACCATCCATTTCTCCTTTAAAAAGGGACAAAAAGATAGAGGAGTGGAAGCAGGTCAGGGCAGTGTGCGACAATGACAGTGTGATGGGTTTGGGCCCCCCGTGGCGTTTCCATCTGCTATCATTAAGGTGACTACTCAGACATGAACAAATCCCACTTGCTGTGCTGACAGGCAGACTTCAAGAACTATGACAAGGCATTAAGACAGAAAAGTCAGAGAGAGAGAGAGAGAGAGAGAGAGAGAGAGAGGGATGACAAATTTCGCAAACAATACTGCCTCACAAAAAAAAAAGCACCCTGACATTTTATTGGAATTCAAAATTTAAAAAAATTTTCATAAATGGTGCTCTTGGCTTCTCAATTCTCCTTTTAAATCAGTTTACCCCAGAAGAGACTGAGGACAGACAGAAGAAATGCCTCACTCCTACCTGTACGCTTTACCATAAGAGACCCAAATTTTTTGCTCATTCTTCAGCAAAAGTGGATTCTTAATTTCTTGACCATGCTCATCGAAAAGCCGTGTTGAAGAAAAATTGAGGCCTGGTGGATTGTTGGAAGATCCTTGAAGCTTTTGATGAATCTTGAGAAGTAACTGGTGGTGGGGGAGAATAAAGGAAGAAGAAAAAAGAACTACATGAATTGTGAACATCTGTAATAAACTGTCTTTACTCTGTAACAAATGAAGTCCAAACAAATGATAATTAAATTCACATAGAATGCTAAAAGAAGTGTGAAATGATGGCACTGTTTAGCTCAAGGGAAAGTAACAAAATGAGCATGGGCTTTTAACCAGCAGGGGGTGCCACAGGCTTGTGATTGAGCTCTGACCCTTTGGCGCTGGGACTGAAAGCAGATGTGACAGTTTTACAGGAAGAGCGTTTAGCTTCTACACATGGTAACAGTCCTCTTTGATGAGGGTTATGCTTTTCTTGTGGGAGCTACACATTCTCTTAGGGCCCTCGCAGAGCATGGTCAGGTTTTACAATGGGCGGTCTCCTTATCTCCCACTAACCTGAGATAACCAATGGTCGAATAATTCACCATTTTCAAGGTTGCAAAAATAAACATGACTTTCAGCCCAGGCTGCTTCAGAAGGACTCTTCCAGCTGTATTTTAATGAAGGGCCCTGCAAATGCTTGTGAGCCACTTCAGTAAGAGATGTGTTCAAATTGTAAATAAGATATAACTGAAGTGTGAAGTACGAAATGCTGTCATTTAATAATTTAAATACTAGCATTGTCAGTGTTTGCATCTACCTTACCTTTAGGGTCTGTGGATTATCAAAATATTTCTTTCTAACTTAAAGCATATTTCAAATGAAAGTAAATCCAACGGAACTAGGTTGCAGATGTTATTTTAAAAGACTTTTTCATTATTTTCAGTTACCTTTGAGTGTTTAGGCCTCTACTTTGTCGCACTCTGTGCCCCACACTATCCATCACTCTGTTCTCCCGGCTACCCCCCAGCCTTCTGTCACAGGTTTCCTTTTCTTCTCTCCCTTGTCAGTTCCTGTGTCTCTCAATTTCTTGTTACTCTGTAATCTCGGCAGGGATGCAGATATAGCTGTGGACTTTCCTTGCCTAGCTCTGTTCAGGGTGCCTCTTTCACTCCTTCTGTTAATTTCCATTGAAGTATATTGGGATGTGTTAAATGCCAAAGCTCAAAGGAAAGAAGAGAAAGTTGCAGTCTTGTCATATATGCCAGTTTCCTCTTCTATTGGTTCTAAACTCTTGACTGAGTAAAATGTTTTCTTTGATCAGCAACTATATTTGTAGAATACCTAAGAATTAGGCTTTGTCCTAATTAGAGATAAATAATCGTATCTCTAACTTTATCAGCTCTACATTGTTTTCAAAAGCTCTGTATTGACCAGATTTCCAGCCTTGAGCATCAGAAAGGCTGAAAATGATAACACATTTTTCATTTCAATAAAGTTAATACTTCTCACACAGTATAATCAAATCCTTTGAATTACAAATAATTGCTACTATTTTCTTTAGGAGTATAATAGGCAAAGATGTTAGAATTGTAAAAGTCTGAATTTTTTTTATTGGAACCACAAACATGTTTTGAAAATCTGTATATTGAATTCACAAAACCCTACGTATATTTCTGTGTGGTCTCAACCATTGAGCTTATTTTTTGTTGCCTTGCTATTATATTGGAAAAGCAGGCAATGCTGATCATTGTTAAAATCACAGTGATTTTGTCTTATAGTCATTGCCTTTTTTGTAAAAGGGAAAGATATAAAAGATTGAAGACCTAGTCCAGGAGAGAAATGTGTACACCAAGAACGGGAGTGTGTGGTAGGAAAGTATGTGAACGCCTGACCACAAAACCAAATGCACTTTCACAGGAGTTGCATCTCGATCTCCATTTTCTCAACTTGGTGACAGATTGCATTTTAGGGTTTCAAAGCTGAGCATCCCACAGCTTCCAGGAGGTAGGGCCTCAGTGCCTTTCATCTCAAGGTAGTTGGTTAAGGGCTGGAATGCGGTGACCAAATATATGTGATATTCTTCACACACTTATCTTTAAAACTATCATCACCATGACTTTATAGGATAAGAATTTGTTCAGGAACCTGAGAAGAGTATGAAACAGTTTAGGCCTGTGACTGAGACAAGTGTGCACCAAGGAAACAGACATCCTTGAATGTCACCAGGGATCTCCCAAAGAGCTATATCATGTTCCTAATTCAAGTCTCCCCCTGACCCCCCAAGATTAGCTTGCATATTATAGAAGCAAAGAACATTCCATTTCAATGTGCCACAAGCCAACTCAAAAAATTCCTGCAGAGTATTAGCTTCCTATATAAAATAATATAAATGCCATCTTCAATTTAATATGAACCAAAGAGTAAAGTATCCTAATGTGAAATTGGGAGGGAGGGGGATGAGAAGTAGATAATTCTAGGAAGACTTTCATATCATGGTAGTTTTAAATAGTCAGGGAGCTGATGGTAAAAAGAAACCAGCCGGGACTCTTGATTCTTCTCTAATTAATGAAAGTAGCATTTCCCTTCTCTTCTGGGCCAAACTAATGATCAGATAAGAGTCTTCCAATTTTATGCAACTTTAGTGGATGACCGTAAAAGCCAGGTAATAGATCCACCAGGGAGAGGCAAGTCTGAGGGTGCTGAGCTCAAGAGCGGGGAGGAAGAAGCAAGTTTCTAAACAAAAGCCAAGCAACAGAGCCCCAAACATTGGTGTGCGCTGGGGCGCATAACCCCAATTTGTAAACAACAGGGGTATTCAGTGTCTTTTTATGCAAGACAAAGACCCCAAATAAAGATCCTGAATATGTTGACTCTGCCTGAGAAATATCCCAATGGTCTGGAAAATAAAGGTAAGAGTGTCTCAGAAAAACCATTTGAACTTGCCCACAATGAGCATAGGAGACCAAAGCTGCATGTTAGTCGCTCAGGGTCTTGGGCTTGGGAACACTCTAAATCCAGAACATACCCTCCACTGAATATCATGGCTCTTACTCTCAAAATGTAAACAAGAGGGCAATCCCAGAATCCAGTGTAGACAGATTTCCAAATACAAGTATAATGAATGTTAAGATGCTGTTAAATAAGTGGCCTGGAGTTGATTAACAGAGAGCCAAAGGAATTCAGAAGTTAATCTTAAGACTATCCATCTTTACACTAGCAACTGACTGATCTTTTCTAAATAACTTTAAAGATATAATTATCTAAATTAATGACAAGTAGCTTGGAAGACACATAGAATCATAAATAAACAGTTGGTAAACTCACTTTTTCCATCATATCACCAGTTTGGTTTGGGCTATTAGACACCAAATCTTTTTGGCTGATACAGATAGAGATCTCTCCAGTGTCTTTACCATTTTCAAATACCTGAAAAAATAAGTACATTCAAAAATAAATACATGTGCACCCACATATGTACATATATTCATACATACATATAAACAGTCCTGGTTTTGCACAACAGGGTGTCAAATGGAAGTCATGGGTACAGGAACTGTGTGAAGCAAGGGCCTCCTATATGAGCATGTGCAGGCAATTGGCAATAAAAAAACAACAGGACTAGAATAGTAAAAAGTCCCTCATTTCTTCTTTTGGGTTAAGCATCTTTACACTGACCAGCACTCCCTACAATCTTAAAATAGAAGGAAATGCAGACATTAAAGGAGGAATCATGCACTACACTGGATGCTAAAGTGTTTCAAGCATCAGAGAAAGGTCAGCTAGACACCAACTGACTAGTTCATTTCATTCTTCTTGAAAAACATAAAGCCACAACTTACATAAGGGACATCTGATTTATATTTAAAATAGATCAGTGTTCAGTTTATCTACTGACTCATTAACAGGAAATTCAACCTGACAAATTTATTGCATAACAGTACTATGAAAGCCATCCACTTTAAGTGCATATATTCAACAAGTTGTTGAGAACAGACATTATGCAATAGCTGTTAAATAAACAAATATGCTAGCAAACATTCTGGTCTAAAGTATTCCAACAAACCAGTCTCAAAGGAGGGAACTAGAGTGAACACCACCCCCTGACCACATTGAGGGCCCAGGTGGGTGTGCCATTCACCTGGAAAGAAAGGAAGCAGGCCAAGAGAGGCCTGACGAATAATTTAAATTCTTGCTTTTTATTTTGCTTTTTTCTCAAAAGTTATTTTCTTCCCTTTCTGATAGACCTACCACTTCAAAGTAGCCATTTTATGTATTTCTAGCACTATCTCCAGAGAAGATGATTCGGGGCAATAACTTATTATAAAGAATGAAATCTGTTTTACTTTTGAGATAGTTCAAGTGTTATTTAATAGGTCCTAACCTGCTTTGGGAAATACTGTGCTTCAATAGCACTTCCTCAGACTATACACATAAAAGGAGGGGGTGGGGATTGAGAAAAAAAAAAAAAGGAGTAACAGTGTTCAAGAACTGCGGGTCCATCTCTATTCGGAGCTTTTCATCACACTGATGGTCCAGTGGAGAAGGTACAGCTCTCAGCCTTGGTTCGGTGATATTCTATATCCTATAGTGTCTTTTGCTACCAGGATTATTTTAAATCTCTTTTCTAAGTAAAGATATAATTCCAAGCAAGAAACCTCTCTAATTTTGCGAGGAACTTCATAAACCCAACTGTGGCCAGCAAACCAATGGGAAATGAAGTAGAAGGAGAATCTTACTGTACCAACAATCTCTTCAGGGCCCTAATCTGGAACAAAACTCTTCAATAGAGAAATTGAACAGTGAAGGTCACAATTCTAGCCACATGCAATTCTGCAAGGTTAGTGTTGTCAAAAACTCAGTTAGACGAACATATTGATGTTCCTTTGTCAAGACTTGCTAAATGTGAAATCAGAGTGCAGCAAATTATATTCTAGAAAATGAGAGTGTGAGTGCCAAGTGCCAAACTGAGAAAGCAAATAGGACTTGGTCAACACCTAGCAGCACCACTAGCTCACTGCTTTCTCCACAACTTCTAATAAGTCATCCTTTCTATGTCTAGAAAAGTATTTTAAAGAAGGAGAAGGAGGAGAAGAAGAAGAAGAAGAAGAAGAAGAAGAAGAAGAAGAAGAAGAAGAAGAAGAAGAAGAAGAAGAAGAAGAGAAGAGGAGGAGGAGGAAGAGGAGAAGAGAAGGAGGAAAGAGGTGTTTCAATGCTTAAGTAAAAGTTTAGGTGTTTGAGTGAAAGAATGCTATATATCATTCATTTAATATGTGGAGTTTTTTCTTTATTTCTACAAAAATAAAAATTCCCCAAGCTGAAATCCTATGAGATTCTGCTTTTCTTAAGTCTCAGCTCTGGTTCTTAAAGTCTATATTACTATGCTCATTTTTTAAAATCCAAGTACTGAATTTATTTTTTCTTCCTTTGCATGAGAAATATTTTTATTTATATTATCCAATGTCTAACAAAGATAGCTCTCTACACAGAGTTACTATGATTGACTAGATATAGGAAAGTAAAATATAGTCTACACCTTTATTTTCCTGTTGCCTGATCCTCGACTTAAGAAAAACTCGACTGCTATATTGGCTTCCCAGTGGCTCTCTACATGGCCTCATCTCCCTACAGTTCTAAAATTAAATTCTCACCCTTGGAATGGGATGATGCACAAAGCCAGCTGAGTCTAGTCTTGGGTCCCAAGGAGGAAGGTAACAGAACCTCAAAATTTTAAAAAAATGATCAAGATCCTCTTGAAAATGATGGTAGCTAATGACTAATTAAGAAAATAACTATAAATAGAAGTTTACTACTATGCCCTTAATTAGGCAATGTACAGAATTTTAAGGAGTTTTTGTCATTAACTACAGTCTTTTTACTTTCATTCATGTCAATATTAACATTTCCTGAGCCAGATTAAATTGGATTAAGGTCAATATTTCGTTTTAATGTT
The DNA here is from genome assembly GCA_026230045.1 of Corynorhinus townsendii. Classification (NCBI taxonomy): domain Eukaryota; kingdom Metazoa; phylum Chordata; class Mammalia; order Chiroptera; family Vespertilionidae; genus Corynorhinus; species Corynorhinus townsendii. The sequence goes on along the minus strand of JAPDVU010000008.1, from coordinate 22,624,386 downwards.
GTTAAGTTATTCGCTCATTCATCAAGTGCTTATTGAGTTTATCACATGTGCCAAGCAGTGCTCAGGTGCTTAAGATAGAACAGTGAGCCCCACCAGCATAGCTCAGTGGTTAAGTGTCAACTCATGAACCAGGAGGTCATGGTTCGATTCCTGGCCAGGGCACATGCCTGGGTTGCAAGCTCAATCCTCAATGTGGGGTGTGTAGGAGGCAGCCAATTGATGATTCTCTCATTGTTGATGTTTCTAACTCTCTCTCTACATCTCCCTTCCTCTCTGAAATCAATAAAAATATAATTTAAAAAACATTAGACCAGTGAACTAAGATTTCCACTCTTGAGGAACAGAACAAGTTAAGTAAATCATACAGTATGGTCAGGGAATGTTTGGGTCTTATGAAGCTTGAAGTTTACACAATTTGGTGGGCTCTCTTCAACAAAAAGAATGCAGAATTAAATATGGAGAACTAGATACAAAACATTCATTTAAAATGAGTAAAGATACCACAATAATTTACACATATTTAAAAGCTCACATATAATAAAAACATTACAAAATTCAGAAAATGTCCCCAAATACTTTTGTTAATTAGCTATCCAATGCACATAATTTGGCTGAATTGTCTTTGATCACCTCTTTATATGGTAATTTTATAATATTTTCTAAAAGGAGAGAAAGAATAGAAAGATAATACCATCTTCCCTCTTGCATGGTTAATCAATAATACTTTTATTATTGATTAGAAAAACTACTCTCAACTTCATAACTTGGTCATTTTATTTAAAAAAAATTTTAGGACTGTTGGCAAGTTTGGGGAAACCTTAATCAGGTTTCTTTAAAATATGAGCTGTAAAATGTAGAAGAATTTCCTACAACTTAGTTGGCTTTGTTAATTTCACACCATTTTCCCCCTCCAACACCCACATATTTTGGTGTCAGACAATCTAGTCACAGTGAAAGAGCAACACTCTTGCCAGCAGGCAGTAGCCATCTATGTGGGAGCTCTTCCCACAGCAGATGGCTAGCACTAACTGAGCTGTATGGCGAAGTGACTGCAGACCACTAATGACATTTAGCCACACCCAAACTAAATGTATCCCCAACTCAATTTCCCCTTTGCTAGACTTCGAAAATGCCTGAAGCCATTTCAGCACCACTTGGTGAAAGGGAAAGCTTGACAGAGAGGAAGTTGGAGTGGAAACAGACAATGGTCTTAACCAATTATAATAAAAACATATTATGTTTGCAAATCTTACAGAACCATGCAGCCCTGTGTACACATCGCTAGGCCCTCTCCCCGAGATGTAGAAGGGACCGATGCAAGGAAGGGGCCCTGAAGCTTACGTTTCACTAGCTTCATGATAAATGCACCTCTGAGGGGACTGGAAGGTAGTAAGTGTTATGTAAAGAAGAAAAATATAGCAGGGCAGGGGATATAGGGTCTGGGATCAGGGAGTGGAATGGGTGTGGTGGCCACCAAAAGAAGCAGGTGATCAGAATAGGTCTTTAAGAGAGGGAAGATCTGAGTGAAGACTTAATGGTGAGAAGGTGAGCTAAGCAGATAGCTGGTAGAGGAGCCCTGCAGGCAGAAGGAGCAGCTAGAGCAAAGAAACCAAGACAGGGATGTGCCCCGTATGCTCCAAGGATCTCCAGGAGACTAGTGTGACAGAGCAGTGTGATTGAGAGGGAGAATAACATGAGGTCAGAGAATTAAGGGGTTGGCAGCCAAACAGGGAATCTTTGGAGGGTTTGGAACAGAGCAGTAACAGGATCCAATTTACACTTTTTAAAGGATCGTTGTGGCTGCTGGGTGGAGAGTAGGCTACAGGCAATAAAGGTCATATGAAAGGTGGATGATGGTGACTCAAAGTACTATATTTATATGCTATGAATACAATGGGCATGGTGAGAAATGGTCCATTTCTACTGTTCATTCTAGAGCAATTTTACTTGCTTAATTTATTGATCAGCAGGATTGGGAAATCAAATGTGTAGCTAGTCTAATATATCTGAAACAGGATGTCTGCATCTATGGGTGTAAATAAAATCAAACTAGATAACTGTTCATACTCAGTATTTGTGAAGGCATAAAATTATCAACAAAGTACTGAAATAATTTATGTTATAGAGACAATGACCAAAAGTTAACTCATAGGGAAAAGATGAGCTAAATGGGGATTTTTGAGCTAATGTGGCTTTTTAACAAGTTTGCTTGGCACCACTTATGAAATCCATTTAAGGACTTGTATACGGCCTAGTTCAGTGTCATTATCCAGACTTCAATGTTACAAGTCTTGTTAAGTGGTTGCTGTGGGGGAACAGCAGACTCCCAAACTCTCCATAACTAGTGAGCAGACCCCCCTGGAAGCTCTCTGTGCGTGAGTGGAAGGCCAAACACTGAAGCTTCAAAATGCCTCAGCATACAATGCTGTCAAGAGGCAATAATAGGAAAATGACAGTGCAGTGTGTTGCCAAAAGTTGGGAGGCTGAATAGTAATAGGATTTACTAGTAGAAGTCTGATGAAGGAAAGGAATATAAAATAGCCACACAAAATTATTTGGCATATTACAGGTGAGTACTAGGTGTACCAGTTAATAATGCGGATTTTTTCAATAGATGGAGTTACACATATGTTGATATATACTAGTATGCGATTTGATATGTATGCTATTTTGTTGTATTGACAGCAAGTTTCAAAATTTCATATGTCAAATTTGCTGAAGATGTTAACATCATAGAAATTTTTACACTTAAAATGTCAAATTTCATGCAAAAAAAAAAGAGCATTTGTGGGAAGTTTTAATTCATTACTTTATTTTGAAGAAAAAGTTATTGTATACTTTGGGAAGCTTATGGTGAACATGCTCCATCTCAAGATACTTGTGAACGCTGATTTAAACACTTTAAAAGTGATGATTTTGATATGAAAAACAAAGAACATTCAGGTCAACTGAAAAAGTTTGAAGACCAACAATTACAAGCATTATTGGATGAAAATGCGTGTCAAACTCAAAAACAACTTGCAGAAAGATTAAATGTTGCTCAGCAAACAATTTCCAATCGTTTACAAGCAACGGGAAAGATTTTAAAGGAAGGAAAATGGGTGCCACATCAACTGAACTAAAGACAAATGGAAAACTGAAAAGTCATCAGTAAAATGTTGCTTTAACAGCACGAAAGAAAGTTTTTTTTTTCATCAAATTGTGACTGGCGATGAAAAGTGGATTAATCTCAAATGCACAAAATCATGGGTTGATCCAGGTCAAGCATCAACATCGACTGCTAGGCCAAATCGCTTCAGAAAGAAGACAATGCTCTGCTTTTGGTGGGATCAGGAAGGTGGGGTATATTATGAGCTTCTAAAACCACGTGAAACCGTTAATTCTGATCGCTACTGACAACAAATAATCAATCTGAACCACACTTTGATCGTGAAATGGCCAGAATGTGCCAGAAGACATGGCAAAGTAATTTTGCTTCATGATGACGCACCATCACACACTTCAAAACCAGTTAAAGATACATTAAAAGATCTTGCCTGGGAAGTATTAACCGCCCCCCCCCCCGCCTGCCCCCTCCCACCCCCCACCTATTCACCAGACCTTGCTCTTTCAAATTACCACTTATTCCAATTGGCACATGCACTTTCTGAGCAGCACTTCAAAATGTACGAAGAAGTGGAAAATTGGGTCTCTGAATGGTTTGCCTCAAAACAAGAAAAGTTCTATTGGGACAGTATCCACAACTTACTAAAAGATTGGGGAAATGTGTAGCTAGTGATGGACATTACTTTGAATAAAGCACTTTTGATGTTTCTCTTGAAATTATCATGTTTTTTTTAATTACAAAATCCACCATTATTAACCGGTATACCTAGTATAATTAACTATGTTGAAATAAGGATAACTTATACTTTGTCTTGGATTAGGTTACCCAGGAAACAGACTCTGAGGCCAAGATTTACCTCTGGAAATTTGCTGGGGAGTGTTCTCAAGAGCAACACTGGTTAGGAAGTGAGGGAAGCAGGACTGGGCAGGGGGAGGTGAACTGTTATACAGTTACAACAGAGGCCTCTGGTGGGAGCTCTAGAGCTGGGATGGCCCTTCAGAGTTCTTCAGAATTGAGGCCAGGGAACCATGCCTTTGCACTGGATGCCAACCAAATGCTGGATGAAAGTTGCCCCCAGAATGAGGCCTAATCTTGGAAGAAGCAGCTCCTTTACACAGAGGGCAACTGTCTAAGAAGTATGTAGCAGTGGCAACTGGAGGGTGGGTATCTCAGTCCTGAAAAGGGTATCCTGATGTTGTGGCATGGCATCCACTCACACATGCATGGTTATTGAGAGGGCAGGATGTTCTGTCACAGGCATTCAATCACTCAATACTCAGAGCAACCAGATTTTCCAGGTGAGTCCCTGGAAGGTTAAGTGACTTTAGAGAGATCTACTCATAAGGGGCAGGGAGGTCTTTAAAAATCAAATTCTATGATTTTTTTCCAGCTTTATTGAGTTACAGTTGATATATTACATTGTGTATGTTTATATTGATACTAGGGGCCCGGTGCACGAAATTTGTGCACGGGGGGGGGGGAGGGATGGGGGTTCCTCAGCCCAGACTGCCCCCTCTCACATACTGGGAGCCCTCAGGGGAAGTCCTACTGAGGCAACTGGGCTGATCAGGGGAAAGCATCAGCCCCAACACCCTGCTGCTGCAGCCTCTGCCAGTCACCACAGCCACCAAGGTGTTTTCATCAACACAGACTCCAGTCCCTTCACCATGAAAAAATGACAACTTTCTTTAGGCATTTTCAAGATGTGTCTTTCATAGGATATGACATTTCTTTTATTTTTTTATCCTCACCTGAGGATATGTTTCCATTGATTTTTAGAGAATGTGGAAGAGAAAGGGAAAGACATAGAGAAACATCAAAGTGAGAGGAACACTTTGATTGGTTGCCTCCTGCATAGCCCTGACCTGGGCCCCAGCCAGGGAGGAGCCTGCAACCTAGGTACATGCCCTTGATCAGAATTGAACCGGACCCTGCGGTTGGTTGGCAAACCTAGGCATTATCCACAGAGCCAAACTGGCTAGGGCAGGAATTGACATTTCTTAGCCCTCCAGCAGTGGACCTTCCTTTGTTTCTCCAGGAGTGTGGTGGAAAAACCCTAGATCACCTTTTTTAATTCTTATACCCAAGTTACTAAGAATATTACCAATGGCAAACAGGGAGCTTAGCCAATGAACGGTCAGAAAAGGTATATCCTCTGTAGTTCACACCAATCGCCTCTGATCTCTGTCTCCGCTCCTGCCAAGGCCTAAAGCCTTGGGGACTGGGCAGGGGCCCCCCAGTTCCCTCCGATCGCCTGATTGCCCGGCTCTGCCTCTGCCCAGGCCCCAAGCCTCTGGCCGGAGCTTGGGGCCTGGACAGGGGACTCCCTGCTCCCTCCGATCACCAGCTACACCCCTGCCAGGCCTATAGCCTCGGGACCTAGGCAGGGGCCCCCCAGCTCCCTCCGATCTCCCAGTTCTGCCCCTGCCCAGGTCCCAAGTCTCTGGCCTGGTCTTGGGGCCTAGGCAGGGGACCCCAGCTCCCTCCGATCACCCTGCTCTGCCCCTGCCCATGCCCCAAGCCTCTGGCCAGGGCTTGGGGCCTGAACAGGGGACCCCCAGCTCCCTCCACCCCTGCCCAGGCCCCAAGCCTCTGGCTGGGGTTTGGGGCCTGGACAGGGGACCCCCAGCTCCCTCAAATTGCCAGGCTCCGCCCCTGCCCAGGTCCCAAACCTCTGGCCTGGGCTTGAGGCCTGGACAGGGGAACCCCAGCTCCCTCCAATCGTCCTATCGCCCAGCTCTGCCCCTGCACAGGTCCCAGCACCCTCTGATAGCCAGGTTCCAACTCTGCCCAGGCCCCGAGCCTCTGGCTGGGGCTTGGGGCCTAGATAGGGGACCCCCAGCTCCCTCCAACCGCCAGCTACACCCCTGCCCAGGAGCCCCCTGGCTCAGGCCCTTCCCAGGTTGCTCAGGACCCACTAGGGCCTACCTCGGAGTGACCTGGGTGCTGAGAAATTTCCCAGGACCCAGGCTGCTGGGCGCCTACTTATGCAATTTAACCTCCATCTTTGTTCGGTTAATTTGCATACTCACTCTGATTGGCTGTGGGCATAGTGGAGGTACAGTCAATTTACATGTTTGTCTATTATTAGGTATGATGATACTTATATATTGCAAAATGATTACCAGTTTTAGCTAATACCTCCATCGTGTCACCTAAAGACCTTTTTTTCCTATGGTGGGAACATTTAGGATCTACTCTTTTGTCTTGGCTGGTGGGGCTCAGTTAGTTTAGAGTCATCCCATTCACCAAGGGGTCACGTCACAGTTCGATTCCCAGTCAGGGCACATACCCAGGTTTTGGGTTCAATTTCAAATGGGGGTGCATATGTGAGGCAACCAATCGATATTTCTCTCTCACATTGATGCTTCTCTCTCTCTCCCTCCTCTTGTCCTCTTTCTAAAAATCAATAAAAACATTTTTTTTAAAATCTACTCTTTTAACAACTTCCAAGAATATAATTCAGTATTGCTGATCATAATCACAATGCTATGCATTAGATCTCAGAATTTATTCATTTTCTAACTAAAAGTTTGTACCCTTTGGACAACATCTCCCTATTCCCTCTGTCCCCTAGTTCCTCATGATACCCACCATTCTACCCTGTTTCTACAAGTTTATGTGTTTTTTAACCAAAGTCAAATAACATGGAAGTTAAAATATTTTTGTTATGTAAGAAGCTAGTTAGTCATAGTTATGGCTCATTTTTTAAAAAAATCTTCATCCAATCAGAATTAAAATTTACCTTTGGAGATAGAAAATAAACTCTAACTGAACTCACATTATATGAACATTAAGTCAAATAAATGTACTGTTAGTTTTTCATTTTTACAGACTTGCAAGATAGTTTTTAGAATATTCTCATTTTGTATATTTTCTCAAATGTATAATATATTATAAATCAAACAACAAACATGTCTAACTTTAATATTTAGATAAGGTGATAGTAACAAAGCAAATATTAAAATTATAGGGTTCCGGCAGTGAAAATTTAATAATGAGTTAGTATATTTATAATACATACAGAAAAAGTGTTTTAATGACCAACAGAGATATCTTTGAATATTATCTAACAGGGAAGGAGCCAGTATCTATATTTTGTCTCAGGAAATAAAAATGCATTTAAGTGAAAACAAATTATATAATTCTTAAATTTCATCAGTCTAAATGATACCTGGATAGGAAATCAAATAACATTTTTTAAAGTCCAGAAAAGGTATTCTTAAGAAAATAATTTATTTTAAGAGACAATTTGAATTTCCTCTGTAAGTTGTAGCAGAGTCTACCATTTAGACTGTCCATGGGGTAGGATTTTAGGGGTGAGCCAGAAGACTGACCCCACATACCTCTCCTACCAACTATCCAATACTTGAAATTGCAGTTAGAGATTCACTGCTCTGTCATAATTGAAACCCCACAGAGCAAATGATATTCAGCTTTATTGGTTATTGATCCTTTGGAGCTGTGATGTTCAATCTTGGCTCTCTGGATTCCCTCAGAGGGCCTGCGGTAGGCACGGCTGGTGGGTAGGGGGTGACAGTGGGGGTGTTGGTCCCAAGCAGATCAAACTTGATGAGTGAGTCTGTGGGGGCAGCCACCTTCCTGGGTTCAAATAGGGTAGATCCTACTTTCATAGATTCTAAGAAAAAACTTTGATCTAAGAAAAAAATATTTTTTAACTGTCTTAACTTGAACGAGAGCGTGGCATGGCTATTTCCTAAGAGAAAGTGTGTGTGTGTGTGTGTGTGTGTGTGTGTGTGTGTGTGTGTGTGTTTGGGGGGGCGGGGTGGAAGTGAGAACCTGGGATAGCTGACAGCCTGGATTGGGGATTGGAGGCTGAGAATGGAGAGGCCTGTGAGATGGCCCTCACTGGCTTCAGTTACCCTGGGACCGGGCCTGTGTTCCTTTCCTTCAAGCATGTAAAATCATAGCCATTGTTTTGTTATAATTTTTTTAAAGTGTTTCTCCCTTATCCCATTTTCTGTGTCTGCTAACAGTAAAATATTCAGAGCAAGTGAATGGTTCTGCAAAAATATTCTCTTTGTATCTAATTATAATTCTCACTAAGTTCAATATATGAAAATGTTCAAAATTATCTAGAAGATGGTGGCAAAGTAAAGGTACTGGTATGTCATGTTCTAAGCTAAGTAATTTCAATATTTCAAGGAAAAATAGAACAAGTACTCATTTTGTTTAAATTAATTTAGTGCCTAAAATTATATTTAATTGGAATTAAAATACCAGCTATATTAGTCCTATGTGTAGCTGAATATAATATGATGTATTATACCAGAACATGGTAAATGAAAGTCTTTGAAAGTGCCTGGACTTAGTATATTTTTTTCTCATAGGAAGTAAGGGCTTTTTTGATGAGAAAAATATACTCATATCCTCCAAATTATATTTTACTAGAGGAAATGAACATTAAAGGATTATATGTGAACCAAATTACCAGACTTCCCCAAATTCTCAGTCTCAGAGGTCATATACTAATCTTTAAATAGAGTATATGTTTTTAATGCCATTCAGTTTCTTGTTAAAATATAATAAATATACTTGTAAACATACTTTCCCCCTTAATATAAATGAGTACTCTGGGTAACTAAAACCTACACAAAAGCTTACTGCCTATGGCATTATTTTTTCTTTAAGAAATAGTCGATTTTTATCGTAAAAAATTATCAAAACTGTAGTTAGAATCTTAATTAGGGATAAATGTATCACTTCATTTGCACTGACTAGAAAATCTGCATTCATTTCTACGTTCAGACGGACTGATGCTTGCTAATATTAATGGTGAGCGGGGCTAACACAGACGTCAGTGGGTAATCCCAGGGACATGAGCATATGCAGGAATCTCAACAACCTGAGCATCTCCAGCACTCTGTGAAAAAGCTAATTGAGAGGTAAAAACAAATTACCTGCTATGGAGAAGGACAATCTCCCCGAGAGAGTGTGTGCCTGCAGCAGCAAGGTTCAGTGGTTGCGTTTAGTCTGGGTAACTGCTGTGACAGTAATCCAGCTCTGGCCCGTGGACCTTTCCCACTGACTGCCCACCTGGCAATTCTCTGGGCACCTCTAGACTGTTAGGACTGACGGGGAAAGCCTGTTTCGTTACAACCACCTTGCGTGCATGAGCTGATGCCCCCAACCAATTGCTCTTCCCTGAGTTTGATACAGATGCAGTTTTTCCCTGATTATATCTTCCTGCACACTGAGCTTTGCACCTGGCTGCGGATGCCTGTCAGGAAATAGGCTGGGTGACTACACTGGCATTTCCACCCAGCCCCCACCCCCAGAGTTGGCAGTGGGAGGAGAAAAAAAAAAAGGAAGGCAGGATGGAAGCGAGCTCTGGAAAGAAAGGTAGCTGAGCGGTTTCAGTGCTAACTGCTAACAGCTATCCCATCAGGTGTTAGAAGGCATTTCAAGTTTCTTTGCCTTTAAAATGAACAATCCATTTACGCACTATGGTAAAATCTACATATGAAAATCAGTTCTCTCCTTCACATTTTGCCAAACATTTAATGGATGTTCTTGAAGTCACAACAACATCCCAATTTTTCTACGCTAGTCACATTGCTTTGAAAATGATTGTAAAGTTGACGTTTTACAACTTATACTTAGAACGTACTTTAAATTTATTTTTCTATTGTCTACTCAAATAATGTAGGTGAAATAACAGTTCAGTGGTTATAAATACATATATGGAAGAAGTAGTTAAATGGAAAGGCAAAGATCAAGGAATGTACAATGGAAATATGGACATAATAATTATGCAGAACCGTGACAAGGACACACACAAAAGAAATATTGCCACAATTTTATGGATAGCTGACTGCAGTTATATCCTTCTATGCACTTAACTGTTTCATGGAATAAATTACATATTTAAGTAACCTTGCTAGTAATACATATGGTTAGAGAACTGTAAATTTTAAAAATGACCACAAAATAGATTGCAAATTACAAATATTCCACAGAGCTCCTGTGTCATTGGTAGAGCCAATTCAAGTGTCCAAAGCACAGGAAAAACCAGGAGAATAGTATGGATAAAAATTAGCATTTTTTTCTGTCATCAATCAAATTAACCCATTTTCTAAATATAGACATGACCGTAAATGAAAAATGACAAAATTGTATAAAAAGCTGAGAAGACCTACACATTAGTTTTATTGTCTTCATAAGGATTGTTCAAATTCTATGAAAAATTCATGGGCTTGGACCAACAAGATGTTCATTCCAGCCTTCTCTGCACCTTCCCACAGTACTTAGCACAATACTTTGATACAATATGTATTTGGTAATGTCTGCATTTACTAGACTATTGACTTAAAGTCTTTTTTTCTGTCATTTGAAGAATAAAAATGGTTGGACACATACTTCCCAGAGGGTGAACTACATGATAGATGACAACATTCTATACAAATAAATCTGTGAATTACCTTTTTAAACACACACGCACGCACACACACACACACACACACACACACACACACACACACAAAGTTAATGTCTTTAAGCTATAAGAGAACAGTATAAAACTAGAAAGGCTAATAAAACCTCAAAATCACAGTCCTCTGAATCTTGTTTTTACCCAGGTCACTAAATTCCACCATATTTCTCCTGTTCACAGTCAGAGGGAACCGTGTGAAGTTAGCAAAGATCAAGCTTTGGAACCCTTACTTGCTGCAGCTCCTAGGAGTGCCAGGAGTTGCTGAGAGCTAGAGAATATCATAGATGGGGAAAGGAAGCCAGAGAGCAATTAGGTAGTATTTATGATAAGCTTCCTTAAAAAGATCTTGGAAGACAAGATCCAAATCTCCAAGCCTTCATTAATTTGCTTTATTGATTTACTTTATTGCTTTAAATAAATAACCACTTTCAGGCCTGATTTGAAAGAGTCTTCTTCCCCAAAATTTTATAAGCTCTAGGCCCCACAGAAGCTGGATCTGCCTCTATTGGCAGCAACTAGAAGACAACCCACAGAGCATCATTGACCAATTGTGTGTGAAAAGCACTAATTCCAGTTGAAAGGATGTCCCTGGACCCAACTTCCACTCATTCCCCTGTGCGTTCTCCCTCCTACTCACATATCCCACACACTTGCTCATCAATTCTGTGTCAGATCACCCACCTTCTTCCGAGTTTTTCCACCCACCATCCCCTACAGATTTGCTAATACCCTTTCCTATCAATCCTCTCTCCCAGGGAAATGCTAACATTTCTGACAGCATCTCCATGGGGATGAAGAGGAGGAGGAGTTGCAGGGAAAGAACAGGACTGGGAAGGCAGAAGTCACTGAGCCATGGCTACAGCAGATGTTCTCAGAGTGGCTGGGGGTGGTGGCAGTGACAGGGCATATGGGGTAAGAGAAGGCTTGGAATAGTTAAGAGTTGTTACCTGAATGGCTTCATAAATATGGTGTGCACTGAGTGTGACCACGTTTTTAAAGGTAAAAATATTAAGAAACCCCATCAACCTTAAAGGTGCTGTGATGCAAGAGAATGTACAGAAAACAAAACAACAACAACAAAAAGTGCACACTGTGGTTGTGATTACACAAGATATGTGAGTGAATATGGAAATGAGATGCAAGGGTGAGAATGGTTATATAACAATTAATGTGATTATGGGCAATATAACTGTTTCCTAAAATTCTCTAACATTGTCATGCTGTGTCTTCCTCCCTTCCTCCCTTCCTCCCTTCCTCCCTTCCTCGCTTCCTCCCTTCCTTCCTTCCTTCCTTCCTTCACAAGGAACTTTCCTACAATGGTGATGGACATCCAAATTTAAGCTGTTCTGGGTTCTTTGTCTTATATGTCCACTTAAATTTGGTACTGCATTATGCCATGTGATTAAAAAATGAGACTGAGGCAATATATAACACAGAAAGAGTATGTACTTTTAAGAGATGATCTTTTCGTATTAACACCTAACTAAATTATATTTTTAAGTTATAAGTGAAATATATGGTGAGGATGAGGTCAGTGAAAAAGTGAAGACAACCATATACAATATGAAAAAGCACCCCAGGAAATTTTGAATCACACCCAGCATCAGTCCCTAGTTGAGAACCACTGCTCTAGAAGATGGTGATGGGTACAATTGATTATTTTGGTTCTTGAAGCTGCGCATGGGCTTCGTGGATATTCAACAGAGCGATATAAATCAATAAATAGAGAAAATTGGAAAGATAAATCATCACAATTCATTTTTATCAGCTCTAAGATCAAAATGAATAGGAAAGAGGAAAAATAAGTTTATTAAGTTCCTGCCTACTTTACCTTCAGAGTCCATTGCCTCAAATCTTTGAAGTCAGCAATAATTTTAAATCATCCCCCAGATTTCAGTCTGTACAGTGTGGTCTAGGCAGTTACCTGATAATCAGAAAGGATTCAGACTAGCTGTGGGTCTAAGCGCATTAGACCTGGGTGACTTCACTTATTATTATTATTATTACTCAAGTCTGGTCATTCCAACCAGAGAAGTCTTTCTATGTCATTGCTCTCCACTTTTCCTTCTGAAAATATATCTTGAAAAGAAAATATAAAATATATGTAATTTTTCATCTTGTAGATACTGTTAAAAAGAAATTTTCCCTTCCCACAATCTTGAGATGAATGATTTTACTGCTAGCCTTTCCCACATTACTGATGTGACAATACAGAGAAAAGTTATGGCTGGTTAACAGTCTGGAATGAGAACTTTTTTTTGAGGGGCTATTGGTTATGTTTCTAAAAGTTACTTTAATGAGCCTGCTGTGGTTCTCAACCCTCCCTCTACGATGCAATTCTAACCTGAATGTGATTGCTATTTTCATTCAAGCTAATAAGGCAAAAGTGAAACAAGGAAGCTATAGGTAGGGCTACTCTTGTTTTTCAATGATGAGCAATTTTTTTTTTCTAAATCAGGTTATAGATTTTATATTCTGGAAGAATACTTAAACATTTTGTGCTATTCACAATGTAATCGTCACAGATTGGACACCTTCACATTTAATCTGAATTGTAAATATTTTCTCCATTACTTTAGTCAGACCCAGGGTTGGCAAACTTTTCTGTAAAGGACCAAATAGTAAACATTTTAGGCTTTCCCAGTCATATGCTCTGCACCTCAGCTACTCAGCTCTGCTATTATAACGTGAAAACGGCCATAGGCAATATATCAATAAATAGGTATGGCTGTGTTCCAGTAACACTTTCTTTACAAAAACATGCAGGTTTGGTGCATAGCCTCTAGTTTGCCAACTCCCTGGTCCAGAGAATCAACAAAACAGTTAACTGACGTCTATATGTGCCGATTTCTGACTGTGGCCACTTTCAAGTTACAATAAGCCATGATTTTTATAAATTTATTTTTAATTTTTATTTCAAATCTTTATTATTGAAAGTATTACACCTGTCCCTCTTTTTCCCCCATTGACTCCTCCTAGCCTGCCCTCCCCTCCAGGCCTTCACCACCCTATTGTCTGTGTCCATGGGTTATGCATTTATGCATACAAGTTCTTCCATTGATCTCTTCCCACGCAGCCATACACCCACCCCCCTTCCCTCTGAGATTAGTCTGTTCCATGCTTCTATGTCTCTGGATCTATTTTATTCATCAGTTTATTTTGTTCACTCATCCACATATAAGTGAGATCATGGGATACTTGTCTTTCTCTGACTGACTTACTTTGCTTAGCATAATACTCTCCAGGACCCTGCATGCTATCTCAAAGGGTAAGAGATCCTTCTTTTTTACCGCTGCATAGTATTCCGGGGTGTGACTGTACACAGCTTTTTTTTTTTTTTTAACATAACCTTTGGAAGAGACACACAGTAGCACACTAATATATAGCGTTCCCACTAAACAGATACCACTGGCATAAAAAACTTCAAGGAGCTTAAGTAATATTAAAATGTAATAAAATTATTAGGAAGTGAAAAATATTTGTTACTTGTTTTAGATATGACTTATTTAATTGTAACTTTATATAATTTAGTTTTTATTCATGACAGTACTTAACAACTGGCTCACAAAATTCCTGAAAATTTATAATCAGTGCTCGTAAGCCAGGAGAAGCCAGCTTCAGTGTACCACGTCAATTAAACCCAAACCCCTGGGGGTGGAGGCACAGATGTTTTAAAAGATCTCCAGATGATTCTGACCTGCCACTGCATGAAGGCCTGAGGGTGGGGCTGATGTCCAGGTTTCGTGGAATATGGGAAGAAGGGGAACTTAATCTTTGAGAGAAATTAGATATTTAATAGGGAAAAACTGGAGAGAAAGGAGAGAGAAGCAAACGAGGCTGTACGCTTACCCAGAAAAGAGGCGTAATGAAGAAGAAGGCCTGGGAGGAGGAAGCGAGAACGCAGACCAAACTAGGGTGACCAACATCCCAGTTTGTCTAGAACTGAGTGGTTTCCTGGATGTGGGGTTTTCAGTGCTAAAAGCAGAAAAGTCACGGACAAACCACCAGAGGCGCTGGGTTTTTAACTTTAAATAATTGTTACTAATTTAAGCTTAAATAACTACACATGGCTAGTCAATACTCTATCACACAGCACAGCGAGCAAAAACAAATACAAGATGGCTTCTTTGCATAAATAAATTTCCTCTGTGTTCGCTGGTATGGAGATAGTTTTGGAGTATGTTAGAAGGGCAATGTATGAGAGGAACAATTCAGATTCTAAGGTTAAATATTTTCTACCCACTGTTGATGGGAGTGTAAAATGGTGCAGTCACTCTGGAAAACAGTATAGCAGTTCCGCAAAAAAATTAAAAATACTATATGATTCAGTATTCCACTTCTTGGAATTTATTTGAAGAAAACAAAATAACTAATTAGAAAAGGTATATGTATCCCTATGTTCACACTGACATTATTTACAACTAGAAGCCTGGTGCATGAAATTCATGCACTGGGCGGGGGGGGTGGGGGGTGTGTCCCTCAGCCCGGCCTGCGCCCTCTCACAGTCCGGGACCCCTTGGGGGATGTCTGGGATCCCTTGCTCCTTACCACCCACCTGCTTGCTGCACCTTACCGCCCGGCTCGCTGTTCCGTAGTGCTGCCATGGAGGCAGGAGAGGCTCCCGCCGCTGCCACTGCCACTGCTCTCGCCAGCCAGGAGTCTGGCTTCTGGGAGCACACTGACCACCAGGAGGCAGCTCCTGCATTAAGCATCTACCCCCTGGTGGTCAGTGTGCATCATAGCGACCAGTCGTTCTGGTCATTTGCCAAAATGGTCGCTTAGGCTTTTATTATATAGGTAGCCAAGATATGGATGCACTAGGTTTCCATTGAGAGGTGAATGGCATTCTAATGGGCACGCCATTAGAAGAAACAAGTTATAGAAAAAATATATAATATTATTTTCAGCATAAAACTGAATGTTAAGAAAGAAGAATTGTAGCGATAAAGGCTGATCAAAATGCAACTACCTTTAATGTTATCACATTCAAATATAAATATAATCAAAGGAAATGAGTTGGTTGAGATGTAGTAATGGTTCTTTAAATAGAAATGGGTCATACATAGAATAATTCAAATTGAAATAATTATACTCTCTTAAAATATGGGAAGTAAAATTATAAAATGATATTAATCTGACAGACTTAACATGGATATTCTATTATGATAACAGCACTTAAACTCCCTAAGCTTTCAGTACCTAAACCACTTTAATCAGGTATGACTTGCTTTTCTCTTCTGAACATACAACATCATGTAATAGTCTAGGACATTTTGCCATCTTGTTCTGACAAATAACCAATTCACCTTTTTGCCCAGCATATTCTTAAGTATTGATTTTACCAAGTGAACCCAGACATGTGTCACACTTATCCAATACAGAATCTTTTCCTTGGAAATGTAGTTTGAACATCAATCAGCCACTTGGCCTTCCACCTCTAATTCCTATTACCACAGTCTGTCAATTATTAAAGCTTGCCCATTTCTCCAAACAAGCTGTTTTTAAAAACTGAAATACATAGTGACTCCTGTGAAAAATTTGTTTCTTGAGAAAGTTTGCAAATGTTCACGATTAAATTTCTTCACTGAAATTACTTTCCTGGATTGAAAACTACTTGAAGTATTATAAATCCACATTTCAAAGGCCTCTAGGTATTTTTTTTTTAAAGTACATTCCCTGAATGGTAATATTAGCACTTGTAAGCCAAACTCCAGTTTGTGGA
Organism: Corynorhinus townsendii; assembly: GCA_026230045.1. Taxonomy (NCBI): domain Eukaryota; kingdom Metazoa; phylum Chordata; class Mammalia; order Chiroptera; family Vespertilionidae; genus Corynorhinus; species Corynorhinus townsendii. The sequence goes on along the minus strand of JAPDVU010000008.1, from coordinate 22,608,105 downwards.
AAGACAACGTAAAAAGAAATTCAAGCTGATCTGCATTGTTACATGGGCCTTCAAATGCAGCAGAGTGTTTTGTCTCTGGCTAAACTCAATGCAAGGCATAGAATGACACCCACCTTGAGCTGCAGGCCTCTTGGGATAAGAGTTTTTGCTGGAAGGCTTTTAATGTGTTGGTAGACATAAGAGGAGAATTGCTCCTGCTCGGCCTGTAATTGCGGGCCAAGTTTAGAGAGATGACCTCTGTTGCTTTTGATAGCTGTCTGCAAGTCATCAATCAGCCTGCTCACCTGAAGGGGTTAAATTACAAGAGTTGTTAGCAAGAAGTAATTGTTGATGTCACACCTATTAGATTTTGACTACCTAGTTTGATAGGGGGAAAATTACTGGAATACAGGATTTGGGTATAGATCTATCTTCAAGTAAAAAGACTAGAAGAGGTACACATTCCTTCATCAACAAATTTTATTGATGGGAAAATGTATAACTTTTGCACTTCAGTAATATGAAACAGGTAGTCATATACAATTGCCGAATGAAAAATATCTCTGGTTATAAAAAGAACATACAGCTGACAAGTTTGCCAAGGACTTTTAAACTACTTAACATCACAAAACCTCCTTAGACTTTAAATAGCTTAATAGATGTGGCAACAAATTTGATTTTATTATATGTAACTTCCTTTTTAGAATATTTTATTTTACCATACGTATATAAGATATTCAAATTTTTAATATTAATTTCATTAACATTTGTTGGCCTTTTAAATGAATCAATATGATATCTTCCTTCCAAATATCCAAAGTATAATTTTCTAAATTTCTGAAATACAATTTTCCAAAACAGTCATACTTTAAAGGCAATGCTCTATTCTAGACAATATTTTGAATACATATCAATTTCTAAATAATGCATAGAACTTTTCCAGAGACAGCAATAGCTTAGAAACATGTACCCTTTATTTTAAAATTTCTAGATTTATAATCACCATATTTAAGAGCGATATGAACTTGACCTACGGATTATTAATTAGACATGCTGAGGATTCAGTAACAGTAAGTGAATGTTTTACAAATTCAAAATCATTACCACCTTTTGACTCTTCGCTGTATTTGTAAACTTATACTCTCTCTAATAGATTGGATTCTTACATAAATACTAGTCCATATTTGGTAGTGACAAAAAAGATGAAAAGCAAAAATCCACATTATCCCAAAGTGATCAAATTAGACCCATTTAGAATTATGACTGACTGTGAATAGAGTATGGACTTTCTAAAATCTTGTATTAAAATCCTGGCTCTCCAATTTACTGACTGAGAGACTTTGAACAGGTAATAAATGCCTCATCCATAAATGAAGAACAATACTGGCTTTATCATATTAAAAATTAAATAAGATAAAAGAATGGACACCATAATGTCTAACCTATAATAGATGACTAAAGCACATTTATATTAATTATTATTTTCCTGTTTAAGAGTCTTCTGCATATTAAACTTTTATTGTTTTTCTTATACTGTCTTTCTATTCCAAATTCTACTTCAGATGAAGCAGTTAAAAATTTTAAACCATTTGCTATAGAGATTCTCCACCTCCCTTCAATATCTAATTTGAGATTTTATATGTATATGTATATATATAATATACATATATAATATTCTATTATATATTCCAATTATATTTAACTTGCCCCAAGAACTTCAGAAGCATTATAAACAAGCTACTTAAAATGATTGTTATTTTTCTTTGGTCTCCCATATCTCTCTAATTTGTCCCTGTGAGATCAATCATCTACTTCTTTTAAACAATCTTTCCTTCTAAATAAAAGATTGATACACTTCTTCTCTTTAAGAAACCACATAATAAATATCTCTTCAGCTTTATGGGCATATCATCTCCATCAAAACTATTCGACTCTGTAGTTGTAGTTTGAAAGCCAGCACAGACGATATATAAACAGTTGTTCCAGTCAAGCTTTATGAAGAAAAACAAGTGGTGGGCTGGATTTGGCCCAGGACTGTAGTTTGCCAACCCTTCTTTTAAATACAAATATTTCCTCACCTTCATTTCCTTTCTTTTAAGTAATACTCTGGTCTAAGCCATCATCTCATCACCACGCCTTACTTGAATTATCAAAACACCTACTAAACGGTTTCCTTGTCCATGGTCTCTCCCTTTCTAATTCTTCTTGCCATCTCAACTGAATTAATGTACCTCCAATAGCATATTAAGCTTCCAGTTGCTCCCCCAGGTTCCCTGTGCTTGGTATTCAAGATTCAAGATCTTTCCTTACTTTCTGGAACAAATTTATGTGCTTTCCATAAAATACTGTTAGACCTTTAAGAAAGTTGTAACATTTAAAATATCGAAATGATCCCATATTAGTCAATGTTTTCAGCCTAATCTTCACTATTCTACCTTCTAGCAGTGTTATCATTAAAAATGATGGGCAATAGCCTGGCTGGCATAGCTCAGCATTTGAGCATCAACTTATGAACCAGGAGGTTACAGTTCAATTCCCAGTCAGGGCACATGCCGGGGTTACAGGCTCAATCCCCAGTGTGGGGCATACAGGAGGAAGCCGATCAATGATTCTCTCTCATCATTGGTGTTTATATCTCTCTCGCCCTCTCCCTTCATTTCTGAAATCAATAAAAATAAAATTATGGGTAATAGCATTCCTCATTCCCAAACTAAAGACCAATACAGGCCAGCTTACTTGCTCATACAGTTTTCTGACAAAATTAAAATCCAAGAATCAAAGGCCTTAAATAGCAAGATTCCATTTCTGGAAAGCACTGATCCTCTCTGAGCTTATTTCCAGGGTCTTATGGTTCAGGAAGATATAATTTTATTTAATCTTTAAAGTACACTAAGTATGCAATGTATTTTGCTAGTCAGTAATACTGCTCTCTTTAATTTTATATAGTACAGTTTGTGTTATAGAAAGCCACAGAAAGAAGAAAGAAAGAAAGAAAGAAAGAAAGAAAGAAAGAAAGAAAGAAGGAAGGAAGGAAGGAAGGAAGGAAGGAAGGAAGGAAGGAAGGAAGGAAGGAAGGAAGGAAGGAAAAGTCTCCAAAAAGTCTATAATTTTTGCTATTTTCATTGGCATAATGATTATTTGTTAATGTATGTCAAATTTCATTTCACCAATTATCACCTTTTTTTAACAAATAACTAAAAATCATCAAGTTAAATGTTTTAGAAAAAAATAATATATTTATTAAACATATTAGAAAATATATGAAGAGTCCTGCCATTGATGTTTTGATAAAAATTCCATCTAATTTTATTAAAACTTTGTAACTTTACATATTCATAAGGGCTTTTAGCCTCAAAATGTGACATTTTGTTCTCAATTATTGTGATAACTTGTTACCCTTAAAAATAACCCTAAACATGAACTAATTCATATACCAAATAGGGTAGGTAATACAATACTTCTGAATTACTTTACATAATATAATTTTTTTCAAATCACAGATGTTACTAAAAGGGGGAAAATGTTCTTTAAAATTCTTCATCATGATCTTTTTTCCTGCAAATCCTTTTCCCCCTCTCTACAAAGGCAATGTGAATAGGAGTAAAAGAAGACAAAACTTGACCTTTAGTGATCCCAGCATTAATGGGTCTGTTCATAATTCAATCTATGTGTGTGTGGGAGCATCCATGTGGAAACATAGAGGCCCGAGAGACATAAAGCCTTTCCCTTTAAACATTATCTGACCCTATCAGTCCCATTCACAGGAGAAGGCTTACGTATGCATATGTTGAAAAAATGCACCATCTCATTGTGCAGCAGAAAGCCTACACATTCTACACCTCACTCTCCCTGGAAATGCTGCACGGAAGTGACACTTGTTCAGAATTTGAGAGAGTGACAAATGACCAGAAGATAACAACAACAACAAAAAAAATTGAGTATTCTGAGGAGGAAACAAACTAAACTTCTGAAAGAATGCAAATGCACACCTGTCTATAAACATACATGTAGGTTTTTGCATAACATGTAGGGCAATTTGGTCTTGTTTTCTAATACATTCATGCCACTCTTGAATTTAACTATCATTCCCAAGATGATTTAGAATCATTACATAACATTTTGTTTGTAATCATTCTAAAATGTATACATATTGAAGTTGTACATTCTGAGGCATACATTCCGAATACTGTACTTCGGTTACAATGAATGACTCCTGGAGAAGTTCCTGGATTTTATAGTGATGAGATCAAAGTTCAGCTGTCTGCCTGAATTCTATGTGGCCTTGAGTCCATCTATTTAGTAAGGAGGACCCTAGAGCACTTTGTACTAAGCTGTCACTTGAAATCAGCACTAAGGGCAGCAGGCTCTGTGTTAGGAATGTCATCTTGGCATGTAACATACAGCCAGGACGGGCTCAAAGCCAGGTGAGCACTTAAAGTGAAGACCAAGAAACTTTCTACTAATAATTCACAACATAATTAAGAAGAACCAGAAAGGGGCATGGAAATGAAAATTAGCATTTTAAACTTCCTAAAATATCTTCTTTGTTTCAGGCCCAGGAGTGGAATGTTTTACAGATTAACAAAAGGAAGATAAACAATCCAATCAAAAAATGGGCAACAGACCTAAATAGATACTTTTCGAAAGAAGACAGAAGGAAGACCAAGAGACATATGAAAACATGCTCAAAGTCACTAATCATCCAAGAGATCCAAATCAAAACGACAATGTGGTACCATCTCACACCTGTCAGAATGGCTATCATCAGCAAATCAACAAACGACAAGTGCTGGTGAGGATGCAGAGAAAAAGGAACCCTCGTGCTCTGCTGGTGGGAATGCAGACTGGTGCAGACACTGTGGAGAACAGTATGGAGTTTCCTCAAAAAACTAAAAATGGAACTTCCATTCGACTCAGTGATCCCACTTCTAGAAATATATCCCAAGAAACTAGAAACACCAATTAGAAAGGATATATGCACCCCTATGTTCATAGCAGCATGATTCATCATAGCTAAGATCTGGAAACAGTCTAAGTGCCCATGAGCAGATGAGTGGATTAAAAAACTGTGGTACATCTACACAATGGAATACTAAGTACGGTAAAAAAGGAGTTCTTAACATTTGCAACAGCATGGATGGACCTGGAGAGCATTATGCTAGTCAGACAGAGAAAGATAAATATCATATGATCTCGCTCATTTATGGAATATAATGAACAACATAAACTGATGAACAAAAACAGATCCAGAGACAGAGAAACATCGATCAGACCATCAAACCTTAGAGAGAAGGTATGGGGCGGGGGAGAGGGGGGTCTTACCTTCCCTCTAAGGTTTGATGGTCTGATCGCTGTTTCTTTGTCTCTGGATCTGTTTTTGTTAATCAGTTTATGTTGTTCATTATATTCCATAAATGACCTTGAGCATGTTTTCATATGTCATTGCCTCCCTTCTGTCTTCTTTTGAAAAGTATCTATTTAGGTCCGTTGCCCATTTTTGGAGAGATCAACCAAAGGACTTGTATGCATGCGTATAAGCCTAACCAATGGACACAAACAACAGGGGAGTGAAGGCATGAGTGGGGGGGGGGGGGGGGCGGGGGGCGGGGATGGGGAGTAAAGGGGGATAAGGACACATGTAATACCTTAATCAATAAAGAAATTTAAAAAATGAACATAACCCAGGCTTGAATGAATGAAGATGAGAAAATATGGGGACCTGTGAGTAAAATTCAGTATCTCTTGATTTGGAAGCTACAGTGTAACTACCAGGAAACCTGCCGTGTGTACCACCTCTTGTTCCTACCACTTCAATTACTCTCAACTTTTTAATAGTTTCCTAGACTACTGCTAGGAAGTAGATCTATCTTATTTCCCACTATAGGTCCCTCATGTGCTGATTTTAGGCTGATTCAAGAGTCTAACATCCGCATCTACACATGGGGAAAGAGGTGATTAAAAATAGAAATATTTTAAATGTCTTTATCACCCACTTGACTCTGTTGATGGCAACGAGGATGATGTCAACTATACCTTTTCAGGAAGCAATAAGAATGTGTTTCACTGACCTCTAACTATAGGAGCATAATTGTCCAAGGGTCCCAACAACTGTGCTCTGAAAACCATAACCAAATTGGTACCAATGGCTGAGAAGACCAAGTCACAGGACTCCTCTGTTAGACAATTTTGGCTTAAGGATACACCACCAGCTTTGCTGAACCTTCTTTGGACTGCACAACAGTTTAGGATGCTTCCATCCATTCTTCCTTTCCTCTTTCTTCCCTGGTACTCAAATATGTCTCCCAGCATCACCCATAGCTCTCCCCATTTTCTCTCATAGGCAGTTCTTCTAATAAAATGCATACACAGTTATTCACACCTAGGTATTTACTTTTCAGATAACCTGGAATAACACACTTTTAAACCAACAATAATAAATTACATGCAGCTTTCCAGTAGACCATTTTCTAAAAGCTTGATGTAGTTTAACATAAGTCATTACCTCAAAGTGATCTGATGATGAATACATTACTATTATTTTCAGTTTTCATGTGGAAAAATTACATGAAATCAAACCAGATTTTAAGATAAAACTAAAGAAAGCAGAATCCTAAATCTCAGATTTTAGGATGTTTAATTTAGGTTTTTAAAATGTCTAAAAATATAGTATTTTGTAAAAAAGTAAATTATTGTAAAAAAAATAAGTATTAAAGTAATCTCCCCTCCACAACTTCGCATTTCTCTTCACCATCACAAGTTCACTTCTCTGTATGTGAATTAAGTACAAAACTGGATGTCACTGACTTTTCCTAACCAAAATACTAGAAATTACAACTCAATCCTATATAATAAAGAGGTAATATGCAAATTGATCATCACTCCAACACACAAGATGGCTGCCCCATGTGGTCAAAGATGGCTGCCTCCATGTGGACACAGGATGGCTGTCACAAGATGGCCAGCAGGGGAGGACAGTTAGAGGTGACCAGGCCCACAGAGGAGGGCAGTTGGGGGTGACCAGACCTGCAGGGGAGGACAGTTGGGGGACCCAGGCCTGCAGAGGAGGGCAGTTGGGGGGGAGCAGGTCTGCAGGAAAGGGCAGTTAGGGGGTCAAGGCCTTCAGGGGAGGGCAGTTGGGGTGACCAGGCCTGCAGGAGAGGGCAATTAGGGGCAATCAGGCCAGCAGAGGAGGGCAGTTGGGTGTGACCAGGCTGGCAGGGGAGGGCAGTTAGGGGCAATCAGGCTGGCAGGGAGGCAGTTAGGCATCAATCAGACTGGCAGGGGAGTGGTTAGGGGGTGATCAGATTGGCAGGCAGAAGTGGTTAGGGCCAATCAGGAATGCAGGCAGGCAAGCAGTTAGGAGCCAGCAGTCCTAGATTGTGAGAGGGATGTCTGACTGCCCATTTAGGCCCAATCTTACCGGGATCGGGCCTAAATGGGCAGTCAGACATCCCTCAAGGGGTCCCAGATTGGAGAGAGTGCAGGCTGGGCTGAGGGATACCCCTGCCCCCCGTGCCTTTAGTATTAATATAATCACTTTCAAAGTAATGATGTTAAAATTATTCTCACAGTGTATGAAATATTACACACAAACACACATACACACACACATACAGCTGATCAAGCAGATATATAGCCAAATATAGTACTGTGCAGGTACAGAGGTACTAAACAGATATTAAGGTGATAATAAAGAAGAAATATTAAATATGAATAATACTATTGGATTTTCCAGAAAAAATAATTTTCATTTCCAGTTTTACTAGCAAAGTAGCATTCAAAATTATATATTTAGTACAATGATTATTTTCCTGGGCCACTTCAAGCTTTCAGTTTCATTGAAGCTGCAATTTTGCATAAAATATCGGAGTAAACAATTACAATATTTAAAAGGCAGAAAATACTTAATTTTTTCATTTCCTATTTCTCTCTAATAATAATTTGTGTCATAGATATAATTTTAATTATACTAGAGATATTTATTTGCATTTTCTAAAGTTTACCATACCAAGATACATGATAGAGTCATTTTAAACTTACTGAAAAAAATGTAATAAAACTCTCCAACTGTAATAAAAAACATTTTCAAAATAAATAGAGGACAACATTTTAAAATTTATCATTAAAAACCTACTCTTTTAACTTGTTAATATTAAGTGGAATGAGAACTATAACTTAAATCTATACAATTGTTATTTGTTACAGCTTTGAATTTTTCTTATGAGATATTTTATACTGAGATTACCAATCAATATTATAGTCTTTAATACTGGACATATATAACTCCTAAATATTAATGTAGTCGTTGATGTAAGACTTGAATTCACTCAGGGAAATGCATTGTACCTTCTCATCTATTGTAAAATACATAGTTAACAAAAGAGATATAATCAAAATAAGAAAATACTAAAAAATCTAAACCTTATAGATTTATTTGCTAAAATGTCAAGAGAGTTACATGAAAGTTTAATTTTTAAATATTAACATTATCTTATTCTTTAAGTTGCTTGTAGATTTTATTTACTGCCAGTGGTACATGGAAATGGGCAAAACCATCATCTTGTTTCAGAAAGATTAAATGCTTTTGTATTCCAGGAAACTACATAAAGATCATTTTCCCCTTTTATCTAACACTAATTTTGTATTAAAATTTCATTTATGGACGATGATGCTGTCAGCTTCACAGCATGAGCTCTGGAGAGAAGGTTTGCTTTAATGGTTCTTCATTACAATATTGACAACAGAATCTTATGATTAGCTCACTTAGACTTGACATTTGTAAACTACAGTTTTTCCTTGGTAACAGAAAACATTGTTAGCATTTCTCAAATTCATAACAATAATTCTACTCCTAGAAAGTCAGAAAATACAAATAAGATTTAGTATTTATTTAAAACCCAACAAAATTTTAATGGTTTTCCTGCTAGTGCATTTTATAATTTTCAGATTCAAGTCACATGTAATAACTTCATAAATTGGGATTTTTATGAGAAAGCATTCAGAAATATTTTTCATAAAATTACAATATGATTTAATCTTTCAAGCATATAATTATTTTTCAAGCTTCCTATATCAATAAAATGATTTCCAGTTTTAATCCATTTTTCCCATTATGTTGGGAAAACAACAGGTAACTGTTCACTACCAGACCCAAGTAAAATTTGTCTTAATTTTAAAATTAGTGTTCATTGTGATGTTACAATACAGTTTAAAAAGCAAGTTCCTTACTTCTTCCTGTGCCTTATGGAGTTCCTTTGCTGTCATTGAAAGAATGGTTTTTTCAGTAATTTTCTCTTTCTGTTCATCCACAGCCAGGTTCAACTAGAAAATAAAGAAAAATAGGCACCTGTTTATACCTAATAGCAGCCTTTATTCAAACAACTAATTTAGCACAATCATGAAATCTAATTTCAAATACTTATGTGAAAATGAATTAATTCCATTGAGATAAATAAGACTAAAGTTTATTTTTATATTTAAAACATTTAACACTGAATTTTTCACTTCCACTTTTGTTGCTTTTACATTTACTGAGATATGATTTGGGTATGCAGATAGTTGACAATAGTGACTACTATTTAAAGACATTTTATCAAAATGAGCATAGCAGCTTTTTAAAATGAGGCAGATATTTCCTCTTTTAGTCTTTTATTGCCAGTAGGGAATAAATTGGCTGCTGTTATGTCAGGATAAGAATTCAAGGACATAAACCAAAGGCAAATGTCAATTCAAACACTCTAGAATGGTACAAAATGGTTTATAACATTTCACAATGAAGGATAATGTACCTGAAATACCGGAACAGTTACCTCTGATCTGCTCTATTCACAAAGCCAGATAAAGGTCTTCTGCTACTGCCACTAACTTACTAAAAAAAGGTGAATGTAGTCCATTCTATATTTCTTTATAAACAGTCCCCATGGAAACAAAATGCTGTTTTCAACAAAAGGAAAACACTAAACTCACTCAATAATATTCACTCAACAGATGGGCATTAATAGAAAGAAAGAAAATAGCCTGATACTGAATCCTCTGAATTGGAAACTTCAACAGTTAGTTCTTAAACAATGGACTTTCCATGTTGTCTCTCCTTACTGAGGATTAAAAATGAATAATGACCACGTTTTTTTGCCTTGTGTTGTATGTTTTGCTAATGTTGTTATTGTTTTAAAGTGGTCTCAATAGTATGCCTGGCCAATTAAGCATGAGTTAACATGAATCTTTAATCCATACCCTGCATGAAGACCCACTCTTATACTTGGGATAAAATGGGGGCGGGGCCAACGATATGGCCTCCTCAATCTAACTATGCATGTATTCTATATGAATAATATCACACCTGTGAACTCTTTAAAAAATACATACATATATATATATATATGTTTATATATATATATATTTCAGAAAGGAAGAGAGAGGGAGAGAGAAACATCAATGATGAGAGAGAATCATTGATCGGCTGCCTCCTGCATGCCCCACACTGGGGATTGAACCCACAACCCAGGCATGTGTCCTGACTGGGAATTGAACCATGACCTCCTGGTGCATAGGTCAACACTCAACCACTGAGCCACATGGCTGGATGCACCTGTGAACTCTTCATCTACTGATATGTGATACAGCTCAGTATATCAGAGATTTGTTTTGGTGGAGAGGAAAGACCCAGGAATCTTTAGTCTGATGACCAGTCTAGATAAGTAGCTGACAAATATTTTTTTTGAAGGGCCAGATAGTAAATATTTTAGGATTGGGAGTGGGTATACAGTCTATTGCAATTATTCAACTAAGACCTAATAGCATGAAATAGACAATATATAAACAAATGAGTGTAGCTATGCCTCAATAAAACAAAAAACAAAAAACAAGTGGCAGGCAGGCTGATCTCTATCGTAGATTGAGAACTTACCAAAAACAAGTTTTTAAAAAATCATGTAATGTACATGATGACTATAGTTAACAATGCTATATGGTATTTTTAAAAGTTTCAAGAGATCCTAAGAGTTTTCCTCACAAGGTTAAAAAATTGGGGTTTTCTTTGTATCTATGTGAGAGGATGGATATTAACTAAACTTATTGAAGTTATCATTTCACCATACACGAAAGTCATTATGCTCTATACCTTACACTTACACAGTACCATATGTCAACTACACCTCAATAAAACTGGGGGAAAATATCATGTGAGTCTATTCTTAGGCTTATTCTCCCCCTCCCCCAGGGAATATATTTTCCTGTGCTGCAGGAATAAAAAATAACATATATATTATTATTTAAAACACCAAGTATCAAACTCAACTTCCATTTATGAAATCCTATCTGTAAACTGAGGCACAATATACTGTGTCAAGTCTCCATGGTTATTTCTTTATTGGGGGATTCTCATCTCAGGAATAGATAAGTGAACTGGAGTGTGACTGGGGAAATATTCACCAAGCTCATCTATTCTTTACATAATTGATTTCCAAATACAAAAACATTCAGAGTAGATATTTTTGAAGAGAAGCAAAACAAAACAAAAACATAACCACAAAACTCAATACCACAGTAGTAAGTTAGATTCTAATGAGGTCTCTCAGGACATTTAGAACTGCTTCCAAAGAACTCTTTGAAAGTGGGAATTCTTTACCTTTGAAAGAGCTACAGTTAGAAAAATCACCTTCATTCCAATACTCAACATTCACAGAAATACTGTACATAAGCTTGAGGGAAAAACATCAACAGTACTGAAAAGCATCATATGCATGGTACCAAATAGAGAATCCACCAAGATATTGGAAATTAAATGGTCAATAAAATATAAGGATACACACACAGGGCCTTTTCTGGAAACAGACCAGGTGAGAGAGGGGGGGGGGGGCTTATTAGAATCACTTAAAGAAAATTATTGAAAATAAAATGTCAAATTCAGAGAGTGCATTTTCACCCTAAGGTATTAATAATATGCCGTACCAACAGCATCTCTCTCTCACATCCCAGGACATGACAACAATAGTAGGATTCTTCTCTCCTATCACTTTAGAAGAGAGTATCCTGTCTCTTCATTAAAATAAAACTAGACGCTTTTTATTGGCTGTTCTTATCTAAAATACATGAGATATTCTTTTCTGTCAATGGGTTTGTAATGTCTGAGGCTAATTTTTGTGTATAAAAAGAGTATATGTGTTCTGTGCCATAGAGTCAGCTCTGATTCCGGGTGACCCTATAAATGAGTGAGGTCCACAATGTCCTATCCTAGAATAAAAACCTCAAATTAACTTCAAATTAAAAAACATACAAAAAAGATAAAGCTTGAGGGCATTACCCTAAGTAAAATAAGTCAGGCAGAGAAAAACAAATTCTGTTTAAAGGCTAATTGTGTAAACACTTTGATATATAGTAAGATAAAATCTATTTTATAGGAGAAAATACCTCTAAAGTAAAACTCTAGAGTCCAATCATTAGTATTTTTGTAAAAGGTATAGTAATCAAATAAGCTGGTGTGTTCTGTCTACCTAGTTCATATTGACATTCCATTTAAGTACTGACTGAAGAGGGAAGAGCTATCAGTCCAACCAAACTCAGGGTTCTGAACTGTAGTTCTACATGTAGTTTTCTTTGTATTCAGAAGAATAGCTAATGATTCAAGTGTGACGTATATGATGTGTGTTGTGTATAAAGTCCTTAATAAATCAATATAACCCAACAAGAAATTAAATCTATCAGAAATTGATGTCTTTGACCAGTAAATATTGATTTATTAATAAATTATTTGATCCATAGTTTACATGTAGATCAATATAGGCAATACAGTTAGTTCAGCATAAACAAGACTAATCAGCCTTCATATGTATTGACAAGTTTCCCAATGGTCTGTTAATATACAAAAGACTGGGACAAATTACTTATTTATATATACAAAACATGGTTATAAAGGCCAGCTGCAGGTATTTTTTTGGAAAGTGCATTTTAATAAGGTTCTATTCAGTTCAGGAACAAATGGGGAAGAAGTAGTTTGCACTACAGAGTTTTAGCGTAAGAGCTTTCTCTTTTTCTAACCACGAAATCAATCATTTGTCCAGACTGTGGGAGTCAGAGTTAGTTACTGAAAAGAGCTCCGTATATAAACAAGTCAATAACTCATTGTGTGTTATTGTCCAGCTGAAGAAGTCGGCTTTCAAAAAGCTGCCCCTGCTTCTCTCAGAATGAATGTCACTGTATTCAGGGACTGGGAGAGAGTCCTTTGTTTCCAGCCATTGCTGGCTGCCATTTATGTATGGGAACAGGAGGTGGCTGCTAGGAGTGTGGGGGAAGCCACTGTTTGGAATGGTGGATGTCCAGGAAAAACTCTAAATTTTGTCAATATAAATAATTTGTGTCTGGAAATGCATTAATGGAATCAATAAAGAATGGCCACACACATGAAATATTTGGTAAAAGTATTAAGTAATAATGAGTCTGTGTCATTTATATTTTTGGTTTCTTACATGTCAACGAAGGTTAAACCAAAATATAGGCAATGGTCAGAAAAGTTCAAATGTATAAAATCAAACTAATAAACAGGTAAAAGTGTCAAATAAATGCTACCTGCCATAAATATAAAGTGATTCTTGGGACTCACAAATGGGGTTTTCAAAGTGTGTGTGAATTTGTTTAAGGAATGATTTTATGTGTTCAGCACTTGTGATAAGTTAAAGAAATGTGAACTACTTTTAACTTAAAAATTAATTGAAATATCCTTTATAATTTAACTGTATCTAAAATTCATAAGATGTAAATATTATCATACTCTTACATATTTCATCTTAAAATTTATTTAAGCTCAACTATTTATTCAGAATCAAACCAGGGACTACAGAGAAACACAGTTTGGGAATCAAACTGTGACTTCCTGGTTCATAGGTCGAAGCTCAAGCACTGAGCCATGCTGGCTGGACTAGCTTAGCTCTTAATTAGATAAAAATTTGGAGTTGTAGGGAAGAAGACAGTTGGGAATGTAGAACTTAATCCAAATGATCCCAATCCCCCTCACAATTTAGAAAACCACAGCATTAAATAATATAACATACTTTCACAGGCAATAACTGTACTAGGCATTTTTCTAGGTACAAACAGATTATTAGAAAAGTGTCATATGGTTGAGAAAATAATTGAAAACAAGAGAAAATGACAATTTATGGCATGAGGTAGATTACAATTAGATGGAGGTAAAAACAATGCAATCTATAAGTATAAAGAACAAAAATATTATTTGGATATGGAATGGTTAGAGATGGAAAGGCATAAATTATGGGTAGTATCAAGCTAGGAAAAGGAGAAGTGATATTATAGGGCAATATTATTAATAAATATTAATATTACTACTTAGTAATGAACTACATGATGAAATTCATTCTAAATACAGTTAGTGAGGTGGCTTGACATGGCTTGGGGAAGGAGAGAAGACAAGCTGAGCCTTGAAGGACAAGCAGAAAGGGCATAGCTGATCCAAATGAGTCAGACTAAGGCAATGGTCTGACCACAAGGAATGTTTCATACTGGGGAACAAGGACTAGATTGTTAGTGTGAACCTCCCATATCTAAATTTATTAATCTATTTTATTTTTAGCTTTTCAGGAAAGTATTTATTACATAAGGCCACATGCTCTTGCAAAAAAACTGTGTAACCAGGGCTGGGGTGGGTGGATGGGTGCACGTTTTATGAAACCCAAAGAAAAATTATTAATTCCCATTTGTCTTAGTATGGAACAAATTATTCACTTAAATAATTTGCCTTGCTCCTCAGCATCTATCTTTATTCTACCTGGCATGAGTTCCATATAAGCTGGGGGTAATATGCAAATGAGGACATAATTGAGGATTCAGTTCTTAGCTTTGCCTTGGCTCAGCCCCATCCTCTCTAGCTAAATATGCTTAACTCAGTTCAGGTCTTAGAGATCCCTTAAGTAAATTCTGACCTAGCTCCCACTTCCTATCAGATTGTTTCACTTAAGTTCCTTCTATAAAAAACATGTAGACTTGGAGAAGGAACAGAATCCTTAATTCAAAACTGGCTGTGTGCCCAACCAGCATGGCTCAGTGGTTGAGCATCAATCTATGAACCAGGAGCTCACAGTTTGATTCCTGGTCAAGGCACATGCCCAAGTGTGGGGAGTGCAGGAGGCAGCTGATCAATGATTCTCTCTCATCATTGATGTTTCTATCTCACTCTCACTCTCCCTTCCTCTCCAAAATCAATAAAAATACATATTTTTAAAAACTGGCTGTGAATTCTGACTCAGCTACAAATTAGTGCTGAGTCTTTGAGCAAGAATCATAGCTCTACAGCCCAGGCCCTCCAAAGCTAAGGACCCCTCTCATAAGGGAGAATTTATCAAAGAAATATTAACAATATTTGAAAACCAGCAAATAAAAACATCACAACCATTTTAAAATGGTAATATTTTAAAATAGTTATAGTTCATCTAAACAGATGTAAAAGAGAACTCTTCATAGTACTTTACCTTCAATTTGTTTATCATTTAAAGAAACTAAAATTGCTTTTAAAATCTCCTTTCTTTCTCATGTTTTCAAAAAAGGTAATCATAAGAAATGTTAGGCCTTCAATATTCTGTGGGAAAGTGGTACTGAGTTAGTCCTGACTCAGTAGCCAGATTATAAACATTCTGTTTAAACATTGTATCATTGATCTAAGCTTGTCCTCTCAAACTGACTGACTCTCCACTCCATTTCTTCCACTACCGAATTCAGTTTTGGAAAGTCAATGCCATGCTGACCAAGGAGGGGACCCCTGACTGTCATACCAATCAGCCTCTCTCTTCAGAGACAGAGTAATGAGGGGAACCACAAAGAGACATGAACAGTTTGGAGAAAATCTGTCCCATTAGCAATGCCCAGAAGAAACTGTCCCTAGATCCAGAGGTCTGCAGCTATTACAGTTATTTTTACGGTCCCTTTCTTTGGTCTTTCCTTACATATACTACCACCTACCATCTCACTATATCATGTTTTTGCCTAAGTTAGCCTGAGACAGAGCCCATTGATTGCAACCAATAAACCCTAACACATGTTATGTATGTCCTCACAGTAAATGTCCTCACATATGTCATGTATGTCCTCACAGAAAAATCTAGAATTTAATGTGAAAACCTAATTTTTCATTAGGTTTTGCCAAATTAATGTTGGCAACATCTAATTTAAACTAATTTAAAAATTAGTTGCCAACATCTAAAAATTAGGTTTTCACATTAAATTCTAGATTTTCTGTGAGGACATACATGACATATGTGAGGACATTTACTGTGAGGACATACATAACATGTGTTAGGGTTTATTGGTTGCAATCAATGGGCTCTGTCTCAGGCTAACTTAGGCAAAAACATGATATAGTGAGACAGACAAGAGACTTGGCCGACAGCAGTTGCCCTATATCTAAATTCAGCAGAGCATTTGGAATGCTCAGGGCCCACTCAAGAATGCAAATAATCCTTCCCACTAATATTTACAGGGTAAACTAAGATTGTTGGTAGAGTATTAAATTTGACAGTAAAATAATAATCAAATTTTCAGATTAATTTAAATAGGCTAATTGAAATAAGTGAATATTCAAGTACTGGACAAAAAGCTGTTCTTAAAGTAATAACTAAAATTTCTATTGGTAGTTCATCTCATGGTAAAATTCCTGAATATGCAATGAACCTAAAGCAGTCATATGTGTGGGGAAAAAAAAAATTTAAATTTAAAGTTATCAAGACTGCATTATAAAATTTACAAAAACCTCCATTATAAAAAAAAAAAGGGGGGGGATAGTAGGGCAATATCATGTAAGGAAAAATATCCTATAATTAAATTACATCTAGAAAATTTTTACTTTACCAAATTAAGTTTCATTTGCAATGCTAACAGCAAGACGGCCATTAAAAACACACATGGTGTCTAAATAAGACAAAGGAAAATCGTTTGAACAAAAATAAAAAGGATCCCAAATCAATTATATAGAAAAGATTCCTTTATTAACCTGTGGTCGAGAATATATTTGTGTATTTTCAGAAAACAACCCCAAGACCAGATGGATTCCTGCAACAGAGGAATTGACAGGAGTGCTCCAACCACAAAGACAAGAGGAAAAAACAGTCCAGAGATGGAAGACACTGACAACGCCTTGCCATGGGAGCAGTCAGCAGCTGTGCACCACTGCAGGTTACCTAGGACCAAACCAGAGAGGGTCGGACCTGCATTGCCACCATGTGCCCACCATTCAGATATCACTGCTGACATGTACACATAAGGAACTGGTGGACATTGAAATTGGGACTCAAACATTTTTTTGTTTTGTCTTGTTTTGTTATTATATGTTTATTTCCAGTCTGCAAAGGCAAAACTTTTTAAAGGAAAGAAATGGTGGGAAAAAGATACAAAGGCAAAGAAGCATTGAACAGACTGTCAAACTACATTGGGAAGACAGGGGAGGTTGGGCGAGGAGGGCTGTAAGAGACCAACCGAAGGACTTGTACGCATGCATATAAGCACAACCAATGGATATAAGACACTGGGGCAGGGGGGGAGGGTGGGCAGGTGAAGGCATGTCCTGGGGGGTAGGGGAGGTCGGGGGGAGATCAAGGGGGAAAAAAAAGGAGACATATGTACTACTATTTGTAATACTTAAAACAATAAAAATAAAATTAAAAAAAAGAAAAAAAATTATTGACCTGGCCACCATAAAAAAAAATAATAATAAAATAAATAAATAAATAAATAAAAAAAATGTATACACTTTCTACAGGTCAAACAATTCAAATCTGCATACTAAATCTGGCCATGACCTCCTCCACATTCATGCCCTCTGTTTGTGTCTGTATCTTTGGTATGTAAGCTAAAATGGACATTAATGCTAAAAAAATTATGACTTTCAAATTAAGACAATAAATTCTTGCAAATAAGGTATGTAGAGCAGGTCAAAGGAATGATAATGAATAAAATAAAATTAAAATAATTATGGAAATATATCAACATTTTTAACCATCTTATAAAAATAAGTTTACCCACTGAGATTATTCAATACTTATCCTATATAATAAAATCCCAGCGATCAAATGGCGGAACAACCAGAACGACTGCTTGACCAATCGCTATGAAGCGCATTGAACACCAGGGGGCAGACGCTCAACGCAGGAGCTGCTGCCTGGTGGTTAGTGCACTCCTACAGTGGAGCAACCACTCAGAGGGTGAGCCCACAGCTGCTTGGCTGATCAGGATGAGCAGCACTCCCATAGCGGGCTGATCCCCACAGGCCACGTCCCCCACCAGTGCATGAGTCCCTTGCACCAGGCCTCTAGTTTAGTAATAAAATTATTCAATTCAAAGTAGCCATAATCACAATAGCGAAAAGATGGAAGCAACCCAAATGTTGACCGACAAAAGAATGGCTAAACAACATGTGGTATCTAGATATAATGGAATATTATTCAGCCTTAAAGGAAAGAAATACTGACAAATGCTACAAAATGAATGAACCTTGAAAACATCATGCTAAGTGAAATAAGACATGCACAGAAGCACTAATATTTTGATTACACATATATGAAGAACGTAGAGTAGTCAAATTCATAGAAATGGTGGTTGCCAGAAGCTAGGGGGAGAGGGGGGAGTGAGGTGCTAGTGCTTAATGGGCACAGAGTTTCAGTTTGGGAAGATGAAAAGTCCTGATGGACAATGGTAATGATTGCACAGCAGTGTGAATGCACTTAATGCCTCAACTATACACTTAATAATGGTTAACATGAAAATTTTAGGCAAAGATATTTTACCACAATAAAAAATTAACCATAATGTATTTTTAATAAGAAAAATACTCATTTTTATTTTTTAAAATTGTTCTTAAAAGAGCGCAGTAGAGCCTTTCAATTCACACAAATTAGACAAGAGCATGAAATACTGAAAAATTTAATTATGAATGTTGTAATGTATTATTTTCCTATTCAAATATGCACACAAACTGAAACAGGATAAACAGTGTCAATTTGTTTAAACTATGGTAAGACAACTTTGGATGCATAAAAATAGTTGGTAAATTGACTTGTAGTGACCACTCTGTTTCTATTACTCCAGAGCAGTTGTTTTCCTGAGGATTTTATGTATTCCTTCCCAGTATTATTTTCACAATTACTGGGGATTTGTGCCAGCAACAATATTTACCTACCTCAATGGCTATTGAGATAATCACATGAGATAAATTTAACCTGGAAAAATCACATCATAAACTACAAAGCACCATGCAAATATTTTTATTATCAAAGAATTAATAAAGCAAAGGTCAACTTCTGCCCAGGTGCCATCCCAAACATCACATATTCTGAAAACAAGTCTGAATTAATAATTACCAAAATGGTTGCTTTCCTCCAGTCAAACTTACTACCAAAATATTCTCCATCATCTCTAATCCCCATAGGGACAAAAAGCTACACTAGTTTCCACTCCGGGATTTTTAAAAATTGATTTTTAACGAAAGAGAGGAAAGAAAAGAGAGAGAGAGGATAAAAAACACGCATTTGTCCTTCCACTCATTTATGCATTCATTGGTTAATTCTGGTATGTGCCCTGACTAGGGATTGAACCCACAACCTTGGTGTTTGGGGACCACATTCTAACCAACTGAAGAGTTCACCCGGGGATTTTTAAGTACAATTTCACAGGGTAAATGCTTTCTGAAACTCTCTGGATATCTTCTCCCTGACCCAGCCAAATTTGCATTTATAGAGAATTCAGAGCAGGATGCTCCTAGCTCAATATGTCTACCATCTAGTATCAAAGAACTCCCATCTCCATTTTCCAATGCACCGTCTGTGCTTGGAATTCATTTCTGTGGGAGGTCATAGAGTCAAACACCATGACTGAGAAAGGAACGGTTATTCACAATGCAGGCAGTAAGTGTGAGCCTGGATTGCAAGGGCAATCAAATCTCATGCTTCAAGAAAGAAAATGATCATTTGCAAGGTCAGGAAGGAATTTCCTCTTCACTTTTAATAGGAAGCATCAGGCAACTTGAGGGATGAATTGTGGGGGAGGGGAAATTTATCTTGGTTCTAAAATACAAAGTATTCATGATACTTTCCACCAGAAAGATCAATGGATTAGCTAAGTAGGTGGCATGATTCTACGTGAAAAGTCGGTATCCCGTGTTTCCTATCATTTGATGTGATACACATTTAGCTCAATACTACCAAGTGCCTTGGCAATAACCCCAAGCAATTCTTTAGTGGACAGTCATAATAATAACATTTTGTTTTCATTAACTTATTAATTTCTGATGACTTTAATGCAGCAACACTTAAGCAATTAATTTTACTGTCACCTTAGTTTCCATAAAATCTGCATAGTTTTTATGATGCAAAACCTTTCAATAGGTGATTATAAGCACTTAACCATTATGTAACACTTACCTTTGCTACACTAAATAAGTAAACACATAAGCTCTCATGAATAAAGTTCCTAAGATTGATCATATATTTTTAGGTATATGTACTTAAATATCTTTTTTGGCTATGTTAAAACATTCTAATCAACACAAGACACAAACTTAACATATCTTTAATATTTGTTTTGACTTTGATACCCATTACATATGAGATTGACAATTCATACTCAGAGCTCCCCAATTTATGATATTGATTTGTTACAATTGTGTTTCTAGCAAGCCTTTATCTTAGCACTTAAACCTAAACATTTATACTACATAAATGTGGCATGCTTTAGGAATTGACACTGTATAATACTTCTAAGGAGCGTCACAGATGTGTTAATGCTAGAGTAATAACCTGAATTATAATTGAGAATTTGTCCCCTTTGCCTTACAAAAACAACAGCTTTTAAAAGAATACCCCTGATTTTCTAGAGGACTGTTCCTGCTGCTATTGCTGTTATTTCTGAACCTGGGTTCTAAACTCCCCAAGAGCAATGTCTGAGAAAATGTCAAATGTCAGTACCTGATTCTACCAGCAGGTGCTACCTGAACACCCAGGGTTATTCCCATCTCAGAATGACAGAGGGTAAGTGAAGGGCATTCGCTGAACAGTAACAAATATTATTACAAAGTCTTTTAAAAATATTTTTATTATAGAATTCAGCATTGTTTAGAACAATACCAGTCCTGGATCCATTTTTCTTACACTCCCGAATAGACATAGGATTGGCAATGCAAAAATGTAACTACATTTATTTCCAGTACTGGCTGCATTTTTATTTTTGTGAAAGTTTGATTATGAGTAAAGAGCACAGCTGCCATCGACCCTTACTGTTTCTATGAATTCCTTATGTTTGTACACAGATTAGAAATGATGAGATTCTATTAAAATTCATTATAACATTGCAGGAATAAAAAAAAAATCCTTCCCTTTCTTAGCTATTAGCTTGTTTTTTGTTTTTTTTTCCCCCATACTCAGCCTGACCCAGCCTGCGAAGCTGGAAGTTGGCAGCTGTGATTGCAGTACAGATTTCACACAGTGTAATTACTGCAGTGACACTAGGACTGAGAGGTACAAAGAAGAAAAAAAAAAGAGGCCCTACAGGTTATTAGCACTAAACACTGGGAGAAATCAAACGGGGAGTCAATGCGTAATTTCGAGGTCTATCAAGCCTCATCAGGAACAGCGGGGAGGAAAGTGCTTCACTTCATCATCTCACTCTCTGACTTTTGTTGAAAATTACAGTAATTAAAAAAGAGCTAAGTACTTCTCAGGCAAGGGGTCTTTTCTTTACCCATCACCTTTTAGTTGGCTGCTGATTCTCTGTGACCTTTTCCTTGGCTCTGTCTATCGCAGTCAACACGGATCTTTGTTGAATGGCTCTCTGAAACCTAATTACTATCTGCTGGGTGATGCGGTATTGATCAGAAAAGGTGGCACAGCAAAATAAGAGTACCAACACTGTGGCCCCGGCAATCGAAAAGTAATTCCAGCCCCATAGAAACGGCCCTTCCATCCCACTTATTAGAAGCAGCTGTGATGTTGCCAAATCAATACACCACACTGGATTGCTTCTTTGACTAAAAAGCAGTCTTTTTTTTTTTTAAGAAGTCATGTACAATCAACGGCCTCTGACTTCAAAGGACTTTGCCCTAATGCACTGTGTGAGTGAACAAATTCTGTGTTGGCAAACATCTTTAGTACCAGTAGTGGTGGTGATGGTGGTGGTGGTTTTTTTTTTTTTTTTTTTAATCACTACTTTTATTTAACATCATAATGGAGTATCAGTGGGCTGATCTATCCAGAAAACTCCATTAGACATTATATCCCATCAGAAAAAAAGTGCTCAACTACATTGGAAAGCATAAATTAATCTAAATGGGGCAGGTTAGTACTCAAATATTAACAAATCATTTTAACAGAAAATATGTGTTTTCTAAAAAACAAATTAGTTAACCTCATGTTTTAGTACATATAATATATGAAAGTTGAATTGGGATTAGTTGATTTTTTAGTAAGTAAAGAAACTGAATGGTTTTATAGAGAAAATACATTTTTGAATATACTTTGTTTTTCTGAATAAAGAAAAACTGTCATTCTATTTGCATTGAAAGGAAAATAAATAAGCATTCAGTTTTCTTTAAATTCTAGCACTTAAAGTTAGATATTTTGTTAATTGTACCTAAGGAAGAAGTGGGGTGATTTGCTTGGAGTTGTATCAACCCTTATAATATAATGTAAAGACTTTTGCAGCCAGAAATGCATAATAGTCATTCAAAGCTGATGCCATATTAAAGCTAAGAAGACAGCTCAATTTACTTTATATGTCAGGTGCCAATAGCTTGAATAATTAACATTTCATTGGGAATGATTTCACATCAATTATTTACTAAATTTATTAAAATTGAATTATATTTTCAAACTCTCTAGTTCTCATATGATTCAAATATATCATATTTATTTAAAATACCCCCCCCCAACTGAAACATTAACTGCATCAGAAGTCATAGCAATGACATAGTTAGTGGTTTGTGTATTGGGGTTTATTTAAAGATAATTACAGGAATTAGAAAAATCAAAACCATCAACAAATTTCCCAAGAATTTTACCTAGAATCATTATTCCAATTTTCTTCCTAAGAAGATGGTTCTATAAAACAATGTCGTATAACACTAACACTGTAAGATTATGGGTATATTTTGTACTTTATCTGAGAAGTGGATTTCATTCATCTCTACATGGTTAAGGGCAATCATAAAAATTACACTGCATATAAAAATTACACAGCTATGAAAGCTGAAACATGGAGAAATCCAGCTACATCTATTACTTTTCAAATGTGCTCTACATCATAGCCTTCAACACCTGATTACATTTTGCTAAAGCTACTCTGCCAGCCCGTGGGTCCAGAAAGTGTTTGAATTTTCCATGTCTTGACTTAAAAACCAGAGGTTTCCAAACTTCTTCAGTTCACAGAACTCTTGGTGAACAAAAATTTAAAATATTCCATGAAGCCCTGTGCATTTGCAGCAGCCCACTGAGGTGCTTTGGTACATGGTTTGGGAACCAAACTTAAGCCATTAATTTTTTAAAACAATATTTTACTTAGAATCTCAATGTATAGAACAAAGGCAATATTTCTTATTTTGTGAGTTCCAAGATATAACAATTACATATTATAGTACCAATCAATGTGTGTGTATGGATGGGAGTTTATGAACACAGAAAATTGAATGTCTTATATAAAAGTAAGATTCTGGATTTTGCTTGTTTTTATTCCTATTTATTATTTTTGTTCCAACCTTGGATTCCATTGTAACAGTAATTCCAAAGAGTTTGTACACTTTTCTGGTATAACTTGTGTAGTTTAAATAATGTTCACAGATGCTCAATTAGCTTCTGCTATTACAAAATATTTAAGATTTGCTCACAAATCTCTTGAAACAATAAAATAAGGTAAAAGAGAGCTTGAAATAGTAAAATGTGTAAGACCTATACTAAAATGAAAGATGCAAATAAGCATGTTCTCACATATTTGTTCATCTAACTTGTTTTAGGAGATGTGGACTTTTTTTTAAATTTAAATTCTTTATTGTTTAAAGTATCACATAAGTCTCTTTTTTTCCCCCCATTGACCTCTCCTTGGCCACTTGCACCCCTCAAGATGTGGACACTTTTAGGCATATAAAACATAACCGAAGACTTCAAATAATCAAACATCCATGGTCATAAGAATATGAATTGCTCTTATATTCCATGAGCTTTTAGCTTTCCTATTTGTGAGCACCACTATTTAATAACAAAATTAATTTTTTTTATTTTTACTTTAAATAATCATTTTACTTTTTCTTTTGACTAATAAATGTGTTTTTAAATAACAAGGGTTCTTTTAATCTAGTCTTGCTTCCATCTGTAAATAATATAAAGTAAAATAATGTAGTAGATCACTATTCTTATATGGGAATGGAATGGTTGGCCAAAGAAACTAAGAAAAAGAAATTTTCTGAGGAAAAGAGCTTGTCAACAAATCCTATAAATAAGTCTCACCTTTATTTGTGATAATTAAGTTATTAAGTAAGTACAGGGTGGGGCAAAATAGATTTACAGTTGTGAGTACTAGGAACACAGAGTTTGTTCTTGTGTTATTATTTATTAATTATTGTTATTTTCCATATGAACAACTATAAGCCTACTTTTGCCCCACCCTGTAAATGAGTTAAAAAAGCAAATGTGTGTGCTATTGTTTGCCTCATGTCTCACTCCTTTGCCAGACTCAAAGTTCAATGAGAGTAGAAACCATGTTTGTCTTATTCGCTGTGAAAGATGCCTGACACATAGTAGGTGCTTGATGCATGTTTTTATATAAAGTATAAATTAAATAGGAATGGGAGAAAGGGAAAAAGAGGGTTGGAGGAACAGAGAGAGGAAGGAGAGAGAGAGAAGGAAAGAGGAGTACAGAATTATGGTTGGCCTCTGTGACTTTTTCACTAACAGGACCCTGAGCATCGTGCCTGGTTGAAACAGTGAATTACCCATCCTCCTTTGCAAACAGGCATGGCCAATGTTATATAAATACAAAATGTGGGACTTCCAAGAATATTCTTTATGCCCTACCACACTATCTCCTTCTCAATTCTTGGAATACACATGATGACTAGAGGCCCAGTAGTTGTCCTTGGGCCATGAAAAGAAAGTCAGAGAATTTCAGAGACTTCAATCTGATGTCCTGGAGCTGCAGAACTAATGCCAGCAACTGTCTCCTACCAGACTTCTCATCTAATGATTTAGCCACAGTTAAGTAGGTTGTCTGTGGTATTGCTGTCAAATCTAACACTACTTAATACAGTCTCTGAAATGCATGTCATGAATTTCTGTAAGTGGAACTGTTATGCAACTATATTTCACTCCACTAGTGGTGAGACGAGGATTGGAAAAGAGGCGTAAATTTGTTGAAGCATAAATCTAGGATAAATCATTGGATGTCCAAGCAAACACATCAACAGAAAATAACTCTTACTGCAAGCAATATCATATTTCAAAATCACCAAAAAATCATTAGTTTAAATGTTGACTTGTTGAAAGTGAAAAGTTAGTTTTTCAGTAAACATTATACTTTAATACTCAAATATCACCCTAAAAAATTTAATAAGGCATCATTTTATTTGTCATGAATTTGCCACTTAATTACCTAGACTCTTTTTCTTTTCTCATCTTTTAGATTTTTGTCACTGAGCAAGACTTTGTGAAAATTCTCAGATTACAACCTTCCTTTCTATATCCAGAAAAACCTCCGTAGGCTAGGCTTCAATCTTCTAATCCATAATTACTATAATTGCTTTCTAAATTGTCTTTCTAACTACCTTTTCTTATCCATCTATCTCATCTCACCTCATCTCATCTCAAATCCTTCCATTTCATTATGTCATTTTCTGCTTATACAGCACTGAACACAGGCTCTTAACCACACACTTTTTACTATTACATGCTGTAGCTCTCTACTAATTGGTAACTTCCTGAGAAGACACTATGTCCATACTTTTCCATCGTTCTCAATCCTGTCTTCACATTAGAACCATCTGGAGAACTTTAGAAAAATACTGATGCCCCTGGCCAACCTATAAAAATTCTGATTCAATTAATCTGGGTTTGGCTCAGTTACCTATATCTTTTACTAGTAAAACACCTACCCACCACCAGCAATCAAACCAGCACTGTAGGTACAACAAGCAGACAATAAATTTTGTACACCAGCCACTTCATGCCTTTATTCAAATGATGCCCTGGGTATGTGTACTCATATACACACACATGCACACACCCCTACAACCTCCGCAAATGTAATTTACCTATCCTTTGAGTTTAAAGTCCCACTTCCTTTGTAAATCATTCTTTGATGACAACTACCAACACTGATCTACCTTTTCTTTAATTCCATGTGATGTACCCAATCACTCCCAATCTCTTTAAGCAGCCTTGGTTGTTATTTTTTCTGTAACACACAATTAGCACCTCACTATATGCTGTCAAGCTGCTCATCTGTAAAATAAGCACAATGGCCTCGTTGACCTCAAAAGTCACTTCCTTTGACTCTAACAATCTATAAATTTATGATTTGTCTGTACTGCCCAATTTAGCATTTATTATAGATGCTATTTCCCACTAATTTTTAAGTATTTGTGTATTTTTTGTTGTCAACTAAAGTTCAGCTCCCTTAAAGGAATGGTTTTATAGATCTATGGTATTTTCCTACCCTTAGCACCATGCCAAATGCTTAAATGTACACTGACTGATATATTAAACCAGAGTTGATGTCATAAAAAACACACACACAAAAAAAAAAATACCATGGAGATGAATAAAGGCAAATCCTTTGAGGAAGCAGTTTTCTACAAATTAGGAGAGTGGGCTGGATTATTCATACTACTCCTACACTCACCAGATATGCAGTAATATTTCTTAAGAAAATTATTTAACATCATAAGTCATAGTTTTCTCATTTGTGAAAGGAATTAATAACAGTGCCTACTCATAAGGTTATGGTAAGGATTAAATGAGAATACACACACACACACTCACACACACATATAAAACACAGTATGTGGCATATAATAAGTATTTAATAAATGTTTATTATTGCTTTGATAAAGGCAACAAAATAATTAAGATTGAGGATCAAAATAATCAAATAAGCATTTGATGACTGTGGTGAGACTGGAAATATAGTTTAATAAGTGAATTAATATGAAGTTGCAGTTCAAATACAATTAAGCATTACTCCAAGCATGGCCCTTACCTCTGGCACTGTGGCCTATAAGGCAGACAGAGAACCAGGCCAGGAAATAACTCACACATCCCCTTGTCCCCTTTTCCATTTGTCAGTACCCACATTGAGAAGGGCAGTTGAATTATTCACTCAACAAATATTTATTAGTATTTGCAAGATACTGTATTAGGTGCTAAATTATAAAAAACTAGAAGCCCAGCACAGAAATTGCATGGTCCCGCCCACCTGCGCTGGTCTTTGGTCATTATGGCATTAGGGCCACAGGATTTCCTATATAGAGATGAGTTTTTCTTCATGAATTTGTTGTGTAGTCAGGGAGATAATGTATGAACAAAACAGAAACACAAGGCAGAAAGCTGTACTTGACCTAAGAGTTGCACACATAAAGCACTGCAGAAGTTTACAGGAAAAAGAAATAAGGGAGGACTTCAGGGAAGGAGTTACAACCAAACTGGGCCTTGGAGAGACAAAGATTTGGGTTAATGAGCACTCTTGCCTTCCCTGGGCAGAAACAACATAAGCTAAGGCCCAAAGAAGGAAAATGTGGAACAAATGGGTAGGTGTGGGGAAGATGAGTAGGGAGTAGACAATGATGGCCAAAGTCATCGTTGCTTCCAAATTGAGGTAGGACATCTGGACCTTCTTTTTTTTAACCCTTTTGGCAAAACCTGTATCTTATTTTTAAAGAATAATAATATCCTATTTAATAAAGAGGGAATATGCAAATTGACCATCACACCATCACAAAGATGGCAGCATAGTCACAAGATGGTGGCGCCCAGTCCCCTCAGCCCCACTGGAGTCCCACAGTCCTTTCAGCACAGCCGGGGTGGCGGGGGGCGCCAGGCACACAGTGCGGCTGGATCCACCCTCAGTCCCCCAGCCACCCAGGGTTGGCCTGAGGTGCAGGCAAGCCTTGGATGTCAGCTGCTCTGTCGCCCAAGGCCGCCCAAGGCTCAGATACCCAGGGCCAGCTGTGGCTTGTGCTGCCATCAGTGGCAGCAGCAGAGGTGTGATGGGGGTGTCGCCTTCCTCTGATCTCCGAGTCACCTCCTGCCCCTGAGGTGAGGGCGGGCAGGCTGGGCTGAGGGACCCCCCTCCAGTGCATGAATTTTCATGCACCAGGCCTCTAGTTCCTCAAATAAAACATCTGAAATTCAACTCACTTGAAGACAATAACAATAACAAATTTACATTTTAATATTCTATAATCTGATATTTCACCTAGCCACCTCAACCACAGAACAGCACCACATTCCCTAAAAGCAAAGAATTTCACAATCAAATATTTCTGTTGCCTACTTTATACCTATTCTTTGTTTGGGCACAGGAGGCTATTAGGATAAAAGCTTCAATAGTTGGCTTAAATAAGATGGGGCGGGGAAAATCAATTTCCTGATATGACAGTTCTACACCTGAATCTCTACAGGACTGACCAACCCATGGGAAAATGGGAGTAGGTAAACTTGTTCTCTAAAGGGCCAGATTATAAATGTTTTCAATTTTGCTAGCCATATTATTTCTGTCACAACTACTCAATTCTGGTAGTGTAGCTTGAAAGCCATTTAAACAAATGGACATGGCTGTGATTCTATAAAATTTTATTTACAGAAATAGGTTGTAGGCCAGATTTGGCCCATGGACTATAGTTTTCTAATCCTTAGTTTATAACCATTGATATTTCTCTCTCAACCTACATATTTCTCTCTCAACCTACATGTCTATTACAGGTTGACTGAACACTTCATATTTCTTTACTCTAGCACCCAAAATGATGGAGCTGCCACTCTCTCCTTCAGTCACAGTGGCAGAGAGGAAGAATGTTCTGAAGGATCTCCAATAGGAAAAAAATGGTCCATCCTACAAGTGGCAATCATTTCCATTTATAACTTACTGGCTAGACCTGGTCACATGACTCACCCAATCACCAGAGGCTTCCGAGTGCAATCATATAATGTCTGGAAAGTGGAGACTCTGAAATGCTTGGCAAGGAGCTTTTGTGACTGCCAGAACCTACTCAAAATCAAAGGTTGTCTTAGGAAAAGTTTCCTTTCATATAGCACTGACAAATTGTAGCCCATCAAGGTAAGCTTATAGACATTTCAATTGATCTAATAATCATTCTAAATAGATACAGTTGAAAGACTCATGATCTCTCAAAAGATTTATTCTTCTGTGAGGAATTCATTTGGCATATTTCACTTGATATAATACATTAGAAAGAGTAATTGATAAAAGAGAAAATACGTGATTGAGTGAAAAAACTGATGGTCAGAATGACAGGTTTCTATCATGGAAAATGTGCAAAAATAGCATATATATATATATATAATTATACATCTTATTATGTTTCTTAATAACTTTTTAAATTATATATTTTCCCTATTATCTAAACTTCAGATCCATGATACCTTTTAATATCTAACAACCAGATTGTTTCTTTCCTTGTATCTTTTGAAAAAAGTAATTATCAGATTCAGTCTAAGAATTCTAAGATTATTTTAGTTGCAAGGATAGACACTAGCAGTTATGTATTAATTTTTAAAAGAACTATAGACATTTCCTGGAATTGCCATTTATTGTTAAATCAAGGAGATTAAGTTGAAAATAAGATATTCTATCCACATTATTACCTACCCATCGACATTAATATAAAGAAGTCCATAAACTTGTAGCTACAAAAAAGAACTGTCCCAGTCATACACACTAGTAACAAATGATAAAATTCCAAATGCACGAAGCACATATAAAAAGAATCATATAACTGGAAGAGACCTGAGAAGTAATCAATCCAACTTTTTACACTACTCAACTCTCAAGGGGAAAATTGAGTGACCATGAAGATTTCCTTATTTACTTTGCTATATATGTTTTGTCTATTTCCAGGAGAAAGTTGTAACTACAAACTTTGAATTACTTCTTCTTCCTGTTCTTGCCAATAATTTCTACTCATTAGTCTTACCAATGCTTTTCAATTCAATAAAAAGGCAAACATGTTTTTGAAAGTAGCTGTGTGCCAGGTACTTACACTTGGCCTTAAGGGCACAATAGTCCACACAACAGATATAATCCCATTTAATCTAGTTGCCTCTACAGTTGGATATACATATAGCTGGCATTAGATACTATGCTGTTGTGCTTTTTAAATTCATTCAATAAATATTTATTAAGTACCTACTATGTGTAAGCACCTACTAGCACTTTGAACTAATGAGAGACAGATAAAATGTCTGCAGTCAAACAAATTCCAAGCTTTCACATTCTGGGTATGTTGAGGTAAGAGGGGCGGGCCATAGATCAGAGAGGCTGAATATAGGGGATAAACATATAAACAATGAGTTAACAAGAACCTATCAGGAAATGAATAAAAATAGTGTGACTGTTTTACCTTGAGCTCCTTAGAAAACAGAGCCTGAGATAAAAGCTTGCATGATAATGCTTTATTGTAGGTACAATTCCAGGGAAGCAACAGTGAGGGGGGAAGGAAGAGAGACAGAAGAAGGGTGAGCCAATCCAAAGGGATGCAATACCTAATTGGCCACAGGCTTGCAACAAATATAGTTGGATGCTTGTCTTTCAGGATATTTCCAGAAAGGCCACATGAAGTTTCTTTCAGAGCATCATAAAGAAAGGTGGGGCAGTAAGGCTGAGTAATTGATCTGCTGCTTCCTTGCCATCTCTAGTCTCTGCTAACTCTACCAATTGTCCTGCAAATTCTGCCAGGCATCCTTGGGTAAAGCCAGACTCAGAGTCTGGGCCAGCCAACAGGCAGGAGTGGTGGTCTCTCCTTGTTAGTTGGCACTGTCTGCGGGGCTGGTTAGCTTCTGAAGGCTACCGTAGTGGCAGAGGTTAGGGCTTTATAACAAGAGGAACTATTGGTCACTAGGGCCATTCTGGCAGGGAAGCAAGGCAAGTAGCCAAAGATCTATGATGGCAAAGGACACATAGGTGGACCTCGTGGGCTCATGGTGGGGCACAAACTGAATTCAGTGTAGTTAAGTTATACAGTGAGTGACTGGATGGCTGGTCCAAGGAGGGCCTCTCTAAGGAGGTGTCATTTAATTCAAGTCTTGAAGGACAAGCCACACTGCAGAAAAAGGGAACAGCAGTGCAAAGACCCCAGGTAGAATGAACGTGGAGTGTCTGAGGAGAAGCAAGAAGGAAATTAAGTAAGGGAGAGTGGAGGGGGTTGAGAACAGGCAGGGACCAGGTTGTGTGAGGCTGGTAAGGCAGATGGAGGAACTGTGATTTTATGGTAAGTGTGCCTTACAGTGTCTGGAACACCTTAAACAGGGGAGTTAAATGAGCTGATTTATATTTCAAGAAGATTGCCCTGGTTTGCTTGGGAGAATGGATGTAGGAGTAGAAGTAGAGGGGCCAGTGAGGAGGTATTGAGACCATCATCCAAGTGAAAAAATGCAGGGGATTTTATAACCATTTTTCTATATTCATAGCTGTTGTTCGGCTTAAAATGTTTGCTATAATTATTGAAATGAGCATTGATATTGATGTCTGTCCCTTGAAATGCTAGAGTCAGTGTACTAACGACCTCCAGTTACCTGATGAATATCCCAAACTCCTCCAAGGTGATCCTGTTTTTGAAGCAGTTGGTGTGTGTGTGTGTGTGTGTGTGTGTGTGCTCTAGTTTTCGTTTTATAAATCCAGCCAAGCTCCTTTCCCTTTGACAACCAACAGAACTCGGTGTGGAACATAACTTTGTGATTGGCATCCAAATCTTAATGCAAGGAAGATAACCAGGTTTTGACATATTGTTATTTTATTTTCCACACAATTGACTGCCTTGACAATGAGTCTAAAATCTTCTTGCAGATTGCTAAGCAGAGTTTTGGAAGCCAGTGATTGGTGGTAAAGGAATCAGAATACTTAAAACCTGGGACTTTCTCCACTAATTCACACTATCTTGACGCTCTAACCAAGTGAGTTACCTGGCCAGGGCTTCTTCTTGGCCTCTTAATTCAGATCCTCATCCGGTCTCACCTAGATTATTCCAATAGCCTTTTGACTATTCTTTCTATTTCCAAAATTAACCCATTCTGATTTACCCCTTATGGATTGACAATTTTTGTCCTAAAAATGTAATTCTGCCCCTTTCACTTCCTAATTAAAGACCTGTTCAAGAAGACTCTTCAGCATGACACACAAGAACTTAATAGTCCATTGTCTGCTTGCCTTTCTAGCTGTGTGTCCCACCTACCATCTTTCTCCATTGAACTATAGGCAGTCCTCGGGTTACATCAGACTCAATGTATGTTGTTTCGTGGTTACATTGCCATCTCCCATTTATTTATTTTTTAAAAAGTTCCATCATTTCAACGTATGTACATATGTGCTTTATGATTTTTATTATGTATTTACCACAAGTAAAGGTCAAGAATTGTTATCTTTCTTGTAAATTTTTTTTTTACTGTTTCTCCTTCATTACTGCTGTGTATGTGCTCCATGTGAGTGATGTAGGTGCTTATGTAGATGATTTCTGACTTGTGGCGAAAATCGCATTACGTCACACCATAGGAACGGATCTCCGACGTAACCCAAGGACCTACTGTATATCCTAACTGTATATCTAATTATATATCCAACTATATCAATAGTACTCCACGAAGTACTATTCCTTGGTATAATCTATTCCTCTGGCAGGAATTTCCTCCTATCTTTCCTAAGTTCTAGTCATGTTTCACAATTCGGTTTAACCATCGTATCTTCTAGTCAGACTTTCCTGATATGTATGTATATGCACACACACCCACAAAAATGCATTACTCTATACTTTTTACTACCATAGCACCTTGGTTAGGACCTATATTACTGCAGTCCTTATATCACATTGAATGTATTTATTTACAGGCCTTCCCCAACTAAACCATCTCAGGCCAGCTCCCCAAACTTTCATTTTTTCATATTTCACTTCTAACACTCTGACTACCTGGTGCACACTCAGGTATCAGTGAATGTTTATTGAATAAGTGAATGTGTGAATATTTGTCAATTGGTTGATCTGTTCACCTTTCCACTACCTTTCTACTATATGGTGGTAGAATTCTGAAAGTGAACTCCTCCTCCTGCTATGTGCCAATTTGTTAGTTTCCATGGCCCAATACAGCAATAAGAAAGAGAATACAAAGGAGAACAATCCTGTTTGCACCAGAATATGTCATATTCTGGCATCCTCATTTCCACCCCAGTAAGCACCTCAAACTAGACAATAAAATGCTATATCTGAGCTTGCTAGGGTAATTTTGAAGCCCTGCCAGAGATTCAGAAGTGTTTGTGGGGAATTTGTGATAGCTGAGAAACATGAACAATAGAAAGCTATTCTGAGTATTCTATAGACAAGGTTAAGGGGCGTGAAATTTTCTAACCTCTTGATACATCTCAGGGTCACGGGCCCCACAGAGTAGAATCCAAGTACTAAACAAGGTGAGGTCACACTACATCTAAGTGTTTGGGTCACAAGTGCTACATCATGACTCCATATATTTTCAAAGTGATGTTTATAAAGTGCTATTCAAATTTTGGGTTGTAAGACCAGAATGATAGGGTCTCTAAGCCTCTGGTAAGTAAAAATTGACTGTAAGCTCCTGAGGGTGGGGACTTGTCTGTAAGATTTTGTTAACAATGGCTACATGTCTCCTTGTGCGCACTCTTTAATATACTCTTTTAACATAGACCCTTTAACATTCCTGGCCAACATACCTAAAATAAGAAAATGATTACATGGCACTATTATACATAACGACAGAAATACTGCAAGCATGGGTGAGATTGAAAAGCTGCCCTAGAATATAATTCTTAATACCTAGCTTGTAAGAGTCTAAGGCCCCAGGAGTGACTGTAGAGGTCTAACCCCACATCACTGAATTCTGACAAATCAGTGAGGCAAAGTCTTGGCTGAGAAAGATCTCAGCTTAACCTGTTCAGTGTCCTTACTTACAGATATGGAAAACTGAGCCTGAAAGCAAAGAGACATGCCCAGGTTTAAGGAGTGACTAGTGGCAGATACTTGTCCCCTGTTTTCTGCCGTTTCCTCCCAATTTCCAAACTTCTTCAAAACCTCGTATGAAAACCTGTTAATGTATAAAAAGAGCCAGTAAGCTTTATTCTTTGGGATATATTAAAGACAAAATAGTGTGCAAAGACACTCTTATTAAATATAATGGTTTTGCTTACTGGGGTATCTCCAACAACTAGAATAGTCCCTGGCACATGTTAAATACTGGTTAAAGAAATTAACCAACAATAAGAAACTGTAACTTAAAAAAACTATAGCACATGGATATGGAGCTATTAACAATACCAGAAAACCACAATGAGATACCACTACACTCTCACTGAAATGACTAAAATGAAAAAGACTGACAATACTGACTGCTGATAATGATGTGTAGAAGACTGGAACCCCCATTACGCCGTGGGCAGGAGTATGAATTGGTGCAACCACTTTGGAAAATGCCTTGTCAGCATCTATTAGAGTTAAACATATCTCTTATGCCCTAGATATTCCACTCTGCAATGTGTATATCCAACAGGAATAAGTAAATATATGCACCAAAAGACATGTACAAGAATACATATCATTATTCATAATAGTTAAAATACTAAATGGAAAGAACCCAAATATCCATCAACAGGAGAATGGATAAAAAATTGTGGTATAGTGTAATACAGTTTATAATGGATTTTACACAAAAAATATAAAAGAATAAAATATGGCCCTGACCGGTTTGGCTCAGTGGGTAGAGCGTTGGCCTGTGGAGTGGGGGGTCCCAGGTTTGATTCTAGTCAAGGGCATGTGCCTTGGTTGCGGGCACATCCCCAGTGGGGGGTGTGCAGGAGGCAGCTGATTGATGTTTCTCTCTCATCGATGTTTCTAACTCTCTATCCCTCTCCCTTCCTGTCTGTAAAAAATAAAAAAAATATTTCTTTAGAAAAAGAATAAATTATGATACTCAACAACATGGATGAACCTCACTTACATTACACTGCACATAAGAAGCCAGGCATCAAAGAGTATGTATGGTCTGATTCCATTTACGTGAAGTATAAGAACAAGCAAAACTAATCAATGGTGATGAAAGAACAGTGGTTACCTCAGGGAACTATTAATGAGAAGATGCAAGAAGAAACTGTCTGGGCCGCTAGAAATGTTCTATATCTTTGCTCCGATGGTGGCTACAGGGGTGAATTACATCTTTAAATTTTCAGAAAGCAATATACTCATATTATGCGTCCTTGACTAATATACTTATGTCTCCTTTACTAATAAATTTTTATACCTATTTTACAAAACCTAATGACTTAAAGGAGATGAGCATTGAGCATCAACAGTTACTAATATCACAAAGAGAAAAACAACCAGATTTAGGTCCCTCCTCATGAAAGAACACGCTGCCACCTGTAATTCTGCCAAAAACTTAGAACCTGGCTTTGATAAAGCCTCTGGATCCATAACTGATGCGCGGGAAAAGCAGAGAATCAAGATACTAGTTAAACTATACCCTGAAGGTGCAATTATCAAAAACCCAGACTGTAGAGAACTCTACAGGTCAAATTAACTAGGTTGTTTAATACATCAACTGAAAGGAGGGGAAAAGAAAGGGAGAAGTTCTTAGATTTACATAGATTTAAAAGACATGAATTTTAACTAGGGCAAAAATATTACTCATTACGTTATTCATTAAACACCGTATTTGTTAGCATGCCAAGTAAGCATTGGATCAATTATAATAAAGATTTAAAAAGCAAATACAAATGGTTGCTTTCCTGTGCAGTAAACATACAAGTGACTTTTTTTTTCACAGTTTGGGTGGGTAAAGGCAAACTATGGCTTTGGGCTGATCTCTCAACCACACTGCAGCTTGTGCTATATCAGTGTGCACTTGCTCATATATTGTGATATATATGTTTTCATATCAGCATGTGGCTTCTTTAATTGGATTCTAAGCCTTTCCAGGACGCAGACTGTGATTTCTATTTTTCATTTTTCTTATGAATAGTCCCTGTGCAGGGTTCGCAGCGAGCAAGTGCCCATAAGTAGGACTGACAAACGAAGTGATTGACTCGTGCACCTTGGAAAAATAAAAGATGGCACACAGACCACCAGGTAAATATCACATTGCCCTCTGATGGCCACACCCTCCTGCAGAGAGGGCTATCATCGCAGACACGGAAAGCCACTCACTAGCTCTTTGCGAACACAAACAGAATACCTTATTCTGTTGACCAGCATGGTCTTGTGGATCAAGTTTTTTGCCTGTAAATTTATGGTTCCAGGACAAAGAAAAAATGTTTTGAGAAAGCCCTTGATACCAAGTCTTAACAGAACATGTGTAGAAAAATCAATCACTACAGTGACCTGAACTGGACAGTTCAGATTCAGGCCTGCTTGGACCAGCACCTGATCATAATATTAAGGGGGAAATCTGCTAGCTCTGTCCTTCTCCAATGAGAAGAGGAATAAAATAAATACATTGGCTATCCTTACCTCTAGTACCCTGGAGTCATTTAGCTAAAAAAGCCTTCAGGAACTAAAGTCCTATAACATCGTGATTGGTAATTTTTTCAGAATATCACAAGCCCTTGCCTTTGATTCACTGTTGACCATATTATTTCTTACTGTGCCACACAGGTAAATTGGAAATACATTTGTAATCAGTAAACAGAATCAATTCACCCCAAATTTATCCATAATTTCTCTATTAGCATTTCTGATGACACCAACTCAACCAATATGAATTTATTTAAATGATTTATACAGGGTAATTTTTTTCTGATTACTCCATGTTCTCATTTTAGACAATTTAGAAAATGTAGAAAATCATAAGAAAAATTTTAAAGTTATTATTCTATAAGTTAGAAAAAATTTTGTTTTCCTTTACACATAAAAACATGCTTTTATATGTATAACTGAGACCATATATTTAATTCTGAAACTATTTTTGAATGTTCTATTGTGAGCTTTAGTACATCAGTAAAATAGTTCCATAAGCATTATTTTAATGACTGTGCAATTCCATCAGATGCATGTCCCACCATTTAATCTTTCATTTACTGATGGAGTACATATCTTTGATGGTCATTTTGCCTTTTCTGCCTCACCTGGATCATATGAGGATGTGATGATATAATGGATAAAGTATAGAGTTCAATACCAGCCTCAGTACTTGCTAGTTAAGTGACTTTGGGTACTTTATTAAGCTACTTTGAGTCTATTTCACCATCTCTCACATTCAATAATGCTTACTTCACTGTTGTTAAGAGAACTAATCTATACGATGTCATGTGCAAATATTTGATGAAGTATGCAACTGTGAATCCTACAACTATTTTTGTCATCATCACTATAAAAATGAATATAAATAAAACCGTTATTATTATTGAGAGGCAAATGTTACTATTTCCCATTCAAGAAAGTTATGCAATAATCTGCCTCTACTGCTAAAGAATACATATGCAAGGGTTATGATGGAGTTGATCATCCATTACAGTTTTACCTAATATTTCTTGCACTCTATGATAAGATTGTCTCAATGGTAGTTCCAGAATTTTACATAAAAAATGTCTAAGGAAACAATTTTAGGAAAGGGGTAATCATGGTATTTGCTTAAAGGCAATTTTTGGCTAGCATATGTATATTTTACTTAGATATGTTATAGAACAATCTATATCTATAATAATAAAAGCATATTAGGCTAATTAGACCAGACAACCTTCTGGATGAAGCTGGGGCTGTGAGGGAAGCCCGGGTCTCGGGTGCCTGCTGGTGGCCGGAGGGAAGCCTGGGTCCCGGGTGCCAGAGGAAAGCCAGTGCCAGCAGCCAGGGTAAAGAAGGCCTACTCTTGCATGAATTTCATGCATCAGGCCTCTAGTATCCTATATAATAAAAGCTCAGTGACCGAAACGGTGGAACAACCAGAGACCAGGGCTATCAGGCAGCAGGCATGCGAGTGGTTAAGGACAATGAGGCAGGCAGGCAGAGTGGTTAAGGGCGATGAGGCAGGCAGGCAGAGTGGTTAGGGGCGATGAGGCAGGCAGGCAGAGTGGTTAGGGGTGATGAGGCAGGCAGGCAGAGGTGGTTAGGGTGATCAGGCAGGCAGGCAAGTGGTTAGGGGTGATGAGGCAGGCAGATGAATGGTTAGGGGCAATCAGGCAGGCAGGCGAGCAGTTAGGAGCCAGTGGTCCCGGACCACGAAAGGTCCCTATTTGCAAGTGGGTGTAGGCTGGGCTGAGGGACCTCCACACACACGCCCTGTACACAAATTTTGTGCACCGGGCCTCTAGTATATATAAAAGTCTAAGTGACCGTTACAACCAGTCTACCAAACTACTGACCCACTGGTTGCTATGATGTACACTGACCACCAGGGAGCAGAAGCTCAATGCAGGAGCTGCCCCCTGGTGGTCAGTGGGCTCCCTCAGCCAACCTCCCACGGTCCCTCCCCCACAACTGGGTGAGATAGCTCCAATCAGTCCCAATCACCAGCCAGGCCAAGGGACCCCACCCATGAATGAATTCATGCACGGGGCCTCTAGTAATAGAATACTAGTAAATTCTAAAGATGCTTTTTCTACACTGAACAATATTGAGAAAATACCAGCAAATCACATCAAAATATAATATGTTACTATTTGGGAGACTCATGGAGATAGCATGAGGCCCAGCCTCTGCCACAGAAGTGCCCACCACTTGCCATCCTTATCACCCTTAAGATTCCTGCCCCTGTTACTGTCATCATGCTCTTGGCCTCCTCTCTACTCTCTGTGCTTTAATTCATACCCTTTCCCATGGTGTTTGGCTTGTTTTTATAGCTATCATTAGCCAATTAGAGCAGTCCTTTTCTACCAATGGTTGATCAATTCTATCACAATGAGGATTATTTAGTTATCTATGTCTTCTCCACAATTTTTTAACGCTCAAACCTTAAGGACCATTTCTCATTGCCAGACATGCCTTTTAACTTACAGTTCCTGATGTTTGAGCTTGTCCCAAAGCTGACCTCTGAATACATAAATTGTTGTTATAAATTTTTTATAAGAAATTACTGCAAAAATCAGAGCAACTTATTACTAATAAATAAATCACATGAATTTATTGATAACACATAGTGAAACAGTTACTTGATTGAAGGTTATTTTGGTTTCATGAAGATGATTACAATATAATAGGTAATTTCAAAGAAATAATTCAAAAATCTCAACATCCAATTTTAATTACTTTTTCCTTCATCAATGATTCACATTTATTGAGCATCCATGAGAGCAATCTGGGACCAGACTGTAAAAGCTCAGGGAGATATTATAAAATAGGTAGAAAAGCCTCCTGAGCACTAACAGTCACAAACATCCATAAAGCAAGTCACTTTGTATTACATGCCCTCAGACAAGATTTGTCGTTATAATAAGTTGGGCCCACTTAAGGAAACTTGGAGAGGATCAACAAGACATAAGAATCCTGGGCAAAAATAATCAGACCAAAAGCTCATGAAACTTTCCACCAAACTTGGAAGAGGACTGTCTTTCAGCATGCCTACAACTTAACAGAAATATAAGGCAGGGCATCGAGACTGTCACATAGCAGATACTAATTGTTCCGATTAAGGTCTAACAAGCTTGCTTCCCTGCTGCTCTGAGAATGTCTCTGACTTTTGATCCTGACATCTGTGTCTTACAAGAATTTCACTCTGCTCTGACATTCCTTCTGATGTTGATCCAGGAATTAATGGATTGTGAAAAAGCTGGCAGGATATCATTTAAAAAATAGAATTCCTAGTGTACAAGTGATGAAAAGGTATCAGACTTCACATACTCTGGTACCAACACAATTATTAGGCTTAGATGTTTGGGTTTTTTAATGTTAGTCCAAAACAGAACTAAAAATAAAATTTAGCTAAAAAGTTATCATGACAAAACAGTTATTACAATGTTCTTTCAATAATTAGGAGGAATGCATGTTTTTGAAAATTACTAAAACAAATTCCATATGAGATTATTTGCTCTGAATGAATACTTTTAACATGTACAGTTGACCACCTTTTATGGTATAAGGAATCTGGTGTCTTAAACCAATGGGAAATTTTGCTTAGAAATCTGAGACCTTTAAAAATGATATGAAACAACACTGTGAATACTTATACCATATCTCTAACAATTTATAATATGTTTGCTTACACAAGATCCCAGTAAACAATTGATTAAAAGGAGAACTTTAATTAAGGAAAGTATATCATTTTTAAATGTAAAGAAGTTTAAATTAAAACTGTCTAAAGATGTGACTTAAATTAAGGGATTCTCTTCAGGATTGAAATTTTACACATCAGGAGATACTGCCTGCATTTCATGGCTCTGGATAATTAGTAGATGCCAGTGGATAACTTAAACATAGCTTAGAGTCATTGGCATTAAGGTGTGACAAGCATTAGAGAATATATTTAGTAATTTTAAATGAAAGAAGTAACAGAATTTTTGCAAAACCAGGGAAAAGTACCATAGTCAATAAAAATTATTCAGTAAGGAAAAAATTCTACTTTAGGTCATAATAATTATAATTCAACAAGTTAAAAAAAACACAAGTCAATTTAATTACTAGCACTATAATTAATGTAAAAATTAATAAGGTTAGATATTTTCATCTATTCAAGTAAATATCTAATTTTCACATTAAAAAGAGCATGGTTATCTGGACAGCGTGGCTCAGTGGTTAAGCATCAACCTATGAACCAGGAGGTCATGGTTCAATTTCCGGTCAGGGCATGTGCTCAGGTTGCAGGCTAGCTCCCCAGTGTGGGGCATGCAGGCAGCAGCCAATCAGTGATTCTCTCTCATTGATCATTGATGTTTCTATTTCTCTCTCTCCCTCTCCCTTCCTCTTTGAAATAATAATAAAAAAAGAGCATCATTGTTTTCAAAAAGCCATGATGATTTTGTTTAGATAGACTGCTTTATAATTTTTTATACCTCATCTGTTATTTCAAGAAATAAGGTGACAAATTCATTTAAAAAGTAAAAATGATTGACAGCATGCTATCATTGATTACTAATAGCCAGCTTAAATTGGTTGGTTTCTGTTATTACCTTATGACAATATTTAATTATTTAAAATTTTACATATTACTTTTCATGACATGTCATGTTCCCATGACTCTAGAAATCATATGATTACTACCAAACTGAGCATTACTTACTCTTAACAGAAAGAGCCCCCAAATCTACTTCAATCAGGCTCCTCCTCACACATCCCCTATTAGAGCACTTTCTGCACTCCGCAAAATCAGATGACTGTCACCTGGCTTCATTACATTATAACTTCAGGCCTATCATCTTTATTTTTACATCCCTGGATTTAGAGAGTACTTGATAAATGCCCAATGAATAAATGACTGAATGTGAACCTATTAGTTTATTTATTTCAATGGTTTCTTTGTATCTGTATTTTATTGTATGCTGATTCAACTACTTTTTGAATACATATATAAAATGGATGGTATATTGAATATTAAGTTAAAATTCATGTGCTCTTAAAATTAAATAATATATTAATATTATTAATAAATACTTAATATGTATCAGCTATATACTTTTTCTAAATGGTCATTTTATAAAAATTGAATCTCTGTCATATTAATTACACACTGATAAATTTTCTTGTAATAATACTTTTATGGTCTTTTAAGGACCCACTGATAACTTGATTACTTTAAGAAAATATTTGAAAGGATTAAGCATATACATATGACACATGGACACAGAGACACAGAGTATGGTAAAAGCCAGAGGGAGAGAGGGATGGGGGAGGTGGAGGTGGGCAAAGGGAGAATAAATGGGGACAGAAAGAGACTTTGCGTTAGGCAACGAGTGCTTGATGCAGATGATGTTGAGTTGTACACTTGAGACCTGTATAGTTTTGTGAACCAATGTCACCCCAATAAATTCAATAAATAAAATAAAGTATTGCTTGTATTGAAAGATATCAAGCCTAGAAAATGTGATATTCAGATTAGAAAGTTTCACAATATCCACAATTACCACACCCACCCAGAATAGGTTCTTAAAGTCTAGTGGCATGTGTCATTTTCACCCAGTACTCTTTTTCCTATGTGTCTCATCTAAAATCATCATTATTTAAAAATAGATTAAAATGTAGTATCCAAACTAAAAAGCAAGACAAGGAGGAGGGGAAGATGGAAAATAAAATGCAAGATGAAGTAATAAATCAGGGTTTGGCCAAATTAAGAAAAATAAGACTGACATTTGCAAAAGTAAGGCAGAGGTTTAAAAGTATGATATATGACAGGTGAGGTAAGTTGGGAAGAAAGAAATGAAAATGAGAACAAATTAGACAAGCCATTCATTTTATTTTTTTAGCCATTCATTTTAAACCCTTAAAAGACTGCAACTCAGCGTCCTGAGATGGGATGTGTCAGAACTAGCACATCTTTTTTATGCTTCTCAGGGCTTTTTTTTCTTCTTGTGCACCATAAAGTATAAATGTTATATGGTTTTAAATAAATCATTTTTAGATTTCAAGTTTGCTTCATTTTGATATAGGCAAGGAATCACAATAAATGTAAATTTTGAATCTGCCTCCATAGTGTATGACAGTGTCAAAAATTTCAAACGTGATTTGACCATGAGCCACACACAAAATAAACTGAGCTTGGGGTTCAGGGCTAAATTGCCCGCACATACTCAAGATTCTGTATTTCTCACCAGGCATTATTTAAACTGTCATAACAATAAAAATCTACCAAAGTGTAATAATTTATTATGATAAAGAATATATGTCCCATCTGGCTAGACTAGTGTTTACTCATTCTTCTATTTATTTAGGATCATCTATATTTATCCACAAAAATATCTATATGCACACAATTGGGTCCCTGGAACCAGTGGCTACTATCCACTGGCTACTACCTAAATTGGTTTTTAATTAGTTGCCCTATTTCTCCATCCTACTGCCACTGTTTTAAGTTGTGAGGCCTTGGGATTTGAAAGTAAATTCCAATATCAGATTAATAAAACATGCTTCTTAGATCAAGATTAGATGAGTTTAAAATCCTCTTACACTGCTGGTGGGAATGCAGACTGGTGCAACCTCAGTGGAAAACAGTATGGAGTTTCCTCAAAAAATTGAAAGTGGAACTCCCATTTGACCCAATAACCCCACTTCTAGGAATATATATTAAAAAAATCAGAAACATCAATCAGAAAGAACATATGCACCCCTATGTTCATAGCAGCACAATGTACATTAGCTAAGATTTGGAAACAGCCTAAGTACCCATCAGCAGATGAGTGGATTAAAAACCTGTGACACATCTACACAATGGAATACTACACTGCTATAAAAAAGAAAGAACTCTTACCATTTGCAATAGCATGGATGGGCCTGGAGAGCATTATGCTAAGTAAAATAAGCCAGTCAGAGAAAGATAAGTATCACATGATTTCACTCATTTGCGGAATATAATGAACAACATAAACTGATGAACAAAAATAGATCCAGAGACACAGGATCATCAAACAGACCATCAAATCTCAGAGGAAAGGCAGGGTGGGTAGGGTAAGAGAACAACTAAAGAACCTATATGCATATAAGCATAACCACTGGATACAGACAATGGGGGGAGGGTAAAGGCTGGAGCTGGGGGGTGGGGGCAAGCTGGGAGAGGACAATGGGAGAAAAAGGGAACATATGTAATACTTACAACAATAAAGAATTTTTAAAAAGATTAGATGAGTTAAATACTTTGTTCTTTAATCAGAAAAAATCTAAATGGAATAACTGCATTCAATATTTTTGAAGGCCTCCTGCATACAAGCTATCAATGATTTTCCCTTTTATATTATCTTCTACAGAAATTCATAATGTAGAATCTATATTTAGTCATAGTTAAAATTCAATCTAAGGTGTTATGGAATATTTAAACTTTCAGAATAATTAATTTATGAACTAATTTGTTAATTAATGTTTTTAAATGTTCTATAACACAAATAAATTAAAATAAAAAAGTAATGACAGTTAATAACTCTAAAAGTTCTACAGCACAAATAAATTTTATTACAAAAATAAATTATAAATAATCAAAGGTCTAAAG
This sequence comes from Corynorhinus townsendii, assembly GCA_026230045.1. NCBI lineage: Eukaryota > Metazoa > Chordata > Mammalia > Chiroptera > Vespertilionidae > Corynorhinus > Corynorhinus townsendii. Next base: position 22,563,796 of record JAPDVU010000008.1, on the reverse strand, counting down.
GTAAAAAATAAAAGTACTAGGGGAAATTATTCTTATACTCCTAGAAAGTGAAATTTCTGCTTAGCGTGATACAAAACTAAGAAGCTATTTTTTTAAAGTGACAGAGCTGATTAAATAAAAATTTAATTACTATATGTGAAAGACACTAGAAAATTTTAATGACAAATTTAGGAAGAAATGTATTACATTTTTATGACAGATCATTTAAAAACACTTAACCTACAAAGAATGTTCACAACTAAGAGAAGATGAACATAGCTAATGGGCATAATTATGAACAGATGAATTATAAAAGAAATACAAGTGACCAATAAACAAATATATTTAACTCCACTAACAATCAGTCTATAGATGTTTTAAAATGTGTTTACTTTTTAATCTATGGGGCTAGCACAGGTTAATAAAAGTAAAGATGCAGGGAAATGGAACATTAATACATCTTTGGATACAATACAAATAGGTTCGAACTTCTTGTTGAGCTATTAGGCAATGTTGGCAAAAAACTAAATGTGGATATTATTTCTTCTAATAATTCTGATTCTATTTATCAAGGTATCTATTTATCTATTTATCAATATCTAAAAGAGTTGTTAGATCCTCAAAGCCTAACACAGTGGAATGCATATAGCCATGCAAAGTGGTCTAGCCCAGCTGGTGTGGCTCAGTTGATTGAGCTTCAGCCCATGCACCAGGATATTGTTGTCGGTTTGATTACCAGTCAGGGCACATGCCCCAGTGTGCGTTTAATCCCCAGTAGGGGCGTACAGGAGGCAGCCAATGGATGTTTCTCTCTCATCCATGTTTATTTCTCTCCTTCTCCCTTCCTCTCTCTGAAGTCAATAAAAACATATTTTAAAAAGAAGAAAAGTGGTCTCTCTGTAGTGATGTGGAAATAGATCCATGGTATAGTGAATAGTAAAACAAATTACAGAATAGTATTTGTCAAAAAAGAGAAGTGTACAATAGCTACACTTCTCTTTTTTGACAAACAGCCTAAGTGCCCGCAGCAGATGAGTGGACTAAAAAACTGTGGTACATTGCCCTATCCGGTTTGGCTCAGTGGATAGAGCGTTGGCCTGCAGACTCAAGGGTCCCAGGTTCAATTCCAGTCAAGGGCATGTACCTTGGTTGTGAGCACATCCCCAGTAGGGGGTGTGCAGGAGGCAGCTGATTGATGTTTCTCTCTCATTGATGTTCCTAACCTTCTGTCCCTCTCCCTTCCTCTCTGTGACAAATCAATAAAATATATTTTTAAAAAAAACAACAACTGTGGTACACCTACACAATGGAATACTACACCGCTATAAAAAAGAAGGAACTTTTACCATTTGCAACAGCATGGAGGGAACTGGAGAGGATTATGCTAAGCGAAATATGCCGGTCGGAGAAATATAAATACCACATGATCTCAACTCATGTTACATATAATGATCAACATAAACTGATGAACAAAAATAGATCCAGAGATAAATGGCAGGGGAGGGGGGTGGTTAGAGATCAACCAAAGTACTTATATGCATTCATATTAACATGACTAATGGGCACAGACACTGGGGTGGTGGGGCCTTACCCTCAGGTGTGGGAGTGGCCGGAGGGGGTGGGGAAGGAGACATGTAATACTTTAAACAATACAAAAAGAAAAGTGTATAGAATTTCTATTTTTGTTTGTATATGTATATGTAGATATATGTATTTATAGTAATATGCCTAGTAAATGTTAATAGCAGTTATCTTTGGGGGGTGGTTTTGGTTGGGAGATTTTCATTTTATGTTTTATAAATTTCTGCAATTTTATAGAAGATCATTTACTCATTTATGGAACGACTCCTACATTTAAAAACTAAATGAAAAATATCAATTAACTGTGATAAAGAAGAGCTGTTTGACCAGGTTGCCACATGGGCCTTGATTCTGTTTTACAGTTACAAACGATATGTCTCCCTAATTAGAAATGTGTGCACATATAATCCCCCAGACTATTACAGAATAAGGTCATTTATCCATGGATTTTCCAAAGTGAAAATCCTGGAACAATGGTTAATATTTTAACTATACGAAACTTTGGTGATGAGACATAAAATAGTGAACAACTAAAGACTAAATTTGTCTAAAGGAAATTCAAGCATGTCCAAACAACTGAAATATAAAATTCTGTTCTAGAGATCATGATATGTGATTTTGTATGTATGGATAAAATATATATGCATAACATATATATGTGTGTTGGGTATGTGTACTCACAAAGTCCCATTAGCCAAAATGTTTTGATTTTTATTTTAGCTGCCATTTTAAGCTTGTCAGCCACTTCTCTGCCTAAAAATTAAGGCGGCAAATCTCCTTAGAGCAAGTCTTTTTCATTCTGGAAAGAAGCTCCGTAGTGGACCTTGTTAATATCACAAACCTAGGGAAAATAGGCAGTAATGTTCTGGGAGAAAACTGTCACACAATCTTATCTGTGGTTTGACGAAGCTACCCATGTCGACTAGCAAAGACTGGGTATTCAACCTGTATTTATCAATACACCATTATTTCAAAATCTATGTTATATATTTTGAAGAAATATAAGCATTACAAGATGCAGAAATAACTCCTCTCTAAAATATGTTCCCACTAAATGGAGGAAGTTTTCATACTGCATTTTTGTCTCTTAGTATTTTACTTAGAAAAAAAAAAGTCATGATATAAATATTGCCAAAGCAGAAAATATACAGGTTTGATTATAAAAAGATCATTTTTTAATTAATGAGGACATAGGAAGAGAAAGCATTTCTAATGTACAGTAAAGTTCTCATGAAAGCCAAAACACCAGGAAATTAATGTAATTGATATGCACATTGGTAAAAATATATATATATAAGAACCATTGTTATTGTTCTCCCCAAAAGCTTTTCTCTTAATATCTAAGAAGAAATGTTTAAAGAAAAAAAGCTCAAAGGAATTACTTTCTTTTTAAGTCCTATTCTCTCTGTTTCTAATTTCCAGTCACTACCTAAATGTAGCAAAAGACTATTTTCCTCAGACATCACTTTTTAAAAAGCTATTGTCATTAGAATGTTGCCTTGATTTTTATATTTTCTGACATCAGGTTATTTGGGTTACTGTCCAGTGTCCAATGACATTTGCAGAGATCTTCAAGAACTAAATTCTATATTTTATGATGTCAGTATAAATATCTATACTGATATGCACTGAGTGGCCAGATTATTATGACCACCTGACCTTTGTAGGCAAATTAGCTGTACACAGCATCGTATGGGATATGGAAGCCAAAGGCCTGTTCGAACACCTTTGCTGTCTGCAGTTACCAAGACAAAGTGTCTCCAATTCACACAGGAACACAAGGATTGGACAGTCGAGCATTGGAAAAAAAGTCATGTGGTCCGATGAATCACGTTTCCAGTTGCATCATGCAGATGGCAGAGTGAGCATGTCGCAGAAACAGCATGAAAGCATGCACTCCACATGCATGAGTACAACCCTTCAAGCTGGTGGGGGCAGTGTTATGGTTTGGGGCATGTTTTCCTGGCATGATTTGGGCCCTTTAATTCATGTGGAACAACGTCTAAATAGCACAACAGTATCGTTGCTGATCAAGTTCATCCTATCATGTTGATGGCGTATCCCAATAGAGATGGCTTCTCCCAACAAGACAATGCGCCATGCCACGGTGCTCATATTGTGCAGGAGTGGTTTCGAGAACATGAGGGAGACTTTGCCTTGCTTAGGTGGCCCCCACAATCACCAGATTTAAATCCAATTGAGCATCTGTGGCAGTGGTCGGCAAACCGCGGCTCGCGAGTCACATATGACCCACTGTCCTAGTTCATAGGTCAAAGTTCAACTACTGAGCCATAGTGTTCCTCTTTTAAATGCTTAGGTCAGTGGTCGGCAAACTCATTAGTAACAGAGCAGCAAACCGTGGCTCGCAAGCCCCATGTGGCTCGTGAGCCGCAGTTTGCCAACCACTGATTTGTGGGATAAAGTTAAAAGAGCCACCAGGCAGCTGGTTCTACAACCATCAAATCTCACAGAACTGGACTATGCTATTCGTCAGGCATGGTGTCAGATTCCTCACATCACCTTTCAACACCTTGTGGAGTCAATGCCAAGAAGAATCACCACAGTATTGAAGGCAAAAGGTGGCCCAACGAAGTACTGATGGGGTGGTCATAATAATCTGGCCACTCAGTGTATATAAAAGCCTAAGCGACCATCCAACCATTCGATCATTTGACTGGTGGCTATGACATGCACTGACCACCAGGGGGCAGCGGTGACTTGGCACCCAGAACCAGAGAGGAGGAAGCCTGATTCCAGAGTGTGTCACAGGAGAACAACCCTCTTGCAACCAGGGACCCCTTGGGGGATGTCTGAGAGCCGGTTTTGGCCAGATCCCCACAGGCCAGGCTGAGGGACCCCACCAGTGCATGAATCCATGAACCGGGCCTCTAGTACTGTTACAAAAGGAAAAAAGGGTCACAATAAGATGTAACAGATGAGAGGTTGGAAAGGATTGAAAATTCAGAGTATCACTTTGAACAACATTTTCAGAAGTATTTCAAACCTATAACCTGACTTTTAAGTTAAAGTTTTCCACCTCATCCTCCCTGCCCCCACTCCCATCATTTGGTATATGGGTTGTGCACCAAACCTGGACAACTTGCCAATTCTATGGCAGGGTCCTGGTTTTCAGTAGAATTTGCTTGGTAGATAGATAATATTGCTGAAATTGAATGGCAGTTTTCTGAGCAGGTGAGTTGCCACTTTAAAGTAATAAGGCTGATTCTCGTACATAGTTTGAAGAAGCAGGGAAGGAGTGATCATAAGCAAGTCTACACAAGCTTTAAACTGGAGCCACAGTGCTCCAACAGCTGGCCAGCCCCAAGGCCTGACGTGGTGCTAAAGAACTCCCCCCCATCCCCTGCCAAACACACACACACACACACAGCCCACATTAGAAACAAGTGCTTTAGCGTGAAAAAAAAATACAGGAAAAAAAATTTAGCATTAATTTAGATTAAAAAATTATTTGTATGTGAAATTAAATCTGCAAAAGAATACATAACCTGTTGAAAGATGGTAGAGGGGATAAAGTTGTGTTTAAAATATTTTTTAAACTAAGCTCAAAACAATTTCAAGAAAATACAGAAGACTCTAATGACACTTCAAATTAGCTGAGTATCAAAATAGTCTTTAGAACATTTTTAATAAGCTAAACTCCTCCTGTCCCAGAGTGAATAAATATGAATGGAGCAGTGGTGAAACCTATGTGATTCTGATGTTCAAGCTTGGAAACCACTTAAGAGGGTGCTGAAGGTATACTGAATGCATCGAAATAGATCACTGAGAGAAAGGTGACTAAAGAGTTAAATTTATTTAAAGCATCAGACTTATTCTAAGAGAAAATGTGAACAAGAGTTTTCACTTTTTCAGTCGTTTATCAACAAGCCAGCTAAGAACAAGGCACTATTGCTCAATAAAGAATCTGAGAAAAGAGATGATATAATAATAATAGCAGCTGATATTTATTCAGTATTTTCTATGTGCCAGGCACTGTTCTAAGCACATATAGATAGTACCATTTTCAGTTATTACCACATTTTAAGTGTTTACAAGTATTATCTTACAACAACCCTATTACGATCCCCATTTTATAGGTGAGAAAACTGAAAAACCGGGGTTAACGAACGTACCCAAAGCCAAAGAACTGGTAAAACAGTAGAGCCTGGACCTGCATCCAGGCACTCCAATTCCAGCACCCATATTCTTAAGCAGTATATAGAATACTGACCTGGCCAAAGAAAGAAGAATGGCTCTGCAGATTTGCCATAACCTTTAAGTGAACAGAAAGGGTGAAGACTTGATACCAATATTCTTATACGCTAAGAAATCCATGTCAAAATCAAAAGTGAAAATGATTTTATTTCCTTGACATAAATGACATCGTTCATACAAAATTCATGCCACAGATAAAGTATCCAATAAAGGTTCTTATGTATAAATGCTTAAACATTCGGAAGAGTCTCTAAAACACTTAATGGGTAATATTTATCTAGAAATTAGTTCCTAACGGAAATTAGTAGTCTCATAGTTGTTCTTGATAAAACTATTTTTATATTAACACTGTTTCTTCCCAAGTTTGAAAAAAAATGTTTTATATTGCAAATTTCTTTATTTAATTTATTTAAACTGAAACACAAAACCAGTTCATCCATTTCTCCCACCCTCCACTCCCCGCCCCCATCTCTTGCACTCACCAACTTGTTCTCACATGCATAAGCTTGTTTTGTTTCTATAGATTCCACACACAGAAAGAATATATGGCATTTGTCTTTGTCTGACTTATTTCATTTAGTATTATAACTGCAAGGTCCATCTATGTTGTCACAAATGGCAAGATTTCATCCTTTTTATGGCTGGGTAGTATTCCATTGTATGTGTATTATATATAAACTAGAGGCCCAGTGCACAAAATTAATGTGTGTGTGTGTGTGGGGGGTCTCTCAGCCCAGCCTGCACTCTCTCCAATCTGGGACCCCTTGAGACCCCACTGGGATCAGGCCTAAACAGGCAGTCAGACATTCCTCTCACAATCCAGGACTGCTGGCTCCCAACTGCTTGCCTGCCTGCCTTCCTGATTGCCCCTAACTGCTTCTGCCTGCCAGCCTGATCATCCCCTAACCACTCCCCTACCAGCCTGATTGATGCCTAACTGCTCCCTGCCAGCCTGTTTGCCCCTAACTGCTCTCCCCTGCAGGCCTGGTCACCCCTAACTGCCCTCCCCTGCAGGCCTGGTACCCCCCCCCCATCTGCTCTCCCCTACAGGCCTGGGTCCCCCCCAAACTGCCCTTCCCTGCAGACCCAGTCACCCCCAACTTCCCTCCTCTGCCGGCCGGGTCACCCCTAACTGCCCTCCCCTGCAGGCTTGATTGCCCCCAACTACCCTCCCATGCAGGCCTGGTCCCTCCCAACTGCCCTCCCTTGCTGGCCATCTTGTGGTGGCCATCTTGTGTCCACATGGGGGCAGGATCTTTGACCACATGGGGGCAGCCATCTTGTGTGTTGGAGTGATGGTTAGTCTGCATATTACTCTTTTATTAGATAGGATAGAGGCCTGGTGCACAGGTGGGGGCCAGCTGGTTTGCCCTGAAGTGTGTCCTGGATCAGGGTGAGGGTTCCCTTGGGGCATGGGGCAGCCTGGGCAAGGGGCCTGTGGTGGTTTGCAGGCCTGCCACGCCCCCTGGCGACCCAAGCAGAAGCCCTGGGATCTGGGATTTATTTATCTTCTACAATTGAAACTTTGTAGCCTGGAGTGGAGCCAAGCCTTCTGCTCGCTCCATGGTGGCAGCCATTTCTGTTGGGATTTATGTATCTTCTATAATTGAAACTTTGTAGCCTCAAGCAGAGGCCAAAGCAGGCCAGGGCTGCAGAAGCTTGGCTTCCTCCATCACAGCGGGCAACCCTAGCCTCCTGCTCTCTTCAGCTCCGTGGCTGCTGCCATTTCTGTTGGCCTTTATTTATCTTCTATAATTGAAACTTTGTAGCATTGAGTGGAGGCCTAGGCTGGCAAGGGCAGGTGGAAAGCTTGGCTTCCTCCATTGCCACGGAAACCCAAGCCTCCCTCCTGCCTTCTGTGGCTACAGCCATCTTGGTTGGTTTATTTGCATATTCCCTCCTGATTGGCTGGTGGGCCTGGCTGGTGGGCATGGCTTGTGGGTGTAGTGGAGGTATGGTCAATTTGCATATTACTCTTTTATTAGATAGGATGTAAATATAATATACATGCCACAATTTCTTTATCCATTCATCCATCTATGGACACTTAGATTACTTCCATAAATTAGCTATTGTAAATGCTGTAATAAACATGGTGATTCATATATCCCTTCAAGTTAGTGTTTTCATTTTCTTTGGATAAATACCCAGAAATGGAATTGCTAGATCATATAGTAGTTCTATCTTTAATTTCTTTTTTAAGAACTTCCATACTGTCTTTTGGCTATACAAGGTTTTGGTGTGACATTGGATATCATTCTTATCTGAGTTTCTCTTGATGTTATAAGGTTTCTTTCTACTGCTCATCAGATGTTATATTATCACCATTTTTACAATTTGATTGTGATGCATCCTTTGTGGTTTTATTGGGGTGGGGAGGCTTTATCTGCTTGGGATTTGCTGAGCTTCTTGGATCTGTTGGGTTCTAATATTTATCAAATTTTTGGCCTTTATTTCTTAAAAAAAAACTTTTCTGTTTATAACTTTCTCACCTCTTTTTCTGGGCTCATTAAATATATTTTAGTCTGCAGGTTTCTTTTTTCAGTTCTTTTTCTCTGTTTTGTTAATTTTTATTGTTCCTGTGATAACTATTAGGCTGAACTAGGGAACAAATCACCTCCAATTCCATAGGTGCTGTAGAGAAGAAAGCTGCAGCTACTACAGTTCACCTGGAATGAAGGCATTTAGAATTTCAAATGTAAGAGGAAATTATATTCTAAGTGTCAACACTACCTTTCCACGTACATTCTTCTGCCTGGTTTCATAGGTCTGCTCATCAAGATTCAACAGTTGAAATTCATTTCTCCTCATTTCTTTATTTTTTTATTGTTTGAAGTATTACAAATACTAGTACATATGTCTCCTTTTTTTCCCATTGACCTCCCCCAAGCTTCCCCTACCCCCCAGTACATGCCTTCACCTGCCCGCCCTCTCCCCCGCCCCGCCCAGTGTCTTGTATCCATTGGTTATGCTTATATGCATGCGTACAAGTCCTTTGGTTGATCTCTTACAGCCCCCCTTGCCCAACCTCCCCTGCCTGCCCTAAATACTAGAATCTCTTCTTACATCATCTCACCACTTTCCAATAATCACACCATACTGTTTTCTAACTTGTGTTTCCCATTCTTCTATGTAGAATAGAAATATCTTTCTTATTTCTCTTTATTTTAAAACAATGAAATATTCAAGACAATTATATGATAGTAGTAGCACAAAGAACAGAAGGGATAAATGGAAATATATTGGCATAAATTTCTTAGATTATAATAAAGTAATAAGTATTATTCAAAGATAGGCTATGAAAAGTTAAATATGTATGTCATACATCCTAGAGCAACTACATATACAAGTGGAGAAGCTAGCTATATAAACATTTAAAACAAAATGAAGAGGATAGAAACTTTCAGCCGTAAGATGAATAAGGTCTGGGACTCTAATATAAAACATGATGATTATAGTTGATAACACTCTACCATATAATTGAAATTTGCTAAAAGAAGAGAACTTTAGTATTCTCACATGATGATGTATGCTAATTAATCAGATGGTGGGAATCCTTTCACATTGCATATGTATATGAAATCACCATGATGTATATTTTAAATATCACAATTTTGTCAATTATACCTCAATAAAGCTGAGAAATAATTATAAAGATGAAGGAGAAGGAGAAGAAAACTAATAGTTACAGACTACTTACTATGTCCCAGATACTGTGTTGAGTTTTATACACATTAACTATTTAATCCTCACAACAACCCAATGAGGTAAGTATTATTATTGTTGTTATTATATTACCTATAAAATTAGAGGACTGGATTAGATGGCCTCTAAAGTTCATTTCAACTGTAAAATGCTTTCATTCTATTTTTAATCTTTCTTTTATTTAAGTTCCCATACAACATAGACTGTACTATATATTTTAGCACCTAATTATATCCTGCAAAGTATATTTCCTAAGTTTCATTTATGTATGTTTTATCTCAAAAAAAAATGTAAGATTCCTAAGAGCAAGGTTTTGCATTGTTCTCCTGTATCTTCAATCCTGGTTAATACATAGACTGAGCACATTCAACACTTCATCATGTGAGTTGGTCTTCTTTAGTTCCCTAATTTTTTTTTCAGGGAGGTGGATCTTTTCTCACCAAACCAGATAAGGTTAAATCAGTTAACCTGATAGTTAAATGGCAAATAGATTGTGATCTATGTGGGTTTGGTTATTTTGCCAGTATTTTCTGTGTTTATTTTGTGTGTATGTGTGTTAAGATTAGAGTATCTTATCTAGTCATCACTGAATTAAACCCAGATCATGTCAATAGAATCTTTGTTATTTTGTTAGTCATAGAATGTGGAATCCAATGCCAGAAGTATAACTATGGTCTCTAGGTGGATTTTTCTTCTTTCTATAATAGCACTGTCCAATAGAATTTTCAATGAGTATTTCAAATATGGATAGTGAAATAGAGAAACTAAATTTTTAATTTTATTATAATTAATTTAAATTTAAAAACCACATGGAATAGTATATTGGACAGTATAACTCTAGAAGATATAACTCCACTCTGGCTTGCCAAGGCTGAATTCAGACCAGGATCTTCCCAGCACTTGTTATTTCTGCTACCATTCTCTTCTCTGAAACTTTCTACTTTTACTTCCCAGTGATACACAGTAAGTGTTGATAAATAGACTCTTGTCATATCCTTTTTCTATGCATTGTTGGCTTTATTTAAAAACTTGAAATCTTTTAAAAATATAACAGGATGCTGACTATTTTTTAGGCAATCATGTAGAATTGATTTTCTGATATAGTTAACTCAAGAAAATTTGACTGAAGAGAATAATAATGTCATTTCCATCTTTTGTTACATATATAAAATATAAGCAAGTAATGAGTTATATTATTTGAAAATCAGCAATTTGTTGTTATGATTAATGTATTCAAATTAGTGGTATCAACAACAGGTGAGAGGAAACCACTATATGTTTCTTAATAAAATAAAGCAAAGCAACAATTACCAAAAAAATTTACACTTAAGAGTCTCCCTTTCATCAATTAGTAGTCAGCCTTAATAGTCAAAGGTTTTAACTATCACTGACAACATTGATCAATTTGAATAGAAAATTAGAAAATAGGAGTCATTCCTCAAGATATATGGTTTTCCTATCCCTAAGAATATCCCTTTAATACTGTTTCAGTTCTTCAAGGGAAAGGGGGAAAAACATTCATATTCTTGTCCATTCACACAAACCTCTCAGTGAACATTATTGTTTTGGGAGGAGGGGGTGGCAGGCAGGGTGCCCAGGATGTTGACGGAACAGATAGGATGTCAGGTGAAGATAGAATGCTATGCCCTCTCTAACCAGCTGAAGACTCGGCATGATTGTTTTCTTACAAATAATACCTGTGGGTGTTGAAATTGGTCAGGGAATCTATCAAACACACTCTTTCACTTTGCTGCTGTAACTCTATAAAATTTATTCTCATTTCAAAAGAGTCATAGGCAACAATACCTGTAGGTGGTTGAGTAATTTAAAGTAAATTTGTCAGGTCTACTTTCACTTACTTTACCAGAACAATTCTATATTTACTTGGAGGCTTTAAAATGCAACATTTTCTACTCAGTATGATTAAAAATTTAAATATAAGATCACTTCATCTAGTTAAAGAGTTGTCCTAATACATAGAGATAATATACTATTAGGATGTTTGAAGACAAAACTTTAATTAAAAAAAAAGAAAAGAAATTTATAATTTTTCCCTTTTTTTACAGTTATAGAAGTCATCCATGCATAGACATATGAGACAGAAAATACCTAAATAGCATAATAGTAGGGGGAAATGTGTTTCTAATATAATAATGCAAAATTATTGTTCTCAGATAAATCTGAAGGCTGAGGTCTATAAACTTATAAAAGCTATCTATTCAAGTTGAAAAATTTTGGAAAAATAAAATAATAACCTTTCCAGATTAGTTAACTTATCTTACTAAGTCATCTATATCCATATTAAGTTTACTTTATATTAAGTTTCATAAAACACTTAAATGTACATTTAAAACAATTTTTTTCTCTTATATAATTGTCATTTACAGTCACAAGTTCAGAGGAAGACAGAGCTCAATAATGCTTAGTTTAAAAATGTAATTTCCGCCCTGTCTGGGTAACTCAGTTGGTTAGAGCTTGTTCCCATACACCAAGGTTGCAGGTTTGATCCCTGGTCAGGGCATACATAAGAAGCAACCAATGAATGCATAAATAAGTGGAACAACAAATAGATGTTCCCTCTCTCTCTCTCTTTTCTGTCTCTTTCTCTTTCTCATTGTCCCTCTCTTCCTCCCTCCCTCCCTTATCCCTTCCACTCTTTCTAAAATCAATTAATAAATTAAAATTAAAAATAAATAAATAAAGATATTTTCAATACTAGTTCATTCAAAATATTGTAAAATTTAATAATTTTCATTAAAAGGGTTTATTTAAGGATGAAAACATATTCTTAGATAATCCCCAAATGAAACGTACTCATTAAAATATTTATAATCACATTATGAAAGTATAACTTCCTATGTAATTATTTTAAAATACCATTTTAGAAGTAAGTTAGCTCTTATTTTTTGAAGGATTGTTTAATATTAACAAATACAATATTTTGAATTAAAAGATATCCAATTGAAATGTAAATAAGCTCCCTGTTTTACATAACTCATTTATGATGTAAAAAAGGAAAAATTTTAAGTCCAATCTTTTTATAAAGTGACTTATTTAGCAAATAGTTTTCATGACAAGAAGTTCAATTTTGAGCCAGAGTTACATAGTTGATATTTAGTAGTATAATCCTAAAAAATTAGAGAAAAATACAAATTTAAAAATTTTAGTACAAGTCAAATGAAATGTTCCATAAAGATAAATGTGTCATGGATAAATAATGAAAAATAAAACAGAATTTCATTATCATTTCTTGTTTTATCTCATTGTTTTTTCCCCTTTGTAATAATTACCTATGCACAAACTCTAGATGGCAATATTGCACTTACTGTACTTTCAAGAAAATTGTCACAGTCGGTCCCCACATAGCCTCTTTATCAACATTTTATGTGCCACAGATCTATAGCCTCTTATTATAAGTGTAATGAAGCAGAAGTTATTGAAGCATTTTATTGATTGCTCAGATCACAAGTTTACTGCCATACTGAATTGGCACCTTACTCGCTGAAGCAAACTGCTGACACCTTTTTTAAAAAGTGACAACTACATCTATTTCATGACCAGAAATCCATTTTCATCTCTATCAAGACAAGAATGCAATTTTCACTTCATTTAACTGATGTTAGGCCTGCTCAAAGCATGACACTTAGAAAAAGACACAAGTTTAAGGTTCTTAAAATACTTCAAGTAACTAGAATGCAGCTTGGTTTCAGGGGAAAATGAACCACTCAGATCTACAAAACAACCTAATATTCTAAAAAATTACTCCTCAGAACCTGCAGAAGCAGTTTTCATTTTGAAACATTTGCAACACAACTTTAATGTTTTTAATAGTAAGTTATATTTATATATTATCAATTTTGTTCCAAAGTTTCAAAGAACATCAAGAAGTTCAAAATTGAAATATTTGGGGTATTGAGACAGGAAGGGTAAATCAAGAAAAAAGCCCAAATTTTAATGTACATACAAATGGGGATCGAGTGCAGAGCAAAGTACTGCATTACGTACTTGAAGGTTGCTAAGAGAGTGTGTCTCAAATGTTCTCACCACAAAAAATAGTAATCCTGAGATGTGGTAGAGTTGTTAACTAATCCTACTGTGGTAATAATTTTACAATATATGTGTATCAAATCATAACATTGTACACCTTGAATTCACACATCATATAGGTCATCATTATATATATATCAATAAACCTGGAAAAAAGGTTTTGTTTTTAGAAAAAGGAGTATATATAAAATATGAAATAGAAATAGTTATTCTTTCAGTAATGTAAAGACCTATAAATGATTTTGATTGATCAAAGACACAAGACAAACTGAAAGATGATCTGAAAAGACAAACTTTCAACACTTTTTTATAGACAATTAAAATACTAAGATTCCTTAAAAAATACATTTTGCAATAAACAAATCCTGTTAGCACTAAATGTAATTCAAGCATATTCTGCATAGTAATTCTATTGTGAATAGAATTATATTTTATTATTGATTTCATATCTAAGTATCAAATGTACTAAAAGTGTAGTTAAAAGTGAACTAACACTAATTTATATTTTTTTTATTTTTGGCAAAGGTTAGTTTCATGTAATAATAAAGTACATTTCCGTTTTACACTGCAATATTAATATATGCTGAAGTGGGATGATCATTTCTTCATCTAATTATAAAATTAAAGTACAGTTACAGTTTCAAAAGTGAAACCTAATTTTGAAATACATTCACTATCTGAGATTTTTAAACTCAAAGGACCAAATATGGGGAATTTAGAAATAGTGCATAATACCATTAAAAAAACTACTTAAATTAATTTTAAAAAGGACCAAATACCACAAAAACTTAAATCAGTGAGGCAGAAAATTAAACTATTTAACAAACTTCATTAAGTAATGATCTATTACAGATAACCCAGGTTCACATTTCTAAGTTAAAATTATAAAACTGAAGCTTTGGATATAAATAGAAGTTGTCAGGTTTTTTTCTATACAATACTAAAGTTAAGAAAATGCCCTAAGATTGTAAGAAATATTTGAGGGTGTCTTACTGTTTACGTAATCAAACAAGCTAAAATTTAATTTCAAAGTTGGTTATTTCTTTCCAAAGAGCTGAAAATTAGGAGTAGGATTAAAAATCTCTTCAAGTTTTTTTCTTGTCTTAGCTACCACAGAGACCATGGTTTTCGTGTGTGTGTGTGTGTGTGTGTGTGTGTGTGTGTGTGTGTGTGTGTGTGTGTCTGTGTGTTTTCATAATTAAGATTGTGGTTGTTATGATATTATAATTAGCTATCCTTTGTTTCTGTGAATTTCAGAAATTACTATGCAACTATAACAACTGGTAGGCTATTCTGTAAACACTTTAAATGATTAGAATTGTATGTTTATGAGCTCTTGTAAAAACTGGTATTTTAAAAGAAGAGTGCTATGCATTCATTACACAAAAGTCTCCAAGAATTTTGTTGGTTGCAGGAGAAAAAAAAATCAAAGCAGTATCAAAACGGGGTAGACATTCCCAGAAATGAATGTTTCCCCCAAATCACATTTGTACTAAAGATCAGCCACTCCGGATCATTATGTATATAGCCTCCTGGCACAGTTCCATGGACTTTTATGCATCTCTACAGTGTTTCTGAACAGACTGACACATATTTTGTTTACTGACAGCAACTAAAAGCTCTATATAGGATCATAAATAAAGAAGATCATGTTTAAAGATCACTAATATCATTTTAAAAGGTAGTGCAGGCTTGTGTTTTGGCCTCTGTTTAGCTGTGTTAGGCCTATGAATGACAGCTTCCCTGCTTGAAGCACACAGAAAGCACAGCCTTCCTCATTCACTGACAGGACTGTGGCCTTTTCACACGTTCCTTCCACAGCAGTGTTTGTCCCCAAACACTGGAACTCGACACAATGGCATTCCTACTTCAACACCCCCACCAACAGCACCACTACATAACAAGAATGCTAATGAGATGGAGCAGGCCCTGTCTCCGAAAGTGTTAACTGCATTTTATATTAACTCGTTCATGCTACTTCAAAAATTGCCATTTTTGAATTGCAATTTTTGAATTGCAAGATTCTGCTTGGCTGTGAGCAATTTCTAAGATGTTTCCACTTTTAATAAAATAAATGTGAAAATGTGTAAGTGACTTTATGCTGTCCTAAATACATCGCATTTTATATACACGAATCTGTATATATTTAAGACCACACAAATGGGCTTAACTCGGTTGCATGCTATAATAACCAAGTTAAAGTTAAATATTAAAACATGACTAAGTTTATAAACATAAATACAGTAGTTCTGACTTTTCTTTTAAAGCTATATTCTAAATTTACTTAGCAGAAATTTCCTGATTCTAAAACAGCAATTTAAAGTCTACTATCTTTTAAGAGAATCCTAGCAAAACAATATTGTTGTTTTCATATATGATCTCAGAAGTGGAATAAATGGAAATTATATTAAGTGTTCCTATAACCCTAAAATGTATAAGCTTAGATTCATTAAGGGAATCAGAACCATCATCCATCTCCATTTTCTCTATCTAGGGATTCCTTAACACAATCTTCTATAAAGCTAAATAGAAAAGGCTGTCCCTAAGGTCAAATGAAGTAAATGCAGTTCAAATAAAGTTCATTAATGCTGAGAGGAATATTTGCTAAGTCCACTGACAAATAAAACTGTTGCCTGGCTTAACACTTCACCACTGATGATCTGATAATGCCCCTACTACAGTAACCTTTCTAAACTGCAAAATTTTAAAGTAAGTCATAATATAACAATACAAAAGAAAAGAGATTCAAGAATACATATAATTGAGAATATCTAAAAGAAATAGAAATGTGCATGAAATGCATACTATGCACATATCTATTTCTTTTTCGCCAGTTTTATATTTAAAAATACAATTTAAACAAATATCATACTAAAATTATTGAGTGCAAAGCTTTGTTATAACTTAGCGAAAGAAAAAGAAGGTTTATTTATGAATGGCAAAGAACCTAAGGTTTTAAGTATTTCTAAATTTGGCATAATGTTGATAATATAGACAATTTCAGAGGTGCTAAAATGTTAATTTTGTTCATATTTACATGTAATATTTATTTTAATAAATATATTTTCATCAATTTTGAGTAGTAATGAAACCTTTACATTCAAAACAGCAAGTCTCAAAGCATTTTCTTTTCTTACAATACACAGAAAACTTCTCAATCTCATAAAATGTTTATCTCTATTTAAATTTTAAATATTGAGGAGAGTGGAAGAAAAAAGTATGCATATGTACTTTCTGAGCTGGTTTTTTTTAATATCTGACACTCACTTTTAATAAAATTTAGAAAATGTTTAAGTTCTTTTTAGGTTTGATGTAAACAGTGCTTTTCTTGCATTTGAGGGTGGTCTCATGTTTTCTTTAACATTAAATAATTTTAAACTAATTAACAAAATCAAACCACTTAATACCAAATAAGTGACTGTAATTAAATTGGTCAAATCTATTTTATAATATTGTATAATAAATGTTAAGTAATACTTTAGTTAAAGTAATTTAATCTAAATACAATCAAATATATTTTACACTAGTTTTTATATATATAAGCTTAACAAAGTATTAAAAATAAGATAGGATTTTTACTTTTTCCTATTTATTATAATAAATAGCCTTATCCATCATAATTATTCATCTCATTTATAGATTCACTGAAATTTATTAACCAGGCAAACCAATTGAATTTTGAGAATAAAAGTTTCTCACGGGAAGCTGTTTCTTGCTAGTTCTGGACACCTTAGTTCAAGAATTTCCTCTAGTCAATACAAGTTGTTCTTTTCCCCACCAGACAGCAGGAGGTGCTGTGTGAACACTGCGACTGGATCTTATTCCCACCTCTCCTCCCCCAGTACACGGAGAATAATAGCATGATGCTTTCAAAATATTCATTTTTCAGCAGCCTGTGACCTGAGAAAATGAGCCCAGTTCTAAACTGAAACCTCCCAGTTAGAAATGTAAAACCTAGCTCTTAACTTAACATGGTAAAATGTATACTTAAGATTAAATGCAAAAAGGATTCTAAAAATATGGCAACTCCATTTTTATTTTTTAAATGTCATCAATCATTCTGCTTTGCGACGTGAATTCTACTTTGAAATAAGTCGGAGTCCCTGTAAGTAGTTATAAAAATATCCAAGTCTTCACACACACTCACAATTATGGAATGAGTATTTAGAAATTAGAGAAAATTTACTGTAACCTAATTAAAAACATTAATTCTATTTCTATATTTTCAGGTCCAGAAACATACAAATTAAATAAGCATAAATGAGTTAAGTTACTCTTGACAAGAAGTTAATTTACAATTTTATTCCCCAGAATACAATTAGTTATATTTTAGCCCAACTTCTACAACAGCAATTCTAATTGCATACCAGAAAAAAAAAAAAATAAAGGCTGAACATTTAAACCTTCAAATGATTTGGGAGCTATTCATTTTCTTATTTAAAGTAACTGGCTATAGAATTTCCACATAAGAAGTTGCCTTTGCTTTGCACAGTATGTAGCAAGAAAAGATGAGACATATGACATCCCATACCAAAAGACAGATACAATTAGCCCCATTATTGCTGGCTTCGAGATTACAGACCAAGCATTTTGGCTTCCTAATGGACACTGAGCTCACAAAATACATGTCACAGTTCTTTTATGACACAATGCCAATCATTGCTTCTATACAATCAAGTACAGTTTAAAACACAGAATTAAGCAGTTTTTAAAGAGGGATGACTCACCTGTTTACAGTATTTTTTTGCAGACTTTAAGCGTTGGTACAAGGCCAAAAGAACTCCTTGGATGTATATCTTAGCTCCTGAGGGGCTGAAACCTTCTCCCTTAGAGACCCAAACTGGTCCCCGCAAAGGTGTGATGGAATTTTGCAAGCATTTTTCAAGCAGAGGAACTGTGCAAGAAAATAAGGGAAAATAAATTCTTTTGACCAGACGGAAATGCGCTGCCTGGAACACATAGCCCCAGTAGCAGAGCTAACTCTTAACATCCATTATTTATATCTGACCTAGGTTAAGTCTTAGGCAATTCCTGCATAACTAGTGGCCACCATGAAGGATGTACTTATATTGAGACACCCCCCATGCCAGACTCATAAGCGTGTGAGCACACCTGAGTAGTTCTGAAGTGTGCCTAACTAGCTGCACCGAGTGTCATGGTGTGCACTGATTGCCTTATCTTCTCATTTATCACAGATGAGTTGGACCCAACCTTGCTGAAATCTACTTGCATTGTCCCGATAAAATGGTAAGATCCATGTTGTTTCTGTGTATAGCTTCCCGTAGAGGAGTCTATATCCCTAAAACATCACATCTGGAAATTATTCATAAAATATAATCCATACCTTTATAAGCCACCCTACTCAGCTCTTCACTGCTATTGCTTAAATAACCCATAAAACAAGGAGGCGAGGCTGTTTAAAAGGTAAAGGGAGACTCTTAAGCAAGCATTTACCATACCTTTTTCTTTTTAAGTTTGGGGGATATAAGCTGGTGGAAGAGTTGGGAACGCTATTCCAGTATGTGCTTTGTAAACAGAAGATATTTACTTGTGGGTCTGTATTGCAACATCCATAAGGACATAACAGACATGTTTATATACTTTTTCACATGATTAGCTTATGAAGTCTTTCTAGTGTGAAATAGTCAAATAACATGGCAGCTAGATAACATTTCTCAGGATTTAATTTCCCTCTAGAAAAGCAGAAAGAAAAATTAAAAATATATTTTAGGCACACTTGGGAACCCAGAGAAATAAACATATATTTTTTCTTTTACTTGAACTTTACTGGTGTATACATGTAATGCAACATAAACATATAAAATAAATGTATGGCTTGGCTTCCTTATTCTGATACATGTTTTTACTCAAAAAGAATTTGAATGGATCATCAGCAAAGAAGACAGGTCCATGCCATTGGTTATGTTATATGTTGCATATTTTATGCAGAGAGGCTGAGCTAGCAATCTGGAAATTGAATTACAATTAGGTTCAGCTGAGCTGCTGAGCAACTGAGTTATGCAAATGGCCTTTGCTACTGGTATTCTGCTCAATTTTGCTCTTAGAAAAATTCTGCATTTGATGGCACTAAGTTCTGCAGCTCTCTACCAAGGTACAATTTAAATTCTTTCTGATATATTCAACACTAAACAGGACATTGTAAACAGAGTTTAAGATTTTTCTAAAACTACTATAAATAAAGTTAAAAGGAAATTATGACCCAATGACTATTTAGACATCTTCAGATATGAGCATGAAATTCACTTACCCAGCCTAACAATAAATTCCTAAAATCCACATATTGAAACCACCTTATACTCTTAGAGCAACTGAATTTCCCTATAAATTTTATCAAAACAAACACCTCAAACTTTTTAAAAATATATAAGATCACACATATTATTTAGAAATAAAAAGTAAAAGCGAAACTTATTTCAGGATCATAACTCTTTAATCTTTCAAAAATGTATAATATAAATCCATCTTGATTACAATTTTTCCTAAAGAAACCTAGCCTTAGAATTATGTGTTTTTAGTTAACTGCTACACATTCATATATTACTGTGTATTATTAGATTTTAATTTGTATACTTTTAATTGGTACAGTCATTGAACATAGCACAGTTTGAGCATGGAAAGGCATACATGAGTAGCTGTTAATTAAGTTAAACAAGTTAAGAAATAGATAATAAACTTGAGTAATTTACATCCTACATTTAATCTTGAATTTAAACCTGAGAAAATTTTATCAGCTTCTCTACCCTGTTAGCCTTATTCATCTATGCTTGTCACAAAATAACTTTCAAATTCTTTATGTCAGTCCAAGGGATTCCAAAGAAAAAATTCAGAGGTCTTCTAACACAAAACTGCTTTTTTCAGAGTTCGAAACCTCCATAAGAATTTAAGAAAAAGAATACAGCTTAGAAAAAAACACACCACACAAATTATATCAAAATGCACACTGTGTCAGAATTGATATTGGATGGGAAATAGCTCCCATGCTCCACATGATTTATATAATTAGGAATACTATGGAAACCAGAAACAGTAAAGCAAAGAAAGCAGTATTCACAAGCAGGTTTTATAAGGGACTTCAGAATCTGCTCTGAACTTGTTGAATAATCTGTTCAGTATTCCAGAATCTCCCGGCTGGAAGCAGGGTCCTCATTATAACCACGAGAGTGCTAATAAAGGTTAGCCTCTGAACTAGGGATTAGAAGGCTCTTTCTTTTTGGAAGCTGCAAACTAGTAACTTTGATGATCTTCTTGAAAAGGAAGACAAAGCACACTCCAAGAACAAACAATGTTTCCACTAACTAGGAATGTACAGAAAACATAAGAAAATGATACGCCTAAGTACTTAGAAAGGAAGTATAAATCTTAATATACTGAAAAAATTGAAAAAACTAAAATGTATTAACCATTTAAAGAACTCTCCATAAAAAAAAAGCATAACAGGATAGTTATAAAACATAATAGAAAGTTTGATTTAAAAACTTTACTTGACTTTTCAACCCCAACTATAGCTTTTAAGGTAAGAATTATTTTTAAGCATTTTAATTGATATTCATATTATTCTATACCAAAGAAGACTCATGAGTGCTCTTAACCAATGGTTTTCTTTCTTTCATATAGAATTCTCCTTTTCTCTGTTTCTAAAGCAAAAAAAAAATTCGTTCTGTTAAAGAAGACAAGAAGACGATTGCATAAGGATTTGCAAGAAATAAGAGCAATGGTTTAGAAAGAATAATTGAGAAGGCTAACCCCTATTTTGTAAAAGAACTGTTTGAAATTCTCTATTTAGATAGTCCCTTATTCTGTAAAAATAACTTTGCTTTCTAGCCTGCTTGAATAATAAGGAAGATAAACTTAGCTGTCTGACCCTGTAGGCCAGATACTAGATATGCCCATACTCCCATGCCATGCCAGACGTATTTTTTAATTGGATAGAACTGTGTTGTTTTCAAGGCCACAAGCTTCCAGCGAGATAACCACTAAGCACACATAGGGCTGGCTCTTTAATAAAAAGAAAAATTCCACTTGTTGCTCTGCTTAGAATTTGAATTCATTTTTCTCTAAGCCAACCAGTGTATATTAAAGTGTAACTCCAAACTCTCAAAGCGTTGCTTGATTTCTTTTCCAGTCTTCTGCAACATTATCCTATCTAATATCCTATCTGTACTAATTGACCGTTATGCCCTCACAAAGACAGAGGCACCCACAGCCAATAAGGAGGAAATATGCTTATTGATTGCCACGCCCTCAAAGATGGCGGTGCCCACAGCCACAGATGGCGGCGCCCAGTCCCCTCAGCCCCATTGGAGCTACAGGTGCACAAGCACGGCTGGGCCCACCCCCAGGTGGGTCCCGCTGCCCCGCACACCTGCCTCCAGAGTCCCCCAGTCCTTTCAGCCCCCCAGCTGCCCAGGGCTGGCCCAAGGCACAGGCAAGGCTCGGATATCAGCTGCCCAGCCACCCAGGCCACCCGAGGCTCAGGTAACCAGGGCTGGCCAAAGCTTGCGCTGCCAGCAGTGGCAGCAGCAAAGGTATGATGGGCGTATGGACTTCCCCTGATTGCTGGGTGGCCTCCCATCCCTGAGGGCTCCTGGACTGTGAAAGGAGGCAGGCCAGGTTGAGACACTCCCCTTCCAGTGCATGAATTTTCATGCACTGGGCCTCTAGTCATAAATACTTTTCAACCTTGGAAAGAGCATAAATCTAGATGTTTCTATGGGCTAGCAAAACCCACAATATATACATAATTAAAAAAAATGTCTTTCCAAGAAAATGAACTCCGGGATATTATTTTGTGTGTCCTGCCAAACCATGAGGTTCTCCTTCAACCTGCTACTCAGAAATAATGCTTCATTCAAGAAGGTTAGCTGGCTCCTATTATCCTATGTTCCATCAAGATTGGTGTGCATAGCTACATACAGCATTTCCCTTATGGTTGAAGTCTTTCTCAGGGGTGTTCTCCCTATTTTCTCCTATTTACATGCCTGTGACAAGAATTTTGCTTCTCTATAATTTCAATATTTTCATTAAGCAACACTTTTATTAGATAAAGGGTTGGAAATGAATCACTCCTTAAATTTATCAACATGTATAGATCAGTCAAATGTGATCATTTCATTGAGATAATTTCTACCACTGGAAAGGTGAAAAGTTATATGGATGATTACTTTTTATACATTGTGTTTATACATTTATACAATGTGACCACTATGGGGCACTTTGAAATTAACCTGATCCAATGGGTTTGGAGTTAAAATTGACAATGCTGGGTAAATAAAATCATGTGACCAAAAAGAGTAACTTCACTAGCTAGAGTTAGTACTGAGCATATTGGGTAAATAGATCATATGATTAAAAGTAGTAGCTATATCAATTTCATAACCATCAACCTATACTTTTCTCACTCATGATATTCCATTTCCTTTGCATTTCATCTTCCTTTTTTTCTACCTGTTAATATATTCTCATTCTTCAAGGCTCATATAAAACGTTATGTCCACTGGCAAAATATCCCAAGAGCCCTAGCTGGTTTGGCTCAGTGGATAGAGCATAGGCCTGCAGACTGAAGGGTCACAAGTTCGATTTCGGTCAAGGACACATGCCCAGGTTGCAGGCTCAATCCCCAGCAGGGGGCGTGCAGGAGGCAGCCGATCAATGATTCTCTCTCATCATTGCTGTTTCTATCTCTCTCTCCCTCTCCCTTTTTCTCTGAAGTCAATATATATATTTAAAAGTCCCAAGAACTTTAGGCACAATTAATTGCTACCCCTCTGATTCCCAGAGCTTTGTTTATACTTTTATTTTTCCCTTATTGATTGGTATAGTCCTTACTTCTCCCCTTCCAATTTCATCCTCCAGTAAATCATAAACCCTTTGTGGTTTTAGGTGTTCACATTTTTCAGTTTTTTAAAAGCAGTGCTCAATAAATGATTACTGGATTAATAAATAAACTTTAGAAATATACTTTAGAACTATACTTCAGAAATATTCTGTGGAAAGTCTTTTTAGATAAGTTTTAGGAGGATAAAAATATGATGAAATTTGATAAATAAATATACCAGAATTTTTAAGCAAATGTAAGTTATGTATGTATGATGGTTTTATTTTAATTTTCCATTTAAAATTATTTTGAAGACTAGGAGGAAAATAAATATAAGAAGAAAACAATATGATTTGGCAATGAAGCATTAACTAGACAGGAAAAGGCCAGAGGTGGGTATTTTAAAAGTCCTTGGGAAATCTTTATGTCCTTTATCCTACCCTGTCATAAATCATGCTACCATGGGAAAAGACACACAATGAAACTTAAATAACATAGAATTAATATTAGATTAAGGTCAAAATAGCTATTTTAAATAATAAAGGTAATTCCCTCTAAGAACTCCAAACACAATGAGTTCAAATGCTATTCATAAGAAAATCAACTGTTCAGCCTTCAAGAGGACTTTATATTAAAACCACTTCATCACTGATAAGATGCTTGAATTTATTTGGATTTATAATGGGAACAGAACAAGGATTTTTGACAAGGAGCCAAAAATCCCTCTAAAGAAAACCACAAAGCTAATGGAACTTACCTAATAGATATAGACTGGAATGATCTACCAGTTTCAGTACCTAGGGAACATACAGCTCTTGTCAACATCTCACTTGAAGAGAGACACTATATCTAGTACATTTGAGTCTACTATGGAAAGCTAAAAAGATGATTTTTTTATTAATATAGTTTCAAAAAGCATTGGAAATTGTCAAAGTCGTTAATATCCTGATTCCAGTTATAAATTAAAATTCATGCCAATTAAATATCCAGAATCATAATTTACATAATATTATAATTTTCACATTTCAGTTAGATACATGAGACTATGGGCGGGGGCGGGGGGAATAAAAGAGCACTTCCCAGAGCATAATTACCTACAAAGAAATTTCTATATGCTCTTTGGCAGCAAGTTTTAGATTTCAGTCTCAAACTGAGATTGTTAACAGGATGTCATTTGGAAATTTCCCACCAATTCGATTGGAATTTATTTTTAAATGAAGTTTATCTAAAAAGTCTTTTTGGAATGAAACAAAGTGAGTTTTTAAAAGATACTAAGACTTGAAAGCTTCCCATCCCGAAACTATGCCTAGAGGGAATCTGAGCAGGTGTCCAGCTATGCGTGTGTTTCAATGCTCCTTATCCAGTTTAAGGTAATAGTTGGAAAACTCTGGGTCTGAAAGCAACCAATAGATGCCACTGAAAAGCATGGTCTGCTGGGAAGACTGAAAGATGGAGAGCATACTGTCTCCTATTGTTGCTTGATTTATATCAGTATGTTTTCATTCAAACACAACTAAACTAACAGCTGCTGTGTACTTTTGTTTACATGCTATATGTCAAATCTTATTGTCCCTGAGGTACTTATGAGAAAAGACTTAGCAGTGGTTTTCTTAAATACCAATGCCTACCCAAATTTGGATTTTTCCTCCACTGAACAAAATGACAAGCACAGGATTGCTATACTTAGAGCAATCTTTCACAGCTGCTTTAGTTTTTCAGTGATCCTATCAAACTGACGGCATATTGCCTGTGGGGTCTACAGTGTTATAATACTGCCGTAAGAGACATTGATTTGTAGGATAGGATCAAACAGAACAGGGGTACACTGGGGAGAGGGATTTCGTAGGTCATACTGTTCTTACCTGAGTAAAATTTAATTTAGACATTGCGACCTTTACAGAACATCTGGTAATTTTAATTGCTGATGTGTGGGTGAACGTTGACACTGGGGCTTAGGAAGTATGAAGTCTTAGGAAGTCTCCTCTACTTTGAAAATGCAGCCTGAGTCATGTCTTTTCTTAGACTGAACGAAGTAGCTGTGCATTAAATATGCTGGCACATCTTCTGCTTGAGCAAGTGGACCGAAATGGTGTGAATTGTTAATGCCTTGCTGCTTTGGTTCACGGCTTGTGATTGATCATTTGTAACTATATCTACTCCTTGTTCCATGAAATCAAGTATGGAGTAATGGGTTCATCAGATTTTGGGGTTAAATTGAGAGTGAAGAGGTACTGTGTGTGGAAATAAGAGTTGCCATGTTCAGGGCTGGCCTTGTAACAGCATGGAATCTAAAGGCGATATTCAAAACCACTTCACTCATCATACGCTTACTGATTCTGAATAGGGCCCATTTGCAGGGGACATTTGGTAGTTTTCCAATACGCTTTATGCCTCTTTCTACTTCCACCACCATGCACATCTTTTTTTCATACACCCCCAGTAGCACATTGGTGGAACAGGTCAGCATACACAATTCATTTATTTAAATAACTTGATTTATACAAGTAGAAATGAGCTAGGATTCTATTGTCTAAGTCTTGCCTTTCTCCTCAACGAAAATAATAGTGTGTGTGTGCCTTTGAAAATACAAGTATTTTGTGAACTCAATTTCTTGGGCATTTAAAATATTTGAAATGTAGTAATAATGTAAAAAAAATTGGTATATGTACAACCTTAAGGTTGCTTAAAGAATGTGCACTATTAACTGCATCTAATCTGTTTTTATGTGTCTATGGTCTATACCAATACATAATAATTGAATACATATTACTGACTTTTGGAAAATTTAAAGAAATGTGAAGTATCTTAGAGTTAGTTTTGGAAAGTACAATGCATGAAACTTAATAAATAAAACCAACAAAATTTAGAAGTAAAGGCCTTTAGAAATGTCATTTTATAATTGCTTGCTGTAATAAATGACATTTTTGCATTATAATTTTAATTACTATTCAGAAAATCTTAACCCAAAGTGTGTTAACTGAGGCACCAATTAACTTTTGACCCAGTAGGAAATAATGTAATAGAAAACATAGTAAAACAGGAACAAAATCAAATATACATAGCACTTACACATGTACTAGTAAGTAACATTCCAAAGTAATCTAATTGTAAAATGTCTCAAAATTGTACAATTATGTTGTAAAGTCACAACTAATACCAATCTAAAAAATAAAATGTATATAGCTAGATCCCCTTCTCTTTTTTTTCTTCCCTTCTCTTCCCCCACCCCTCCCGAGAGACTTAGGAGATGAATAATGTGGCTTATAAAACTGTTTTTGTCTCCTTGAATGCAAATGTTAAGGAAACAGATTACTTGCATTTAAACATTTTATGTAGGATATAAAATATACATATACATATATATCATAAAATTTATATTTTAAATGTAATAAACTAAAAAAGTCTTAATAGTTTCAGCAATTAAAATTGAGGATTCCCTTTGACATTTATTTCTCCATGTTAGTTTCTCAAAAGAAGAATCTTCTATAATTAGCATTTTACATATTCTTGTCTATGATTCCATCTTTCTTCTAAAAACTCTTAGGATGAAGAAAACCAATCTCTGCTGAATCATGTTCTTTTATGTGGAGAACTTTGTAAAAAAATAATGTTTATTAACAGGTAGTAACATTTAGGTTATTTGTTTTCACTGGCAATTATGCTTATTTTAATGATTTTTTACAATTAACTTCTAGAGCCAGAGAGAAGTCATTAGAATCAGAATAAAATTTTTGATATTAGAGTTCAAAGACTGAGAAACAAGAGATATAAAAACCAGAAAGTAATAAGACAAACTCAAGGAGAAGAGGGAAAAAGTAACAATTTGATTTTTTTTTTAATTACATAAATCCTGAAACAAGTTTAACCCAACAAAACTTAGGAGTGATAGGCATAACTTCATGAATATAAGAATGTTTTAAAGACTTCAAAAGGGAATTTCTAACAGATACTAAAGCGTTTCTGAGCAGATTAGACTCTGAATGTTCATATCACACAATTCTGCACTCACATATTTAATAAAAGATGACAGTGATCCAATTATAGTGGATTCTCTAACTACCACTAAAAAAATCTTTCAAAATCAATCCTTAACAAAAGTCTTAATATTCTCTATAGATCAAATAATAGAAACATAAATCACTGATTGCTTAGCATTTTCTGTTTCTGCCCAGGCAACAAGTGTACTTCAAGTCTTATGCCTGGAAATCACTAGGAGACACGGAAGTCCATGTCTAAGGAAGCCCGAAACCAAGGCAAGGTCAGAGGGTGTACAGTCTCAAGGAGGGTTTGAAGACCTCTGAACAGCATCTTTTCTACACAAAAGCGCTCTTAACTGGCTGCCTTTGTATACAGCAATTCGTCCTAGAGAGATTTAAGGGCTGATTAATAACCACAAGCACTTGGCATCCTTCTTCAGCAAGAGACATACATTTTTACATTTCATAAAATTTGAGGAATAAAGGTATATGGGAAAGGGACCCAAGGGAGGTAAATATACTTAATGTTAAAGAATGTATTTATCCATAAGTTTGATCTTTTTTCCTGCAAAGTTCTAGAACAGATTATAAAATGAATGGTTTGTGAACCCTTAGAAAAATAAACAGTAATCACTGGGACCCAACATGGGGTAATTTACATATTAAAGGAATATTTAATGAGCATGGAGAGAAACTCTTGGGAAAATTCCCTACATGGGTCTTGAGATCTCCAATACCAGCATATAACTGTTATTTCTTCCAGTGGGAAGCAGGTCCCAATCAATTGTGGCTAACACCTATTGTCCTCTAGCAAGGTACTGCTAAATCTGTGTGCCTCTTCCCAGGTAAATGAGTGTTATCTGCAACAAACTAGGAAAACATCCAGAGTCTGCAAACCTCCTGGGTAAGTCCCATAAAATTTATGAGACCTTGTTTTTAAATTTTTCCATTTAGAAGTGGTGGAGGAATATGTCACTTAATAACCCAAACAAGAAAAACAAGACAAGGACCTGTGAGTTTTATGTTTGTTTGCTTTTTAACCTTGGCGGTATATGGCAGTTTACACTGGATTATGCAGATAAATGTACAGTTTTGTCTCTCTCTTTTTTTTTTTTTTTTGCCAAAGCGTCGTACACAGAAAATAGCGAGGTTGGCCAGAAATTTTATAATAGGCAAGGGCTATGTAGAATTTTAAGCATGATAGGTCATAAGCAACTAAATGCAGCTGGAATTGTTTTCCAATAGCCTTGGCCTTCAGAAAATGCCAGCCAGAGAGGAGTGGATGATGGCTTTAGTATACCGAAGAGTGGAAGCCCTGGCACCTCTAGCTGGTCATGCTTGCCTAACTGGAAAGGCTGCTACAGCTTACTCTTAAGCAACACAGTGAACTGAGGGTAAGTATGAGGTTGAGATTAGATCATTTTAGGCATTGGAAGGTGCAACATTTGCTGTTTTCCTGTTTTGTAGCCCAATCTGCAGGCCAAGACTTTAAAGTATAATGGCGGCTGAGTTCTGCATGTGCTGCAATGAGGTTCTGTCTTTAAATTGCCAATACCAGGCCAATAGGCAGCACTAGGTCCCCTGCCTCAGATTCTAGTCTTCATTGTCTTATTTCAAACTGCATTCTGGACCAAAAAGAAACTACGGATGAGCTAACCTTAGTTTCACAGAGCCTGTCTACAGCATTTAAAGTGACCTCTACCAACCCAAGTTGGCTCTAAATTTATTTATCACATAAATTTTGACCATGGTTCTAAATTTCAGAAACCCACACTTCAGCTTTACCCACAAAAAGTTGGCAGATTTATTATAAAAAGAATACTCTGTCTTCTTCAGTTAAGTTAGAGAAAATTTTGATGGAAGTATTACAAATCTAGGAATAAGATTTGCTAAAGGAATCAAGAAGAAAGTAAAGTGGTTTAAAACTTTGTTTCAATCTTACAGACACACAGATACAGAGAACAAACTGATGGTTGTCAGGGGGGACATGGATGAAAAAGGTGAAGGGGAATAAGAGGTACAAACTTCCAGTTATAAAATTCATAATCCATGGGGAGAATGTACAGTGTAGGGAAAATATTCAATAGTCCTATCTAATAAAGATGGAATATGCAAATTGACCATCACTCAACAATAAAGATGGTGGCACCTACAGCCAATGAGGAAGAAATATGCAAATTGACATGACAAAGATGGCAGTGGCCGGGATGCTTGCGTCGTGGCCATGGTGATGACGCAGGTGTTCTGCCCCATCCTGGCCGCTCTGGGCCTCTGAGCAGTGCGCATGTGCAGGCATGGAGTGGCCAGGGTGGTGTGGGACGTCTGCTATGGGGGCAGGGAGGAGATACAGGAGGGCAGCAGGGCCGGAGCAAAGGTGACTCCGGCTGGCGTGAAGGCAGAAGGCTACAGCCAGAGAGAAGGCCTGGGTCCCGGATGCTGGAGAAAAGCTGGTGCCGGAAGCCAGGGGAAGGAAGGCCTATTCTTGCACGAATCTTCATGCATCAGGCCTCTAGTATTGTAATAATATGGTGATGGTGGTTACTAGATTTATGGCAGTAATCACTTCCTTAGGTATATAAATGTTGAATAACTGTTGTACACCTAAAACTCACCTAATGTTGTAAGTCAACTATAATTTTTTAAAAGGTTTAAAGAATAAAATAAAATATTCTTCAATATTATGATAAGAATACAGCAGTGTATGCTTGGAAACAAAAGACAGGCATATTTAGCTGGGGGAGAGAGAGATTGCCTTAGGAAAAATGACAGTATTGGATGTTGGCACACACACCTGACATATATGAAAAAGAGAAACTGAGGTCTTAAGGAGCAGGTATAAGGGTGCAGGAGACACACCCAACTCTAACTGCTCTTAAAGAGGTTCTTACAAAAAGAGTAAATGTTCCAATTTTTACAAAATCAGAAACAATAACTGGGGCCCAGTGAAACCTAACAGGAATAAAAAAAGATCTCAGAGAACAAATTCAGAATAATCCCCCAGAGGAGCCAAAATCCCAAATACTGTCAAGAGGTGACATTTTTATTACAGATAAATAAGATCAATTGGATAATATATTTTGAGGGTGGGATGATTATACAAAATGCACATAAAATCTGAACAAATTGGAGAAGGGATAGTAGGGAGATTGGCATAAAGTACTAAAAAGAAAAAGTATTTAGTGAACTCCAAAAATGAATGGGTCTAAAGATTAAGAAAAGGCAATGGTGAGATGAATTATATTACAGGGATCCAGGCAGAACAATAATAGATCAGAGTCCAGATCAAATTAGATGTTGGATGGTGGGAAAATACATCCTGGGTATGGTTATTTAACTCGGGGAGGTGAAAATGGGTAAGACTGGTTTGAACAAAGGACGTTATTGACAAACTTGGAACTTATCGACTTTAAATCTCTCACTATGAGAGACCAGGCAAGAAAAATATCTAGAAAAGATGTTAGAAAAACACAAGTGTGGATCAGAAAGCAAAGGGAAAGTGAAAAAAAACAAAACCCAAAAACAAACAAACAAACAAAAAAACCACCACTGCAGCAAACATTGCAGCCCTGAGCCTGTCAGAGAAGGAAACTTTCCTAAAAGGAGCGTGAGTACAGTAGAGGCAAATCCTACAAACTGCAGGAAAAAGGGACAGAATCATTAACTCCAGACCAGGAGCATTCAAAAACTGAGGAAAACCATATCTTCAGGAGGAAATGGCAGCAGTATAGCCTCACTGGCCACCTAAGAAAAGATGCCTCAACAATATGAACAGCTAATGTAATTCAGAAACTCACCAAAAGCTATTCTCTCATTGAAACCGATGTGGAGATGAAGGGAAAGCTGAGTCCATGAAGTATGTTTCTTCAGTTTAAATAATTCTCTCACCACAGGCTGTTACAGCAGCCACTGTGACCCAGGATTGAAAACAGTGCCCCCAGGACATGGTGAAGCTGTGCCACACAAGACAGGGCCCACCGCCAGTTCAGCACGGGGTCTGGAAACATGGAACTCAGAGGGGAAAGGACATTAAGATGTTTAGGACACTTTACAAAAGGAAAAAACAGTACCTCAAACTGCCTGCCACCAATGTAAATTTCCAAAGTCACAAGGATGCAATGTTCTCAGTGCCCTCTTTAAGAAGAATAACAACATTAGCAGCAATAATTATGATGTTATAATGCTTACCAAGCACCCGGCACTTGTAAGGATTTCACATAGAATTCATTTAGGCCTTACAACAACCTATTAAGATAAGTACTATAATATCTAATTTTCAGATGAGAACACTGACTCTCAGAGAAACTAATCTGTCCAAGGTCAGACAATAAGTGGCATAACTAGAATATGAGCTCTGACTCCAAAGTCAGAGCACTTAACCAACACTTCGGACAACCTCTTAGAGAGAGGAGACGGGGTGCCCTGGTCAGTTTTCCCCTCAAGACATTATAAATACATAGTACTATAATTAATGCCTGGATGGGAGATTGCTTCCCAGTCACAGGTCATAGGCCCTGCTCAACAGCATAAATCAACTAGCTTCTTGAAAAGAATGACATAAAGAATGTTTTCTCTTCTTTGCCTTCCTTCCCTTAGTCTCTACTATGGTCTTTGTCAGTAGTGCCAGGGGTCTGGATCATGCCAAACACAGGGTTTTGGAAACATCACTTTGCTAGGAATGGCCACATTAGAAACTGAGGCTTGCTGTTCTGAATGTGCTGGGTGTGGTTCTGATGTTGTGATTATCTTTTGGTTCAGTTGGAAAGAGGGCACATGATAAAACTGGTGTAGACCCAACTCAACTTCTGAGGTCCCAAGGGATGACACCCACAGCAGGAGCCCAGACGGTAGCAACTGGAGAAATTCCAGCTTAAACCAGGCATCTAGAAACCATCTGGCTAACCCTGGGAAGAATAAAAAGTAGACAGGAACTTAATTTCTTTGAATTTTAACCTACAGAGTTTGAACTTTTATTGGATTTCAACTTACAAAGCTAAGATTATTTGATTTTGTAGACTTTTAAAATTTATATTTTAATTTCTTGGGAATTTTAATTCTTGGAATTTAATTTCTTCACAAAAAAATTGATAATGGGCAAGAGTTAACACTCAAATTCAGGGTATCTCTATATTATTGAAATTTTGTGATTGAAACATGTTAATCCTGTCCTTTGATCTCATTGCAGCATCTGAAGAACTTTTCAGAGACTATATAGCTATTTTGGATATTGTTGCTGGGCATAATTGGGGGTGGGAAATGGAATAAGAAATGAACGTTCAGTGTTTAATAGCATGACCTTGGAGCTAATTTAATTACTGTACTATTCTAACTCAGTATATTCTAGGGTAAATTTCATATCGCCCACCATAATTTAGAAGGATCCACAAGGAGCAGGGTTTGGTTATTGGAATAGCAGCCTCTTAAAGTTCATCATACCTAATAGTGAAGCCAAAGAAGTTAAGAGAATAAAACTTGGGGTGATGTTAGGGATAAGGAGAGTGTCATTACACAACTCCATCTAAATCTGACATTAGCTACATGTGCTCTGCCATGGTCACTGTGCTGCAATAACACCAGATAGCTCATGTATGATTGGTAAATGGGGGAACGATGTCAGTACTAAGTGAAAATTTAGTTGGTGAATATGCGCTTTTTTTTTTTTTTTTTTTTTTTTGCAAAGGAGGACAGGAAAGTAGGAGTAGAATTTTATACTTTGGCAAGAAAGAAAGACCTTAGTTTGAATGCTGCTCTGGGGCTCCCTTCTTGGAAAGGTGTGCTCCTGGCCCTGCATGACTCCATGGGAGTTTGGCTTCCTCTGTGACTTCCTTAAGGGATGCCCCACTGGCTCAAACCTCCAAGTAGATTTCCATCTGCCTTGTCTCGCACTCAAGTATTGCTTCTGAGCAGATTTAATATCCTCTTGAAGCAGCACTCTGTTTCAACCAAGGCTGTTTACATTACCTCCTAAGTTAATTATTATTATTTTTAGTTAGTATTCTGGTTTTAAAGATGCACAGGTTTTGGTCTTCCTCAACTCCATTTTTCCCATAACCCTATTATTTTGGTGGGAGTCATTTTGAAGAATGCATTTTTCATGCATATACTATGTCCCAGTAGAAATGTTGTACTAGCATGTTGACCATATATAGTAATATGGAATCTTTACCCAATGGTAGTTGTCTTCTACTATAGAAAGAATAGATCTATAAAGAAGCCACAGCCAAAGAACTTTTCCACATATAACAAAATAAATTTCTTTGTTAAAATCTTCTATTTAGAAATCTGAAAGCGCTAGTAATTTTCAAATCCCATGGAGTGTTAAAGGTTTTACTAGACTTGATATAATAAAGTAGTTTAATATCATATCAAATGTGCTCATTTCTCATAGTATATGAGGAAAACTTGCAAGTATATCTAATTCCGAAAAAGAAGCAACAGAAGAAGATTTTTAAATGTGTATCCATTACTTTTAGTCCTTGATACAATTACACTTCTAATCTATGCTTATAAATAAAAATAATTGCTATGACCTTAACATTACATATTATTAAATGACTTTTTCTGATCAAAAACAGAGCAAGCAAAAAATAAAAAAGGTTATACATCAAATCAGAGTATTAGCATTTATTTAAATTAAGAGATAACTTTCACCTAACACTCGACCTTTCCCAAGTTCAAGTTCAGAAGACCATCAAACATAAAAGTTTAGGGAACTCAATCATTTGATGCACAAAATCATACTAACAAACAAAGAAGAAAGAAATGCAAAAATCTAATGTTAAGCGACTAGGGTGCTACAGACTGGAAGTTCCTCCAATAGGATTAGCTTCTTTAAGTATTTTAAGTGCAGCAAATTTGTTATGCTTCCACATGTTAGTGGCTGCATAGGCTAATTTCAGCTGGCATAAGCTTTTATAAGTATGCAAAACACAGGGCAAGGCAGCATTAAAATGTATCACACTTCTGGGACACAGGAGCATGAGGCATGAATCTGAATGCCTCTGGCATCCATGAAGTATCATGCCTCAGAGTCAGAGATTTTTCTGTTTTAATAAGTAATTTTATTATACCACATTTGGAGAGGGGGGAAAATCAACTTTCTAAATATAAATCTTTCATCTTAACCAGGGTTCCTTACAGTTTCAATTTTAGCAATGAACTCAAATCTAAAATTTTGGGTGAGTTGAAAATAATTCAAACTAGATAGGCTCTTAACAAAATTATTTATTTATTTATTTATTTATTTATTTATTTATTTATCAATGAAAGTTTAAGAGTGATTATAAAATATGGTTGATCACAAAGAAAATTTTAGCCAGCGAGATTTAAGGGAAGGTATAAAAATGCAAAAAATAACCAACCCAATAAAACAAAAAACCAAGAAATCAACTTTAATAATGATACTCTCCCCACCCCTAAAAAGAAAAAAATAAGAAAGGATTCCCTGTGTTACATATGTCCGTGCTATAGAGTGAATGTTTGTGTCCTGCATCCCAAGTTCATATATTAAAACTTAATCCCCAATGAGATGGTATTTGGAAGTGAATAGGTCATGAGGCTGAAGCCCTCCTGAATGGAATTAGTGTCCTTATACAAGAGACCCCAGAAATCACCCTTTGGCCCCTTCCACCACATAAAGACATAGTGAGAAGAATGAGGAAACGGGCCCTTCAGCTGACAATGAATCTACTGGGACCTTGATCTTGGTATCATTCTCCTTAACTGTGGGAAATAAATATTTGTTGTTTAAGCCACCCAGTCTATGGTATTTTTATTATAGTAGCCCAAGTGAACTAAAACATGCCAAAATAAAAGATTCCCCAAATCTTAATACCCTTTCATGATTTCCCTTTGTACAGAAAGATATATTATTCATGTTATAATTAAACTGTTTTATTATATGTTTTCCTTTTAAATGTATAAAGTAAAAACAAATTATATAAATGCCTTTCATAACATTAGCATCTAGTTTACAAAATCTTTGCCACTTACCTTTTGAAATATCTTTAATTTTTTTGCCATACAAATCAAAAAGATATCTGGCTGGTGAATTTAGTTTCATTCTCATTGTGCAAGTATCTAAAACCTACACAGGAAAAAAAAAAAACTATGAATAATTTATCACAGTGAACTCTGGCTAAATTAAATACACATTTAGAGTCCTTTCTATACTCATGGCGATGAACAATTATGTTATAAAATGAAATTTAGTGATTTATAAAATGTTTCTAACATATGAAATAAAAAGAGAGTTAAAACTATGTTTTAAAAACACACACAAGTATTAATAAAAAAAAGAGAAAGGAGATGCAACCAGTATTAAAAAGTGGTTACATACTATTTAATAAATGGAAAAAGTCTGGGGGATTTTTCTATTATTCTTACCATTTTCTGTACTTTCCATTTATTTGACAAGGTTAGCATATTACTTTTTAAATTAGGTTTTAAGGTACTCTCGTTAGTGTAAATTCTTTGCAAGTGTCCTAAAATAAATTACAAATATAGTCTGATCACAGTTCGCCTTGTAATTTATGTTGTTCAGATACTAAAACATGGAATTAATAAACCACATTTCAAGGTTTTCTATGAGCCTGGGTCTCAAGAACTCTCTAACTTGCTCAAGCTCTTTCCTTAATATTTTAATGTCTCCATGTAGCCCTTGTAAAGGTGAGACAACCACCTTCCCAAGAGCAGGGAAGACAAACAAGCAGAAGTTAGAAAGTTTTACTCACAAGTGAGAAAAACTAAAGTAACAGAGAGGGTGGAAAGAAAGTATCTGGTAACCCGGGGCAGGTTTCATTAGGGTTTTGGGAGTGACTCCCAAAACATAAAACTCTTCCTATCCATTTAAAAGCACATAATAGATTCTAAATCCGAATTGAAAGTACTTTGTCTTCCATTTTCACAACTCATTACTATAACAAGTATGTCAAACTCAAAGGCTAACATGGGCCAAATAAACAAGGTTTAAGTTTATGTGGGCCGCAAAAAAAACAAAAGCTTCAATTTTCATAGAAATGTAGGTTTATTTCGATAGAGATATGTTGAATACAAAGAGCAGAAATAAATGAGTAATCGTTAACGTAAAATAATAGAACATTTTAATAAAAATTAATGTTTTTTCTTGAACATTAACTTACCAGACACTGAATAACTGCATAAATTAATAAGGGTAATGCAAATAAACTTATTTTTCTTGTTCTCCGAAAGCGAAATATTTCCTGTTGCACAATCAAACAAGTCAGTCCAAGACTAATGACGTGGAATCGGCTGCTAAAATATTCGCTGCTAGTATTAGTGGAGAGAAATGGTGCGCCTGCGCGTTAGGCACGTAAGAGAAATGAATGCAACACAATTATAGTAATCAGTCATTAGCGGATGTTGTATTTTGTTATGATAATTATGTATAACAGGATATTGTAATAATTAAGTTACAAAATTGTTTTTTTTAATTTTTAAATTTTATTGATTTTTTTACAAACAGGAAGGGAGAGGGACTGAGAGTTAGAAACATTGATGAGAGAGAAACACCCATCAGCTGCCTCCTGCACACCCCCTACTGGGGATGTGCCTGCAACCAAGGTACACGCTCTTGACTGGAATCGAACCTGGGACCCTTTAGTCCGCAGGCTGATGATCCATCCACTGAGCCAAACCGGTCAGAGCTACGAAATTTTTATTAAAACGTTCCTTACATACCATTATAGTGGCTGGGCCACAAAATATTTGTTGTGGGGCGCATGCGGCCCGCAGACTGGGAGTTTGACATGCTTGTTCCTATAATATACTAATGGCTTTGCATAACCAAGAACTACTTAAGGACAATGTTCATTGTATGATTGTATGGCAAAAAGAACATTCTCCCATTGCTGATACCACTCCCCTCCATTTCTGCCCACTTTAATTGCTACTTTAAAATTGAAGCCCGTAAGCCCAGTCCTAGCCAAACAAACTCATTTTCTTTGTGACAATGGGCATATTTAAACAGTTGAATGTGTATATTGAGGCAAATTTGTACTTTCTTTTCAGTTTGGGGACAACTTTCAAAGATTGTGACTGATGCTGGTTTATCTAGCTGCTGCCTCGAGTGCTGTGTTGCATTTAAATGGCAAATATTTAACTGACGAATTTAATCTGACAAATTGGCCTTTACTGAATTATATCAGATGTTCTCTAACCCTGCACTTGACCAATAGTGTCACCACATGCCACATACTCCCATGGGCATTCAACATGGGATTTTGGGTGAGTTGGAAATAATTTTGTGTGTTTCTTGCACATTATCTGCAATCCAGAGTTTGGGGCAATTCTTCAGAAACTATGTACTGCTGCTGTTTTTTGTGGGTTTTTTTTTTCAAAGTTATAGGAATTATCTTGCACCCTTTAATTTACAAAGGAAATATTCACAAATCAATGCTCCACATGGATCTACAGTTAGTCCCATAGGCCCTAAACAGATGCAGCCTCTTCTTTAGGTTCCCCACCTTCCTGACCTTCCCAATATTTGTGTTTAGTTCTTAGTCTCTTAAACTTACAAATCTATTATTTAAAAGTGCAACAAAAACCTTTTGTACAAATCATATTCCCTCATTACTAGTGAAGGTTCAGATATCTAAATATTCTCCAAAGTTATCACTTACCAATTAAACTAAAATACAAGCTATTTAAAGATTGTCCAATTTGCTTTAATTAAAATCTCAATAATTTAAAAAATTTTTAAAAATCACCAGTAAAAATGTCTGTGCAAGCCAAGTTTTAAGAGTTAAATAAGTTTGAAAATTCGCATTAGAAATCAGATAATAGAAATTAATAATGCATCAACCACCAGGTCATTCTCTCCCACTTTCAGAATGTAAGATCCTTGCAGCATCTAAACAATGCCAACCTTCAATAGTCATTTTCTCACAGTAAATTATTAGTGGTATGAATTAGTATCAATGTAAATTCCCGTCAAAAGCCTTGGAATGAAACCTCTACTTGCAGGGTTGTTCTTATATTTAACAATTAAACAACAGTTAATAATGCCATCTTGCTGTAATATTAAGGTTAATAAAAATAGCATTTCTAGCCCTAGCCTGCTTGGCTCAGTGGCTAGAGTGTCGACCTGTGGACTGAAGGGTCATGGGTTCGATTCCCGTCAAGGGTATATGCCTAGGTTGCGGGCTCGATCCCTGGGGGCGTGCGAGAGGCAGCCCATCAATGATTCTCTCTCATCATTGATGTTTCTATCTCTCTCTCCCTCTCCCTTCCTCTCTGAAATCAATAAAAATATATTAAAAATAAAATAAAATAGCATTTCCACTAATCTGTAACTGTTAAACTTGTTAAAATATTACTTTCACAAATTCAGATTCTGTTAATTTCTTACAGTCTAGGTTGTAGAGAGCCCTGTAGATACTGAAAGTTAGAATCATCTTGCTGTAAAACCAGGCTCTTCGTGACAAACCCCTGGAAGAGATTTTCCACAAACTCCCTTTAGTTTAATCTATTTGATTATAGTTCTGGGAGTCATCCTCTCCTTCCACTCCTAACTCAAACCCTTACACTTCTCACTGTTCTTTGGCCAGGGCGGAGGGGGGTGGGAAGGGGAACGGGGAGGCAAAAATCTCTAACCTGTCCTACAAGGCCACTCTCTCCCTCATATACTCACCCTTCAACTCATGGAACTTAACCTGCTCACTCTGTCATTGAGTATTTTCATATGCTAAGCTCCCTGCTTGAAAAAGTTACCCTGCTCAACATCTTCCATATGTACCCAGAGAATTCCTGCCTATCTTTTCTCAGAAGACTTTCTTGTGCCACCTACTCCTTGAATAATGTGGCTAGTTTACAAATATCTTTTTCCACCACTAGACTAAATGCCCCATGAGAACATGGAGGGCCATTGCTGATTTCACTCACCACTTCATCCAGGCGCTTGGCAGACATAAGTAGTCATGAAAACATTATGAATTAATGAATGAGTGAAAGTTAGACATACATATTATGTCTAATTTACATTATTTGCACCATAAATTGTATACTGTTAAGAATCTGATAAACTAGCAAGTAAAATTTCTGATAAATCTAACAAATAAAATTTTGATTTTATAAAATTGTTAGAACTAAATTATGTGTAATTCTAGAAAAAAAATTTCAAATAAAACTAATTCATTTTAATACCAGAGCACTGACCTTGTACTGTCCTTAGGAAATAAAATGAATAAACCTCTTCACACTTATACCAATTCTCTTGGTTGCCTTTCCAATTCTCATTATCTACCTTATCCTTACTCTCCTGATTTTGTTTAGGGGTTCATCCTTGCCTCTTCACTCAAGGAAGGCTATAATTTTCTTGATTGATCTAAGTTAATTATGGTGGCCCCATGTTCCTTGTCAGTTTGGAGGTGGAACTGAATATAGTGCTGGCCAATGAGACATGAGAAGGGGCTTCCAGGGAGGACTTCTTCAGTCATCTGGAAGAAATTATCTTTTTCTCCCTCTGGACAAAGTTGTACCTGGCTGTGTAGCAGCCATCCTGCAACCAATGTATGAAGAGCACAAAATCCAAAACACTATTGAGAACATAATTGGAATCTTATCAGACAGTGTATGGAACTGCCCTATCATTGGACTTTTTGCTTTCTTTTTACTTAAGTCTTTTAAGTCAGTATTTTTCTGTTTGCAGGTAAAGTCATCTTTACTGACAGAAAACAAAATTTTTGGCCTAGGTTCCTCAATGAGAAAAATTGCTTCAGCTAACTTAATGTATAGAAAACCTAACAGTATTCACTATATAAACCCAAGAAGCAAAACATTTAATTAGGAACCTATAGAAGAATTTTAGAACTTTAGCAAGCTGAAAACTGTGAAAATGAATAGATAATTATGAACTTAATTGGATTACTAAAAAGATTTAACAATTAATTAATTATACTTCTCCAGTAAAAGCTCACTATAATTTATCATCTATATTTTGAGAAAGGAAATCTGTTCTTACAGACTTTTTTTTTCTAACTGAAAGACTGTCAAATACATTATGAATTTTCAAAGAATTAAAATGTACTTGGCGTAACTTTCTGCTAAGACCAACATGACTAATAATAAAAAATATGATCATTATTTTAACTTGAAAATGCCAAAAGATTGGGCTGAATTTATATTCACCTTATTAAGTAGCTTAAAGGTACTTTTCTGGATAAATCTTGGAGATATATTTACTGGCCTGTTATTTATCTTATTCTCACAAAAGTAGATGATAGAATGTAGACCAAATCTAGTTACTTGCTCTTACTAGTAATGAACATGACTATGATTTGTAAAAGCAATTATTTCTTGTGACTATGAAATGTAGGTGTTCTGGCATTTTATTATTAAAATGTGAATGAGAAGTAGATAACTAGAGGATATTTTCTAAATAATCTATTAATACACACTTCTCGGATATTTTATACTTACTTAACTGATATCTTCTTAAGAATAATTAAATAGCCCAGATTACTTTTACATTTTCCAATTTCTAATTTTGTTATTTTTGTTTACTTTTTAAATCTATTATTTTGATGTACAGTTTACATGAAATAAACTGTGTCTATTTTAAGTACACCATTCAATGCAGGTAGGAAGAGTATCTGTGTAACTACTTCCACAATCAAGATACAGAATATTTCCATTACTCTCCAATATTCCTCATACTCTTGCCCATCACAGTTCAGTACCCCTGCCCCCAGGCAACCACTCTTCGTCTGTCTTACAGTTTCTTATAAATGGAATCATATAGCATGTAATATTCTACATCTGGTTTCCTTCACTTATCACAATATTTGTTCCTTTTTATTGCTGCAGAGTATTCTTTGGTACAAATTTGTTTATCCATTCACTTTATTGATGGACATTTTTTGGGTTGTTTCTAGTTTGGGACTATTATGAATAAAGCTACTCTGAAGATTCACTCTGAATAGGAGTTGTGTGTTGGCATATGTCACTGGACAGCCGGACATTGGATGACTGGATACTTAGCATATTAGGCTTTTATTATATAGGATATTAAGGGGATATTTTTTTCTAAGTCAGACTTTTTACTCCTAGATTACTCCCTTCCTGCTAACTTTAGACATATTCCACTTCCTGATTTCTCAAATCCATGCACTAGTTCTAATCTAGCAGTTAGAGATCTTATTTCTCATAACCTGTTTTCTCTGTCATACAACTTATTTTCTTTCTCTTAAACCACATTAGTAGTATAGGAGAACAAACAAGAAATCTATGGAGATTTCCATGAATTAGTAAGTTTGAAGTTTTTAGAACACCAGAAGAGTCCTCAAACTTTAGTTGGGCTAGAAGTCATCTGGAGACATTTGCTGAATTTCAAATTCTCAGGCCCCACACTCAAGAGATTCTTAATTCAATAGGCTTGGAGTGGGGCCCAGCAGCCTGAATATTTAGCACAAAACCCAGATTATTCTGGTGCAGGTGTTCTGTGGACCATAATTTGGGAAACACTGTATACCTTTGCCTGCAATAAGTATATGTTGCCTTTGAGTGACAAAAAAGGGAGTATTCTGTTCTCAAGTAGACTGAAATTATGTTTTACAAAGTGGGGTGTACAAGCCCATTGAGACTGGACAAAACAACCCATTGAGGTAGGAAGAGGATATTAGAATTACCTTTTCATCTTTAAAAACCTGCTTTATTATCAATGTTATATAAAAGATGGGCTCTTGGCACATGTGTGCTCAACAGAGAGGGAAAGAGAGAGAGTCAGAAAGGAGACACCAGCCCAGCCAGTGTGGCTCAGTGATTGAGCATCCACCTATAAACGAGGAGGTCATCATAGTTCGATTCTTGGTCAGGGCACAGCCCAGGTTGCGGGCTCAGTCCCTGGTAGGGGGCATGCAGGAGGCAGCTGATCAATGATTCTTCCTCATCATTCAAGTTTCTATCTCTTTCTCCCTCACCCTTCCTCTCTGAAATCAATAATCTACACTAATAAAAGAGAAATATGCAAATGGACCATCATTTCACAACACCCACCAGCCAATCAGAAGTGTGTATGCAAATTAACCCAACAAAGATGGAAGCAGCCCTGCCCCGAGCCATTCCGGGCCTCTGGGAAGCATGCATGCAGATGCAGAGCGGCCAGGCCGGGTGGGACGCCTGCTATGAGGAGGAGGGTGGGGGCAGAGGGAGCTACAGGAGTGGCGCTTTGGCTGGAGCGAAGACTGAAGGCTCCGGCCAGAGTGAAGATGGAAGGCGGTGGCCAGAGTGAAGACCTGGGTCCTGGGTACTAGAGGAAAACCAGTGCTGGCAGCCAGTGGAAGAAAGGCCTATTGCACGAATCTTCGTGCAACAGGCCTCTAGTAAAAATATGTTTTTTAAAAAAGAAAGGAGATACCAGTAGTAAAAATTCTGAAGCCAGAGGAAAAATAATCAAGTGATAAATGATTTAGCCTACCAGAAATGTCACAATTTAAGCTAGCAGAAATAAAATTATTTTGTATTTCAGAACCCCCCAAAAGGCTCAGAAATTTGACCATCAGTTACCTCCAGGAAGTGGGACTGAAAACAAGTTGACTGTTTTTTATAAAAAACAGTTAAACCCCCAGAAGACTTTCCAAACACCAAACATTCAAGGCAACTATATACTTCTACCATCAGGAGAGAAGACGGGAGATCTGTGCTGTAGAGAGGCTAATCAGAAGAACTGAAATCAGAAGCACCAGGCAGATCAGAGTGTGAGGGTAATTTACTGAAAAGAGGAAAACTGAATGAAAATCTACATACTGAAAGTACAACTATTAGCTCCCTGTTCCACTTGGCTACTAACTCTCAAATTGGCAGATTCTATGTGGTGAAACTGATCAGCCCCAGAAAAAAAGATCTACAGACACTGACAATTAGGGACCTTCCCCAACTTCCAAGAAAAGGCCTAGTGAACGCACTCTCCAATGAAATCCCTCCCTCCATAAGCACACCTGTGCTCAAGAGCTTTTCAATCAGCTTTTAGCTCTTCCCTTCTGCGTATTGATGAGGATTAACCATCTTTAAGAAAAGCCTGTAACAGGAAAGACCAAAACAAACTCACAAACAAAATACCCAAGTAGTTACAGAAAACAGAGACAGCCCAGAGAGCAGAAGTAAAAATTTCATTGCACTGGAAGGCAAAGAAAAGGAAA
This sequence comes from Corynorhinus townsendii, assembly GCA_026230045.1. Taxonomy (NCBI): domain Eukaryota; kingdom Metazoa; phylum Chordata; class Mammalia; order Chiroptera; family Vespertilionidae; genus Corynorhinus; species Corynorhinus townsendii. The sequence goes on along the minus strand of JAPDVU010000008.1, from coordinate 22,520,306 downwards.
TCTCCCAGATAAGAAAGATAAGCTTAGAAGATGCAACAAATCAAAATAGGAGTTCCATAAAATTAGAACAGAAAAAATAGAGAAAAAGAAAAACTGTCAAAAAATAATAAGAGAAGTATGAAACTTCTGAGTATCTTGCACATCTTGGAAAAAAACTTTGAACTCTGAGAACAAAAAGATTATTTAAAATGTTTTCAGAGAGGAAACATTAAAAGCAGGTCATCTACAAAAGATGAGGAATCAGACTTCTGAACAGCAGCACTGGAAACAAGCAAGATGCAAAGGAGCAGTTTCTTTAGAAGAAGAAATCATTTTTGTAAATCTCAAAAAATTCTGCCATTTTCTCTTCCTCAAAAAATCATTGGAATATGTGCACGATAGAGTAAATGAAGAAAGAGGAAGACTGGGGAAGAAAGAGGAAGACTGGGGAACTAGAGAAAAGGGTCCAACAGAGGAAAGGGGGAAAGATAGTCAGGCTACTAGTGAAGGGAGATCCCAGGACAGAGGCCATAGGAACAAACAGTTCAAACTGGAGCAAGAGGACAGGGGACTTCATTTTTTCATTCATTTCATTATCTTCCTCATTGTTTTCTTCACCACTGTAATCACATTCCATTAGTGATAATACACAGAAACTATATCAAAAAATAAGTAAATATAATTATTAACTGCTGAGAAAAAATAAATATTTCTTATTTAAAAAAAAGATGCTATCCTGGATAATACAAAAATCTGCACAGCTTAATGCCACTTGTCTGACAATTGAAAGAAACTACAACTAATCCACCACAATGCTAAACTTAGAAGTTATGCATCTAGAGCAGATATTTTCATTTTCCATTTACTTTATATCTTATGCCCATACATTTTTTAAATACTTTTTCCAACTCAGGGATATATATGTTTAGCCTATACACCATAGTGGCAGGTACTATTAAATTACTAAAACCAACCAAGGAATTCTAAAACCATCTGATTCAAGTTTCAAAGGAATGGCCCATAGTTCTGGTATTCCAAAGTTTGGTAAGGAATTATGTCACTTTGGCCTTTATCTCAAACTCTTTAATTACTTAACTTCCTAAAACACATGTTTCTTTTTTATTTTGCATTTATGATTGAAATATAGTCATTTCTCCTTGGCTCCATTCTGAGCTCAGAGGAGACTTTTATACATTAACTACCTTATTTTACTAACCATCTGTATCCCATTGTAATAACCTTCACCATATTCGAGTCTTTTACATTCTACTTCATTTTTATATTACTTAACTAGAGGCCCAGTGCACAAAATTTGCGCATGGGTAGGGTTCCTAGCGGCTGCCGGCTGCCAGTCAGGGCCTTCCTTCATTCCATGCCACCCCCCTTGTGGTCAGTGCTCGTCATAGCAAGCAATTGAACTCCAAGTTGGTCAAATTCCCAAGGGGACACTTTGAATATTAGGCTTTTATATCCTATTCTAGTGGCCCAGTGCATGAAATTCATGCATGGCGTGGGAGGGGGTTCCCTCAGCCCAGCCTGCACCCTTTCCAATCAGGGACCCTTTGACGGATGTCAGACATCCCTCTCACAATCTGGGACCACTGACTGCTAACCATTCACCTGCCTGCCTACCTGATTGCCCCTAACTGCCTTTGCCTGCCTGCCTGATCACCCCTAACTGCCTCTGCCTGCCTGCCTGATTGCCCCTAATTGCCCTCCCCTGCTGGCCTGATCTCACCCCCAACTGCCCTCCCCTGCCGGCCTGATCTCACCCCCAATGGCCCTTCCCTGACGACTTGATATCGCCCCCAACTGCCCTCCCCTGCTGGCCTGGTTGCCCCCAACTGCCTCTGCCTCGGCCCCCACCACCATGGCTTTGTCTGGAAGGAAGTCAGATGTCCAGAAGATGATCGGTTGACCCGGTCTAATTAGCATGTTACCCTTTTATTAGTATAGATAATAAAAGGCTAATATGCAAATTGTCCCCATGGCAGTAGTTCGACCAACGGGGAATTAGACATGCGTTGACCACCAGGGCGTGGCGAGGAACATGGGGGGGTTGGTGACGTGATGTTAGCAGGAGGTGACAGTGGAGGTGCTGCTAGCCCCAATGGGCCCTGATGAGAGCAGGACTTCAGCGGGATGGTGGAACAGGTGAGCGGGCTGCACCAGGCCAAGGTGGGTGTGAGTGGGGGCTCCCAATCACCCCACCAGTCACCCCAAAGACGGCAATCGCACCGCAGGTGGGATGGTGGAGCTGGTGAAGGGGGCGGCACCACGCCAAGGCGGGGTGCCGGGGGGTTGTGGGGCTGCAAGGCTGGGGGCATGAGCTGGGGCTGTGAGCCTGGGGGCGCAAGCTGGGGCCCGATCCCAGCAGGCCACCCCAAGGGACCCCACTCATGCATGAATTCGTGCACTGGGCCTCTAGTATATAGATAATATATAATTTCTAAGTAATCTAAATTACTGTTTAAAAATTTTAGTGATCTAAAAAAGAGCTATTAGTCCCAATATTCCTAATGTGTTGTCATAAAAGAGAAAATAATTTGTGATTCTCCTGAGTATGCCAACTTGTTCATATTATTGATTTGGTATTAAACCTATAAATAGGGCATTATCCTGTGTTTATCAACAAAGCTTTAAAAATTTAAATTTTTATTTATCAAATAATTAGCTACCCTTATTTTTCCCTTCCAAAAGGTTCTATTGACACCCAAGACCAACATTCTGTTACCTTATCTCCTTTACTTCATTTTTAAGTGATAATTAGAAAAATATTTATAAACTAGAGGCCTAGTGCATGAATTCATGGGGTCCCTTGGGGTGGCCTGCGGGAATTGGGCCACTGCCGCTGATCGCCATCCTTGGGGTGACTAGCTGCATATTAGCCTTTTATTATATAGGATATAGTTATTATTTAATCATTCCCTGAGTTTTATAAATTGAAACAACTCTTTAGACTCTACAAATTATAAAAAGGAAAAGAAGAAGCTGAAGAATTTATTGATCATCCAGTTTTAAGTAAATTGCTCTCTATAGTCAAAGAGCAAAATAGCAGTGACATTTTTATTTACACTCAACCTTTCATCTAAGAACATGTAATCTGTGACCATTACCCCAATTTTACCATGAAGGCATAGAATTACAGAGACTGAACTGAAGTCAAGAGGTTATCTATACTAGCTTCTATCTCCAAGAAATGACTGCAATTTAACAATCCAAGAGACATGTCCATCTTCTCTATTTTTCAGAATCTCCAGGGAAGATGTTACAATCTGCCTTTGCAATTTGCTCTGGTGCATAATATCCCTTGTTTTACTCATAATCCAAATCTGTGGATAAGAAAGAAACAAAACCTGGTTTCCCAGCTTCTCGGTAAATGCTCTTACCCAGTTGTGGTTATAACACAATCACAAAAATAAGTAGGTGAGTGAAAAAGACACTTCTCATCTGTTTCAAGCAATAATTACTTTAAAAATAATTTGGAATAACAAAATGATTTACATCTATCTTGATTTCATAATAAATATTTCCCATAAGTAAGAAAAATAATTTCTATTAGATGTACTATATATTTATAAGTCATAAATATAAGAATGACAAATATTTATTAGGAACTGTCTGGGTGCCAGGCATTGCAGTCCATAAATAATATCACATTGAATCCTCATATCAATTCTATGAGGTATGCATTATTATTATCCCATTTTTAGATGAAGAAATTGTGGCTCAGGGAAGGTTAGTTGTCCAAGGTCTCATAGATAGTGAATGATGAAGATTAAAACCTAGACAATTTTATTATATTTTAATCTCTAATATATATTTACTAATATTATTATTATTGTTACTAGAGGCCCAGTGCATTAAATTCATGCACTGGAGGGGTGTCCCTCAGCCCAGCCTGCACCCTCTTCAATCTGGTACTCCTCAGGGGATGTCCAACTGCCAGTTTAGGCCTGATGCCTCAGGACTGCTGGCTCCTAACCACTCACCTGCCTGGCTGCCTGACTGCCCCTAACCACTCTGCCTGCCAGCCTGATAGCCTCCTAACTGCTCCCCTGCCGGCCTGATTGACACCTAACCGCTCCTGCCATATGATTGACACTTCACTGCTCCCCTGCCAGCCTGATCACCCCCAACTGCCCTCCCCTGCAGGCCTGGTCCCCCCAACTGCCCTCGCCTGCAGGCCTGGTCCCCCCCAACTGCCCTCCCTTGCAGGCCAGGTCACCCCCAACTGCCCCCTCCCCCGCCAGCCATCTTGTGACAATGTGGGGTAGCCACCTTGTGATGACATGGGGGGCGGTCATCTTGTGACGACTTGGGGGTGGTCATCTTGTGATGTGAGGGTGTGAGGGTCAATTTACCTCTTTATTATATAGGATTATTAAGCTGCTTTAAAGTTAGTTGAAAATATCTGCAAAAAACTTTTTTTTCAAATTTCTATTAGTTCCTCCTTTTTTTTTAAATATAAAAGATGATCTGGAAGGTATAAGCACCTTTTGAAAAACATGCACTTATGTATAAGTAATACTTTAAAATTTTAAAACTTGTTTTTTAAAGTTTGCTTGATTGTAAGAGGATTTGTCTTAGGCCTATCAAATTTGCTTTTAAAAATGTCTATGGATATTTTAACTGAATCTTAGTTATTTTGTACTTTATTTATTCTCTTGAGGACCAGGGGTGTTACTAGATCTTAATTCTATACTAAATGAAAAGGCACAGATTTGAGTTTTGAAGCTAGGTTAGATTGGCTTCAATCTAAATATTCTATGAAATATTGTAACTAACTAGAATGTTTCACCAAATAAACATAACTTTTACTAGGTAAATTACCAACTATGCTAGCCAAACAATTTCCTGAAATATTGTTTCTTTACCAAAGTAATTTATATTGTTAACACAATAAGCATATTCCTTGTTAAACAGCTGAATGTTTGCATTCTATATAATGCCTTCTTAATATGTCATTTTTAGTTGACATTGATATTTAGAAGGAAAAAACACATTTCAAAAGCCATAAAAAGTTTGAAATATATACTTCAATATTTGATAGAAAATTACCTTTTTCATTGTTTCCTTTCCCACTATAATCTCATGCCCATCTTGCCCCATGCCATTCTTAAAGAACAGAATTCGGACTGAGATCTTCTTCCCAGTAAGTTTCTTCATTCTAGTAGAAAGAATAGGCTTGGTTTTCTGTCTCTTGACTTCAGCAGGAAGCATCAGCCCATTCATTGTCCAAGTTACTTTCTTCATTAACAACAGATGGTCTAGAAGAAAATTTTTTTAAAGTCAATATTTGGCTTCAAAATTAAAAATGGACACATTGTGATTCCCCTCCCCCTATTACCTATATCATATACACTGGCCAGTCTCCATTTAGAAGCTGGTTTTTTGAAATGCTACCACCAGCTTCCCACTAACCGTGACATAAGCTGTAGCAAGCTGTCTGCTCTGATAGCCTGCATAAATCATAATTTCTGAAGGGAACAGATGTTCAGGGTATGAAAGAGTAATACCACTATTTAGTCCTAATTAAAATTCACCTTAGCATGCCTCTATCACTGATCAGATAAACTGGGCTGAAAGGGTCCAAGGTCCTTTGCTTACTATTCAACAACACGGGTCCTGGACTTTTGTATTCTTTGGGGTTGGTAAAACACTGTTTTTCTCTTTAATATGATTTATTATCCATGTTGCTTTAAAGATGATGACCTCCAAACAGTAACTTCATAAGTAATTCTTCCCTTGTGACTAGAATGAAGGTGCCTTTTAGGACATTTTTGGTGAGAGATTCAAACTATTTCACTAATAATGAAAACCAGGCTTGCATTAACGGTTTACTTTGACATACATTTTCAAAGATGCATGCAGAAATTTAAGTTTCAAAACTCCTACTAATATTAATGGGAGTGCAACTAAATTACTTTGCATGGCTTTGAAAATATAAGAGTACTAAGAACAGTAGTATTGCATACTAAATTGTTGTCAGCATTCCTTTCTTTTCAAGAGGCTTCATTTCATAAATAAATAATTTTCACCTGAGTATTTTATTTGTGCATTCAATTTATTTTAGATAATGTTTTATTTTCACATAAATACAAAAGTGCAATGATCCCTCTTTCATCTGATCCTTATATGTTCTAATGAGAGAAATAAAATTTATTTGCATGTAACTAAATATAGCTGCATTTGTTCACCCACATTCCCAATTAACACTTCTCTATTGTCATTCACCTTGCAAACAGCATGGCCTCTTTGACCCAGAAGCAGTATTTTACATAAAATCTACTAGTATTGATATGAAATATGAGCAAGTCATTATAAATAATCTTCTAAGTCCCAGAAGGGCTACATTAGATATTTAAAACACAAAAACACTTGTCTTTCTCTACCTCCTTCTTGATTTTTCTCTCTCAATCTCTTTTATGTTCTCTCATATACATACTCACACACACAGGCATACAGACATATCCAACAGGCAGAAATATGAGCAAAACTTGCAGAATAAATTAAACTAAATTATAGTTATGCTTAAGCCTTCAAGAAAACATATTTTTACAGAAAACTAATAGTATCTTTGAAAATAAAATTTAAAAATCTCTCACTGGGGAATAAAAGTTAATAAATTTTTGTGGTTTAATAGGAATTTACCAAGAACCTGAATGACTCCTAAATGCTTTGAATGGTGGAAAGGTTATAAACCTTAACACTAGGTTTGAATCTTAGCTGTTACTTAGTGACCCTAGATGGGTTATCCTACCCTGCATCTCTGATTTCTCATCTACAGAGTATCTAGTGAGTACCATTCCACCACCTTATGAAGCTTAAATATTTTACAGATTAAAGTACCTAACACATTGACATTACTTTGTGTTTGCTTCTTCCCCCATAGCCCTGGAATCCTATGCTTAGTATGGAGCATTAGAGTACGTTACTCATTACATCAGTCAGGGTCCAATCAGGAAAACAGAATCTACCCAGAGCATTTGCGCCAAGGGGACTGACTGCAGAGAAGTGACTGTGTATGTGATGGAAAAGACCAAGAAGCAACCAATGGACAGTGAGGCAACCCCGAGATTAGCAACAGCAAGAAACCAAGGCCAGAGGGAGGAGGTGATACAGGTGCCCAGATTTATAGAATCTTACCAATAAAGGATTTGCCTCTTTGATTACTTAGAAAAGAGGCAGGATTATAATGAGGTAAGTGAAGGACCCAAAATGCAACATTTAAGAGTGCATACGCAGGGTGGTGCAAGGACACAGACCTTAGAGTGAGCACCTCCTTAAATTCTGTAGGCGCTTCTCTCTCTCACCCTGGTCCCAGCCCTGGCTCTGACTATCTCTTTTATATGTAAAACTACTTAAATTCCATTAAAATAATTCTTACTATTAGCAAGATGCTCATTTATACAATTTATAGGCATTGACTCCCATAGTCCTCTCCAGCAATTTTATGAGGAAGATAATATCATTATTCTCATTTATAGGTGAGAAAACTGAGGTACAGAGAAGTTCACTCATTTTCCCAGGGATCTTGCAGCTGGTACATGATTGCACTGGACTGTGAATTTCATTCTAGAAACTGTGCCCCTAGTCACTATACTATACTGTCTCTACCATATATTTTTCTGCCATTATCTCAAATTCAATATATCTAAAGCAAAATTTAACATCTTTCCACACAAATGTATGCACACTTCACATTTCCTATTTCTATCCACTATCTCAGAGAGATCTTGAATCCTTAACTACTATTCACATCTCTTCAGCCAATTGCTTATTAATTCAATGATACTTGTTGGGTGCCCACTCATCAATGTACCAGGGTGGCAACTGTGAACAGGACAGAATAACATGTGCGGATTATAGCCCCTGGGGGTGAGACAGACCGTACAGCCTCTCTAAAGAGGTGGCATCTGGGTAGGAAGGCCTCTATGATGAGAAGCTGGTCATGAAAATCCGGGGAAGGTCATTCCAGGCAGAGTGAAAATCAAGCACAAAGTCTCTGTGGTGAGAGTGAGCTTTGGCGTGTTTGAAAAAGAAAAATAAAGTTTGTAGGTGGATAAAGTAAATTTGTATGTAGAAAGTGACCAGATTGTGGAGGCCAGGACACAGAGTTTAGATTTTATTCTGGAAGGTTCTCAGCAAGGCACTGTATGAGGATGAAACTACGGCAAAGTGTAGACTGTGGTGGTGCCCCTCACCCCTCATATTCCTTTAACATTGTGCTAAATTCCGCTGCGATGAGTCCCAGCCACTGACACCTCACAGCTGCACCCTTCTCCTGAGAACAACCCTTGGCTGAAAGGAACCAGCCACCTAGCCAGGAACCGCCTGTGAGTGATGACTTTTTCCCTCCTTGCAAGGTGCAGCCCACAGCCAATGACTGACTGACTTGGGGACACAACAACCAGTCTCCTTGCCTCAAGGAGGGGCAACTCTTGGTGGTGTGTTCCCCACTCTGTAGTGTGTTTCCCATTCCAGACTAGGGCTAGACCTCAGCTCAAAACAGGGCTTGGCCAAGCTTCTTCCTCTACTGTATGCTGCTTCCCTCACTCACTTCCAGGTTTCACCTAAGAGTATTCCCGCACTAAGTCTTTTGCACAAAACTCCCCACCTTAGGCTCTGCTTCTAGGGAACCTGACCCTAGACAGAGTTAAAGAAGGGATACCCAATTCTCAGCTATTTGTTCTCCATAGTACTATTAAAAGCATCGTTCCTTTTCATTCCCAGCTGGCTCATTTCTTTCTGTCTCCTATCATATTTGATGTTCCTCCATTGCATCTGACATTCTATACTCCAATTACAATTGAATGTTCCTAAACATCAATTTTGTCATTTCCTGAAGACAAAGATTTTGAAGCTAGCTTTTGAAGCTTTCCACTAATCAATCAGTCAGCCTGTCTGTCTATGTCTGTCAGGTAGTCAAGAAATATTTATTTGAGTCCATCCTATGTGCGAGACCTTGTGCAAGGAATATGAAAGATACACAGTCCCTTTCCTTAAACTTGTGTCTAACAAAAGAGTTTGCCAACAATCTGACTTGTGTCTAACAAAAGAGTTTGCTAACAATTTCCCAAAGTTTCTGATCTTACCCTTGTTTAAAACCAATCTGTTCATTGTCCCTTCAGTATGCCAAGTTCATTTTAACCCCATCCTTCACCTATTCAGACTCAAGTCCTTCTCAAAATCCAGTTTAAGATCCCTTATTATTTCAGCCCACAATGTCATCTCTCTGAATCCTTAGAGCAGTGGTCGGCAAACTCATTAGTCAACAGAGCCAAATATCAACAGTACAACGACTGAAATTTCTTTTGAGAGCCAAAATTTTTAAACTTAAACTTCTTCTAATGCCACTTCTTCAAAATAGACTCGCCCAGGCTGTGGTATTTTGTGGAAGAGCCACACTCAAGGGGCCAGAGAGCCGCATGTGGCTCGCGAGCCGCAGTTTGCCGACCACAAACTTAGAGCATTTGCAGCCTGTACCACCCATGAATACATTCATTTACTTGATAATGTTTGAGAATCTCCCACATGCCTGGCACTGTTCTGGTGCTAAGAAAGAGCATAAACTACCTGGAATTTTATGTAAATGTTGTATAGGTATATATCCTATTTCTGCTTCAACACTTAAACTTTTAGAAGGTAGGAATCAAGCCTGTGTTTCTTAGTACTTTGCTCCAGGTATAAACAAGTTCACTACATATAATATGGTTATTAGATGTTAACTCTTCCTGTGCATTTAAATGTTCCATTGTTAGCAGTTTAATTTTATTTCAGGTTTCATAACATACCAATTGTTGAAAATACTTTATTGCTCGTGTATATGTACCTAGCATCTTTATTTCCTACCTCTCCCTTTAAATTTTTAAAGTACATTTTAAAGCAAATTAGAAAATATTTATAACATAAATTGTAAGTAGTTTTTTAAAGGTACTCTTACTTTCCAGATCTTTGTTGATATTGACCAACATGGAAACACCATTGAAAACATATAAAACTTTTCAGATGAATGAAGATTTTAAAACCAACCTGTAAAGCAGCCTAATAAAATAATACCAATAATGACTAAAATGTATTAATTAATATACTAAATAGATAGCATAGCCCACTCGTTAAGAACATGGGCTCTAAAGCCAAATTCTCTGGATCTGAATCTTAACTTTGCCTTTTAATAGCTCTGTCACCTTAGAAAATTAAGTCAGTTCCATTTGCATCTGATCGTAGAAAAGGGAACAATAATAGTAATTCCCTTATTTGTTGTGTGGAAGAAAGAAATTTGTACAAATAAAACACTTATGTGTAAATATGGATCACAGTAATATTGGTGACATGATTATCCTCATCATTTTCATCAAGAACTTAGCATAGAGAAAGCAGTGTGTTAAATACTTTCTATGCACTAACCCATTTTATCCCCACAACCTTAGGAATTTTGTCACATTATCATTTCCTTTTTATTAACAAGGAAAGTGAGACCTGGAGAGATGAAGTAATCACATCTCTATCCAACATGCACTAGTTGGATCAGAGATAAGACCCAGGCTGAATGATTCCAGTGCTAGTTTTCTTAACCATGAACTATATAATACCTCATGTGCCCAAAAAGTAACAAAAAATTTCTCTAACTTAAAATGACGGGATACCCCATGCTTCTTAATATTTTCCCACCTTCCACATCAAAAAAGCAGCTGCCCTTAGTGCCCATATTTTGCTCCAAATGTCCTTCTGAAAACTGCTGTGACTCTGTTTACAAATCTTTGTCTGTGGTCAATCAGAATAGTCTGAGGCAGTAGAACAGGGTTTCTCAACTTTGGCAAGTATTGACATTCCTTTGTTCTTTGTTGTGGAAATGTCACGGACATTGTGGAATGTTTACCAGCATCCCTGGCCTCTGCCCTCTAGATGCCAGTAGCATTTTCCCAGTTGGGACAACCAAAAATGTCTCCAGGCATTAACCTGACTTATGGTTTCTCTGTATTTTGGGGAAAGATTACATTTTTATATTCATGATTAATTAGCCTTTTCATTACCATGGCCCTCATTGAATTTACTCATAAACCAGGTATCATGGAGGACAGCTCAGAGTAGAAAGAAGCAAAAAGCCATAGGCTTAGTACGTTACTATACATTGGCTTCAGAATTGTAGAAATTTGGGACTGAAAAAGACCTTAAAAATTATTAACTCTAACCACCCACTTCATTTACTGTTTATTCATTCAACAAATAAGTTCTGAGTGCCTACCACATATTACCTGCTAGATACACTGCACAAAAAAGACCTCAGAGAGCTCTTGGCCTGTTTGGAAAGACAGGAAAGGAAAAGAACACACAATGTGGCATGTGCTAAGTCAGAGGTGTGCCCAGGGTATTGGGGGAGCATGGGGTAGGGGCACCTACCACAGCTTGAGGTGGTCAAAAAAGGTTCTCCAGAGGAAGAACATGAGGTAGGACTTGCAGATGCATGGAGTAGGAGAGAGAGAGAGAGAGAGAGAGAGAGAGAGAGAGAGAGAGAGAGGGAGCATACTCCAGGTAGAAGATACTAGGTAGGTGAAGTATGATGGAACATTGAGGGGAGATGACACAGAGTGGTGTGGGGGTCCAAAATGCACCACCCCAAGATGTGCCTCAGTGGTATGCAGATTACTTTGAGCTAAAGGCAAGTTTAGCTTCAGGCTCAGGAGAAACTTCTGTGTGCCCACCCTTAACTATTTAGAAGAATTTGAATAAAAGGCTTTGCTCATAATAAGAGATGATCAGAGATAACTTCTTTTGACATATCTAAGGGGAGGGCAACCTTCTATTTACTAAATGTCTGTTATTATCATGCAAAGACTCTTTGAAGCCCCCACGGTACAGTACCTCATCCCTAGTTCAGGATCTCTTATATATACCTCAAACCCCCTTTCTATCTCAGAACCTCTTATGTATGCGAGGTGTATGAACCTCTGACTCTCTTAAATATGTGGGGTTCCCGTGTGCATAATATTAAATTTGATTTTCTCTTATTAATCTGCCTCCTGTTGATTTAATTATTCAGCCAGCTATAACGAACCAGAGGGAAAGTGAAAATTTCTCCCTTCCTCACAGTGGCCATGGAGCAAGGAAGGTGGGAAGTAGCCAGATCAGAGCCATGTGCACAATACTGGGAAGTCCCACACCTCTCTAAGCAGGCCATTATATCGTTTGGACAGCTGAGGCTATTGGAAAAATCTTTCTTATGTTATGGCAAAATCCATTTCCCTATGAAACAAAACTATTGGGAACAGTGAGGAAAAGGACAGGTCTACTACAGCAGCATGTCTCGACCTGCTGGAGACTCTTGTGCACATCACAGCTCTAAGGACTTAACCTTCATATGAAGAAATGTGGTTGAGGGCAGACAACAAGGGTAAGCATGATTACCTCCAAAGATGAGGAGAAAAACAAAATCTGATACTTCCATGCCAATACTGAGAGCCTGAGGATGCTCAGCAAAGACCTGTGTAGATTTTAGCCCTGGTGAGGAAGAAGAGTAATCTCAGAGGCTGGGAGAGGGTGGAAGGTAGAGTAGTCAAATGTGGGGAATGTAGGCAGGCTGAATATTAAAAAAGAAACGGTGTCATCTAAATGCACTTTGATCTTCTAGGAAAGCATACTAGCCATAGCTAACAAATGCTTTCTACACCTCTGTTTTTCCTTAACTTTCAAATCTTGAAACCCTGGCATCCCTCCCAAGACTGAAACTATCTGGTACTTTAGTAAGAATTACAAAACAGCCTCCCCACCAACGCCCCACGGTGGAATTAGCTCCACACTCCCTGAGCTGTGCACTACAGTGAGCAGTGCTCTGAGCCTTCCCAAAGGTCACAGGATCTCCTTTGTTACGGCCCACCCTCACTTTCAATAACACTTAATAAGCATCTACTATATGCAAAGATTGAGGGGAGAGAATGGGCAAGAAAGGGCATTCCTGAGAGGATGTGGGAAGGCTAAAAATCTCAGATCTATAGGTTCCTGGGAGAATCATTTATAGCAGCACTCCACTTCTGACCATTGTCTGGTCTCAGACAAGCATTAGCATAACCATTAGCCTCTCTGCAATGTAATTATTCTTGGGCTGGCTTACTCTGGCCCCCTGCCAAAGGGAAACATTCACAAATCTACATATGAATTTGGGGTAGGGGATATTTAATATACTCTTAAAAGTCCACTCACTGTTTGCAGGCCAGCAGGCTGCTCTAATGAGGTCTATCCCCTCCCCTCTCACCACCAACTCCTTGGACTATGGATGGTTCACCATGGTACTATTTCATTTGGTTCTTCATTCATCCATTGAAAAACATTTGTTGGGCATCTATGAACTGCCAGGCCCTGCACTGGAAAATGATCTTGAATAAGGCAGCTATGGTTTCTTTCCTAAGCAAACGTGGTCTAGAGGAAACAAGAGAGATTTATTTCGCCAGCAATTACCAATCTGATTACAAAAAAGGACACTGAGAATGCAATGGGTGCTTATCCTTATTAGTGGGAGCTTCCACAGACAGTGGGACCAAATCAATGCCTACCTGTGCATGAATCTCAACAGGAAGCTTGGATTCTGTGCCCCTTTGGAGAATTCTTGAATTTCTACCACATTGACAGTACTCTAAGCAAAGACTCTATCCATACACACCCAACTGCCAAAGAAGGGGTCCTAGTCTCACCTTATGACCTCATCCCCTCCTTTAAATTTGCTAGCCACACCTAATGGGTTCCAAAGCAATAAGGACCAGATCTATCCCTGTTTCCCTCTCTCAGGCATTTCTCTCTAGCAAGTTAAGAGCTTATGGGGTAAGGATGGGGTTGGGGGCTACAGTCTAGTGAAGTTCTAATGCTTAACAAAACCTTGGAAAGGACTTTCCTGATACCATTGTAATTTAACCTAGTTATAAATAACTGGAAAGGAGCGATGGGAAAGCCAGATACAGGCATTCATTTGTGCAGCTTTGCCAAGAAGCATGCCCGGTAAAGTCTAGGGAAGGTACTTACTTGTCAGTCACATCTGGAAACAGGTCATTGGCCAGAATAGGTGTGGCCACTGCAAGCGCAGGAAAACTTAAGGTATTTTTTAAAAATATGTTTTAATTGATTTTTAGAGAGGGAGGAGAGAAAAACATCAGCATCAATGGGCTGCCTCCTACACGCCCTCTACTGGGGATCCAGGCCACAATTAGGAATAAACCAATGACCTCCTGGCACATAGGTCGAAGCTCAACCAGGGAACCGCACTGGCAGATTTAAGATTCTTAGTCTCCTAAATGAAAGAAGAAAGCAGAACTGACTATCTCCCATCTTGCAGAGCTAGATCCTCAGCTGACCCTCCCCACTGGGGGTCACCACAGGAATGTCAGAATTGTCCTAACTCCCCCAACCGCTGCCTGAGTAGACCAATGAAGCTCCAGGAATGTAGTTAAGGTCCTAATAAGGCTATCAAGAAGCAATGGTAGGGGAATGGCTCAGACCTTGGAATGTATTGGCCACCTCCTGGCCTTTGTGCCGTAAGACCCTGCAGAAAAACCCTGACCAAAGTGACCACTCTCTGTAACCCACGTCACTCACCCAAGCCCACCCAAATGACTAGCCCTATATAACCTTTGTTCCCCTGGGGCTCGCTCTCTCATCTCCTAAAGAGGCTGGGAGCCAAGCCCGGGCTTGAATAAAGACTTTGTTTTTTTGCATCGGAAGTGGCTCCCTGGTGGTTGAATTTGGGGATCCCGAAATCTGGGCATTACACTAAACACAGTTCTCTCTCTTGTTGGTGTTTGACTCCTGACCTGTGGAACTCTCACGCTTCTGCTCTTTTGCATTCTCCTACATGGCTCACAGCCATGTGGACCACACATAATGGACTGGTGGACTGCACCTAGCCTAATGCCAAACCAGACCCAGCTTCACCCTGAAACAGAAACTCTGGACACTGGATTTGCTTCAAGCTCTCCGGAATCCCCAGCTGCACCTCTTTGAGGACTGGTTTAAGAGAAATGGGACTTCACAAACCCAGGGATGTAATTCCATGCAAATAAAAATGACTCATCCTCCCCTGGGAGTCTCAGAAAATTCTTTTTCTTAAGATATCTTAAGGACCCCATTCCCACTAGCAATGGGGAAAGACTGTTCACGCATTTCCGATAACATCCCCACCCGGTCGCATCCCAGCTGCTCAGGGACTGCCAAGTCCCCTTGCCTGTTCACAAGCTTACTCTCCTACAGCAAACAGAGAATGCCAGGCTCCAACCATAATTTATATTTTATTATGAAAATCCACATCCTAGTTTATTTTCATGATTTTGTTTACAAGCAAATCATGGAAAAGATAAAGTACCTTGCAACTTGCTTCTGTGTTAGAGGGTCTATTAAAATACCATTACATTTACTTAGTCTACCTCAAAAAAAAAAAAAGCCTCTCATAAAATTAAATAAACCTGGGTGCTCCTTGATTTCTACTTTGCATGTATCAGGCCAAAAAAAGAAAAGAAAAAAGAAAGAATACGTTGCCTTCTTCTGGCACACAAGACAGCAGAAAACTTGCAACTCCAAATCTACGAGCTTCTTAAAAATCTTATTTTTTAAAATGCATTCTCTGGTAGTTGAATAAGCACTTGAAAACACATTCATGCTGACTGTCAAGTAGCTTTAATGACATTAAATATGAACAAGCCGGTCATTTCATGGGTGCAAATGAACATATAAAAGATAAATGTTCTGACAGTAAGAAAACATACTGTTGTATTCAATTATATCATCTGCTCAAAGTACAATTGCTTCTATGCTTGATAAATAGATTAAATCCAGGTCACATTCCTGTGTTCAACTGAGTTTCTAGTCACTCCCTTTTCTCTAAATACTTGTGTTCTTTGTTTTTGCACGTTCTTAAGTGTCATCATTTATTGCTATAGGCATGATGACTATATTTAAGTAATAATGACAGTGGTTGTCATTAGATTTTAACCCAGTAACACTAGTCTGACATATCATTTGAAGTATGTCTTCAATTTAAATTTGATTAAAATTACAAACGTTCTATCTATTGTGTCAATCAAAATGTTGTCAATCTTCTGCTGAACTTTTCTATGAACTTTCTTGAAATAAGTTATGGCAGCTAAAAGTTAAGGCTACCCTTGGGCCATAAACATTTTTTAAAATATAGCTCTTGGAGCCTTGACTGGGTGGCTCAGTTGGTTGGAGTGTTATCCCATACACCACAAAGGTTGTCAGTTTAATCCTGGTTGTGGCACATACAGGAAACATACAATGGGTGTTCCTCTCTCACATTGATGTCTCTCTCTCTCTCTCCACCCCCCTCTGTCTTAAATCAATGAACACATCCCCAGGTGAGGATTTTAAAAAATAACTCATGGAATAGAGCAGAGCAAGGGCATTTGGGGTTCCTTTTATAAAAGGACTTGATTCTGACTTCCGCCCCAGAAAAAATTACCAAGGCAAAAACCACAATACAGTGAGAGTTCAAAAGTTCTGATTCAGATTTTCATACTATGCTGTATACACAAGTGCTTGGCAGACATTTTAATTGAGTTGTATGCATTTTTAAAATCTCAGACGAACCAAATACCTTTGGTAGTAAAAATAGGTACTTGTGACAATGTGTATGAAAAGCTGGTGGAAATACAATGGTTGCAGACACCTATTATACATAGTAGGCTTCTACATACATCATCTTATTTACTCCTCATAATAACGCAATGAGGTGTATAGTGTTAGGCTCAATCTCTGGATGAGGAAACTGAGGCCTAGAGATGTTACGTGAATTGCCCAACTTCTCACTGTAGTTTGCTTCCTTGGTAGTGATGAAGAAAGTAGAGACAAATGCTGTTCATTGTTGTTGTTTTATCCTGAACCTGCCAGCTATTCTGCGATGGTCAGAGTGAACACAAGATTCTGATTAATGGCCTTGGGATCTTAATATGCTTATAAATTCCTATTGTCCGTATTTTCGTTAGACAAGGGATTTATAGACATTTCATTTTCAAATAATTTATCTATTTTTAAGAAAAACAAGACAATATCCAATAACCCTTTAATTATCTCTGTTTTACAGGACATTGAAGCACAGACCAGCCTGTCCAGGGTCACATAACAGATACCAGAATCTTGTGAGATTTTCAAGTCTAGTGCTCTTTGCACTAAATAATAATGCATTTCTCATGTCTCTCCTAAAAGATGTCTGAAAACATAAAAAAAAAATAGTTGGAAAGGCAAAACCCTCTGAAACAGTAACTGTAAAATATATAAATGAATTCCCAGGTAAAATAACAAGCAGAGTAAACAGACAATGTTGTAAAAGATATTACTTAAAGGTTACTGCAAATGCCTGCTTCATTTTTTAAAATGCCTCCTTGTTTCTATGACATTGCTTGTTCTCATGATAGCACCCTTTTTAATTCCTTTATAACACTTTCCACTATCAGTAAATACCTTACTTAGTTCTTTATATACTTATTGTCTACTGCTCACTCCTTTCACCTCACTAGAAGCTGAGCTCTAAGAGACCTTTGTTGTATTCACACCATATCCTTAGGTTTGGTGCAGCATCAGGCACATTGTAGGAACTCAATAAATGTTTGTTGAGAAAATGATTGCATAAATAAATGAGCTCTTTCTAACTATTCTTCTGCCTCCGTATACATGGAAGCATAATTTTTTTTTATCTCCCACACAATCTTTCAGCTTTAGACAGGGAGATATTCTATCTGTCCACTCTTACCCATTCAGCAAACAATTCAAGGTAATAAAGACAACATTTATAATCCTTCTGAGTTAATATCGTAGTGAGAATTAAAATTTATCAGGTTTCTTTACAGCTGTGACAGAAAGACCTTACTCCAAATCCTAAATCAGATGTGTGGTTCTATGAATAGAAATTTTTGGATTTAAAAAAGCTCATGTGGTGCATATACCCTAATGGTGCAAATGTCATATATTATGTAATACTCCCAGCAAGGTCCAGGGTAGCAGCCCATAATCAAATAGATGAATGTCAAAAATTTAGATATTTCTCAATGATTTGATATTTTGACAATATAAGGAGATGCTACCTCATGTATGTTCTCGACTTTCACATTCTCTAAAGACATTTCTTTGGAAGGGGGGGATCTATCTTTAGCCATTATCTTTATATCCATATCTATTATAATAAGGATACTCTACATACTTATTTACAGATTTAAAACTTTTGAAATCAGGAAATACAAAAATATACACCTATACTTTTACCCTCATTTGTAGAAATAATAGAAGCATGTGCTATCTCAGAAGAAAGTGTTTTTTTTTATATAATGTCACTTTCCTGCTTTGGAGTATATGCAGTTAAGTGGGAGATAAAATGGACTGACAAATAACCTCACCTAATCCATATGCTGTTCAAACAACATGATAACAGAAAATTCAGGAAAGCCCACTCTACCACCTGCTGCGTCTGCTCCAATTAAGCAGTAGTCACTTTACAGGTGAACACCAGGAAGGCCAGTACCAGCTTTCACAGGACTAAAGCAGCCATGGGTGTCGGTGGCACTGTGGCATTGTCTGGAGACCAGTAGCAAGAACAGCACTTGGCGATGTGATGTGCATAGTGAGCACTTCTTGAAACTTGTGCTTTGTTGTTGTTGTTTTTTTTAATCCTTACCCACCCCAGGTTATTTTTCCATTGATTTTTAGAGAGAGGGAAAGACAGACAGAAATATTGATGTGAGAGAAACACATTGATTGATTGCCTCTTGCACACGCTCTGACGAGGGCCCCGGCTAGGGAGGAGCCTGCAACCAAGGTACGTGCCCTTGACTGGAATCAAACCTGGGACCCTTCAGTCCGCAGGCCAATGCTCTATCCACTGAGCCAAACCAGGTAGGGTGAAACTTGTGCTTTTAACACAACCATTTAAAAATCAACAAATCCAGGAGACAGAATAGAAGAGAATATAATGCATGAATCCAGGTCCATTAAACTAATGCATTTTTTTGAAAAACAAAATATGACAGAACATTTCATTATTGTCGCAGATATGAGAAAAAGTTTTATGCTGCTATTTATAATGTGTCCTGTGTGTCATGGAATTGAACTATTTCCAAATCATCAATAATTAAAATGATGAGAATCCATCATTTCACTGACATTTACTTCTACTTGAAAAGATGGCCTGTTTTAAATGTGCTCACACATATTCTTGTCAATCACAAGCTGTCACAGCAAATTATTTCACTTTGTAGATCACATGACAACAAAAAATCTCTCAGTTTAAATTTAGATCTTAGGTGTAATATCTAGAACTCTTTTCATGGATTTTTTTTTCCTGTGACTACATCTTCACAATACAGTATGTAAAAGATGTAAAATGTTATTCATAATACTCAGTTACACTTCTGGTTAACAAAACCCAGGACTTAAATGAATCACTGTAAGTGATAACTCTAATGCCAAATGGTAGGATAGAACAAATAAGAGAGAATGAAGTGGGGGGAAAAGGAGACATATGTACTACTATTTATAATACTTTAAACAATAAAATAGATTTTAAAAAAGACAGAATGAAAATATAAAACCAAAAAAGATAATTTCTAAACAATCAGAGCTCTATACATTGGAAGTTAGACCTAATGGATTAGGTCTAAGCTGGTTTGTTTTTTCCCCCTCATCTTCATTAAGACATTTAAGCAGCTTCAGGGCATGAATCATTTCTTATGCTAGGTTTGCACTGCCTAGCAGTTATAAAGTAGCTGAACTCTTATAAACCCCATGAATCTGATGCAAGAATTTTCACTGTGCCCCATTAAGCAGAAGATTCAAGAAACGGAATACCTAACCTGCACGCCCATAAATCTGAAAACTTTTAAGTGTCTTTTCAAACAATTCGTTACTACATCTTCACAATTCTAGCAGAATCATTAATAATTTTTAGACTCTTCAAATGCCAGAATTGTTAAGACCTAATAAGACAGCTGATTATCATCAACTTTCTTTATAAAATATTTCTATTTTTCCCCATACATAACTAATCTTTCTGCTTAAGTGTTCAACTCCAAAATGCAAGAATTATTCTAATATTGCATTTCAACAGGGAATCCTTCCTGTCAGTTTTGACCTTGGCCTGACCTCTATATACAAGCTTTGTGTTTTGAGGTATGTGATGAATAGCTCTCTAGCTTTCTATTAAATCCAGTGCCACCGATTGTCAACAGTGACACTCAAAAGAGGTAGTAGTAAAGTAGTTTAAAAACCAGAGATATTCTCTAAGTGAGGTAATTAAATATTAGATCTATGCCAAAAAAAAATCAGAGATGTTTTGTATATATTTTTCTACCTTAGCAAATCTGGAAATAGGTTGAAGGAAGGCAATTTTCATTATCTACATTGCTTTTCCAAATAAAAAAACAACAAAGTATAGCAATATAATTGCCAAAATATACATTTTGGCCTTCCTGTGCCAGAAATGAAGTAAATTTTCCTTTCCTATCACTTTGTTGAATAATATTCTCAGTTTTAAGAATTTATAACTTATTTACCCAGTTTGCGGTCCTTAAAGACCAGGGCTTCTATCCCTATGCCAGGACTCTACACAGTAGATACTTAATAAATATTAAACTTAGATTAAATTGAATTCAAAATTGGAGATGAAAGAATAATCATAAAAAAGAAATCAGACTATGAACTCTTCTTCCCACCTGTCTCTGATCTACCCTAGTACCTGGCACATAGTATGCTGTCAATGAATGTTGGCTGAATGATTGAAAGTCAGTATACTGAAATAATAATGACCAGTTGCTGACTCTAATGTCTGTTGATTAATTGTATATAAAGTACTCATGCTCATTTAGAGAGATAAAAGAGTGACACCCAATTCTGCTAATTGTTTTACCCGTTTACCTTTAGAATGTGTGCGTTTCCAACTTCTGAGAATGCCCCTCACCCTAAATTCATCTACCACCTTCAAAACTGTTCATGCATGTTTCATTTTTTATGGTACATTCAGGACAACAAGTTGGCAAATTATCTATAAGATTTATCTATAAGACACATGCAGGAAAGGTAATTTTAACCTGATATGAGAAAGTGTATGTGACATAAAATATGTATATATGTATAACATATATACATATATATGAAATCTCCCCACACCTCTCTCAAATTATCTAAAACAAGTTATACATATACATTATCATACATATATACACACATATGTATAATATTTATTTACATTTATAATCTTAATGTTCTGAAAGAAATCAAAGCTGGTCTTTAGGCTTATCTATAAACTTAGATGAGTGGTTTTTCCCCCATTCTACTTACCCTAAGTCTTTTTAATGGACATGTGATATGCTAGTCTGTGTCCAAGCTCACCTACCATTTCTTTTCTCAAAAGACAAGGCACATCTGCCACCTGCTCTACTCCGTGTCCCAGCAACAACTGTCGAGCAGCATAAAGATTGATTATCAGTCAAAAACCATTGCACAACACCAGATTTTGGTGGGTTAAGCTTGCTGATCCAGCAAGAGATGGTGTGAAATTTTCAGGAGTGTGTGCCAACATTTTGGTGCTAAAAGAACAGCAGTGCATGTCACAGTGAAACACAGCCAAAGATATGCAGACAAAGCAGAGAAGTTTTTGTTCTGGACTTGGCTTTAAGAAAGATAAAAGAGAAAACAAAAAGTAGGGGGAAATTAGTTTGTACATTTAAAAATCATCCACCAAGCTTAGTCATGTGTGTAATATTGGTATTTTAAGCATACATGTCCAGGAAATTTTCTAAGACGCTTAGATGTAAGTAATTTTTTATATATCTCTTCCGCAATACCATTATTATAAGAAAGGCAAGTATTTTTTATTAATAGAAATAATCAAGGATCTTAAGAAAGTACTAACTATATAAATACTTGAATATAAAAACTCAGAAACATTTACAAAGACTCATGCTTATATGCAAGCAGATGATTAATGAATACAAAATAAAGGCAGCCATATTTAAAGTTAGAACAAAATTAGAAAATGATATGGGTCTCCACTATTGTATAGGTAATTTTTACTGAGTATTGTAGCAACAAGTTTTTTTACAAGGACCAAACTACCTTGAACTTTCTATTGAATTCAATAAATTATTTCCTGATGATCAAGCATTATGAAAGAGACAGAAATCTTAGTATTATTTTATATGATAACATTAATAGAGAAAGAATTTTCACCACTTCATCTGTAATCAACTCCAGAGTTACTTTGCTTCTACTTACGCAATTACTGTCTAGACTTTCCTTTGGCTCATCGGCTTTTTAGCAGTAGCAAGAAAAAAAAAATACACCACAACTTTTAATAAGATAGGAAAAGCATAAGGGAGCACAGCAAGCAGTTAGTTACATTGAATTTGTATGGCAAAGCTGTGTCATTTAAATGTGATTACCACATAGAGGACTTGATAACAGACTTGGATATGGTATTTGAATATGGACTATCTGGAAGAATATTCTTAGATAGCAGTACTTTCATTTATCTCTTAAAATGTATTCTTTACCACTAAAGAAGGAAAAATGTTTTTCATTTAGAAAATCTAAATGTACATTTTAAAAAAAGATCTTATCTACAAATAGCTCTAAAATACATGTTTCTGTTTATATTTCATATATAATTTATATTATTATAATTTCTATTATGTATATAAGCATATATACATGTCAAGGTAAAAAAAAGTCAAGCTGTAGCATTTACCTTATGAAAAATGTTATTAGGAAAATTACATGTATATAAGAATTATGTGTTCATTACTAGCCACACTTTCATAATTATGTTAATGCCATCTGAAGAAAGACCAAGAGTGTAAATGAATAAGTGATACTTGAAACTGTGAACTATTTTCTAAGAGAACAAGTCTAATGAATTATGTCTGTTGGGTGTCACAGAAACTAAACAGTAAATTCAATAATCTCTGATTTAATTTATTATATTTTCACCATTTAACCTCCTGCAGGCTCCCTAATGTCTATTCAGATCTATATTAAATTATGCACCAATGCTAATGAAGGGCAATAAACGTGGCTGTCAGTGGATTTTTCTTTCATTAACCACATTATCCTCTTACTGAGCTGTAAATGCGTAAACATTAGTTTTGTTAAACCATGCAAAAAAGACAGGATGAAAATCATTTTTTAATTGCATCCCTCCAGCCATTTACTGTATGTGGGGGTAGGATTTTCTTTTCTTTTTTACCTTTAATTTTTTTGAATGGATCTAAAAAGGGCTCTCCCATTGAAACATAAACGTCGGCTTCATGGGGTATGTCTTCAGGTTGGAGGGCTTCAGAGCCGTCTGCCAAGAACACTCGCCGTGCGGCCATGTTCAGACGCAGCTTCTCCGTGCAGACCTCCAGCAACTGGGAGAAAGCAAGAGGTAAGAGAAGGTGATTCACAAAAGGAGAGTTACACACTTCCGTGGGACAAAACATGCTTCCAATCAAAACAGAAACTTGAGGCAATTGCCAGAGTTAACTTGAATAACTCCACCAGTATATTTTCTGGCAGTTGAAAATATACAAATAAAAGATAAATTACAGCACTAAGAATATCTAATAGTTGTCTAATTTTAGTCCTTAAATATCCTGTCAGTTAAATGTTTTTATAACTCTGCAAGATGTAAAGTCATCACATGTGTTTCACTAAGTGTGTTTCACTATGTATATGTTGGTGAAACAGGAAAGAAATGTCTGTGAGTTTTATGTACAGTATACATAAGTAATTTACAGATCCATATTACTAAAAAGAACATTTTGACAGAATAAATGTCATTTTTCTCCACTTTTACATTTTAAACAGAGTAAGGGAAGAAATGAAGCCATGAAACTTTTGAACACTAGTTACCAAGGAGATGGTTGGTACAGCAACTTTGGCAAAGACTGTTCTAGATCCATTTTTGTAGGCTGTTACTCTAATCACTCTGGGTGGAAGCTTATGTCTTTGAGAGATTCTGTGCCAATTCTGGGCCGACTGAAAGTTTAAAGAAGAGAACCCTGCAACTCTGAAGAGAAAAAAACAAAAACAGATGCATGTTATTTAGTAAAAACATTCAAAACCATATTATCCTGGATATTTTTTAAGCTCTAAATGCCTGTAATTATTCTTCAAAAAAACTTTTATAGGATATAGCTGTATATAACTACTTAAATATTTAAAAATGCTTAATACAGGATAAGTTTGCCAAAACTATTCATGGGACAGTTTATCTCAGAATAAATAATTTCTATCATTTTATTTATAAAACATCACAACACTTGTTTCTAAAAATTATATTTTTATATTAATTATGTTCTGATGGAAAGCATAAAATAGCAATATGGTCTTAATATAAAATACTTAGTGGCAAAATTTTTCTTTTAAGTTTTCATACTTATCAAAGTTCTTTGATTTATTTTAAAAGATTTCAAATTCAAGTAGATTATGACAACATTTTTTAATCTAAAGTTAGTTGCAATTGCTTTCATTTCAAATTGTTTGGAGGAAGTAAAAGAAGATTTCTAAGTTTTGTCTTCAGTCAAAACCAATATCAATCTTATTATTTTCTCAGCAAAAGCATGTAATTGACTAAAATGTCAATTTTTTTACTTCAGAGTTCTGTAGCTAACCCTGTTAATTCTTAATGCTACAGAAGGCAAGGTAAACATTTTAAAATAAAAAAATTAGGGAAATTAAAATCACAATATATCCCCTATTCAAACATATGAAAATAATGGTAGCATCAGTTTCTTGGTTTTATTTTTATTTTACAAACATTTTATCCTATCCACAAACTCTTAGGTTAAAAGTTTATTACAAACTATGTAAAATACACAAGATAGTTTTATACTAAGTTCATTGCAATTTAATTTTATTTTGGAATACTGGTTAAATACCAAAAGCATGCATTTCTATTTTTAAACAAATATCTGGTAAGCAAAGATCCATCATGGTTCTAGACTGATTTTGTTTTAAATATTTTTTTAGAGTTTCATAGTATCCAGGTTGAAGTGTATTTCATGTTTTCCAGAAGTGTAATTAACAACTTTCTACCCCTATGCTTTCAAAGAAAAACAACAACAACACAGATACAAAACCCTAGCGCTAGAGATGTGCTACATTTTAATGTCTGAAATAACCAATTGAAGCATTATGAATTCTGCTCAAAGGGAAAAGCTTCAACAGTTGGTTAAAAAGAAGAGAGCACAGCTTTGATTACCTCGATTGACCCGCCGGAGCACTGACAGGTCTGTTTCTCTTGGATGCTGATATAAAACAGGAATTGTTGTTCCTGTTTGATTTGTAGCTATCCGGATCTGATATTTCACCATGGCTATGATCTGATACTGTTTGATGTGTGGAGCAATTTTGAAGTCCTGACCCTTCTGATATTGCTGCTGAAAGCAACAGTCTGTTGGGGCCAAACTGAAGCTGCAAATAATCTTCAGTAGTTTTAATAACTGCTTTTGCCTGGGATGACATAAACTCCCTGGAAGAAACAATGCATGGAAGAATACAGTGAAGTGATTTATATTCACTTATTAACAACTACCACATAATAACTAGTTTTGTGCTATGTGCTAGACAACATACTACACACTTAGCCATTATTTTGCTTACCGTAATCCTTACAATATCCCTGGGAAGTAGGTACTATTTGTATCCATATTTTCCAGATTTAAGAAATTGTGGCTCTGAGAGGCTAATAAATTCGCCAAGCTCAAATAATTATTTAGTTGGCAGGGAGAAATTGAACCCAAGCGGATCCTAGGACAAAACCCACATTCAGCCCTGGCCAGTGGGCTCAGTGGTTAGAGCGTTGGCCCGCCAACCAAAGTCTCCAGTTTGATTTCTGGACAAGGGCACGTACCTGGGTTGCAGGTTCCAACCCCAGCCCCCAGTCAGAATGCATGCAGGAGGCAACCAACACCTCTCTCTCTCTCTCTCACACCTCTGTCTCTCTGTCTCTCTCCACCCCCTCCCTCCCTTCTACTCTCTCTAAAAATCAATGGAAAAATATCCTCTGGTGAGGGTTAAAAAGAAAACACTTATATGTATAACCATTAAATGTACTTACATACTTAAAGAAGAAAGCCGTGTAACCCTTGAAACAATGTAAGTAAAATTTTTAAGTTCTTAGATTAATTTCTTAAACACTAGCACTCTGCTAAGTATTAGGAAATACAAACGTTAAAGAGATGTGGTTCCCACCCTTGAGAAAGTTGCAAACTAAACCCTAATAAAGAGAGAATATATGTTAAATAAACTGCTTAAACTCCTTGAAGACAAACTTAGATAGGTTGCAATAAAGTTGGGGAAGGCTTCATAGCAGACCTGAGGGTTTCAGGTAATACAGCTTATTACCAGAATACTCAGAAAGTTAGGAAAGTAAATCTACTCCAGAACGGCACAAAGCAAACTAGAAAACCATTCCTTGCTTCCTAAGATACTCTAGTCACATAAGAACAACTCTAGTAGACTGCCACATTTTTGGCTCAGAAACCTCACCTCTCCCTCTTCCTATAACATTACCATTATTTCCTAACATTATTTCCAATGATTTTAGGAAATGGTCATTTTTAAAAAAAATAATAACCTCTCTTTGCATTCACATATTGATGAGGTTTTCTACCACATGTTGGAATTTGACCTAATCTTATAACACAGATTTTATTCTTAACATTCTACAGTCTTATCTCGTCCTACAACTCTATGCTACGTCTCTACTGTAAATCTTTCATTATATCTGTAAATAATTCACATATACACAGACTTCAAGTAGTTTCTTCCTCAGTAAGATTTCTATGCTACCCTTGTATATAGGAATATACTTCCTTGCTGTGCACTTATGTCTGCCCTGGTAGACCTGATATATCTCATTTATTATTTCCTACCATCTAAAATGCTGGGCCTCTTGGCATTTGTATGTCCTCTTTGGAGAAGTATCTGTTCAGATCCTCCACCCATTTTTTAATTGGATTGTGTGCCTTCCTTTTGTTGAGTTGTATGAGTATTTTATATATTTTGGAAATTAACCCCTTATCACTGTATCATTGGCAAATATGTTCTCTCATATAGTAGGTTCCCTTTTCTCTTCTTTTTTTAATCCTCACCCAAGGATATTTATCCATTGATTTTTATAGAGAGTAGAAGAGAGAGGGAAAGAGAGAGAAAAATATCGATGAGAAGGAAACACATTGATTGCTTGCTTCCTGCACAAGCCCTGACCAGGGCCTGTGCCAGGGAGGAGCCTGCAACCAAGGTACGTGGCCTTGACTAGAATTGAACCTGGGACCCTTCAGACTTCAGGCTTACACTCTATCAACTGAGCCACACCAGGTAGGGCCCTTTTCAGTTTGAT
This sequence comes from Corynorhinus townsendii, assembly GCA_026230045.1. Lineage (NCBI taxonomy): Eukaryota > Metazoa > Chordata > Mammalia > Chiroptera > Vespertilionidae > Corynorhinus > Corynorhinus townsendii. Next base: position 22,492,960 of record JAPDVU010000008.1, on the reverse strand, counting down.
GCTGGTTTATTTTGCTGTGCAAATAACTTTATAGTTTGATGTAGTCCCATTTTTGCAGACTGGTGCAGCCACTATGAAAAACAGTGTGGAGTTTCCTAAAAAAATAAAAAATGAAACTGCCATTTGACTCAGTGATCCCACTTCTAGGAATATATCTTAAGAATCCTGAAACACCAACCAGAAAGAATTAGGCACCCTTATGTTCATAGCAGCATTATTTACAACAGATAAGATTTAGAAACAGTGCCCATCAATACATGAGTGGATAAAAAAAAAAGCTGTGATACATTTAAACCATGGAATACTATGCAGCTGTAACAAAGAAGATCACTTATCCTTTGAAACAGCACGGAGGGACCTGGAGAGTATTATGCTAAGCTAAATAAGCCAATCAGAGAAAGACAAATATCACATGATCTCACTTATATGTATTATCTAATGAACAAAAAAACTGACGAAGAAAATAGAACCAGTGGCATAGAAACATGGAACAGACTGACAAATCTCAGAGGAAAAGGGGAAGGGGGTGGGAATTGATTAACCAAAAAAATTATATGCATTTATGCACTACCCATGGACACAGACTATAGGGTGGTGAAGAATTGGGGTGGGGTGGGAACCAGGTGGAGGGGTGCAGTGGAAGAAAAAGGGGACATCTATAGTACTCTCAGTAATAAAAATCAAAAAGTAAAATATAACTCTAGACCTCAATTTCTTTCAAATATTCCAATTCACCACTGCGTTATTTCTTTTACATTGGTATAAAAGCATTCTTTTTCAGCCTGAAAATTAAATGCCACTATATAGTAGGATGACACATGAACATCAATCACATTACTTCAAAAATATATCTTTTAAACATTATCTATCAATTACCTATCTATCTATATTAGTTTTCTATTGCTGTGCAATGAATTAGCACAAACTTAGTGACTTAAAACAGCATCTGTTCATTACTGCACAATTTTCAAGTCTAGGCAATGCTTAGCTGTACCCTTTGCTCAAAATGCTGAAATCAAGGTGCCAGCTGTGGCTACAGTTTCATCTGTTGCTCAGGGTCTTCTTCCAAGCTCTTTCACGTTTTGTCAGACTTTAGTTCCTTACTGCTACAGAACTCATAGTGACTATCATTTTTGAAGCCAGTAGGAATTCACTTACCTCTCTGACTCTTCTGACTCTGAATTGTCATTTAAGAGTTGATCTGATTAGGTCAGGCCCATCCAGAATAATCTCCATTTGGTTAAATAAAAAACAACTGATTATATACCTTAACAGCAAAGATCTCCTTTGTTGAATCTGGAGGGAGATCATCTATGAGGAGGCCATCCAGAGGAGCAAGGAGTCCCAGCCCCACACCAGACCCCCAGCTCAGGATCTCAGAGTGGGGGAAAGAAATCCCTACAGGCAGTAAGAACTATGGGCTGTAAAAACCAGTATGGATTGGGGCTCAGTGACACAGAGGCTGCTGGACACACAGCTGTTCCCCTTAAAAGGCCAGCACCATGAACTAAACTTACAAGGTCCCGCTTCCTCTGAGCTCCAGCACCAGGGTGAGGCTCTGGGAAATACAAACACATACGAGGTGGAACTGGATTGTCTTGGCATCGGGGCAGGAACTTGGGGGTGGATTTCTCCCAGATGGAGGTGCTCTCAGGGATCATTGTTCCTATGCTGGAACCTCCCAGTCTCAGGGCTTACTGGCAGCCATTTCTGTTTGCTCTGCCCTTCTGATTCCTTAAGATCCAGCCTCATCCAATTTACAACCCCACCCAAGTTGTGTGCACCAACTTTTTCATATTAATGGCCTGTCCTTGCTCAGGCTAAAATCTCTCAAACAAGATGTAGCTGGGTCAGGTAGCCCCAAAACTATCAATAAAAGGCCCAAGACCCAGCACCACCACCAGTCTCCCTTGCTTCATAGCCAGGTCTCATCTGGGCACTTCCAAACCCAATACAAAGAGGAGGAATCTGCAGATCTCTCTGTAGCTCCTGCTGGGTGGCCACAGGCAGTGGCTGACTTTGCACCTCCCTGGAGACCCAAGAGCCAGTGTATCCAGTGGTCAGTGTGAGACCATATCAGATTACAACTCTATACATCCATAAGCAACACACTCAAGGGGCAGACTCAGTGAACACCTAAGCCCCACTGAAGCAAGTCCTGCTCCATAGGGGTGTCTCCTGCATAGCAGTTCTCCCACTATAGTCAAAGCTGGTTCTTACAGCCAATTGGCCTGGAGGTCAATTCCTCCCAGTGACACCAACAGCAATCAAGTCTCAACTATAACAAGACCGCTCACAATCCACTACGGGATGCACATAGAGTGCCCAGCTCAGGTGACTGGGAGGCTGAGCCATTGGGCCCTATAGAATACCTACTACACAAGGCCACTCTACCAACTCAAGGACTTAGCAACTACCCAATACATAGAAATGAACAAAATGTGGAGACAAAGAAACATGCCACAAATGAAAGAAATGTAAGAAAGCAAAGTATTGGATATAGTATTCAAAACCATGGTTATAAGGTTACTCAAGAATCTGCTAGAAACCTCCAAAAAAATGGAAAAGTCAGAAATTAAGCATACACTGACTGAAATAAAGAATAATATACAGGGATTCAACAGTACAGTAAAGGATTCTGAGAATCAAATCAATGATTTGAAATATGTGGAAGCAAAAGTGACCCAACCAGAAGAGCAAAAAGAAAAAGAATCCAAAAATATGAAGACAGTGTCAGGAGCCTCTGGGACAACTTCAAGCGTACCAACATTATGGGGGTGCCAGAAGAAAGAGAGCAAGATATTGAAAACCTTTTGAAGAAATAATGACAGAAAACTTCCCCTACCTGGTGAAAGAAATAAACTCACAGGTCCAGAAAACACAAAGAGTCCCAAACAAGAGAAATCCAAAGAAGACCAAACCAGAACACATCATAATTAAAATGCCAAGGGCTTAAGACGAAGAGATAATCTTAAAAAGCAGCAAGAGAAAAGCAGTTAGTTACCTACAAAGGAATGCCCTTAGGACTGTCAGCTGATTTCTTAACAGAAAGTATTCAGAGATTAGAAGGGATTGGCAAGAAATATTCAAATGATGAATAGCAAGGACCTACAACCAAGATTACCCAGCAAAGCTATCATTTAGAATTGTAGAACAGATAAAGAGTTTCACAGACAAGAAAAAGCTAAAGGAGTTCATCACCACCAATCCAGTATTAATATGAAATGTTGAAGCATAATCTTTAAGAAGAAGAAGAAAAAGAAAAAGATCAAAAATATGAACAACAAAATGGCAATAGATACATACCTATCAACAACTGAATCTAAAAATCAAAATAAACAAATAAGAAATCTAATGAACAGAATAAACTGGTGAATAAAATAGAATCAGAGGCATGGAAATGAACAAACTGCTGATTCTCAGAGGGGGGGTGGTCCGGAAGAGATTAAACAAAGATCTTATATGCCTGTATGCATTACCTATGGACACAGACAATAGGGTGGTGAAGGCCTGGGGTGGGATGGTAACTGGATTGAGGGGAGGAAGGGTGGGGAGAAAGAGGGACATATGTAATACTCTTAAAAATAAAGATTAAAAAATAAATCTCCTTTGTCATTTAATGTAACCTGATCATGGGAGTGACCTGCCATCATATTCATAATCCCACCCATACTCAAGAAGAGAGAATTATACCAGGTATATACTGTATACCAGGGGTTAGGAATCTTGGAGACCGTATTAAATTTCTGCCTATCATACTAGCCATTTATTTACCCAGGTTTTATGATCCATTTTTAGATAACGGATAATAAGATTTAGATCCAGATATTTTATTTTCTGGATAATTCTAATGTAATCACTTAAGATTAAATTTTGACATCATCCAAGATATTAAATGGAATGTCCCACAAATAATGATGGGAAAATCCAAAGTGGAACTTGAAAAATGCTTTGAGATTATACATTATTTTAAAGGGGGTTGAGAGAGGCATTCACTTGGATATAAATATTCTGGTATGTTTCAAAAAAACAACTACATTACTGCTGAGTTACTTTACAGTCAGTTATTGAGAAAAAAAGATGTTTTCTTTTAGCAATTTGAATAATTTATTAGAAATTAGATAAAAAAAGAACAAATGTGGTTATGTGAATTTATATGCTTAGGGGAAGATGAATTAAAACACCAAAATTTAACCTTGAATCAGTGTGAGTAAAAACTATCAGTTAACTAAAATTTATCAAACTTTAGGCAAATAACTCTTTTTTGAAAATATATTTTAGTGATTTTTTAACAGAGAGGAAGGGAGCGGGATAGAGAGTTAGAAACATCCATGAGAGAGAAACATTGATCAGCTGCCTCCTGCCCCCTCCCCCCCCCCCGCCCACTGGGGATGTACCCACAACCGAGGTATATGCCCCTGACCGGAATTGAACCTGGGACCCTTCAGTCCACAGGCTGACGCTCTATCCACTGAGCCAAACTGGTTAGGGCAGCAAATAAATCTTTTAGACAACTTCTACATATGATACAATGGATATGATAAATCACAGAATTATGAAAGCATATTAATAAATTAAGCCTTTATTCTTTTTTTTTATAAATCTTTATTGTTCAGATTATTACAATTGTTTCTCCTTTTTCCCCCCACAGCTCTCCTCCACCCGGTTCCCACCCCACCCTCTGCCCTTACCTCCCCCGCACTGTTCTCATACATAGGTGTATGATTTTTGTCCAGTCTCTTCCCGCACCCCCCACACCCTTTTCCCCCTGAGAATTATCAATCCACTCCTATTCTATGCCCCTGATTCTATTATATTCACCAGCTTATTCTGTTCATCATATTTTTAATTCACTTGATTTTTAGATTCACTTGTTGATAGATATGTATTTGTTGTTCATAATTTTTATCTTTACTTTTTTCTTCTTCCTCTTCTTAAAGAATACCTTTCAGCATTTCATATAATACTGGTTTGGTGGTGATGAACTCCTTTAGCTTTTTCTTATCTGTGAAGCTCTTTATCTGACTTTCAATTCTGAATGATAGCTTTGCTGGGTAGAGTAATCTTGGTTGTAGGTTCTTGCTATTCATCACTTTGAATATTTCTTGTCACTCCCGTCTGGCCTGCATCGTTTCTGTTGAGAAATCAGCTGACAATCGTATGGGTGCTCCCTTGTAGGTAATTAACTGTTTTTCTCTTGCTGCTTTTAATATTCTTTGTCTTTTGCTCTTGGCATTTTAATTATGATGTGTCTTGGTGTGGTCCTCTTTGGATTCCTTTTGTTTGGGGTTCTGTGCGCTTCCTGGACTTGTAAGTCTATTTCTTTCACCAGGTGGGGGAAGTTTTCAGTCATTATTTCTTCAAATAGGTTTTCAGTATCTTGCTCTCTCTCTTCTTCTGGCACCCCCATAATTCTCATGTTGGTAGGCTTGAAGTTGTCCCAGAGGCTTCTCACACTATTTTCACATTTTTGGATTCTTTTTTCTTTTTGCTTTCCCAGTTGAGTATTTTTTGCTTCTTTGTATTTCAAATTTTTGACTTAATTCTTGCATTCCTGTAGTCTGCTATTGGGTCTCTGTATAATATTTTTTTATTTCAGTCAGTGTATGTTTAATTTCTAGTTGGTCCTTTATCATATCCTCGAGGGTCTCGTTAAATTTATCAGCCTTTTCTAGGAAATTCTTGAAAAACCTTATAACTGTGGTTTTGAACTCTATATCCAGTCATTTGTTTTCCTCCATTTCTTTCGTTTGTGATCTGTCTCCTCATTTTTCGCTGCTTCCCTGAGTTGGTAGGGTGGGTTTGTGTGTTAGGTGCCCTATATGGTCTAGTGGGTTGGCCTCCCAGTTACCTGAGGTAGACACTTTTGGTGCACTCCTTTGTGGACTGTGTATACAACCTTGTTGTAGTTAAGTCTTAATTGTTGTTGGTGTTGCTGGGAGGAATTGACCTCCAGGCCAATTGGCTGTGAGGACCCGCTGTGTCTATAATGGAAGAACTGCTGTGCTGGAGACACGCTTATGGGGCAGGACTTGTTTCAGTGGGGCTTTGGTGCTCACTGAGTCTGCCTCTTGAATGTGTCACTTATGGATGTGAGTAGTTGAAATCTGGTGTTGTCTCACACTGATCACTAGATACACTAGCTTCTGGATCTCCGATGGGGTGCAGGTCAGCTACTGTCTGAGGCCACCCAGCAGGAGCTACAGTGAGAACTACTGTTTTCTCCTCTGTTTGGGGTTTGGAGGTTTTGGAGCTGTCTGACCAGAGATGCAATTTGTTAGGTTAAGCTGCCATTTATATGCAAAAGCCGCTGTATGGAGCTTGGGTGGGTTTGTAGATTGTGTGGGGCGGGTCTCAGGGAGTCACTAGTCTAGGGCATGGCAAACAGAGATGGCTGCCAGTTTCCAAGTCCCCGCATCCCACGTCCTGCGCCACAGCACAGTAAACAATGATTGCTGGGTGCACCTCTGCAATAAAGTCACCCTCCCTTTCTGACCCGATGGCAGATAGTCCAGCTTCTCCCCGTAGGAGTTTGGGTCCCCAGCACCTCCCCAGAAACTGGAGTTCTGAGTAATCGGGAGCTTGTCTCCCTCGGGTTGAAAAAAGCAGTGCTCCCAGTCGCCCGCTGCCAGCCCGATTCGCTCGCCTCCGTACCTCAGCTTTTCAGCGCTTGTGCATGTCTCAATGCTCTTTTCTCTTTTTTTCTAGCTGTAGAACTTCCACTCAGGCAGCTTTCCCGGGTTCTGGGTGATAGATGTTTTGTCTTTAGTTGTAGTTTTGAAATTGTTGTGTGAGGCAGCAGTTTAGGTGTTTACCTATGCCGCCATCTTGGTTTATCTCAAGCCTTTATTCTTTTCTCAAACAATACTAGACCTCATCTACATGCCGGCTCTCCACTATTACCAAACAGATTATCAAGGACAGATCTTATACATTGTGGAATTTACAAGCCCCTTGATAACCCAGGCTAGTATTTAATTATGCTTTACTCTCTTTGATTTTTATTTAATCTAATTTATAATTTTTGCTACACAAAGCAATAACCAAGTAAAGATGTGAGGCCTAAAAGCATAAGAAAATATACTCAGGGAGCGATATAGATACAGCAGATAAAATAGACTGTGATTAGATTTAAGGGTATGCCTCTAATTTCGACAGGGGCAATTTTTCTTCTCATTTCCTTGGCTTTAACAGCATTAGTGAATCTTAATGGCTTTTTATAGCTATTTGAGGAAAACTCCTAATAAAGTCATACTTGTTGATCTCATCTTCAAGGACTTCTACCAATTGCTGCTGCTCGTTGCTCCCTGTAATATCCCTCAGCTAAATCTGCACCTCATTGCCTTCCATAGTTCTTATCTGTATGCCTTATTGCCAATGGTGTGCACTCAACAGATCTGTACCCATTATTGTACATCTTTCAGTAAGTAAATATTTAATGTTAACCTGAACTCAGTGCTTATGTTTTCTAGAAACCTCTTTCATAATTATCTAGTAGAAGAGATAAATGTTAAAAAAAATAGTCACACATATAAATTTATAATTACTGTGAAGGAAAAGTCCTGGTTCTATAAGGGAAAAATTCAGGGGTTAGGGGTATAGAGAAGGATTTAACAAAATTGTCCAAGCTGATAAGACACATAAAAGGAGTTAACCCCACCTCATCAATCCTTATTCTGAATCATTCTGCCCAGGTCCTGTGTATGAACTGATATACTGATTTGCATACTGATATGTTTGCTTTGTGACTTCAGACTATTTCATATCCCATTCTGCAAGAATAAGATCCTTGTTTTACATATTTTTCACTTCCACAGGAACTCAACCAGATTGATATGCAGGAATTATTCTTTGATAATTATGCCTAGTGTAAAAATGCAACTGACAAGAAACAAACACAGTTTATGAAATAAAATATGCTAAAGCTCAAACCAAGAGTTATGTCAGGTAATGTCCATCTTATCTCAGTCATTTCCCTGATTTTTCCTTAGATGAAAACAATCAACTACATTTGAGTATTCAACCTCTTTATATGCTCATGGAAAGTACACCCTGATCAGCAATAGGGGAGGAAACCTTAATGGTCTAACACTAATAATGGTAATTTCATTCCCTTGCAGGCTAAGTAATCAACTTGTGATTCCATTTTGGCCAATGGGACATGCGAGAAGTCTTCTAGGGAAAGTTTTTGTTTTGTTTTGTTTTTTGTCATAATGAAAAAGAGATGTAAATGATCAAACATTGATCTTCATATCGGACATTGTTGAGTGAACCTGTGATGAGCTATCTTGTGAGTAGGAAGAGTCAAAACCAATGATCTAGCCAATATTCTGAGGATGGCAGTGGGAAAGTTACAAAGGGCCATGCTCTTTGGTAACATGCCAAACCACTGAACTTAACCCTAGAATTGCCCTGCCTCTGAAGTTCCTGTTATGTGAGATAATTACTATTTCTCATTTTAAAAGTCAGTTTCAGTTTCCTATTACTTTCTAGTAGTAGCCTAACTTATACAATCAACTTTCTAATCATGGTTGCTTTACTTTTAGCTTTATTCAAGATCTACGAATTTTGAATACTTTTATAATGAGTTAAAATATAAACTAATATGGTATTTTCTAAAAATTCTACCTTCCTTAATAAGAATTATCTCACCGGAAATGTCAGAATAAGCATAAAATGACATAGAATTTTGTTAATTTTCTTCCTTTCTGAAGTAGAAAGCATCTTTGGTGAGTTTACATTTCTATGACAGTAATCTGCATGGGGCTAATAATTCTATTCATCAGTAGAAAGTGTGGCTACTTTGACAGAACATGGCTCAATAACAACCATGCAGTTCTAAGTTATCACACAGTTTGGATGTGAATGCAACAGCAGGATAATGACAGTTGCCAAGGATTTGTACTTGCTGTCGCTTCATACCAGTGTTGCCTGTCAAAGTGTCTCTTTTTCTTATACAGAAGCCATAGAATTTTTATGGATAGCAATTACTTACAATATACAATGAAGTACATCAAATCTAACAACCACTCTTTAGCCCGTCATTATTTGGTAGTCTCTTTGTTAAATGTAGTCAACCATTTTCATCTAAATTATTTATTTATACTGTATATTTGACAAGCATATATTTCTCGCTTTATATTTTTATAGAATTTAAACCTTCCTAAAGAGTTATTTTTTAATACTGTCATTTAAAAAGCTTATCTTTATCCTATTAACATTCTAATGATAATTAAACTCTCTAATTGAAATAAATACAAATAAGAAAATGTAAATATAAAGAAAAATGACCCTAAGTACATTTAAGAACAAAGCATCACCTTAAAATACTGGAATACAATCAATAAGAGAAATAACCCCACATATGTGTGATGAGTGGAAACTTGTATAAAATCTCTGGAGAACATAAAGCACAGAGATTTCATTAAACTTCACCCTACCCTTTCCCAAACTTGATGAAATGAATAACCTCTAAAGTTATAAATAACATTCTACAACTGTTAGATAAAATGTATTTTAAACATCATAGAAAGTTAATAATAAAAGTGAATAATTCACACATATTTTATTTTCAACACTAGAAGAAACTATAATTCTAGTTTGGCCTAGAAATGTTGGTAGGGGTATCCCAATTGATATGTCAGGACATAAATCAGCCCACCCACAGGAAAATAAATACATCTGTGTGTGCAAAAGTGCAATGGAATAAAAATAAGGTATATATGAAATCTAAAACTGGGGAGGTTATAGATATTATATATCACTTTTCCTGAGGAAATTAAAATTTTCAAAAAGAAACAATTAGTCTTTTGACATTTTTAAAGGAAATAATGTATGAATGTTTAGATCTGTAAAATCTAAAAAAGCATAATTTGTTGAGTAATTGGGGTTGGAAACAGTGGAGGTGCTGCCTTGCTTCATTTGCCATTGCTGTCCTCCTTTATTTCTTTCTGCTGTCCACTCCATGGAAACACCTGCCAGCTCATCGTTGGAATACTGAAATTAGGCAATATAAACAAGTGTTTATTTTTTAAAAAAGACTCTAAGACCCATTTCAATTAAAAATATCCAAGATAACTAAGATGACATAAAAAGTGAGTGAATGGATTAGGCACAGTTAGTCTCCTTGAAAGCAAGATTACTGGTAAAAGGATGTAATGTGCCCGGCCAGCATTGCTCAGTGGTTTAGCATCGACTTATGAACCAGGAGGTCACAGTTTGACCCTGACCAGGTTGTGGGCTGGATCCCCACTTTGGAGCATGCAGTAGGCAGCTGACCAATGATTCTCTCTCATCGTTGATATTTCGATCTCTCTCCCTCTCCCTTCCTGTCTGAAATCAATAAAATATATTTTTTAAAAATAGGATGTAATGGATAAAAATCTATGAAATTGCATGATCATCAGCTAAAAAGCATTAAAACAAAATATTTTATATGTGAGATAGAGATGTTTTTTACAACATTCTCTTAATTTAATTTATTTTTTCATATATTTGTACTGATTTCAGAGAGGAAGGGAGAGGGAAAGAGAGATAGAAACATGAATAACAAGAGAGAATCATTGATCAGTTGCCTCCTGCATGCCCCTACTAGGGATTGAGCCCAAAACCTGGGTATGTGCCCTGACTGGAATCAAACTGTGACCTCCTGGTTCATAGGTCGATGCTCAAACACTGAACCACACCAACCAGGCCATTCTCTTAATTTTAAAATGCTATTTTATTTGAAAATCTTCCACGCATCATTTGGAGACATTTTCTATAAATATGGCACAATTATCCCTAGATACCTATGACCAATAATGACTGATAATATATTCCATTTGTGTCACCTGGGATACATTAGACTACATCTGGGTAGGAAAAGTTTCCTATTGTACTGCTTTCCTGGAAGTTGCCACAGGAACGAGGCTAGACTTGTCCAGTCATCTGACCTGGTAATTCAGGAAATGGCAAGATCAGACCTTTGGGACAGTATGTCAAACTCATTTATTGTGTTGGTGATTAGTTTTCTTGGGGGAGGGATCTTGGCACAGCAGTTTTCACTCTGTTACAAATAAATGAGCAGAGAGTGATAGAGGAAAAACAATGGAAGAATACAAGAAAGAGAAAAGAAGAGTGGATGATCCTATCTAATAAAAGAGAAACATGCAAATTGACAGTACCTCCGCTATGCCCACAAGCCACACCCACCAGACAATCAGGAGCAAGTATGCAAATTAACCCAACAAATATGGGGGCGGCCATGGAGCTGGAGCAAGCAGGAGGCTTGGGTTGCCCCCCAGCGATCGAGGAAGCCAAGCTTCCTGCTTGCCCTGGCCGGCCCTGGCCTCCAGTCAAGACTACAAAGTTTCAATTATAGAAGATAAATAAATCCCAACAAAAATGGCAGCAGCCATGGAGCTGGAGAGTGCAGGAGGATCGGTTGCCCCCAGTGATGGAGGAAGCCAAGCTTCCCGCCTGCCCTGGCCTGCCCTGACCTCTGTTCAAGGATACAAAGTTTCAATTATATAAGATAAATAAATCCCAGATACCAGGGCCTCCACTTGGGTCGCTGGGGGGCGTGGATGGCCTGCAAACCACCACAGGCCCCTCACCCAGGCCGCCCCATGCCCCAAGGGAACCCCCACCCTGATCCAGGACACCCTTCAGGGCAAACCAGCCGGCCCCCACCCATGCACCAGGCCTCTATCCTATCTAATAAAAGAGTAATATGCAAATTGACCATCACTCCAACACACAAGATGGCTGCCCCCATGTGGTCAAAGATGGCTGTCCCCATGTGGATACATGATGGCCACCACAAGATGGCCAGCAGGGGAGGGCAGTTGGGAGGGACCAGGCCTGCAAGGGAGGGCAGTTGTGGGCGATCAGGCCAGCAGGGGAGGGCAGTTGGAAGGAACCAGGCCTATAAGGGAGGGCAGTTGAGGGTGATCAAGCCTGCAGGGGAGGGCAGTTAGGGGTGACCAGGCCAGCAAGCCAGCAGAGGAGGGCAGTTAAGTGTGACCAGGCCTGCAGGGGAGGGCAGTTAGGGGCAATCAGGCTGGCAGGGGAGCAGTTAGGCATCAATCAGAATGGCAGGGGAGTGTTTAGTGGGTGATCAGGTTGGCAGGCAGAAGTGGTTAGGGGCAATCAGGAAGGCAGGCAGGTGAGCAGTTGGATGCCAGCAGTCCTGGATTGTGCGAGGGATGTCCTACTGCCCGTTTAGGCCCAATCCTACTGGGATCGGGTCTAAACAGGCAATAGGACATCCCTCAAGGGGTCCCAGATTGAAGAGGGTGCAGGCTGGGCTGAGGGACACACCTCCCAACACCCGCGCACGAATTTCATGCACCAGGCCTATAGTGTAAATATAATAAAGAGTAAATTAATAGTATCAGATAATAACATGAAAGTAAAGTGACTGATTACTGTATGGTTGCAATGAATGAATTTAATATGCGTGGGCATATTTTATAAATTGTACAATGTGTTAATTAGTGAAGAAATGCACAATCTCTATAATATAAGTAAAGGGACAAGTTGACTATATTTTAATAATTATTTCTCATGAAAATATCACAAAGATGGTGAAAGTGAGGTGGCAAAGAAAACAAAATAAGACAAGAGCCCGGCTGGTGTGACTCAGTGGTTGAACATTGACCTATGAACCAGGTGGTCATGGTTGATTTCCCATCAGGGTACATGCCCAGGTTGCAGGCTTAATCCCTAGTGTGGGTCATGCAGGAGGCAGCCAATCAATGATTCTCATCATTGATGTTTCTATCTTTCTCCTCTCTCTTCCTCTCTGAAATCAATGAGAAATATATATTTTAAAAAAAGATGAGGCAAGAAACGTTTTGACCGCAATTTGGAAAATGTCTTTACTCATAGAGAAAATTATCTCTCTCTGATAATCATATTAGTACAAACAGATCTTAGGTTACCATTAGCCTTTATGAACTTGACTCTTTTCAGGTTGAAATTCATTATTTTCGTTTTTATGAAAAAAAGAGCTTTGGGCCTTGTCCTTGGCTTTCCATTTGATTACTGAGCAGAGAATTAGTTACTTCACTTTCGAGGTAACAGGCAACAGTGACAGAAAAGAGGTTTGGATTCAGACAAAGAAGTAGAAGCACTGTGTAAATATTCTCATATACTGCAAATATTCCTCACAACTCAGAGAAATAAGGCAAAACAAAATTAGCTGAAAGTCTAGATTTCATTTTCATCTAAACTTAGTGACAAAACACAAAAGCAATCAAACCATTCCAAGATACACATATGATCTAGCATTTCTATAAGATTAACATAATCTTAATTTATGAACATTTTCTTTAATGCTCTTATAGTTCACGTTTTCCATTTAACATAAAGACTATTTCATCACAGTTAGCCAACCAATAGTTTATCAATACCTGACAGACACTTTTTTGCTCTTTCACTTTCTAATAGAGAAAAACAAAGGAAAAATACTTTTGTCTCCTCTGCTTTATATTTCCGGGAAGTGTGGTAGAATATACAGTAATAGTTAAGAGCTCTGGCTGTGGACTTTGATTAGTACGGATTCAAGTAGAGAAGTACCTTCTCTACTTACCAGCTGTGTAATCTTGGCTAAATTAACTAACTTCTCTAGGTCTTTGTTTCCTCACAGGTAAAATGGAGATGTTTAAAATATTATCTGTCTTACATTCCTCCCAGGGTTGTTTTGAGAACTAAATAGGTATAATTCAACTTAACTAGCACATAGTAAATCTTATCTTCCCTGCCATTATCGTTATCATTGTGCTACCTGCCTAGTCAGACTCCTATGATAGTATGTGCTAATTGCATCAGCTGTCTTTTACTTGAAGGACTCTAACCCAGGCAACAATCTTCATAGCCCATCACATCTCTAACTTATTACTGACATCGTAATCTCCACCAAATTTTGAGCATTTACAAAGACAACACTCTAGAAGTACTTTTTAATCTCCTTCAGAATTCAGTCTAAGCTGCTGAAATAATATTCTTACCTTGGTAAATGATTTGAACTATATTTGTCAATTGAGTGAATGGTATCCCCATTGAAAGAGCCTTCAGAGTTGCTTTGCTGTGATTCCTTCATGGCTTTAGTCAAGGATGATGAAGAAGAATGAGAAAGTGCTGCTCTGTGATCTTCTGTTTCTATTTTTGCCATTTTCGGCTAAGAATAAGGAAGAATGTTACTCAATTTAAGATGTAAAATCCTCCGGGGTTATAAATTGAGGCTGGACATTAATCACAATCTACTTCTCATTATCTTCTAGAGTCTAGAGTCTAGAATCTAGACTATGCAACAGTTGCTAAATGTGAAATCTGGTTAGGAATGAACAGAGATGAGAACCCAAGAAAGACAAAATTATAGATCTAAGTCATTTGGTATAATCCAACTTAAGAAAAAAATGATAATTGGTTGCAAAGTATTTTAATTTTTGTTTGTTAGAAAATCACTTATTATACAAACAAACTTAACATGAGGAATATGTTACTGAAAAGTGCAGTACAACACACTTTTTGGTCTGTCTTCATCCTTTCCTCTTTGGAAGCTAGCTTCCTCCTGATTCTCATGGAACTGAATATTATGGAGCTTTGCTTCCCAGGCAGAGAAGTAAGTGTGTCCAAGGCTAGCCAAAGTGCCTTCTCCAGACACAGCAATTGCTACCTCAGAGTCTCCTTGAAGAAAACAAAGTAGTGCTCTGTTCTCTTGGAATGCTAGCCTTAAGAACAATATATGAAGCCAAAGCAGATGAAAGCAAAAGTGAGAAATGGAGAGAGATTAAAAAGTGAGGGAGATTCCTGATGACAACATTTAAATCCCTGAAAACACCCACATGTCTTGAGTTTACTGTGTATGTAAGCCAATTTTTTTTTTTCCTTAAGCTAGAGGCTGGGATTCTCTTATTTGCAACCTAGAAATCTTAAGTAACACATACCACAGACAACCTAAAATTTCTTAAGACCAAAACAATATGCCCATAAGAAATGATATCAAAGAATATTATAGTTTCCTTTCCAATGTATAATCAGCCATTCGCAAAGCTGATAAACATGGCTACAAAATCT
The DNA here is from genome assembly GCA_026230045.1 of Corynorhinus townsendii. NCBI lineage: Eukaryota > Metazoa > Chordata > Mammalia > Chiroptera > Vespertilionidae > Corynorhinus > Corynorhinus townsendii. The sequence goes on along the minus strand of JAPDVU010000008.1, from coordinate 22,477,897 downwards.
CATCTCTGGAGTCCCCAAGTTACATGATGTACCACTATTAAGGGAAGGAAACAACTTGCAAGGTAGTAAAAAATATAATTCTACCTTTTAACCGCTATTCTGAGAAAAAAACATTCATTCATCCACAGATCATTTATTGAGCACCTACAATGTAGTTGGCTTGTTCAGGCACTTAGAATTTTTTAGTGAACAAAGACAAAAACTTACATTCTAGGGTAGGCAGATGATAAGTAATAGATACAAGAAATAAGTAAATTGTTACGATATTAGGTGATAAATGCTACAGAAAAAATTGGTCAAGGAAGGCAGACTGGGAGTATGGAGGTGGAGGGAATTGCAATTTTTAAATAGGTTTGTCAGCATAGGCTTAATTGAGGTGGTAATATCTACTCAAAGACACAAAAAAGGTAAGGAGTTAGCCTTACAATATCCAGGAGTGAGAAGGCCCTAAGGTGGGTATATCCTGCAGGTGTGAGGAGTAGGGAGAATGGATGAACAAGAGGAAATGTAGTTGGGATGAGGGTAGAAAGGCCATGAAGTGGGTAGAGATAACATGAGTCCTTGCCAGACACTGTTAGAATTTTGAGTGAATTAGAGAGCCCATGGCGTGTTCAGAGCAGGAGAGTAATGTAACATGTTTTTTAAAAGATAATTTTGGCTGCTTTGTTAAGAACACGTCAAATATATCAAACTAACCGCATTTCAATGTCCTGATTTGTCCATTTATTAACATCTTCTAATATTTGTATAAATTCTTTGTGGTAGAAACTGCCAACTGTCTGCCAATATCCATTCCTTCCTTCTTCTATGACACTGGAATCCCTGGTTCTTAACTGAGGCATATCTGGCTGCCCAAAATAAAGACTGTTTTCTGGTATTCCCTGCAGCCAGGTAGGGGCATATGAAAAAGTCTGGCCAATGAAATATTAGTGGACATGATCCATGCAAAGAGTTTGCTTTTCTTTTCCCTAATTTCTGCTACCTAGAATGAAGACATGCAGGCAGGCACTAGATGGTCATCTTTAACTTTGATATGATGCTGGGAATGAAAGCCATGTCCCAAGGAGGACAGAAGGAGTCTGAATCTCTAACAACACAGAGCACCACATGAACCCTGGACTACCTGCCTTCAGATTTTTACATGAGAAATCAACTTGTGGCTTATTCAAAACAATGGTAATTTGGTTATTTGTTGTGTGCAGTCAAACCTAGTCTGGAAACTCCTGATATCCCTTGAACTACATTGCTTTCAAGAATCTAAAATATATGGTATTGGCTTGGAGCAAGGAAATGAGATGAACACTAGGAATCTAAATTTAATGAGAATTCAGTAATTTGGGGCTTTGGGCCTTTGGGGCTTACCAAGATTCCACAATCAAATGAGCCAATATCTTAAAAGTAAACCAGTCTCCCAGTCTCTCTTCTCCCCCCTTTCCTCCCCCGCCCCTGTTATATTCTGTTTCTGTTTCAAGGTCATGTCAGCCTATAAAGAGGAGCTAAGAACTGGAGCCATAAAGACCTTCCTTAAGCACAGACCCATAGAGACAGTCAGATGATGGATGCAAACAGATTATCAGTGGTGATGTGGGTCAGCAAGAACCTATAGCAACCCTAGCAACATGAGCAACACCAGTAGCATCAACAGACACACCGACCACTGCCAGGGCTCTTCCTCATCTGGGAGCAGGCATCTGGAGGATTTCCCTTTTGAACTGTGATTAACTCCTACAGTTCTTAGATAATTTACAAGACACTGGGAGCTCAAAGACCACGATGCTAGACTTGCTGCTAAAGAACTATAATTTATACTCACATGGATAATGGAATGGAGGCTTACAGACCTATAGCACACAAGAAAAAATGTCTTTCTCTGCCACTTACTAGTTATTTAACCTTGGGTATTATAACCTTTCTGAGCTTCAGTTCTTTCATTTGTAAAACTGGGTTATCCTCATGGTTATGAGGATTAAATAAAATAGAGAACGTGAAAGCATTTGGTACAGTGCTTGGTACATGGTAGACATTGAAAAAATGTTAGATGAATTTGCATCTGTATCAAAATAAGACAAGTTTAATAGATAAGTTTTCTCTACATAGTTTAATAAGAGAAGTACTTTTCTCTACCCAGCACTGTTCTGGTATTCCAACTGGAGACCATAGGGCTGTTGGCCTTCACACGCTCCCTCTCTCTTCAAGCTTCTCACAATAGAAAGTCTGAGGTTCTCTTCTCAGGCTTCCATAACAACCACTGACTGTTCAGATCTTTCATAGGTCACGTCCTTCCTAATTGGGGAATGCTTATAAGTGAAAAATCCAGCTGTGTATAGCAAGGCAAAATTATATGATTAGAGAGTAAATCACCTTGAAGTACAGAATCCCTTGAATGTTCTGGTGTGTTTATTATAGAATCCAATTATTTAAAATCCAAAAATAAAATTTGCACAGAACTATTCAAAGATATCTCTTGATATAGAGCAATAGTTTTAATTTTTACTTATGCATGATAACAATCCTAATCGTCACTGAAGGTTGTAATCATTTTAGTGATGGGTATAGTTTTTTGGGTTTTGTTTTCTTTTTTTTATGTAAAATAGTTTCAGGATGCATTTAGGTGAAACGAGCTACATAAGTGTGAAATCATTACCATAATTAAATGCACTATTTCTTCTATAATATTACCATAAAAACAGTGTCATCTTCACTAAAAGTAGAACATGTTAACAGGTTAAGCAGAATATGCAGAATACAATAGGTTTTCAGATAATATTCCTGCACATTACTAATTAAATGAGAACTACTGTTAAATAGAAATTAAAGAAATAAAAAGTGTTAATGTTAATTTGACTGACACTAAATAATATGATACTCTAGTAGAGTACAGAAAAAGGCACTGCCTGGTGCTTTATTAACCTATGCATAGTCTATTCACTACCACAGTGGAAAAACACTTTTTCTTTACTTCCTTCTCTTAATAATTTACATGAAGATAAGCTCTCTCTCATGGCCAGGCCTAGATCTGCTCTTTCACCCTTTTTTAAAAAAGGCATTCAAGTACACAGTGGTTAGGAGCTTGGACTCTGAAGCTACCATGTCCCTACCCACTTACTAGCTGTGACACTTGGACAAATCACATAGTCTCTTTGTGCATTAGTTTCTTCATCTATATAAAGGGGTTAACAAGAGTAGCTCCTTCATAAAGTTGATGTGCTAAGCACACAGTAGGTACCAGGTGTCAGCTATTGAAGAAGAGGGGCTTGATAGACTTCAAATTGGGGCACTAAGTACCAATAACAACCAGGACCTGGAGACTTTCCAAGGGGCATGCACATGTGGACAGTTTAAAGCAAGTCAATTTTCAGATCCTTGATATATATATATATATATGTGTATATATATATATATCCTTTCCTAAAATGCATCTGTCCAAGAAGCTGCCTGTCCCAACTAGAGTTTGCCCTTGGAAAGTCTCTATTCTGTCAGTTTATAACAGAGAGAAAATTTTAAGTGTCCCCATCAAGCTATACCATTAACATATACATTTACAATAAATTTTACTTGGTACTTGGTAACTGGTTAATGAATATAAAAAATGATAATATATTCATGCTGCTTTCAATAACTGCGTACTAAAACAATTATAATAAAAATCTAATCCTGAGGAAAATTTTCAATACTTACAAACTTATGGTCACAAGGCATTCAAAAATTTATAGTTACTATATGATAGAATGGCATATACAAGACTTTCAAGCATAAAATATACAATTCAATGGAAGAAATGTAGAAATATAAGTTTAAAAAGAAAAGAATGTAAAATTTCCAACTATTGAAGAACTTGTTCATGTTTTATTTTTCCTGTTGAAATTTCAGTGATAAAGATTTCTGCAATACCTATACCCGAGAAAGGGAGATGGTGGCATAGGCAAATGCCTGTACTCACCGCCACCACAACCGCATCAAATCTGCAACTAAAATACAGAAGAACAGTCATCCAGAACCACTGGAAAGCTGGCTGAATGGAAGTCCTACAACAAGAGAAGTAAAGAAGGAAGCACACTGAGACTGGTAGGAGGTGTGGAGGTGCAGAACGGGCTGGTCCGGCACCCACATGGCTGCTTTTCTAATTTTTTAATCGGGAAGGGGATGTCTCTGCAGAGGCTGCCAGAGGAGAAGCAAGGGGTTCCAGCCCCACACCAGACCCCCAGCCCAGGGTCCCAGAGCTGGGGAAAGAAGTCCCTACAGGCAGTAAAAATTAAAGGCTGTAAAAACCAACACAGATTGGGGCTCAGTGACACAGAGGCTGCTGGACACCCAGCTGTTCCCCTTAAAAGGCTGGCACCATGAACTGAACTTACAAGGTCCCACTTCCTCTGAGCTCCAGCACCAGGGCAAGGCTCTGGGGAAACACAGAAACATACGAGGAGGAATTGGATTGTCTGGCATCGGGGCAGGAACTTGGGGGCAACTTTCTCCCAGATAGAGGTGCTCTCAGGGATCATTGTTCCTATGCTGGAACCTCCCCAGTCGCAGGGCTCACTGGCAGCCATTTCTGCTTGCTCCGCCCTGTGATTCCTTAAGACCCAGCCTCATCCAATTTACAACCCCACTCAAGCTGTGCACTGCAGCTTTTGTGTATGAATGGCTTGTCCTTGCTCAGGCTAAAATCTCTCAAACAAGCTGTAGCTGGGTCAGGGAGTCCCAAACCTATTAATAAAGGGCCCAAGACCCAGCACCACCACCAGTCTCCCTTGCTTCTGAGCCTCATCTGGGCACTTCCAAACCCAATATAAAGAGAAGGAATCTGCAGATCTCTCTGTAGCTCCTGCTGGGTGGCCACAGGCAGTGCTGACTTTGTACCTCCCGTGGGTGCAGGGGAGCATGTCCCCTGCCATCAACCCAAGAATCTAGTGCTCCAGGGAGAAAGAGAGAGAGAGAGAGAGAGAGAGAGAGAGAGAGAGAGAGAGAGAGAGAGAGAGAACTTTTAAATTTAGGGGTAGATACATGCCTTGCTAGCCCGATTGGTCCTTTCAAAAAATTCTGCCATAATAACGTTCTTGGGATTGGTTATATGCCTCACTGTCTTGTGATTGTTTATCTACAAGCTACCTATCTTAGCAGCATTCATACATTTTAAAGCCCATGTCTCCCCCGCACCCTTCCTTCCCTGCCCAGGTGGGTTGCCTTAGTAATTCTGACTAGCTGATGTCCAGGTTCTACTTCCTCTCCACCCCTATGGTCCCAATTCCTGACTACCTAGCTTCCTTCTGTCTCCTCACTATCATCTATCTATTTATCAAATATTTATCTACAATTATTTCCAGACTTAAAGACATGTTGTTTGAATTCAAATGTTGAACAAGACAATATGGTTCCTCCACTAGCTGAATTTTCAATATAATCAATGTAAAAATAAGTTTAATTAGTCTTATTAAAACCAATTTGAATGATGATAACTGGAGTTATTATGGAAATGCCCATAGTAAGATTAGAAAAAAACAAGCATAAAAAAATCCTTATAATCTCCTATCCTTGGAGTTAGCCACTATTATAATTTGCGAATATGTGTTTCAGACTTTCACCTATGATTTTATAGAAATATAGTCTTTTCTTTAAATGAAAGTGTGATCATATTAAGTATATAGCTTATATACAGCTGTGTTCACTTAATAATATCCTTATGTTATTAAATATTTGTTGAGAACACATTTTTTTACTTGTTTTTAACATCCTAGCTAGTTGTTCCAAACGTTTCTAAATGTGAATAAAGTTGGAGTACCTTTAGGGTAGGCAGCTAGGAGTTAACAAAAGAGAAGGTAGCTAGACTGGAAGAGCCTGATTGAGTCTCTACGTTATGGCTTCAGACACCCTAAAGCAAAGCCACATCCTCTGCCATAGGGGATGTAATCCCCACCCCCCGGATGATCAACTTTCCAACGGAGGGTAGAGGGGGTGCATAACTGGCCTTTAGGAGGGATAAGAAAAATTCCCTGACTAGGCACTTGAGCAGTAGGAGCCAAGATGGGGACCTTAAGGAGAGAAATCTAGACTGGGAAAAGGATTGGCTCGGATAGGGGAGAGCCCAGCATAAGCCCACCACAAGCCAGGAAAGAGACTGGTTAATTTGAAAGAAAGCTTACCCCTTCCCAATCCCAAGGTAATGAAAGCCTAACAAAGCATTTGTGTTTTGTGCTCTCTCTCCATAGCAGCCCTGTGGGTCCAAGCGCCACTCCACAGGCCTGGGTGGAGCAGTGGCGCTCCAGCCAAAGCCCAGCTGGGACAAGAGACTACGCTGGACTACCAGAGCTTTTATGTTTTGGATCTGGACCCTCCTGATGGGCACTCAGGCTCCCCAGGCCCAGGACTTATTCCACGGCAGATGGAGCTAAGCCACCTGGTCGCCAGTGAGACACCCAGAACCTAGAGACAGTCCTTTGTGTTTTGCTCCAGCTCCATTAAATCTTAACAAGGCACCTAATCCTCCTAGGTGTGGGTCCCCAAAGTGCTATTTTGGCAGCTCCATGAAAGAGCTGTTTCCACACCGGTAGCAGTTCTTGTACACACCTTCGACAAACTATTGAAGAGATCTTTAGAAAGTTGCAGAAGTTCAATTCCCAGATCAAAATATATGAATACTTTTAAGGCTGATGAGTGTATTTCAAAATTGAATAGCTTTTTAGAAATGTACTAATTTATAAAACTATCAGAAATAGTATAGGAAATCTCATCTAACCGTGCCCATCACTAAAATAAAATATTATTCTTAATCTTATTAATTTTAGAATTCTCTGACAGCAAAATTTTAATTAAAAAAATTGTTTAATTTTTTAATCATATCAACATTCAGGGAGAAATATCAGGGGATAATCTGTGAGATTTTATGGACTATAAATTATTTTAATATTACTTATAAAATAATTTCATTAAAAAAAGAAATTCCTGCAATAAAGAATATATATGTTGAACTTCTAAATATTTTAAACATAACTAAGTTCACAATACCTAATTAGCCCAATGCCTCCTTTCCCACACACTTATAAGAAGATATCCAATTATCTTGAAAAAGGCAATTAAAATTACTATGAATAATCTTAATACTAGGACATGTTATAATTTATTTGACAATTACATTTCCCACAATGATACTGTCAACATAAACTGTGAAACTGTAGCTCCATCTTGTTTACAAGTATCAGAGACAATATGCTCACTATTCTGTTGTACTTAAATGTTGCATTGCAGTTTTTCTTAACAGGTAATATGTGACATGAAACATGTCTGATTTTATGCTTCATGATTTCCATTCTAATGTTTAACATTAAGAAAATATATTTACGTATTTCACATGTCAGAAAACAATTTTAAAAAATTAAGCTAAGAAAAATAATAGCAACCATGTCTTTCATTTTAAATACAAAATATAAATCTTTTGTTCATATATGGTTAAAGAGCCATCTGTAAACAGAAATGCAAATTATTTACATTTTTCTGATTTATGTAGCTAGCATTAAGTATTTTGCCTGTTTGTTTTATATTTTCTGAAATTTGTTATGAATCAAAATATTGTCATTAAAATCAGAAAAAATCAAGAGATACGTTTCAAGATTGACTCATGAGTTTTAAAAATTCATTCTTTCTATTCTTTATTCTGGTTTTTATAACAAGGAAAAGAAAAAATGTAATTATTTTTATTTTAAAAACATACTACAGGAAAAGATACCTTCTAATTCAAGCTGAAGTTTACATTATTTATTGCTATTTTTCTTCAAAATTGTGCATTAGAATAAATATTTTTCTTAACACCAAAGTATATATAATACATGGTTCTGGCATATTTATTTTTTTTGAAAAGGTGCTCTGAATTTTAGACAACATAAATAGTAGGCAGTAGGTGGTTGCCATAGTAGCAAGTAAATAGGAGCATAAAAATACATGTAATTTTTCAATTGTATACACTTTTTGAAGTGTATAAAAATGCATATTTTATGCATTACAAGGATTACTCAAATCCTGCTTTAGCTCCCCTTTTAGAGAAAGAAAAATACCTAACTCTTTAGAAATAAAATATTAACACCCTGGCCAGTGTGGCTCAGTTGGCTGGAGTGTTCTCCCATGCACTGAAAGGTTGGGGGTTCGATTCCCAGTCAGGGCACATACCCCGGTTGCAGGTTGGATCCCTGGTCTGTGTGTTGGGATGTAACTGATTGATGTTTCTGTCTCTCTCCCTTCCCTTCATCTCTCTCTAAAATCAATAAAAGTATATCCTTGGGTGAGGTTTAAAAAAAATGAGATTACCATAGAAATGGAAAGGCTCAAAAAAGTTTTAAATACTCTATGAAAGATCTTAAGGTTTTTATGTCAATTTTCCAAAATGAAGACAGAAAAAAAAGAAAATTCTCATTTTAGCCTGTTTGGCTCAGTGGATAGAGCATTGGCCTGCAGACTGAAGGGTCGATTCCAGTCAAGGGCACATGCCCAGGTTGTAGACTCGACCCCCAGTGTGGGGCATGCAGGAGGCAGCTGATCAATTATTCTCTCTCAGCATTGATGTTTTTATTTTTACTTTAATCAATAAAGAAAAAAAAAAACCTCTCTCATTCTATATTACTTTAATGGTAAGTTCTTTAGTAAGGATAAAAATGAATAAACAATACCACCCCTCCCCAAACATTAAAATCCCTTTTATTTTGCAAAGTTTATTATCCGCATACATTGAATGTAGCACTTGACCATGGAAAGCTGAAAGCCCTCTTAATCACAAAGAAGCCCAAGAAATTTCATGCTAACCACAAGCTACTATTTGAATAAATGATCTGAAAAATCATTGTACCAGTTTGCTAAATGTGGAATTCAAAGAATACTTTCTCCCCTCCCTTTACTAAAATACAATCTTCCTATTTACAGGTATCCTAGAAGACACAGAATACACATTGATCAAGTAATCTGAATTTTATACGTACAATTTAAGAGGGCTTCACATATATTTTATAAGGCTGGAGAGGGAAGCAGTTCTATAAACCATGATGTGAGATTTGAAATCTATTGAATGGTATGGGTAAGGCAACCTAAATAGAACAGGAAAGTTGCTCCACTATTATTGGGAAACAAATCCTTAAAATCTGATTATATAAATTTGGACTTCCAGTTTGTTACAATAACAACAATTAGGTGGAATGAGAATTAAAAACCTTTAAAAGATCACCATCTAGCTCTGGCCGGGTAGCTCATTTGGTTGGAGCATCGTCCCAATACACTAAGGTTGTGGGTTATATCCCTGGTCAGGGCACATACAAGAATCAACCAATGACTGCATGAATAAGTGGAACAACAAATCAATGTCTCTCTCTCTCTCTCTCTCTCTCACTGATTTAAAATAAAAAAAAAATCACCCCCTAGGTAGGGTGCCAACTATGATGTGATAAAACAGTGAGTGCTCCAGGACTCACCTTGTGTTCTCACCTTGATGAAGTTGCCATGCACTGCAATGGCCAAGGGCTGACTGAACTGGCCTGCAATAGGAACATCCTCATCAAGGATGTGCATGATCCTACACTTCCACTGAAGAGAAATCAAGTTGGTCCCCCACCCCACTGAGGCAGATAGTAAATTTAAATTATAAGAACTCCAAAGAATGACCTGATGTGTTAGTCAAATATTTATGACTATCAAAATAGGATGGAACAGGTCACATGAATGATGTAACTCCTGCAAAAGGAAAAAAGAATATCATCTTTATTCCTGGTCCCTTCCACACCCTGGAACTATTTCCTTCTCCTTTCACCATCTTCAAGTAATGGGAAAATGTCCCTGGAGACTACAAAAGGGGAAAAAAACATACCCATCTTTTAAAACAAGGGGAAAATGAGTTGGGTAATTAGACAGCTTAGTTTAACCTGGGAACATGCAAGAACAAATTAAACAATCAATTAGTAACAACTAGAAGCTCATAAAATACTGGAAAAGAACCAAAATAGTATTTGAAAAGCCAAATATGCCAGATGTACATAATATCTTTTCTAATAGAATGATAGGTCATAGTATCAAGTAAAAAGTGAACAGTATAATCTATTTCAGTGTTGTAAGCCTTTTTATTCTATACCCCAATTCAGGAAAGGAAAAAAAAATGGTTTGGGAAGAAAAGCATTTAAAAACTGGCTTCAGTGCTAAATCAATGGCTGTTGACACATCTCTCTCTTGAGGACCTGTTTCAGAACTGAGTCAATATCTTTATTGATGGCTAGTCAGGAATCTTGGCCTCCTTTATGTTTTTATTCCATTACATCATATCCCTGAGATCTCTGAAATTAAAAGCATTTGTTTCCTTAGTTTTCTGTCCAACTTGTTGACCTTTCTTTTCCCAAGTGATCTTAAATTACTTGTTGACTTGTTGCTTCAACTAAGTGGTGCTCTGTTGAACAAGATGTAAACCCATTTTAGATAGAAATTTGAGATAGAAAGGGGGACTTCTTCAACAGTGCCATGGTCGGACAGCCCAGGTTCCTATGAACTCAGGTATGGGTAGCAGTTCTCTGTCACAGGAAAATATGTAAGATTTATATAGAAATATCAATCAAGGAAAAAGTGAAGACTTTGTCCAAAAGTCAAGTAGCCATGTTGATTGGTGGTCTGTTAAAACTGGGAAGAGAAGAGGAGGAGAAAGAAAAGGAGGTGAGAGCATGGAACTCACTGTTCTGATTCTGAAAAGTCTGCTAGTTGAAACTGCTCTATAGATGAAGGAGGTCCCTGTGAAATAACATCTTAGTTGGTCATGAGACATAAAGACATATTTTTATAGTAATAACAATATTATTAAACTGGATTGATAATTGCTAGGATCTTGACCCTTTTTATTGATAATTTGCTTTTATCATTATAATATCTGAGTTTTCCCTGAAACAATATGTAAAGAATTTTAGATGGCTCTCCACAACTTTCCAGACACAATCCATTTTTATTGATTTACTAGAGGCTCAGTACACAAAATTCATGCACTGGTAGGGTCCCCAGCAGCTGCTGGCTGTCGCCAGGTACTCCCTCCCTTCCCCTGGCCGGCCCCGCCCCCTGGTCAAACTCCCAGATGAACTCCAGGTCGAGGGGACAATTTGCATACTACATAGGATAATTACACTAGCATATAGATTATGCCTTCAAAAATGTAGATGGCTCTAGAATGGCATACCTCTGTAGGAGATGGTATAACACAGAGCAAACTGTAGCAAACTGAAACAAAACATAATCTCATTAGTGCAATGAAATTCAACTCAATTCATTAAGTATGTATTGATTCCCATCTAATACCTATAATTAAGAGATTTCAAAATATAAGTTAATTTACCAAATATATTTTCAATCTCTTCAAATATTTTAAGTTTGCCAATTCTCCATGTACTGAAAACTATTATCCAGTTTCAAGTCCAAGGCTGGGAACCAAGTAAGAATAGCACTTGAGTCCTGATGACAACAGGCTTAGACTCATCTACCTAAAGCAAGAAACTGGGAAACAGGTATAAGGTGCAGTAAGATCAAAAGAACTGTTACAAAGGACCTAGAAAAATCTCCTTTTACATCTGGTTAAACCTTCTTTTATCTTACTTCTTCTCTTGCAGGATTACCCAACTTTAAACTAAGATGTAAGCTCTAAATAGAATTTTAAAATTCCAAACGTAAATACATATATGTACATTGTACCATGGAATAATTTTTCATTTTCTTGTACTGAAATAAGAAAACGTATTTAAGTTTCCCTAAATGAAGGTAGAAACTAAATAAAATTAACAGTCATAAAGATTAGCATTGCAGAATAGGATTTATACTACCAATAAAAAATCATAGAGTCTTTCAAATTAATATGTCTTACTGTCTTTCTCTAATGCTCCTGGTTCACCTGCAGCACATCAGACAAGGTAATAATTTATGATAATCACATGAAAATATACAATTAATATTCATCACCTCTCATTCCTCATCACTTTAGATGATCAGTAATGCAGAGTGAAAATGCTGTCAGATTTCTAATTGCTTTGTAATGGGCTTGAAACAGGGAAATCATTAAAGGCAAACAATCTGTCATTTGTCTGTTTCTTTAACTATCTATCATACAAAAAAACTCATTAAAGAAATTGCTAATGAGCTACGAAAGACTATACTTATGGTGCATCTTCAGTAGATTAAAAAGTAATACTATGAATTGCTTTAAATATTTTCAAAATAATATTTTTGTGGAAATTCATCAGAGAAGATCTATTCTTCACTATGTTTTTTAAGCTATGTGGTTTCATTATTTTGGCATCTAATCCATCATTTTAAAAAAAGGTTTAGCATATAAGATTTGTTATTCATCAGTCTCTAAATAATTAAATCGAAAGGTTGCAAGAAGAAGCTGAAATGCTAAATGTGTTTATTACTAGTAAACTGACTCAAGAAGTAAAAAATAGTGCTATAGTAACCCTGAGGCTAAATGAAGAATATATTTTAAAATTTACCCTCATATCTCTACGTATTTGAACTGTTGAAGTTGCAATGCTTCATTCATCTTAAATAATGCTATCATGATACAAATATTATATTCAACTATTGAAATTAAGCATAACCTTAAACTCTGCATAAGACATCACTACTTTGAAATTTTTGCAGATATTAACCAACACTAAAATGTTTCATAATATTACTAAAAATAATTTTAAGAGGAAGACGAATAATTTCTTTAAACATCTACGCCATATTTTACATGTCTCATTAATGCTACCATTCTATATGAGGTACTTAGTGCCATATTTTTAAAATCTATGATAATGACAAGAATCTAGTTTAAAAAACAAATAAGCACATAGACAAACATAATCCAGAAATGTTTTGTTAGCTATGTAGTCCAAATGCATTTTATTTTAGAAGAATTATGAGAGTAACATAGATAACACTGTTATTTTGTTTTTCATTTTGGTAATGATGAACTAAATCATGTATTTATTTCCTATAAAAACATAATTTTAGTAATAAAGTCAAACTTCTTTTAAATATGTATACCTATTCATAGCTATTGGAATACAACCACATTTATAAACCAAAATGTAATGACATGCTTTGCCTGGTGCTATGTACCAGTGAATTCCAAGCTAACTTCAAAAGGTTCCATAACTCTCTGGAAACGACTTCATTATACTCCCTAATTGACTTAAACAGACTTCATATCAACTATTTAACACATTTTAATCCACAAATTAACACCTTTTGATCATTCAGATTAACCTTTTTTTCTGTGAGTCAATTACATGACAAAAATAATATAAACTTTGAAAAATTATTCAGGTTTAAAAAACTACAACGGAAGAATACTTTCTAAAAAAAAATAGCATATAAATGCATTTCACCACATGGTCCAAAGAGACTATCACAAAGTTTCAAATTTTGAGGTAACTGGAAAGCTCACAGAAAAGCCACAGTGGTCATAAGGACAAATAAAAAAGGGGTAAAGAACTGAATAGGGGAAATAATAAGATGGTATTACTAAAAAACAAAACAAAAACACCAAAAAAACCCCATACACAAACAAAAACAAAAAAACCCACAGAAAATGTATTTTAAACGAATCTTTTAACAAATTCATGAAAAGATGAAAACATCAGATGTGAAGAAGTTAGGAAGACAGGAACAAAATTCTCAGATAAGATAAAGACCTTTAAGAGGTCAGAAACAAGCTTGAGAGAACATTGACGAAACTGAAGAAAAAAAAAGGTAAGGAAAACACAGCAACAGGGGTGACAGCGAAACCTTTTACCTCTTTGACTCTCATATTTAGTGCATTGCATTACTCAAACGCAATGAATGTTCAGTGATGATTATTGTTGAAAAGGTGAAAGAGAGACTAAATCAAACGAAGACAACCAGCAAGGAGCAAAAAGGCAAAAATGAAAAACCATTTCTGAAAGATGAGGCACGATTGTTCATTAGATTCTCAATACTGTCTAAAGCTTTATGATAATCAGCCACCTCCCCAAAATAAGTTTCTCTAATTCTAGCCATTCATCTCTCTCCTCCTTAAACATTATTTAAATTAACACCTCCATACCTCTTCCTGGATTAGCCTAATTTTGATTTAAGAATTTCAATCATTCAAGTAATGTGCTTATTCTATTCATGTAAATTATTAACTGTCATAGTCCCTCTTATTTCCTTTGGCATAGTACTTTCCACAGATATTTCCGTTCTTTATATAATTATTGTCTACAGTGGTAAATTCTAACTTCTAAGAGGGTTACAGCCAACTCTGTCTTGTGTCTTTTGTAACAGAGTGTGGGACACATAGTGAATAAGTGAATGAAAGCTATGTATGTACTATATCATTGTGCGTGTGTGTGTGTGTGTGTGTGTGTGTGTGTGTGTGTGTGTGTTTTATCTCATCACTAGCTAATTCTATCTTCCCATTAGATTCTAAATTGCTCTAGGGGCAATAACTTAGTTTTAGAATATAACCATAATATTCTGTGGTACTGAAATATAGCTTAGGTCAGTAATATAAAAATCCTAAAAATTCAGAGATAAATAAGATCAAGGTAATTAAAAAAGAGTTGGCTAAATAAACAAACAACGCAATTAAAATATGGGCAGAGGACATGAACAGACACCTCTCCCAAAAAGACATGCAAATGGAATACAGATATGTGAAAAGATGTTCAACCTTATTAATAATTAGGGAAATGCAAATTAAAACTAAAATGAGATACCACCTCCCACCTGTTAGAATGACTATTATCAACAAGACAAGTAATAACAAGGGAAGGAGAAGCTGAATCCTCATTCACTGCTGGTGGTACAGCCACTATGGAAAATAGTGATAGATCCTCCCTTCCCCCAACTGATGGACAGAGAATGACGTAAACTCCATTCCTGAACACCTAACCAGGCACCTTATATGGACTGTACATTGAACCACCAATCAGCACCTGCCAAATACCCTAAACCCCGATTTTTAAGTCCCTAATTATGTGCCTTATATGAAACCACCAATCAGTGTGTGCCAAGTACCAGAAGCCCCATCCCTTCCCTTCCCTCCCCTCAAAAGGCGCCTTCACCCCGGCATGTGTGCTCTTTTCCATCTGGAAGATGGCCCGGCAGGGTCTTCTCCTCTAATAAAGCCTGTGTCCCGGTCTCCGGCCCTCTGTCTCATCTATCATCTGGTGCCGAAAACTTGGGTGAGTGTGGACGATCCTTGGACCTAGCCCCGAGCTTCTGACTCCTGTTCTGGCTCTGCTCGGTGGCATGGTTCTGAGTTGATTGGCCCGCTCAGAACACCTCTTGAACCCTGCTGTACCAGGACACGTGGGAATCTCGTCGCTTTCTCACCTCGCTTTCTCACCGGTAGGCTTCAGGGACTTTCCCGAACTCCCCCCCCCCTCTCGTTCCCTTGACCTGGAAGGGCCTCAGAGTTTTCCCGTCTCCTTGGCTTCACGTCTTCTCGAAAGCCCAGGCGCCTGGCCGGGAAAACTCTGCTCGTCTCTACGGGAAAGGTCTCGGGGTGACGACCTTGGAACCTTCTCTCGTCTCTCTCTCTCTCTCTCTCAGGTTGGCTGAGGAAAAAGGAGGACGCTCCTTCTTTCCTCCCCAACTTCTCGTTGGCCCTTCTCTCCGGTCATGGCAACCTCTCAGTCCAAACCCCCTCGTAACACACCCTTAGGGTGTCTCCTCGCCAATCTCTCGACCCTTGGTCTTTCCGGCTACATAAACCAAAGAAGTTCTACCTAGCCACAATATAAACTCGACAATGTCTCTCTGTGGCCCGAAAACGGCACTTTCAATTCCCATATCCTCCAAGACCTAGATAATTTTTGCCACCGGACAGGGAGGCCTCAGAGATCCCTACGAACAGGCTTACCCCGTCCCCCCTGCCCCCCCCACCCTGCTCTCACCCTTCGCTTTACTCCTCATGTTCCACCCATCAGATCCTCCTCACAAAGTCCTCTCTGCCCTCTCAAACCTGTCCTCAGCCCCTTTCTCTGTCTCTGACTGCTCTTTTGACCCAGCGGATCATTCCTCTCCACATGTCTCCCTCCCGCCACCTCCTTACAACCCTGCCACAAAAACGGCACCCCACGCTCTACCTCTGAGAATTCTAACCACCTGCCTTCCCCTGTGCACTCTCCACCGAATCTCCGGCCCCGTGACCGCCAGCAACCAAATTCACAGGTGGCTAGCCATTCCCTTCTCACTTTCTGATCTTCCTGAGAGCCCAAATCCTGAGCATATGAGCTCCAAAACAGCCTTTCCCGTCTAACACTCATTCTCAGGCCACCCAAAGACTGCCTTCCGCAACAGCTTCTTCTATTCCCACGTCCATTCTACCCCTGAGGGAGGCAGCAGGAACTGAGGGCAGAGTCTGAGTCCACGTCCCATTCTCTCTGTCCAGCCTCACAGATTGAGAGGCATCTCAGGTTTCTTTTTCCACTGACCTGACCACCTTTACTCCCCGACATACGCCGCAAACTTCAAAAAATAGATGCAGGTCCACAAAACCCTCAAAAAGACCTCGGTAACCTGACCTTTAAGGTCTTTAATAATAGAGACAAGGAGACCCAAATCCAAAATCAAAGGCGAGATCAGGCCAAGGCTGAGGCCCAGTAGGAGGCCTTCCAGCTCCTAGCCACCGCTTTCAAACCCCAAACTAAGTGCCAGTCCTCCAACTGTGGGTAAGTCAGGGGCCATGCCTCCTCCGGGCCCATGCTTCAGATGCAGCAAGGAAGGACACTGAGCCAAGTTCTGCTCAAACCCGAGACCCCCGCCTGGGCCCTGCCCAAGGTGCGGAAGGGAAGGCCGCTGGAAATCAGACTGTGGTCTGGCTCCCCCGGGTCTGGCCTTAGCCAGTCCAGCATGACCGCCCTCTGGATCCGGTTTGGAGCTCCCAGACCTTCTGGGACTGGCCATGGAAGAAGCTGCCCAGGCCCTGACAGGGCCCCACAGACTTACATCACCAGGACAGAGCCTTGGGTAATGACTGTGGTGGCAGGTAAGCCGATCTCCTTTTAATTGACACTAGGACCACTTATTCTGCCCTCTCTGAATTCGCTGGGACCCTTGTCTACTCCTCAGTCTCTATTATGGGGGTTGACGGATTAGTCTCACAGCCATTAGCCACCTCACGTCTACACTTCATCTTACTAAATTCCCCATTCACTCTTTTCTCATTCTGCCTCGGTGTCCCGCCAGGACTACCATGCATCCCCTCATAAAACCCAGTTGTCCCAAACCACAGTCACCTACCTCAGTTTCACTCTCTCACCCCACAAGGCCGAGCCATTCCTTGGACTGTAAACGCCTTATCTCCTCTATGATCATTATCTCTAGGAAAAATGCTCGGTTTAAAATTCAAACGGCTAGAGGCCTGGAAACAGGCTTTGGGGCCTGCTCCCTCCTCCCTCTGCCTTTTCTCCAGCCTCATCTTCCACTGCTCCTTTCCTTCCCTTTCTCTTTTCCCTTGGATAACAGCCCATTCTAATATTCCTTCCCACTTTCACTGCAACACAATCTCAATCACTCATCTGTCACCCCTTATTGGTAGCGCCATGACGACTACCCTCTCAGCTTGGAGTACAGAACTAGAAAAAGGAATCTCATACCCTTTAGTCCACCTCTTCTCCTTACACCTATCAGCTTGTCTCTGTGATCAGGGATTTTTCTTCCTCTGTGGGAAAACACATACATCTGTCTCCCCATCAGCTGGATAGGAACCTGTACTCTCATCTATCTCTCACCCAATGTAGATGCAGCCCCCAATGATCAGTCTTTACCTGTCCCCATAACCCATCATATCTGACACAAAAGAGGAGTCCAGATAATCCCTCTCCTCCTAACCCTTGGCATCACAGCAGGGGTTGGAACTGCCATAGGGAGCTTAGCCACTGCTCTACCTATCTCAGGACCTACAAGAAACATGTGGATGCCCAGCAAAGGGAAAAACTGGGAAAACAAGAACCTTACCCCCAGGATAACCTATTCTCCCCTTTCATATCACTAGTGAGGCAACTGAGACCCCTACTCTTTTCCCCCTAAAAATAACATCTAGGTCTCAGTTGTATTTCAGCTCCAGAAAAGCAGCAAAACCAGACAAGTGATGCTGTGGCAGCCTCAGGACCAGCTTTTACCTCCCAAGTGACTCAACAGGATTGCTCTCCAGACTTCACCAACCAGTCGCTTGGGGAAATCATGCTGCTGCACCCCTCATCCAGCATGGAAAACACTACCTGTTTTTCGCTCGCTTACCCCATGGCTCCTCCCACTATTAGACCCACTGGTATTTATTCTTTTAATTTTGCTATTGGCCCCTGTTTCATGCACTGTTTCACTAGTTTCTTGCAGAACAGAATGCAGGCGTTCGCCAGCCAGAAGGTGGGAGAGATCTATCTGGCATTGAATTCAGAACCTTACACCAGAATCCTTGAGACCCTGGGTAGACGCCCCTAACGACACCCCCTCTCAGCTGGAAGTAGCTACGGAAGATGGACCTCCATCCCTTGACCTTGCCCGGACTCTCAATTTTTTTTAATATTACCAGAAGCCTGGAATGATAGATCCTCCCTTCCCCCAACTGATGGACAGAGAATGACGTAAACTCCATTCCTGAACACCTAACCAGGCACCTTATATGGACTGTACATTGAACCACCAACCAGCACCTGCCAAATACCCTAAACCCCGATTTTTAAGTCCCTAATTATGTGCCTTATATGAAACCACCAATCAGCATGTGCCAAGTACCAGAAGCCCCATCCCTTCCCTTTCCTCCCCTCAAAAGGTGCCTTCACCCCGGCATGTGTGCTCTTTTCCATCTGGAAGATAGCCCGGCAGGGTCTTCTCCTCTAATAAAGCCTGTGTCCTGGTCTCTGGCCCTCTGTCTCATCTATCAAATAGTCTGGCCATTCCTCAAAAAATTTAAGAATAGAGTTACCATATGACCCAGCAATTCCCTCTCCTGGGTATATACCCAGAAAACTGAAAAACATATATTTGAAATGATATATGCACCCCTATGTTCATTGCAGCATTGTTCATGGTAACCAAGGCATGGGAACAATCAAAGTTTCCAGTGAAAGAAGATTGGATAAATATGTGGTACACATACACAATGGAATAACTACTCAGCCGTAAGAAAAAAATGAAACACTGCCATTGGGACAACATGGATGGATCTTAAGAATATTATGCTAAGTGACACAAGCCAGTCAGAAAAAGCTAAGAACCATATGATTTCATTCATATGTGGGATATAAAACTGAAACTTGTGGACACAAACAGCAGTGTGGTAGTTGCCAGAGGGAAGCGGGTGGAGGTAAAGGTGGATGTGGGTGAAGGAGACCTAATATATGGTGATGGAAGACAATTTGACTTGGGGTAGTGGATACACAGTGCCATATGCAAATCTTGCATCATAGAAATTGACACCTGAAACCTATATGATCCTATTAACCAATGTCACCCCAATAAATTTCATTTAAAAAATAGTTGGCAAAGAAACCAGTAAAAGAGCCAGGTAAATATAATTCTAGGATAAGAAAAAAATTAGCAGAAGTATACTGTAGCTATTGCAAATGTTATCCACCATTGAAAGCACAATATTACTAATATGATCTCAAATTAAAACTGTGTTCATGTGTAGTGGTCATCAACACATTAGTTTATGGACAGGCAAGTACTAAAATGACAGACTAAATAAGAATGTGATTTTTTTTTTTTTTACTAAAACTACAACCAAGGGTCTTAAACCCCTGCTACATCTATAGCAATAGTTACTTTTAGGTATAGTACTTGATCAATCACCATGAAATCAAACATTTAATGTACCTTGCTATGTTTATGCTAATGACATAGGAATGAAGTTTTTGCCCACGCTTTTAATTTATCCTTCAAACTATAGTTCAACAAATATTTGGGTTTTATTTCATTTTTCTAATTCAATAGCTGATAGCTTTTGTTTGCTCTGTGTGGAAATTCCTAAAATTCTGCTATAAATATCAAAACAAAATTTTAACTATTAATAACAACAACTAACTTTTACCGAGTACTTACGACTTTCAGGCACTACTATCTTTTTAATCCTCACAACAAATCTATGAAGGAGATACTATTATTATTCCTATTTTACAGAGGAAGGAACCAAGGCAGAGATTAATTTAAACTGTTCACATAGTTAGTAAGAGGTGGAGTTTGGATTCAAACCTATGCAGTCAGTTTCCAGAGTTTATGCTCTTAACCACAATGCTAACATAGTTTATAGTTTTGAAATATTAACTTTTACATGAAATGGATAAATTACTTTCTTAAAATAAGGTAGTAAGAAATAAACCTATTCTAGGTACCCATCACTGGAACTCTAGAGAATGTGTCAAACTAGCTGGTGCTTAGTTTCTCTAAGAGGTGTTTCTACCCTCAGAGATCTTACAATCCAATTAGAGAATCAGAATATACATTTGACGTATATAACAATACCCTGTAGGATAGGATGAATGCAAGTGAGTAGTATACACAGGACTTGCTATGAAAGTTGAGAGGAAGAAGGTAATTTCCAAGGACTGGGACATCATAAAAAGTCTGATAACAGAGATAGGTCTTAAAGAAGGGATAAAACTCAGAGGAGGAAGAAAAGAGCGAGGATATTATAATAAGCAAGAGGAACCATGTGAATTATAGATGAAGTACTAAGAAAAGATCCAATTGTTTATATGTTTCATGTATTAGGTAATAGTGATGAGGCTGGAAAACTAAGGATCATATTGGGAAAGTAACTGAATACCAGATTAAGGAATTAGGACTTTATCCTCTTGACTACCTGCCCTGTTCAATAAAGGAGTCACTAGTGAGATGTGGCTTTTGAGCACTCAAATGTGGTTAGTCCAAGTTAAGATGCACTGTTCAGTTAAAATACACACCAGCTTTGAAGACTTAGTATGAAAAAAATAATGTGTTATGTTTTTGTGTCTCCTATGGAAAACCTAATCTATACTTATAGCTTGAGATTTTTTTTTACTTTACTGTGTCAGTCTGTTATTCTTTATAGTTCATACCATCATTAAATAATTGGCCATATTGAAATCTTTTATTGAATGTGCTCAGGTTTCTCCTGATTGCTCCTCAAATTGAGATTTTGTAGAAGAAAAATAATAAAAAAGAAGGAAAGCAAATCTAAGCAATAACAACAAAATAAGCTTAACATTCCAAGTGAAATTAAATCATGCTGCCAAGAAATGCCATACAGTTTCTGCCTCTGGGCACAATGCAAGGAAGAAAGATCAATGTAAAGTAAGCATCACAAAGAAGATACAAGGTAAAAGCAGAATGGAAATAAAGGGAGATGGAAGAGGGAGGAAACTAACTAAAAAGCTAACCAAGCAGTTTATTCTGCTTTTTCTGTAAGCTTCAAAGATAGCATGGCTGCTCTGGGAATATATAGCCTTGCTAAAAACCATGTTCTGCTGCTCTCATAATTAGCTATTTGGATTTGATCCTTGATTTGTTTCTTCAACTACAAAGTGAGAAAATAATACCTGCCTCACCTTCCTCAGTGCGTTAAAGTAAAAGTGAAGCGAGACATTAAATGTGAAAGGACTTGGAAATGTGTGTGTGTGTTTATCTTTTAAGCCAGATGCTAATATCTAAAAGAAACAACTCGGCTTAACATCTTTCCCAGAAAAAAAATTTTTTAACTGAAAAAAACAAACTATTCAGCATAGGTTTTATTTCTCTTAATGTTCGAATGAGAACATTCTAAGAGAATTATAGGGACTTGAGAGGAATCAGTTCTCATTCTTAAGCCCCAACTTCGCCATAGTGCATTCACCAATCACAAAACGGGGAGCAGCGCCGGGTAGGGAGGGGGCTTTGGGGATGGCGGGGGCAGCCGGAGGGATGGGGGCAGGCTCGCTGAGACAGGAGAGAGAAGCGAGGGTAACGGATCAGGGAGAAGAGAGAGTTTAGAACAAGGGGAAAGATGCCTTTCCCCATAGCTCAAGCACTTACTGCGGCTGCTCGTCAACTCCTTAGAAGCGTCGACTGGGTACCATAGCAGCGACTGGTTACCATAGCCACCGCGTCCTGGAGGGTAGAGCAACGCTTCCGCGTTGTGTCTCGGCCACTAAGCCTCGACTGGGAACGTGGTCACGTAAGAGCAATAACTTCCGGCGGAAAAAGAAGCCGGTTCCGAGTTTTGGCCGACCGGTTGCGAGGAGTCCATTCCGACGCCTCTATGAAGTTTGGTAAGTTTGATTTCCAGTGGAGCCTGGGGAGGGTACTCGCCTGTGGCTGACCATAGGGCCGCCTGTGAATTCAGTGAATTCCGAAGACCCTTTTTTGAGGAGGCCTTGCTGTCTGTCTCCTTAAGTTCACAGCTGTGGGCAGAGGTTGCCTGGTTTCCGGGCTCCTGGCGGGGTCTCCGCTGTAGCCTGGAGACTACAGACAGTATCCTCGAGGGGACAGTTTCTGGGGGCTCTGCGCGAGGTCTGAGGGCTCCCCCAATAGCAGAGGGATTCTTCCTCGCTACCTCCAGTGTGATGGGCTGTTTCTCGTATTAAAAAATAATTTGGAAGAAAAGAAGTGAACTGTGACATTTAAGAGGGAATGCTCCCAAATTCATGTTAATTCTTTGGTCTTTTTGCTTTGTTTACAAACAAACATTTGTTTTGTAAACATTTAGTAAGCTCCTTTAGTGTATTTAGTGAGTACTTACTGTGTGCCACGTTTACCATAAGACCAGCAGAAGTACCTTCTTACAGTGTAATCCATTGCTTGGGTTAATTATGGAATTCAGTTGTTTTCAATGCTGTTGTATTAATTTAAGACTTAAGGGTATAGCATGAAACATCCAACAAGTTTTCCATACATGTCTGTACTGTTATACATGAAATTCTTGGAGTGTTTTAAATTTTTAAAATTTATTTTAGAGAGCGAGGAAGGGGGGTAGAGAGAGATTGGAGACAGAGAGGTACATCAATTTGTTGTTCCACTTATTCATGCATTCATTGGTTGAATCTAGTATGTACCCTGACCGGGTATCGAACCCACAACCTTGGCTTATTTGACAGCGCTTTTTAACAAACTGAGCCACTCAGTCAGGGCTCTGGGGATGTTTTAAACAAAAATATATGCTTCATTAAGTTTGCATTATAATAATGATTTACTCAACTAAATATCTAAATGTTAAAGAACTTAGAAAAGCAGTTCTTGCTTATTTCATGCATACATGCAAACTGCAATGAATTTAATTAATTGTCATCAATATTTTTATTCAGCTGTACAGAGAAGGCCCACTTGTTCAGTGGATGATGGCTTTTGGGCAGATACCAAAAAAGGATTGGTACAGCATTCTGGGGGCAAACCCATCTGCAAGTATGGCTGACCTAAAACAAAAGTATCAGAAACTCATATTAATGGTAAGTCTGGTTATTTCAGATTTTAAATCATTGGGGATGGAGAGGGGGAGATCAGTTATTTTTATGTGACCAGAAATTTGTTTCCATAAAATGAATATATGATATTCAAGCAGGAATCATGGTATTAATATGGTGAGTTGAAAGTTTCAATCATATTGTAAAAAAAAAAAAAAAAGTTAGTTTGAGGTGGGATAGCATGGCAATTTGAAGCAGGAGATCTGAGTTATTCTGTTGGTACCACTCACTGTGAGAACTTGGACAAGTTACTTTCCCCTGTATGTGCCCCTGTGAGGTATCATATATGTGTGTGTGTATATAAAAGGCTAATATGTTAAGTGTCCCTCCCTCTGTCCGACTGGTCGCCTTGATGCGCACCACCAGGGGGCAGATGCTCAACACAGGAGCTGCTGAGCTGCAGTAACTTGGCAGTGGCAGTTCTTGGTGATGCACCCCGAAACCAGAGAGGAGGGAGCCTGATTCCTCGCCGGGCTGCACAATTCTACCTTTGGCCATGAGTTATGTTATTGTTGGGGCACTGTTGGCTCCTAATCTGGTTTACTGCACACTTGCATTTGTGTTCCACACCCTGTATGACAGCAAGATTGCAGAGTGCCCTCTCGTACTCCAGGACCCCTTGGGGGATGTCAGAGAGCCAGTTTCAGCCTGACCCCCAAATACCAGGCCGAGGGACCCCACCTGCAGGAGGGACCCCGCTCACTATGCAGATGCCTTTCGAGCCATGGCGCCACCCCAGGTGCAGCTGGCAGCCCCAGGAGGTTGGCTCCAGGGCGTGTCCAGCCCATCTCGTCCAGTCCTGCCCCTCCAGCCACCTTCTAATTAATTTCCTTTCAGTGTGCATGAATTCATGCACCGGGTCACTAGTAATGAAATAATTCATGTAAAATGCTTAAAAGTGTTCATGTAATCAGCATTAGCATCCAGCAGCTACTAACTACATATGGCTTTTGAGCACTTAAAATGTAGCTCAGTTCAAACCCAGATATGCTGAAATAAATATGAAATACAAATTGGATTTCAAAGACTTACTACAAAAAACCCCCACAAATAATCTAATATTGTTTTGCTGATTACATATTGAAATGATAATATTTTGGATGTATTGTCTTTTGCATATTTAAACACAATATATGTGATTATATTTGCACAAATAAGGAAATACATTATCAAAATTGATCTCATCTTACTACTTTTTAACATTGTGTCTTGCAATTATATTTTTCATGAGTGGATATTGAACTTTGTTAGATTTTTAAAAAAATATTTATTGAACTTTGCATATATTAATTTTCTCCTTTAAGTTCCATTGATTTTTCTTAGTGTTAAATCTATTATGCATACTTTGAATAAAGAAATCTCACTTATTCATGAAATATTATAGTTTTTATATGTTGCAGGATTCTAATTGCTGTTAATTTGTTGAGGATTTTTATGACTAGATTTATAATGTCCGGGCCTAAATATACTATCACAGATATGCTGGTTCCATAAAATAATTGGGGAATGATTCCATTGTCTTTCTTTTCTGAAAGATTGTATGAGATTGCCTTAATTTTTTACTTAAATGTTTAATAGAATTTACTAGGCAGTTATAGTTATCAAGATTTTGTCCATTACTTTATGAAGTTACATTTATTATCATAATGTACATACTATCTTGTTATTCTTGAATTGCTGTAAGGTATATAGTTATGTTTTTCCTTTTATTCTTTACATTGGCATTCTTTTTTTTTTTTTCCCAATCAGTCTTTGTAGAGGTTTATCTCTCTTATTAATCTTTGCCAAGAACCAACTTTTACTTTGTTGATTTTTTGGTATTGTTTGTCTATTTTTCTTCACTTGATTTCTGCTTTTAATTTTATTATATCCTTTCTTCTACTTACTTTCTTCTCTTTTTCCAGCTTATTAATAAAGAAACTTTCGTTGTTATTGATTGTACACCTGTCTTCTTTTCTAAGTCAGAAGCACAAATTTTGATGTGTATTTTCATTATTATTTAGTTCAAAATATTTGAAAATTTCTCCTGTAATAGTTTTCTTTGTCCTGTGGGTTACTAAGAAAAAACATTATTTAACTTTAAAATGTTGGAAAATATTCAGATCTTTCTATTACTGATTTCTAATTTAATTCTGTTAGAGAATATACTTGGTATGATTTCATTTCTTTGGAATTCATTAAAACTTTTTTTATGGTCTAGCATATGGTCTATCTTGGTGAATGTTTCCAATCACTTGAAAATTGTGTACTCCGTTATTGAATATAGTGTTCTGTAAATATCTACTAGGTTATATTGATATGTTGTTCAAATATTCTATATTATAGATTTTTTAATCTGTTTTATCAACTTGTGATTGTGGACTTTACTATTTTTTTTCTTTAATGCTATTAAAATTTTTTAATATATTTGGGATTATTTTTATTAGGTACATATATTTAAGATTTGCATGAATATGAACCTTTGATCATTATAAAATTCCCCTCTCTATTTCTCATAGTACTCTACTTGGCATCTACTTTGATATTAAAATAGTGACACCAGCTTTTATACATTGTGTTTGTATGATTTATTTTTAACTATCCTTTCAGTCTGTCTCTTTTATGTTTAAAGTGTGTTTTCTTGTATATAGCGAATAATTAGGGTTAAAAAATTCCCATCTGTCAATCTCACTCTTTTTATTGGGAGTGTTTATTCCATTTACATTCCTCCCCACCCTCACCAGCTTTAATGAGATATAACTGGCATATATCATTGTGGAAGTTTAAGGTGTACAATGTGATGATTGATACACATATATTTTGTGAAATGATAACCACAGTAAGGTTTGTCATCTCACATAGTTACCATTGTGTGTGTGTGTGTGTGTGTGTATAGAACCTTTAAGATTTACTCTCTTAGCAACTTTCAGGCATACAATGCAATATTGATAACTGTAGTCACTATACTATACCCTAGATCTCCAAATTCATCTTATAATTGAAAGTTTATATTCTTTGACCAACATCTCATCTCCCCCAGCCCTTAGTTCATATACATTTTCTGTAATTACTAGAGGCCCAGTGCATGGATTGTGCACCAGTAGGGTCCCTCTGCCTGGCCTCCCGGGATTGGGCCGAAACCAGCTCTCCGACATCCCCCAAGGGGTCCAAGGGGTCCTGGATTGTGAGAGGGCACAGCCCAGGCCAAGGGATCCCACCGGTGCACAGTTGGGGCCTGGGGAGAGATCACGGGAGGACTCCAGGTCGTGTCCAGCCTGTCTCGTCCAGTCCCAAATGGAGCTTATCAGGGCCAGCCAGGGACTGGAGGTTGGCTGACCAGGGAGGGACCACAAGAGAGCTCCAGGTCTTGTCTGGCCTATCTCGCCCTGTCCTGATTGGCCAGACCCCAGGAGTGCATGGTAGTCAGTACGCATCATAGTGACTGGTCGAACAGTCGAACGGTCAGACACTTAGCATATTAGGCTTTTATTATATAGGATTGGCAATGTTTGGGTTAAATCTGTACTCTTTTAATTTTTAGATTTGTCTTATTTGCTCTTTGTTCCTCATTTGGCCTTCCTTACTATCTTTTGGGTAAATCAAGTATTTTTTCAAGAATCAAGTGTTCTATTTGTCAAATTTTTAGTTTAATTGTGCACCATTTTTACTTAGTCCTCTATTATACTTATTATAGGTACTAGAGGCCCAGTGCACAAAATTCGTACATAGGGGTGTGTCCCTCAGCCCAGCCTGCACCCTCTTGAATCTGGGACATCTCTCTCACAATCCAGGACTGCTGGCTCCCAACTGCTTGCCTGCCTGCCTTCCTGATTGCCCCTAACCACTTCTGCCTGCCAGCCTGATCACCCCCTAACCACTCCCCTGCCAGCCTGATTGCCCCTAACTGCCCTCCCCTGCAGGCCTGGTCACCCCTAACTGCCCTCCCCTGCAGGCCTGGTTCCCCCCAACTGCTCTCCCCTGCAGGCCTGGGTCCCCCCCAACTGCCCTCCCCTGCAGGCTTGATCGCCCCCAACTGCCCTCCCTTGCAGGCCTGGTCCCTCCCAACTGCCCTCCCCTGTTGGCCTGATCGCCCACAACTGCCCTCCCCTGCTGGCCATCTTATGACAGCCATCTTGTGTCCACATGGGGGCAGCCATCCTGTGTGTTGGAGTGGTGGTCAATTTGCATATTACTCTTTTATTGGATAGGATTTTTAAGTTTCTATCTGATAATTCAAACATCTGGGTCTACTCTTCACCAAATTCTATATCCTTTCGTTATGATGGATCACATTTTCTTGTCTCTTTGCCCATCTTATTTTTTATTAAATGCCAAAAGGTAGTTTGTGAATAAAAAGTACAGACTGAGGTAAATAATATATTCATGGAAATGGGCATTCCCCTTTTGCAAGGCAGTTTGTGTGGCAAGTTAAGTCACTCTTATCTTCCTTTGAATTCTCTGTTTTTTCCCTTCCTTTGGTTGTAGAGACGCTCTCTTTTCATATAATTCGTGACCCTTTGTTGTCTGTTCATATTTAAGAATGAAGTGTTACAAGTTTATTTGAAGGTTCCTATGCACAACTAGGGGCTTTCATTAGGTAGGGTCAATCATTTTGCTGGATGACCCCACATGTAGAGCATCTGAATCCATATCCAAGGGGGGAATTCTCAAATTGTCTGCCTGGGAAGATGGAAACTTGGATTCATGTCACTCAACAATGTCTCAAAACAGTTGGAGAATAAAATTACATTTGACAAATACCATTCTATATCCAATTTTATCAACTTTTTCCTTTGGTTTTCTGTGCAAAATTGCATCCTGCCCCTCAACCAGATGCTCCCAAATCCAGAACCTTCTCTGGTCTGTTTCTTCACACAGTAAACTTCTGGTTTTCTGCTATGGCAGGAGAGAGTAGATGTCTGGCTTTATGATGAGGAGGAGAGCTGGAAGTCTAATTATTTCTTCTAAAGTCTGAACCAGTCTTCCTAATTAATGTTTTGTCATGTCCCTCAACCCAATGTTCAAACATACTTAATGCCCCTGGTGTGTGTGTGTTTGTTTGTTTGTTTGTTTTTAGTTTTCTGGCCTCTGCATGAATGAGCTCACCTCTTGTCTCTTGCTTCAGGCTTAGGTTTCAGTTTTCTCAAGTAGATTGAATCAGTTACCATTTATTGATCTAGTTTTGGTGTCTCTCGCCTACTTTTTCTCTTCTCTCCTGTTGAATTTGTTCTTACACATTTATACCTTTGCCTTTAAAAATTATTATTCTTTTGCTATTATTTTAGTGGAGTTTTGGGAGAGACCAGGGATAATTGTGCATATGAACTAGCTATTTAGTAGAAGCCCTGAACTATTCTCCTTTCCCTTTAGGGGCCAGATACCCTTCCTTGGCCATAGGCCTTTGTATTTGCTGCTATCTCTGCCTGGTGCACTGTGCCCCTTCCCCTACCTCACCTGATGAACTCTTACTGATAGTTTCAAAATTATCTTAGTTGTAACCCCTGCTGCCCCCATCCCTGCCATGTTTCCCTTTCTGGTGGATACCCTCCACCAGGAACTATATTTAGTTTTATTTGTCTAGGACAGGAGAGGTATAGCTGGCAGGTAAGGAGAATGAAGGTAGCTGGAGTGTGGTAAAAAGTTTTTCCTGCTTTTTCTTTTATTTATTTATTTTTTAATATATTTTATTGATTTTTTACAGAGAGAAAGGGAGAGAGATAGAGAGTTAGAAACATCGATGAGAGAGAAACATCAATCAGCTGCCTCCTGCACGCCCCCTACTGGGGATGTGCCCACAACCCAGGTACATGCCCTTGACTGGAATCGAACCTGGGACCTTTCAGTCCACAGGCTGACGCTCTATCCACTGAGCCAAACCGGTTTCGGCCCTGCTTTTCCTTTTAGAAGATAAAGAGAGACTGGAACATGTTTAAGTTTCATGAGAAGTAGCCAAGAGAAAGCTTGGGATTGAAATGATAGGAGAAAGACAATAACTGACAGAAGGCAGAAGGGGATGGGACCTAAAACATAGGTAGAAGGGAAAGAGGAAGGAGGGACCTGTCTCTGTTTTTACTGGAGAGAAGGAAGAAAGGATGGGTGCAAGAGCTGGTTCATTTGTCACTTAGATGACTGGAAGTTGATGAGCTCTTATTTGGTGGCTTCTTTTTTCTCTGATAAAGAAGACTGAGTTAATCTGTTGAGAGAAGGTGAGAGAGGGAGTAGTGGAACAACAAATTATGGGAGAGAGAATTTTAAGAAGCGTGATTCTGCCAAGAATCCCAAAAGGCAGCTATGCATATTATAGCAGCAAGAAGTCTTGGCTAACAACTAATTGTACAGAAGACAAGCGGGGTTATAAAGAGCCACCACAACATTCCACCTATCATTTTAGCTTCTTTTTGCCTGGGTTGCAGTGTCTTTGGTCCCTTACAGCTTAGCACAATAATTTATATTCATAATTATGGCTATGGGTTAAATTACACTCAGCATATTCTGTTTAAGAAGGTTAGGAAGCATGCAGTAGTAAGTGTATAATTAGTAGCATGTGTATTATACTTTATTCTTTACAGTTCACAAATGCTTTCACATCTTACCTAGTTTTATCCTCTCAGCAGTCTTGAAAAAGGCAGGTAATATTATCCCCATGTTCTCAGTTGAGAGAGCCAAGGCTTAGTTACAGTTAAGTGGTTTGGCTACAATACTCAATTAGTAAGGGGTAAAATCTGGGCTTGACCCCATATCCTTTGCCTCTAGATTCTCTCCCATTATGTCAATTGTTTCAAGGCAAAATTTTTGGTGTTCTGGATTTCCGTGAGACACCTAATTCACGTACAATAGATGAAGTATTTCAGAAGGTCAGACATAATTACTACTCTCTATTTTAATTTTGAAGGAATCTAGATTATATATGGCTTATGGAGTGAAACTTGCTTTATTTTCTTTTGTATGAGTTTAGAGTTTCTAAAAGACTTATGAAGCAGAAAATTATAAGGAAAAATCATGTTATTTATTTTGCTTATTAGATTTTTTTTCATAAACATACTTTTAGTTTATATTCTTGCTTTCTAATTTGAATTACTATATTTTCTCTGACTTTCAACAATGTCTCAAAACAGTTGGAGAATAAAATTACATGTGACAAATTCCATTCTGTATCTAATTTTGTAAAAAGGCATATTTATTTTGTGTACTTTTCCAAATTCAAAAGACTTTGAATTTAACACCTCCTACATAATTAGTTGTTGGGGTAAAAATATTGCTAAATCATAGGCTGCTAAGTTTATTATACATGTTGATTTAGTAAATACTATTTCCTTATTTCAATTTTTGTAACTGTAGTGCTTACTCAAGGTTCCAATTCTAGAAAAAAAATTATTGACTGAGATATTTTAGAATTGCTTAAAGATACATGTAAATGTAAAGTGCAGAATTAGCCTGAAAGACATATGTCACATACCATTGTCTGTTGCCTAATAATTTACTGTAAACAAATAATAATGATAATTGACTCAACATTTCCTTGCAGCATTTTATTAATAGGGACTTTACTTATCAATAAAAGTACATCACTCTTTTCTCCTTATGAATCAATTTCTAAAATATTATTTTAGTTTTCTACTAAGTTGAATAATAATCCATTGCTTTGAAATGATTTAACATCAAGAATGATTAGTTATATTATTCCCATATTTTTGCAGTTATGCATATAAAAATTACTATTTACTGAGAGTACAGTTCCCTCCAAAAGCTTTGTCAAATTGAAAATTGGGGGTCTTTTCCCAATGGTGTTGATAATATCACAGGATATTTTCTACTGGAAAAGAATTATTGTGTTGGAAAATTATATGCTTTGTTACTATAAGTTCCATAATCTTAAAGAAAATTCATGTAATTTGAGGAATAAAATGCCACTTAATACTTATGTGAGCATTCAGAGGTTCTGTTTTAATTGTAAGTGTGTGTATGTGTGTGTGTGTGTGTGTGTGTGTGTGTATATATATATATATATATATTAGGATTAAGCTAGTTATATTATACTAGAGGCCTGGTGCACAAATTCATGTATGGGTGGGGTCCCTCTGCCTGGCTGGCAATTGGGGCTGATTGGGGGGTCCGGCCAGCCAGGGGGAGGGACCACGGGAGGTTGGCCCCAGCAGCAAGCTAACCAACGGCCAATTCTATGAGGAATCGGGCTCACTCTTCCCTCCTATCTGGATCCGGGGTGCAGGTGAACCAGATTTGGGGCTGTCAGGGCCCCAGCAGCAGGTCTGGGTCAGTGTGCATCATAGCTACCAGCCGGTGGTTTGGTCATTCCGGTTGTTCAGTTGCTTAGGCTTTTATATATGTACTAGAGGCATGGTGTACAAATTTGTACACTGGGCAGGGGGCTGGCCCTCAGCCCAGCCTGCACCCTCTCCAATCTGGCACTCCTTGGGGGATGTCCGACTCACAATCCGGGACTGCTGGCTCCTAACTACTAGCCTGCCTGCCTGCCTGATTGCCCCTAACCGCTTCTGCCTGCCAGACTGATCACCCCCTAACCGCTCCCCTGCTGGCCTGATTAACACCTAACTGCTCCCCTGCCGGCCCAATCACCCCCAACTGCCCTCTCCTGCCAGCCTGGTCACCCCCAACTGCCCTCCCCTGCAAGCCTGGTCCCTCCCAACTGCCCTCCCCTGCAGGCCTGATGGTCCCCAACTGCCCTCCCCTGCAGGCCTGGTTCCCCCCAACTGTCCTCCCCTGCAGTCCTGGTCCCCCACAACTGCCCTCCCCTGCTGTCCTGGTTGCCCCCAACTTCCCTCCCCTGCTGGCCTGATCTCGCCCCCAACTGCCCTCCCCTGCAGGCCTGATCTTGCCCCCAACTGCCCTCCCCTGCAGGCCTGATCTCGCCACCAACTGCCCTCTTCTGCCAGCCAATTTGGTTCTTATTGGTTGGTTTCTATGCCAGTCAGCGTCAAAAGCTCCGCCTCCTAGGTAGCCATTGGCTCCTTACACTTCATCCAGATTTGGTTCTGATTGATCGGTTTCTATGCCAGTCAGTGTCAAAAGCTCCGCCTCCTAGGCAGCCAGTGGCTCCTCACAGTTGACCCAGATTTGGTCTGATTTGTCAGTTTCTATGCCAGTCAGTGTCAAAAGCTCCACCTCCTAGGCAGCCATTGGCTCCTCACACTTCACCCCGATTTGGTTCTGATTGGTCGATTTCTATGCCAGTCAGTGTCTCTGGGCCTATCAACGGGGCCTGAGTAGAAAGGCAGGGCTGATCAGCAGCCTCGGTGGAGGCCTGGAGAGAAATGGAGGCGCAGCTGCTGGCCAGGCCTGGAGTGAAAGAGGGAGGCAAATGCTGATCAACAGCTGCCACACAGGCTATGGATCAGACCCTGCTTTTCTCTTCAGGCCTCTCTCCGGGCCTGATTCACAGCCCCTTCAGCAGTCAGTGCTGGGTCACCACGCCTGCAGCCACAGCAGTCAGGACAACCCAGCGCTGACTGCAGGACTGACTTCCAGTTGGTCGAGCCTCCAGTCATTGTAGATGTGACAGACCCAGGGTTTTTATAAGTTAGGATAGACTAGAGGCCTGGTGCATGAAATTTTTTGTGTGTGTGGGGGGCGGTCCCTCAGCCCGGCCTGTGTCCTCTCTCAATTTGGGACCCCTTGGAGGATGTTGGGCCTAAACCAGCAGTTGGACATGCCTCTCGCAGTCTGGGACGCTGCATGCACCAGTGATCATACTTTTCATATAAGTGAAAGGCATGTTGCTGTTGTATGGGCAGCTACGTTTTTTTGCCCTGATTATAAAAAGTAGTACATAACACGATCCTTCTGAGGCAATAGTACCATTTTCCCCATCCTGTGGGTGGAAAAACTGAAGCAGAGAGAAGTTAATTGGCTTTGTCACACAGTTATAAGTGTCAGAATCAGGGCTGACCATAAAATGTGCAAGCCAGAGTCCGTGCACGTCATCACTGCACCATCCTGTTTTTTCAGTGTTAGAGTAGCCTTGCCAGGTTTTAATTTTTAAATCTAAGAGACCGTTCCCAATATATAGGGTAGGGTCCCTAGGCCTGGCCGGTGATCAGGGCCATCTGTGGGGCAACCGGCGGGTGGGGTGATTGGGGGCCTCTACTGGCACCTTCCTTGGCTGGCAGTCTGGCACCGCCTGCTGGCTGGCCCCACCCCCTAATTGCCTCCCTCTGTAGGAGGCAACCGGCGAGGTGCTCACTGGCTGGCCCTGCCCCCCTGATTGCTGCTGCCGGTTGCCTCCCCCTTGGGGTCAGAGCACGTCATAGCAACCAGTTGTTCTGCCAGTCATTCCCCTGTTCCGTCAATTTGCATATTAGGGTTTTATTATGTAGGATATTTTAGAATCTTGAAAAAGAAGGTAGGAAGGATACCTGTGCTATATATAATTGGAGGAGAATTACCACATGGGAAAAGAAGGGAGCTATGAACAATGCCTTAAACAGGTCTTTTGACTACTTTATAAAATGCAGTGATCTTGATTATAGGAAAGAAATTTAGGCATTGAGACTTTTATGAAAAAATCTGGGAGTGTTATAAGTAAAGATCAGAAAGTTATAACTTGTAATAAACAGTATAATTTTTGTTGGTGTGGTATACTGTTTAGCTATCATCCAGGTGTCTTATAGGATGCAAAATATTTAATAATAAATTACTTAGGTATTTCACGGAGACACTATTACAAGCTAATTTCTATTGTAAAAGTGGTAGGATTAAGATATTTTAAGTGAACGTGGAAGTAATAATTTCAGCTAACACATAGCACTGTGTATCAGGCACTGCTTTGATCAATCTATGTGTATTTACACATTTAACCCTGTGAGGTGAGATATGATTATTATCCCTAACATATAAGATGAGGAAATTGAGGCTCAGAAATTAAGTAATACACTAGTTAGTGACAAGAAATTATGATACACTCTCTATGTGTTTGGAAAATTGGGTAAATAAAAAAGAGGAGTTGCCTTATCAATGTTGTTTTTTTTCGTTCCCCACTGCATTCATGCAGCATTAATAGATTTTACCTATAGATTAATAGGTAGCATTTATGTTAAAGGTGCAGAATAGTGAAGGGTTAAAAATGTGGGTTCTGCCGAAACTGGTTTGGCTCAGTGGATAGAGCGTCGGCCTGCGGACTGAAGGGTCCCGGGTTCGATTCCGGTAAAGGGCATGTACCATGGTTGCGGGCATGTCCCCAGTAGGGGGTGTGCAGGAGGCAGCTGATCGATGTTTCTCTCTCATGGATGTTCTTAGCTCTCTATCCCTCTTCCTTCCTCTCTGTGAAAAATCAATAAAATATATTTTTTAAAAAAATGTGGGTTCTGGAGGTGGTTTCCTAGGTTTGATTTCTGATTCTGCTGTGTATTAGTTCTGTGATTCTGAGCCAGCTCCATAACTTCAGGCCTTTTTCCTTACTTGCAAAATTGATGTGAATCATCATTTATTCATAGGAAATACTTATTGAATGCCTACTATGTGCCAGCTCTTTTGTAGGTATTTAGCAACTCAATATCTATCTCAAAGTGTCATTTTAAGGATTTAAATAAATTATTCTTATAAAGTGTTTAAAACAATGCAAAAATATTACATGGTAAACAGGTGAACAAAATTGTATGTGAACAGTTATATATTACTAGAGGCCTGGTGCACGAAATTCGTGCATGGGGGGGTGTCCCTCAGCGCAGCCTGCACCCTCTCCAATCTGGGACCCCTTGAAGGATGTCCGACGGCCGTTTGGGCCCAATCCCAGTGGAATCGGGCCTAAACGGGCAGTCGGACATCCCTCTCACAATCCAGGACTGCTGGTACCCAACTGCTCACTTGCCTACCTGCCTTCCTGATTGTCCCTAACCGCTTCTGCCTGCCAGTCTGATCACCCCCTAACCACTCCCCTGCCAGCCTTATTGATGCCTAACTACTCCCCTGCCAGCCCGATTGCCCCTAACTGCCCTCCCCTGCCTGCCTGGTCACCCCTAACTGCCCTCCCCTGCTGGCCTGGTCACCCCTAACTGTTCTCCCTTGCAAGCCTAGTTGTTCCCAACTGCCCTCCCCTGCTGGCCTGATCACCCACAACTGCCCTCCCTTGCTGGCCTGATCGCCCACAACTGTCCTCCCCTGCCGGCCATCTTGTGGTGACCATCTACAGTCTAAGCTTCAGTTTTGATTGGCCAATGGTCCACATGGGGGTGGCCATTTTTGATCACAGGGATTTACATATTACTCTTGTATTAGATAGTATAAGAAGGCATCTATGTATGTAAAAAGCCAGCAACCAGAACACCATAATGACCGGAATGACAGAATGACTGGTTGCTATGACGCCCACTGTGGCCTGCAAGACAGCCTAATCAGAGGCGGGGCCAGCTGGCCAACTTCCCGCAGCCCCGCCCCCTGACCAGCCCTGCCCCTGATCGCCCCCTACCCCCTGTATCCCCTCCATCCCAATAGGGGGTGGGGCTGGTTGGCCAACCCTCTGTGGTCCCTCCCCCCAGCAGGCCCATCCCTGATCCACCCCAATTAGAGCTGTCCTGGCCGGACCCCACCTGTGCACGAATTCATGCACTTGACCTCTAGTTTTATATATCGATATATATTTGAAGACATAAATTGTATTTAAAAAGATTAAACAAATGATAAGAAAACTGTGTAAAATAATAATGCTAAACAATAATTGAAAGGGGAAAAGTAAAAATTTTAAAGATATATTACATTTAGGATTTTCTTATGATTTGGTGTACATTATTTTCAATATGCCAAAATATAACAAAACAAAAACAAAAAGACATTTTGCCCAGTGTTTCCCAAAGGAATTAATATTACACTTTTGTTAAAGTGTTGGAATTCACTAGAGTATTGTTGTTCCATCTTTTTTATCCATATAAAATAGCTAGAACTTTATTATGTTTCTTATGATATATTTCTTTTGTGTTTTTTTTTAAGTTAACCTTATTGAAGTACAATTTATATACAATAAAATGCACTTATTTTAATTTTGTGATCAGTTTTGATTGAATATACCTGTATAACCATCACCATTTCAAGATGCATTTTCTGTCTTCCCTAGGCAACCCTGGATCTGCTTTCACTGTCACTGTGAATTTCTTTTGTCATTGTTTTAAGCTCTAAAAATTCCTTGATGTTTTATGTGCCATTTAATGTTATGATTTTTAAAGAGAGAGGGGTTTATTCCTTTACCTATTCCCGAGGAGTAAACCTTGTATAGCATGTCATATAATATGCTGTTAACAAAAATGTTATGCATAATGTCTAGTTAGCACATTTTGGGTAAAAGTGAATTGCATGGTTTTGCATGATTTAAAAATAGTAACTATCATTTTGCAAGCTACTTTAAAACTGCCATCTGAAATATGAAACACCTTTAAAATTTGCCTTCAAGTAAATCATAGATTTTTGCTCGTTAATCACATTTTACTTGTTAAGGTTATTTATGTTTTGACTTATTTTTTCTTTACTTTCAAATTAATTTATTCTTAATTGGAATACTTTATATTACATATATGTATCCTTAAATTATCTTCTATGTCACCAATACAGTTAATGTGGTTGTGCCCAGGTTTCTACTAATTAAGGATCAAATATACTTACACTCAGTAGTAAAAGATAAAACCCCTTCTCATTATGTTAGGCTTTTTGAAATATTGTCTACAAGTTGAGCATTATCCTTTGTGCATTGTGTGGGATGAGCTAGCGCAGAAAAGACGTGTCCTTTTTCCTGAAGCAACTTAAACTAGCCATTACTTTTTAGCTATCTCAAAACATTTAAAAATACAAAATAAAATTCCTACAATCCCTGAAGGTAATCCAAGACATTTTGTTTGAGAATTACACTTTTTAAATTCATTAAATGGATGGCTTTAGAACTATTTATGAGGATCAAAGCAATCTGAGTTTGTCTTCAGTTATTCATTCATCCATTCACTCAACATCTGTTAGGGTTAGTACCTATTACATTTCTAGACACTATTCTGGATACTGTGGATAACAGAGTTTATTGTTAGGAGGAAGACACAGATGTTTAAATTCTAGAATCTAGTGTAATAAATGCTATTGCATATACATTAACTAAATTCTAAAATGTGTCGTAGGGAACCCTATGTGTAGCATAATGATTAAGAGTCCTGACTTTGTATCACTTTGCCCTGGTTTTGGATCTCACCTGTGTCATTTACGATCTGTGTGCCCTAGCAGGAGTGATTTAACCTCTCTATGCCTCTGCAAAAATACAGATAAAGATTTTTTATTCTTTTGTTTTTTCATAAAGATTAAATGCAATAATGACTCTAAAGTATTTAGCCAGTGTCGTGTTAAGCCAAAAAAGTTAAAAATGGTAAACATATATTTTAGATGTATTAGGTATTCATTGCTATATATGCTATACATTTATATGTGCATATTGCTGTATAGAGTTATATTCATGAAACTCCAAATACTATACTGAATGAAAAAATTAATGATTTTCAAGAGTAGTTTTGATTAAATGGCATTTTCACATTGCTTTTGGTCATTGATACCTATGAAAACTCATCCTCCTCTGTAAATGTTCATTTACGCATATTAGTGTTATATTGGGAAATTAGTGCTATTACTGGGTTTCAGGAATGGAAAAGCAAATTTTGCATGTAGTTTGTGGAATAGAAATCTGCCCCACCCCTTCCCCGGTTGCTATAAAGGACAAAGGCCATTAAGTGTGGAAACATATCCTTCCCACAGGGACTTAGCTTCTCTCCCTGATGTAACAGAATGGGTCTCTGCACAGCTAGGCGTTAGACTCAGTTTCAGCTTTTGTGTCTATTCCAATAACCTGTTCCTTCTTCCTCTAGTCAGCCCCTCTCTGATGTGCATAACCACCTTAACCCAAACGGGGTTACCAAAATAAAAGTTCATTTCCAGGATACTTCCTAGGATAGGCGAAATACCCTTGGAGCAAAAGTGCCTTTCATCCTTTGTCCTTGGTTATATGTTTTCCCTTCATTTTTGGCCCAGAATTCTTTACTGTCCTGTCAACAATGCTTTCAAGAATTTTTAAAAAATATTTTATTCAGGCCTGCCTCTCCTGCCATACCCCATTAAAATATTAAATTGTATCAAAATATGCTTATTCACATTATGTCCTTTGATTTTTACAAAACACAGCTTTATGGACAGATAATGTATTCATTAACTAAATACGTACTGTCTTGTATTTGCTGGCATTGTGCTAGGTGCTATAGATGTAGTTAGTTGTAATATGATGGATAAAGGGCCTTACTTCTTGAGTAGCTTACAGTTTAGCAAGCATTCTTTCTATTTTTCAGGTGAGGAGATTTTGTACAGTTGAGTAACTTTTCTAGGGTCACATAATTAGCCACAACCAAGCTAAAATAAAAAGTGAATTTTACATATTTCAAGGTCAGTGCTGCGCCAGTTCTCTCTTCTACTCTCTATCTAGAATCCGTTAGCCTACCCCCTCACGCAGTAAAATGCCTTTCAAAATTACGTACCCTCCTTTGGCCTTAGTTACTATGGCTGTTACTCCTCTCTCCTTCCTTGCCAAACATGATTTAACTACCATCCACTTGCTTCTCAGCCCACTCTCTTTCCCCACTGCCATTCTTCTATCTAGTGCCTAGTACAGTGGCCAGTGGCCCCTACTTGCCACCGTCAGTGGCTTTAATGTGACATTTGCTGTTGTCATAGATCTTCCTTGTTCCTTGAAACTCTTTCCTCCTTGGGCTTCTGCCAATCCTTTTTCCTGATTATCTTATTGCTCACTGCTCTATTATCTTTTCTAGCATCTTTTCCGCTATCAGATATAAATGCTACTGTCCTTCAGAGTTTTATCTTTGTCTTCACCTGTCACCAAATCAGAGACTCTTACTCTGAGGCCCTAGTGCTTTGGGAGGTCTTTTAATTGTTTGCAAAATTGTCTGTGCATCTCCCTTTCTCCAGCTTTTTATCATAATCTTGGAGTTGCTCATAACTCAAAAAAGTTGAGAAGGACTGCTTTCTGTATATTCCTGTAGTTTTATCTGCTTCCCAGGGGACTCCCAAATCCCTGTCCCAGCTTTGCACCTTTCCCGTCTGGTACCTCCTGCCTTCGATCCTCAGCATCCCTAGCAAGTTCCTCAGGAGTGCTGCAGTAGTACAGTAATTGTCCTTATTGACCATTCCCCTACTTCTCCTCCCTATACCTTCCATCCTACCACCAGGTTACATTTTTTCTTTGTCTTTTGAGATAAAAATATGGTTATATCTCTATCATGTAAGTAATGTGGAGTTTGAAGTAGGAAAACATCCATGTTTCTTAGCATACTAGTTTCTTTCCATTCTAAACCCAGTCTTGCTTTTCAACTTCACCTTTTACTACTTTTCCTACACAACTGTTCTTTTCCTCATTCCAAGTTTAGCTTGCAGTTCTGCTATTCATAACTCTAATATCCATCTTAGTACTTTCCTGTTTTGTATTTGGCATTTCTCACTGTCTCGAATGCCTTTGCCCTCTACCCTTTCACAGTTCCTCCACAGGTTGGCTCCTCTTCATCCTTCAAAACCCAGCCAAATTTCATCTTTATTTAAAAACCTTTCTTAATTTATTCTAAGTTAACTTTTTCATGATGTTATCTTTTTTATCAGCTCATTTCTTACCATTGCATTATAATTAATTGTGTATATGTCTGATCTCCACTAGACTGAGTCCCTCAGGACAGGGATCCTGTTCTATTCATCATTGGGTGCTCATTGATTGGCTAGCACAGTATGACTTACAGTAAGATAGTTAATAAGCCTTTTTGAGTGGAAAAACACACTTTTGCACATGGGTTTTTTTTCTCTATTTGAATCAGAAAACCTTAAAATTGTTTAAACGTATTTTTAAAATTGTGTTTCTGCTGTTAGCTGTTGCATAGAATGACACATAAGTTGTTGACTTGTACTTTAGGCAATATTTTCCTAATCATTAGGTGGCAGTAGTGTGTTGTACTTGACTTTACCTTTGTAATGATTTTTTTTCAGCTTTCATAATCTTAATGTGGTGTCAACATGTAAAGGATGCAGTTGTAGTCTTTTACATCTAACTTTTTGTAACATGATCTTGTTTACGCTAGTAGGCATCTTACAGAAAATGAAACAAAACAACAACAAAATGCAGCCCTGTCAGTCAGAGTGGATCTCTCCCTTGTCTACCTAAGTTGTGCTGATTCATTAGAGAATCACTGCTGCACCATCTTAACAGCGCCGCCTCCTCACCAACTTTTTAATGGCTGCTTCATAAAAACGGTGATTTGCTATGAGGAAAACCAAAAATTATCAGAGAGGATATGTGTTTTCACAGCATCCGAAGAAGCTTCTTAGGCCTTTATCTCAAAAACTGTGTACTAAGTTCATTGATTGTAACTGCAATTATTAAATGTTTTATATTTCACCCAGGTCCTGTCAGGTCACTTCTCTGGTTTATTGAGTGTCATTTTAGGTGAGTTGCCCTCATCATTAGGTAGTTAGAATTAAGAAAAATAGTAGCCACTCCCTCTCCAGCCTTAAGTATTTAATCTCCCACCATTAATTTTTGAATATGTATGTATGAAAATGCCAATGCTTTTAGTTTAAATTGCATTCCCATTATATTTTCCTGTATCTTATAAAGTTAATTCGACAGCAGTTACACTTTATTTTTTTAAGGAATATGTATACATTTTAGGTCTACAGGAGCATTTTTGCAAATAAAAGAACTTTTAGAATTGATTCAAATAACTTAGTGTTAATTCAAATATGAGGTAGGTAAATTAAATGTGGGACATTCTCTTTCTCATATCTTCTTTCTTTTCTATCTCTGGGATAAAGCACTTGAGGGGATTCAAAGCCAGTGTAGTAGTATCATTAATGTGGCAGAATGATCAATTAATAAAGGAAGAGCATGAAAGCGTTGACAGAACACACTGCCTAATTAGTACCTGATGGCCTTGATGGCCACAGAGCAGAGCTCTGAGTTGCTGCAGGAGAGCAGTCCTGTAGGATTTGTAGATGTACATCACCACCCTTGTTCAGCAGGGATAACTTCAGTTTGCCATCAGTGTCTTAAGTCTTTAATTGCACAAAACCATGTCTTCCCTGCACCCAGGGAAGTAGTTAGCTAGTGCACTGCTGCTAATTATCACTGGGGGCTATCGGAGGCAGAATGTCAATCTTGGAATTCTCTGTATAGCTCATGTTGAGTAGATCATCAAAGACTTGTTTAGTATGATTTGGGTTGGGGGAGGAGTCAGAATTTACCCTTAAATTGGATATAAGGTAACCCATTGCTTAAGGTTTAATTTTCGTCAATTGTATGTTCAATCAAAGAAGCAGATGTGTTACACTGCATATATGTAGTCAACAACAAAGAAAAAGCATGTGACTAGCAAAAGGAATTGGTGCTAGATTATATTTTAGAGTTAGTAAATTTCACAGTTCATAGTACATTACAGAGATCGGTCTTGGTTTTGAAAAGGTTTTGCCATGGGTTGGATTACTCAGCTACATACATTGATATTTTACTTCTTACATTTCTTTATTTCTGTGAGTTTAACCTATAACATACCTTTTAATTATTTGAAAAATATCAATACCTACCATAAATATTGCATGGCCTTGTTTGCCTTCAATGTTTTTTAGTCTTTCTTCACTTTTCCTTACTCTTCCTTTTCTTTTACCTATTTCTCTATTTCTCTTCTGTTCTCCCTCCCCTTTCTCCTGGGGGCTCCTTTTTCTTCACCACCCCTGTTCCCGTTTCTCTGTCTTCTCTCTCCCACCTCCTACTACCCTCTTTCTCTTTTTTCTTTTTCTCCTCCTCTTTTACCCCTTTTTCTTGGAATATGACTGTAAATTATGATGCATTAGGTTGCCAAGTAAATTTTTGAGCTGGAGAATATTAGGGTTGTAAGTTAAACCAAGTGAATTTGGAAGCAGGTGGATGGAATGGAGAGCTGTTAGAAGATGAATGCTGGAGACTAGGTAAGAGCTATTGTTGGTTTGAACTAGGCTTGGCATTGGTAATAGATAGGATATGATGTAAGTAGAATCTACAGAATTTGGTGATTAGTGGAATAAGGGAAAGTGAGGTTACCCTGATATTGTAGTCTAGATTACTAGG
Organism: Corynorhinus townsendii; assembly: GCA_026230045.1. Classification (NCBI taxonomy): domain Eukaryota; kingdom Metazoa; phylum Chordata; class Mammalia; order Chiroptera; family Vespertilionidae; genus Corynorhinus; species Corynorhinus townsendii. The sequence continues at coordinate 22,435,357 of JAPDVU010000008.1, read as the reverse complement.
AAATGTATTTATTTTTCTCTAATTCATTCATCCATTTATTCAGCATACATTGAGCATGGTGGTGATTTTAACAGAACAAGGAATTCAGCAAGAGGAAGAACTAATTTTAGAGTCTGGCTGATTAATTGGAGTTTGGACATATTGAACTTGTAGTACTGATAAGATAGCTTTTGGAAGGTATTTTGAGCCCTAGCTTGTTTGGCTTATTGGAAGCCTGTTGACTGCAGGGTCCCGAGTTTGATTCTGGTCGAGGGCATATGCTCGGGTTGTGGGCTCCATCCCCAGTAGGGGGCGTGCAAGAGGCAGCCAATCAATGATTCTCTCTCATCATTGATGTTTCTCTCTCTACCGTTCCCTTCCTCTCTGAAATCAATAAAAACATATTTTTTAAAAAGAAGGTGTTTTGAAATTTGACTCCAGAATTTACAAAAGTTTGAAGCTATAGATAGAGAGCTAATATCCTATTAATAATACTCAACTCATCTATTAATACATAGAGAAAAACCAGAATCCTATATCCTCAGGTACTTCATTGGTATATGAAATAACCTCAGCATAATAATTTGTGAATTTTTGCTTATTCAGATTTGCCCAGAGTTCTTTTCATAGTTGATTGTTACTTCCTATTTGAAGTCCATATTTTATAAATCAAAACAATATAATCACAAATGTGTAGTAAAGGATGAATGTTATCTATTTTTTAACTGAGTAATTATCTAATTGATAACTTTTTATTCGATTTAAGATTTAATGACAAGCTTTACTAGTAAGTAAAGCAATACTTCGTTTTGCAGGTAGGAAAGGCATGAAAGCTTCCAGGTGACTAAGTTCTTCCAATTTTAGGAAAATTCATTTCAATTTAGTACTGAAAACAAATAGAAGTTACTGTAGTTAAAAGAAATGAACTTTACAACATTGATTTTAGTACATATCTGTTCTGTTAAGACCATCAGTGTTTTCTCTGTTTGGTCAGTGCTTTTCTCAGAACTCTTGTTTTTTTTGTATGATTTTGCCAGCATTTTTTTAATATAAGGAAGTCCATGCTATCTTTTTGTGGCTATTTCTAGAACACAGGATGCCTTAGATTTTATCTTTCTATAAATGAATGAAATAGGAATAGCTTTGAGCTCTCAATGGTAGGAAGATTTGTTAGTGGGGATTAAAGAAAAAGGAGGGCAAAGAATAAAATACACCTTGACAACAAGAGGAAAGTGACTTGGGTCTCTCAGAGTAATAGTGAGTGCTTGAGCCTGCCTCCCATTGGAGAGCTCAGATATAGAAATTGCAGGAAAGAAATTAGCATTCACTTTGGGATTGGAAAATCTTAAAACTTAGTATTTAGGAATTTGGTTTCTCATGTCCAATAAAGAATCACTTTAGATTTAAAAATTAAGAATGTATATAATAATGATACCATTTTATTAATAGACCTTATAAATGGAACATCTTAAAAAGTTGTTGTGTCTGTATTGCGGTTTTAAACCACAGACATCTTTAGATTATGTATAATTTATTGTGACTGCCAAAATAAATTACCATAAACTGAGTGGCTTAAACTTAAAGCAACAGAAAATTATTCTTTCAGAATTCTGGAGGCTAGAAGTTTAAAGTCAGTATAACTGGGCAGAAATCAAGGTGTTGGCCTGGCTGCACTTCCTGTAGAAGCTCTAGGGGGAGAGTCCGTTTCTTTTCTCTTCCAGCTTCTGGTAGCTGCCAGTGTCCTTGGCTTGTGGCCTGATCACTCCAGTCTTTAAGGCCAGTATTTCCAATCTCTCTCTGCACAGTCTTCATACCACCTCTTCCTCTGTGTGCCAAATCTCCCTCTGCCTCTTTTGTATAAGAATACTTTGTATTTATCTCACCTGGACACTTTTCTATTTCAAGATATTTAATCATATCTGCAAAGACCTTTTTTCCAAATAAGGTAGCATTTACAGGTACCAGGAATTAGGAGCTAATATTTTGGGGGGCCATTATCAGCCTACTACATAATATGTTTTTTGGAGTTTTTTAGACTTTCATTTTGTTCTGGAACTTGCTGTCAGAACAGATCAGACTAAGGCTTTTATCAACCCAAATGACATACTTATTTTCTTGCCATAACTACCATTTTAATTGAACCCTGTATTGTAGAATAAAATGTATTGCATTCTAATAGCACAACAGATGAGATTTAAAAGCCTAGGATGGTGAGTTAATTAAAATAGTAGTCAGGAAAATACCAAATTGGTGAAAGAGATTGATTGAATTGTTCTTTGACTCTCATGGAACTTAACTATGACTCAATAAAATTTAATGATAGCTTTTAGTTTGGGGCAGCCTTGGTTTTGTAAGGCTTGCTTGGTTAGGCTGATGCATGATCAGGTCCAATTATTCTTTTATTGTACCAAGTATCCTATCTAATAAAGAGGGAATATGCTAATTGAACCTCATGCTGTCGCAAAGATGGTCAGCGCATGACCATCCAGTGCATGAATTTTCATGTACCGGGCTTCTAGTACCTTCTATAAAGGCCTATTAGAAATTACCTGTCTTTCAGTCTGTACTTCTCCTATATAGCTACTAGTTTAGAATAATTCCTCTGTGATCTTAATGTTTCTGACATATTGAGGTTGAGTTTTCACATATAAGTATATCTTAATGTCTACATAGTGCCATATTGGAGTATGTTGCATATAATAATATTGAATAATACCAAGTATATTACACAAATCTTCTTCACACAGTGTTAGAGAAATGGGTCAGTTAGAGAACTGTAATGTAGACAACTCTATTTTGGCTTTAGGATTGCCTAAACCTCAGTATGGGAATAACTTTTATGTGTATCATTTGATAAATTATGACCACAAAAAAAGATTAAACAAAGCTGTAGTTTCCTTTTCTTTAGCCTTTATATTAGTTAGCTTAAATATTTAAATGTTGATAACTGATAGATTTGGCATAGGAAAAGAAATAATTTGCCAACGGGAAAATGGAAGCCTAATTCTCTGTTTGTCCTGTAATCTATTTTTCCAGCATGCATGATGTTTATTAGTTCTTCTGTGCAACCAAATATCAGAGCTACTTTTGCTCTGCTAGTTGAGGACATCAGCAGTGTGAACAGGTTCACCATGAAGACAAATTCACTGTCAAAACCCGTAGTCAACATTATGATTAAAAACCTACATACTTTCTGATTTTTGTATTGAGAATTGAAGTCATTTAACTTCATGTAACTTGCCACAACTTACTGAGTGGTCTTGGCTTTAGCAACTTGGATAATAAATGATATGGTAATTGTAAGTTTTTCATGTTCTTTCAATGCCTGTAAAGCAGACAATAAAATATTCAAATGATTGCCTCACTAATTGATGAGTAAGTGAACTAGATCACATTAGCATCATGAAATGTGAATATGTCCATTTTCCTGTTTTACTATAAAAACATTTTTAAAAGAGTTAAGAACTAAAGGAAAAAACTTCTGCTAGTTCAAAGGAAATTCCTAAGCTAATTTTTAAATTTAAATTTGTTCTGTAATATATTTAATAAAACATTTAGAGTACTAGTAATTGCTGGTTGAAAATTCTAGATGTATACTATAAAGTGGTTCCTTATTTACTTAAGAGTGAAAAATTATATATCTGAATATCTGCTACTGTTATTCCCAGATTACTTAAGTGAAATGTCTGTAAATTTAGGTAATCTTCCCTTACTTATTTGTTGGGAAACTGCTGAAAAGCAAATGACATATTTATTCTTTCAGAAGACCTGATAACAGGAGAAGGGATAACCACAAAAAACATAGAAAAAAGAAAAAGGGGGAGAATATAAGTAGGTATCCAGTAAGCCACATTTACATTTTCATTTGAGAATTGAATTGACATAAAACTTAGGCTCTACAGCAGTGGTCCTCAACCTGTGGGTCCCGACCCACAGGTTGAGAACCACTAGCAGGGTCGCCTAAGACCATCGGAAAGCACAGATATTTACATTATGATTCATAACAGTAGCAAAATTACAGTTATGAAGTAGCAACGAAAAAAATTTTGTGGTTGGGGGTCACCACAACATGAGGAACTGGATTAAAGGGTCACGTCATTAAAAAGGTTGAGAACCACTGTCTTAAAACTTTCCTAGCAAACACATGTAAGAAAGATTTACTAATGAGTTCACTTATATTCAAATGTTTCATTGAGTTCTTTAAAATTCTTTCTTGTAAATCTGCCTTCAGATAACCATTTTTCAATAAAAAAATTATGTGCAGGGATTTGTAATTAAAATGTTCAGAACTGAGCTAGAAGATGAAAAGTGTCTTATTTTAAAGTATAGTTGTATAATCTAATTTCATGAGCAAAAGCGAGTCCTCCATTCGTGGTGGTATCTGTAGCCATGCACATTATATAAGGAAGCTTCCTTCTCCGCATAGTTTGTGTTCTTCCTCTGTCATGCTCTGCTTGTCTGCATGAACCTAGTTCTGTTTTTGTTAGTCATCCTCTCTAGCTAGGTTGTCCATGAGACCAGTGATTCCACCCATCAGCAAATTATCCAGAAAAGGCTGTCTTTGCCCGTTGTAACAGATCATGTCACTAGTGGATTTATAGCTACTCCAGTGGTCTCATTACCCTGGCAAGTCGTCTCCCGGGCCCAGCACTGTTGACTTATTGCCTTGGCATCTTAGTTTTGTCATTATCTTCTCTCTTCACGAAAGCTCAGATTCACAATTTTTAAAAACGTAACCCTCTCTATTCACCATCCTCCTTATTTTTGATTGGCAGTATCATCCAGACAAACAAAGTGCAGATGTGCCTCCAGGAACGGTGGAGGAATGTATACAGAAGTTCATCGAAATCGATCAGGCATGGAAAATTCTAGGGAATGAAGAGACAAAGAAAGAGTATGACCTGCAGCGGCATGGTAGGTACTTGTGGGGAGGAGCCACAGCACACTGGCACCTTTCTAAGCACCATCTGCAGCCGTGCCTGGGGAGCATTCTCCTTCTTTACTGCCCCATCAGTTTGTAATTGTGTCCCATTCTTAGTAGTGATTATTGTGACTCCACCGAGAAGTTAGCAAACGACTAAGACGTGGCTTGTGAATCTGTGGAAGCTACTTTTTATAACTGATGAGAAATGTTTAATTACACATTCCTACTTAATATGTTTTATATGTTTATTTTATTAAATTATAATACTTTTAGACTGTGTACTGTATAAAGGACAGTCTAAAGGAAGATACCCTATGGAGTAACATTAAGGCACTCTTCTGCCTCTGAGCTTGTTTTAGGCTAGGTTTCAGGATTATCTCTTGGATAAACTATTCCTTATAAGATTGCTATAAATCATATTTTAGGAATGAACATTTCCCAGGCAGTTTCAAAAGTCATTTATTTGATGCATTTTAGAAAATAGCTTCTTAAAACAGTGACAAGCTCTTGTGAGAAAGAAAGAGAGAAATGTAGGTCAGGTTTATCACACATGGATTACGGTTACACAAAGTGATAGGCTGTCTTTCAGTGCTGGCCTTGGGACAGGAGTCCCTCAGCCTTCTGTTTGAACCTTCACTATGGACCCTACATGTTAATGGGGGGAGTCAATAATCAGTTACAGCCTGTGGGGAAAACGCTCAATCGCACTCTGCAGTAGGGCACCAGCCTCAGCATTGACTCGTATGTGTGGATAAAAGCTCACTGTCTCTGGAGTTGATTATTGAATCCCCTTCCATGCCCTGCACTGGCACACCATCAGACCTAATAAAATGCTTTTAAGACTTATACAACTAAGGTTTTGAAAATTTGATATGAAAATCAAGGCTTTATTTCTAAAACACATCATTATAGGATAAAGACAGTATAAAATAAATATAGAATATCCATATTTATTTTTTAGGGAGTTATCTCAATAAAATTAAGTATTGCTTATAATGTATAATGCCTCTGTGTATCAAGACTCCAACTATTTGTTTATGTACTGCAGTGTTAATGTTGTTTAAATAGTCAATTTCAGAACACTAATCAGCTCTAAGGCCCTTCTACCTTCTTTAAGACTGGTAAGGTTTTTTTCTTTAATGTTAAGAAATTGAGTGTATCTTTGCAATGAATTAGGATTTTTAATTTTCAATTATGTCTTGGATATTTTTTCCTGCTTCTACTTGATGAACATCTGAGCAGCTTGCAAATGTATTTCTTTTGTAAATGTGTTTGTACTTCTGAGACAGCATAGGGACTTGGGCCCGGGAATAGAAAGTACTAAATGGCTAGGAACCCAGGAACTTCAACACTGGTAACCCTTCTGGCAAAAGAATGCAGAGGTGCTTCCATTTGGGGATGAATTCTATCCATACATACATCTTTTTAACCTGGGTTAAACATGATACAATTTCTATGAAAGTATTGAAACTGATACACATGAATGTGTCATGTGTAGAAAGGTATGTTCCTAAAGCGACCAAACTGTACTGGAGGTGATTATTCCCCCATGTTGCTTTTGCACATCTTGATCAGTCTTTATTCTGTGGGATGCTGATTTGCTTAAGAGAAGGATAATCCACAAAACTGTGCCTTAAGGAGTGTAGGCTATGTACTGGCACAGTGACTGCATTTTTGCCATTCCGCAACTATGTTCTATTAAGAACCTATCAGTGAAACTGACTAGACGCCTGTTGTCTTAGGAGAAAAGAGATAGGGAGAGATCAAGAATAAAAAAATATTGTCTCCCACATTTACATCATCATGAGGTAATGGACGGGTAAACCAGAAATGGAGAGAAATTGGAAACAGAGTTTAAAGTGAGTAATAGAATTGCATGAAGGAAGGCTTATAGAGATGTTGGGAGGACAAATAATCAACATCTTCAAGCCTTTCTCATTGCCTTTGAGAGTTTTGAGTCCTTGGTTTTAAGTTTTTAATGGGAGCAACTATGACCTGCTATATTGTAGGGGACTAGGTCATTGAGAAGGTCACAATAAAGTTTATGCAAAGCAAGTACAGTGAGTGTTGGGTATGATTCATGATTCAGATAAATAGGCTGATCAGCTTACAATTTATATAATGTCAGTTTACTTTGTAAGTTTTTCAGGCAGGTTGAATTGAACTATTATGGAAGAAAAGTGGAAATACCTCAGATCTAGTAAATATTTTATTTGTTTCCAGAGGCTCCAAATAGTGAGAATGCTTTGTTTTAGTTTTAAATTGAGATTGGCTTGCTTTTCAGATAAGAAGTAGAAGTCTCTTACCCAGATATAACTTGCTGTTTTTAAGTTTCATACTAGAGCTATTTTTAAAAATCTCATAATAAACCTAGTTTTGTGTTGTCATTTCCTTCCTGACCAATTTTCAGTAAGTGGCTCCTCAAAAGAAGGAAATGAACTTGAACTTCTAACGGTGCGGATTTAGATTTGATAGAAGGAAAACCTTTGAGAGTGATAATTTGTTAAAGACCAGGATAGGTTACCAAGAGAGAGAGAATTTGTTATAACCAGGTCAAAGCACTCTTTTTTTCTGGGTCACCCCCTGGGGACATGGAAATAGCTTTGTCACACAGAACTCTTTTTGCATGTGGTGGTAGTTCATTGTAGAACTTTCTTTTCTTAGGGTGTGCTTAAAATATGTTTGTTTCCTGCCCTCATTAATTGGGAGTATAAAATAAATTTGAGCTTGGTAATACTTGGAAAGGAGGCAGGAGATGTTTTATTGGCTGATGTTGAATGCGTTCTCATATTTCACTGCTCATGGTGCTCTGTTCTAAGGAAAGCCTCATCAGTATTGGCCACAGTCATTTATTTCTCTAAAAGATCATTTAAAGGAGCCTTTGACATCCATATTGCTTTCCTTCACAAAAGAAATTATCAAATGAGTTCTAATAAAAAGTCCAGGGTAGATTACCTAAAGTAAAGTACATACATTGTTTCTCCTTCATTTCCACTTCTAGGTTCCTAGTTGACATTTTAGGGCAATGTTGGCCAGGCTGAAGAATAGCAAATCTAAAAAAGGATGAGTAATATTCAGTTCCCAGATAGTATACATTTTGAAAGCAGTGTTAGCTAGTGAATTTAATCAATTAGTTCCAGTTGGCATATTTACCTTATTGTTTCTAAGGATGCCTCCAAAGGCTGCTTCCCATGTTCCCTTGAAAGGCATGTAGTTATTCAAGGTTAGGCTTTGCATTTTAGACAACCAGATGAACACTTTGGGAAAATTTTTTCAAGATTTGTAAAATGTTCACATGAATAATATCTGTTGAATAAGTCTTATGGAGAGTTTTTTCATATATTAAACTAGAGGCCTGATGCAGTAAATTCATGCAAGGGCCTTGGCCCCAGCCCCCGCCCCCCGTCGCTGTGGTTGGGGAGAGGAGGGGCCTCTGCCGCCTCTGCCTTGGCCCCAGCCAACTGAGGCTTTGTCTGGAAGGAAGGATGTGCTTCGGGACATCCAGTCTAATTAGCATATTATGCTTTTTATTATAGACTAGAGGCCCAGTGCATGAAATTCGTGCACAGAGTGGGGAGTGGGGTGTCCCTCAGCCCAGCCTGCACCCTCTCCAATCTGGGACCCCTCGAGGGATGTCCGACTGCCCTCTCACAATCCAGGACTGCTGACTCCCAACTGCTCGCCTGCCTGCCTGATTGCCCCTAACGGCTTCTGCCTGCCAGCCAGATCGACACCTAACTGCTCCCCTGCTGGCCCAATTGGCCCTAACTGCCCTTCCCTGCCAACCTGGTCACCCCTAACTGCCCTTCCCTGCAGGCCTGGTTGCCCCTAACTGCCCTCCTCTGCTGGCCTGGTCCCCCCCCCCTCCCCAACAACTGCCCTCCCCTGCAGGCCTGGTTCCTCCCAACTGCCCTCCCCTGCAGGCCATCTTTGCGCGGCCATCTTGTGTCTACATGGGGGCGGCCATATTTGACCATGGGTGGGCGGCCATCTTGTGTGTTGGAGTGATGGTCAATTTGCATATTACTCTTTTATTAGATAGGATAAGTACATTAAAACACATCAGAAGTATATCATCCTATATAATAAAGAGGTAATATGAAAATTGACCATCACTCCAACACACAAGATGGCCACCCCCATGTGGTCAAATATGGCCGCCACAAGATAGCCGGCAGGGGAGGGAAGTTGTGGGCAATCAGGCCTGCAGGGGAGGACAGTTGGAAGAGACCAGGCCTGAAAGGGAGGGCAGTTAGGGGTGACCGGGCTGGCAGAGGAGGGCAGTTGGGGGCGACCAGGCTGGCAGGGGAGGGAAGTTAGGGGCAACCAGACCGGCAGGGAAGGGCAGTTGGGGATGAGCTGGCTGGCAAGGGAGGGCAGTTAGGGGTGACCAGACCAGCAGGGGAAGGCAGTTAGGTGTCAATCAGGCTGGCAGGGAAGTGGTTAGGGGGTGATCAGGCAGGCAGGCAGGTGAGCAGTTAGGAGCCAGCAGTTCTGGATTGTGAGAGGGCAGTTGGACATCCCACGAGGGGTCCCAGATTGGAGAGGGTGCAGGCTGGGCTGAGGGACACCCCCATGCATGAATTCCATGCACTGGGCCTCTAGTAGGAAAATAATTGGGATCATGATTCAATAGCTTTATAATGACAGTCATATTACAGATCTCGGTCATTTCCGTGGTTCTACAGAGTGACACAGCTTATGAGTTAGGTTATTTCTCTGTGACCTGAAGAGGAGCAAACCGTAATAAAAAAATTAAGTAATTAAAAAAAAATAATGTACCACCAAGGCTTGATCCTTGGTGGTACATTATTTTGTGTGAAGGTATATCTTGTTTTTTTGTTAGTGAATTACTTTGGGAATATGGAGCCTTCACTCTACACAATTGGCCAAGTACTTGGATACCAAAAATAGCCTGGCTCAGAAGGAGATTGGGCTAGACATAAAGTTAGTGTGTCTTTACTCAGAGCTAATCAGCTCCTTCCACCCCTTGATTAGATATAAAGTATCAGTTCTGATGTTGTAATAGGATAAATATTTGAGAATGGGAGATAAACAAATAAATCTTGGACCAAATGAGGAGCATACCTTAAAACCCCAACTATATGTATGCCAGATAACTGAATCAATATGTACTTTCTTAATCTCAAAATAAGAATCCTTCCTGAAAAACAAGTTAATTCTAAAGCCTGATTAACTCCCTAAGAAGGGAAATAATACTTGTAAATGTAGATAATATGGATTTGAGTTAACTGTCAGGAATGATATTTGTGCAAATTATGTGCGAAAACTAACCCTTACAAAATACTTGTAGTTAGATTAGGGTTTCCATTTATGGTCATATCAGTATTTCCAGTTCATTTTAAGAATTTGAAAACTGACTATAAAAATGTGTTTGAGGTAAAACTTGAAGATAAGCATCAAGAGGCCTGTGTGTGTGTGTGTGTGTGTGTGTGACTATTTCTGGGAAAAGTAACTATGTGAAATGATGTAGAAAATTCATCCAGTTAGATAGAGATTGGCATTTTCTTCAGAGGAAGAAGAGAGTGTAGATAAAACTTTCTATGAGGGTTCTCCTGCTCCATTCTATTTATCACAAGAAGGTGACTACTCACATTATTTGTTACTTTTACTTAGAGGCAGTTAACTGGTATTTTTTTTCCATGACAATATATTTTAAGATAAATTCTTATTGATTTTGAGTAAAAATTGGAAAATTTCAAATAATGCTATAGAAACCTATGGGCAAAATTATAGTCATAATTCTGGTATACTTGGACATAATTAGCGGTTCTAATTTAATAAAAGGGAAAATGTAGGATTTTAGGAACTTTGTGTTTCCAACTTTAACTTTTCTCCCAATTTCTACGTGGGTACTTGACTTAGTTAAAATCAGTGGGTCCAAAACCAAGACTTGAACCTGGTTCATATTACATTCTGATTACTTCTACTTTACTTATACAACCAATGAAGTAGAAATGAGTGTTGACATTACTTTTTAATTTTTCTTCCTATGTGATCTTATTCTCACAGCTACCACAGTAGTCCATACCCAGATTATAACACATATCCATATTATTTCCATAGCTGCTAATTGGCCTTCTCCCACAGTTTTTTACACTTTGATTGGTCTAGCTTTCTTTATTCTTACTCCTCTACAGACTTTTTAAACCATCCCTTCCCCCCAAAACATTTGCCCATTCACCTGGGATTTAAATGGGCCAAAGATTTTAAGTTTGTCCCTAATTACATTTTCTAATCTTATCCACTAATCACAAACTTAATGTGAATCTTCTCCCTTGGGTGATTTAGGGACTCCCAAACACATCTGCTTCTGCTGTGTGACACTACTCAGAACACCCATTCTGATTCTTCACAGTATTCTTTATTCAAGTTCTAACTCAAGTCCTCCTGTCTCCCTCCCCACCCCAGCAAAACAAGTTTCTCTGAAGTTCTAATCTGCCATCACCTCTAACCTCTGAATTTAATCCACAAATTAATTTTTAATTTTTTTCTATGTTTCCCATCTCTCAGTTCCATTTGTTACTTCAGAAGGACCAAATAATTTTATAGATATGGCTTTGATAATAATGGGTCAATTTTAATGGGACTGACAATAGCAAAGTACTTTGAACTTGTTACTTAAACACAAAGTCAAGTGTTTGCTGCCTCCCTACACTAAGGCTTCCCAGCATCGCCTCAATAATGATGGGTGTTTAGTCATTTTGTTAATGGTCTGGTAGAGACAGGTCAGTACAAACATTATGAATTAAAATAGCTGCCATTTGTTGAGCACTAGAACTATGGTAATTGTCTTTTAATCATTGTTTAATAACCTTATAAGGAAGAAATAATAATTTCCAGAGAGATTTTGAGGCTCAAAGGGGTTAATTAATTTAACTAAGGTTGCCTAGCCAGTAATTAATAGAGGGGACTTCAAAGCCATTCTATGACTCCTAATCATTGTGCCAGGCTGCCAAGTTTTGAATAGTTGTGTACCACCTACTATTTTTAGTACCAAATAGTGAAGAATGAGGCATAGTTGAGGGTCAGAACAAGAGACCAGACTTACATCTGCCACTGTTCTACCTGCTCTGTAGTTAGTGAAACATCAAATTCAGTTTCCTGGTTTTATTTGGTACTTTTCATGAACACTGGCTTTAAGCTTACTTTATAAAAGGTCTGCAGTTCTTCAGTCCATAATTAAACTCCAAATATGTAATTTTTCTTTGATATAGAAAGCCTTGCATTTGTGATTCTTTAATTCCATCTGGGAAAGGATTGTAGAGTTTTATAACTTTAATGAGCAGGTTTCAAGTAAACGTTGACTGATTCTGAATCTCTTATCAAAATAGAGGCTGTTAAGGACAAGGAATTTTATATCCATCAAGTCATTTGAGTTTTACAATTTTAGAGTTTTAAAGGATTGTAGAGTTTTATAATTTTAATGAGCCAGGTTTCAAGTAAACATTGACTGATTCTGACTCTCTTATCAAAGTAGAGACTGTTAAGGACAAGGAATTTTATATCCATCAAGTCATTTCCTATACAAAAAATTTAATTGTGTATAGTGAAATACATACATAAGAATTTAAGTGATTGTTTATAATTACTTGGTTTTAAAACAGCAAGACCTAAAGGAAAACACTGCATTTGCTTTTAACATAAATTGATGACTTCTTTAAGTTTGAAATGAACTTTAAATATTTTAATTGCATAGATAAATACAATGGATGACTTGAGAGCATTTTGGGGACTTGATCACTTGAATAACAGATGTTGCTACACATGAATAGGGGGGACAGAGCTGCAGATGGACTCAATCTTTTGGCCAATATTGGGTTGATTGAGATTTTTAGATACTTCAGCCATAATGAATAAAGTTAAATTCCTCTCCTCCGTAGCTTTTTGTTGCTACTATTTATTTATTTCTACTTATTTAAATTGTAGTTACAGTTAGAAAAAGTATCCTGAGATTAGGAAGTGTAATTATTTAGGCAGCGAAGAGTTGTTTTAGGAATTTTAGTATCATTAGGAGGAAGTTGAAAAAGACTGGAATTCCATTATCTTGTAAGAAGTAAGAAATAGTTATTGATTCCCAAATGGAGCTTAAAAAAAAAACCTTTCCTCTTTTAGGAAGTTGTGAATGACCCAGCGAGAGCTCTAGTAAGCTTTACTGAACCGAGCTGCTAATAGTTATTTAATGTTATTCTTCAGTGGGAAAGAATCTCTGTAGATTTTCCTTTTAATCTCTTTGAATTGTAGGCTCGTAAACCTCTCTGATGAGCCTGCCACTGTTTTCTTAGATCCCACCATTGAGACAATGGAGCCACAGAATTCTTTCACCTCTTGTTGTCAGACAAACCCAATAGAACACAGGATCAGAAGGGCCTGTACTTCTAAAGGTTTAAAGATTCTTTTCCAAGTAACCACATAAATTATTTGATTTTATCATTATATTGCACAGGAATCTCTTTAACTATAGTGCATTGCTTTCTATATGTAAATAAATTGGGAAGTTTTTCCTGTCCTCATATTTAGTTAAGCATGTCAGCACTGCACAGGGTGTGAACAGACATTAAATGTTCTCTGATATCTTCGAAAAAGCGGAATCTATTCACTTCAAAAGAATTAGGCCTTAATCAATAAAGAAAAAAAAAAGAATTAGGAATCATGTAATGTCATTGGTCTCAAGATAGAGTACACCAAATGCCAGGCAATGCATTTTCTTTCCAGTGGCTGGTTGTTGTTTTTTCGTGTATGTGGGGTTTTTTTTGTTGTTTTTTTGTTTTTGTTTTTGTTTTATTACCATTCTGTAGCTAAGAGTTCAGATTTAAATCTAGCCTCTGTTCCTTTAATTAAAGCACTTTCTAAGTCAATTTATGTTTTCTCAACAATTTTAGTAGTGTCATGTTAACAGACGAACTTTGAGATAGGATTTATATTTTCAGATTTAAAATCTTTCATTGTAACAAGCAAAAATATTTATAATATATAATACTCAAAATAAAACAAATTGATCTGTATTGCAGATGCCTTGCCTGATAGATAATTATCAAAGCTAATTACAGGGTTCCTGTTACTTTTAATTGCTAGGGATGAATTAAATTTTCTAATTATAACTACAGTGGTGGACAAACAGAGATCATTGTTTAAAAAGAAGAAAAAAAAACAGGAGGATCCATTGTGGCAGTGGAATAAGTGAAGCTACGCTCATCTCTTCCCAGGACCAAACAGGAATTAAAATTAAAATATAGAGCAATCAGCCTGAATTACCAGCTGAAGAATAGCTGGATAGAAATCATATAACCAAGGATTTACAGAAGAAGCCACATTGAGACCGGTAGGAAGGGCATAGCAAAAGAATTAGTCCCACTCCCATGGGCCATGGGCGGTGGCTGAGATTCCAGAATGATATCTCAGCTGTAAAGAAAGGTTCCCCCTGAGAAGAATGGGGTCTGAACCCCATGCCAGGCTCCCCAGCCCAGAGCACCAGAGCTGAGAAGAAGTACCCATATAGTATTTGGCTGTGAAAACCAGTGGAGATTCTGTCTGCCAGGGATAGACAGGATTCTGCTAGAAACATAGGTGCCCCTTTAAAGGATCAATGCACAAAATCTCCTTTGCAGCCACTCACTTGGGCTCTTCAGAGAGAGGGTGGAGCATACTAGAGTTGTGAGAGGAGAGACTGGAGTTCGTGGTTCTGAGGAGGCATTTAAAGGGACAGCCGCTAGATCCCTGAGCTGAGATCTTCTCCCACATATCAGATGCCATCTCTCCTGGGTAGAGCACTCCCCTCCACAGGGCACCAGCTTGGAGCAATGCATAGCCCCACCCTCTGGACTCCCTGTTGCCCTACCTTGTGGAGCTTGTGCCCTGCTGAGGAATCAGCTGCCTGGGCTGGGGATGTAGAGGTCTGGCAGACTTTGGGGGGGGGGGGGCATTCCTCCTACTTTCCCCCTAACCTGACTGACTCTTCCCCTGCACTGTTGCCTCCCCCTCACAGGAAATCCACTAGCCCCAATCTCCAGGTTCCCTGGGTCCTCACCCTCCCAACTCCTGGTGGCTTTGTCCTACCTAGGTGTGGGCAGATCCAGGACAGACAGAGTTTTGTGGCTCTGAGGAGAGGCCCACTCCCTCCACCTTCCCCCAAGCCTGAGTGACCCACTCGCCCCATCCTCCCAACTCCTGGTGGCCCTGCCCTGCTGAGATCCACCTCCTGGCATAATTTGGGACAGGGGCCATTTTTCTCTCACAGGCCCAACTGTGCAGAGCTCTACCTTCATTCAGCCAAATCCTGGTCTCTTTCTGCCTGATAAACTACTGGCCTGACCCTCATGACTCCCTGAGACCCTGCCTCACCACAAAAGTGTGTGAGCACCCAGCTTGAGTATAGCCAGGGACATTTGCTGAGCGGCCACAGACTCAGCACTGGCAAGGAGGTTGAACCTGTATCAGTCTGGTAAACACCGCTCACGCCTACCTGGTCACTCGCTAAGAACCTACCTCAAGCAACTCAAGTACCAGCAGAGGCTCTTTCAGTAACAGAGCCTAACAGGCAGAGCAGGCAGAGGTGGATCTTGGGGTGCCTTGTTCCCAGCTGACTTGTCCCCAGGCCTGGTGCTTGGTGTGCAGCTTGGTCCTTTGCACACACAGGCCTAGCAGATCCAAAATGTGGATCGCTTTGTAACTCCAAACAGATTTGTCCACGGCCAGTCACAGTCAGCATCTGACATTGGGCTACACTGGAGAGCCTCCCAAGAGGCCCCAGAACCAATACACCAAGTGGCCAGCTTTTGTTAGAAATTACTTGGCATGTTGATACTCTGCATAAACTATTCAGTGGGCACACAGAGATAGAGGAAGTACCCCTAGCCACTTGGCAAAGTCTGTATCTTTGGATTTTAGGTATAGTTTAATAGACTGTCAGTACCCAATAGATGTGAAGTGATACAATATTTGACATACCTTATAGAAAACTATGGTGAGTTCAAAATATTGTATAATCTCTTTACCTATTTTAAACTTGTATAACTCACCAATAAATTTTGAACAGGCAGTTATTAAATATAATTAAATTGCAGGCATTCACACAACAGAACAAAGGGAAGTATTCTTAGCAAACGAACAAGAGACTAGGGCAGTGGTCGGCAAACTCATTAGTCAACAGAGCCAAATATCAACAGGACAACGACTGAAATTTCTTTTGAGAGCCAAATTTTTTAAACTTCTTCTAACACCACTTCTTCAAAATAGACTCGCCCAGGCCATGGAAGAGCCACACGCAAGGGGCCAAAGAGCCGCATATGGCTCGCGAGCTGCAGTTTGCTGACCGCTGGATTAGAGTGACAGCTAAAGAAAATTTCATTGGGGTTGAGGGTGGATTTCTGTTAAGTGTTTACTTTTAAAAGAATGATACCAGGAACTATATGACATGCCTTTAAAAGGAACGCCTAGTGCTTCTCATCACTCAGTGCTTCCTTTGTCTGAAAATACACTGATTGTAAGCAAGAGTGCATGTTTATACTACGTGAACCGTACTCTTGCTAAACTTAGTTGGAATTCCAGTTTCCTTTTCCATCTACAGGGAAAACTTTGGCCCAGGAAATAGCAAGAAAACAGCAACACAATACGGTTGTGTTTTATAATTACTGAAATATTATAAAGTAATTCTTCCTTTAAGTTACTTATTAATTACTCTGTTGCAAACAAATAAAAATATGATGACTAATAGCCCCTTTACAGTACTTTTAGCTGGGTCTGATTTTATTGTTACACCCTTGTATTAGTCTGTTCCATATTCCATAGACTAGGTGGCTTAAACAACATAAATGTATTTCTCACAGGTCTGGAGGCTAGGAAGTCCAAGATCAGGGTGCCAGTTGAAATGATTCCTGGTAAGGTCTCCAGGCTTGGGGACAGCCTCTTGCTAGCTGAGTCCTCCTATGATACTTCCTGTGCTGCATGTACATGGAGAGACCTCTATTTCTCTTAGAAGGCCACCCACCAGTTCTGTCAGGTTGGGACCCCCACTCTTTCCACCACATTGAACCTTAATTACCTTCTAAAATCCTTGTCTCTAAATACAGTGACGTTGGAGATTAGAGTTTCAGTATATGAATTTTATGTGTGTGTGTGTGTGTGGGGGGGGGGGGGGACGGTCATAATTCAGTCCATAACAACCGAACTCCTAAAGTAGATAAGATAGAGATAACTCAGTAATATGTAGGGGTAAAAAGCTACCAAAATATTAGAACTAAGATTCAAATACAGTGTTTTTATTCATCTCCATGTTGCTTTCCTTAGTTACAGATATAGTTTATCTGACAAAAAAAAACTAACCTCTGACAAAATATAGCGATCACTAATTTATCCTAAGGGATCATCAAAATCATCTTCATAGTTTTGCATGTTGCATATTTGTGAAAAAGGGGTAGACTTTGACTGTTAAAGTTTATAAGTGGTATGATCTGGAATGTTTAGTCAGCTGAAGTCAGGTAGCCTTAAAATTGCTGCCAGTTTATAAATTTTTAAATTAGAATTATACTGACCAGGCTGGAGTTGCTTTTTTAGCATTCTTCATGGTTATCAAAATTAAATGTCTCATTTTGTATTTTACAGAAGATGACCTAGGAAATATGGGACCAGTAGATGCTCAAGTATATCTTGAAGAAATGTCTTGGAACAAAGGTTGGAATTTATTTTCCCTCTTGACTATAGTAAAGGAAAATATTAGGGATTTTCTGTAAGAAAATAAAAACTCTATGGGATATTTGGAATCTTAAAAAGAAATAATAGCTTGGCTTTTGATATATATGTGGATATTTTTGTCTTGAATAGTTTTGTTTCATTCTAAACTTCAATTATTTTTTAAAATAAATCTTTATTCAGATTATTACAATTGTTTCTCCTTCCCCCCCACCCCCCAAATAGCTCCCCTCTACCCGGTTCCCACCCCACCTTCTGCCCTTACCTTCCCCCACTGTCCTCATCCATAGGTGTATGATTTTTTCCAGTTTCTTTCTGCACCCCCCATACCCCTTTCCCCCTGAGAATTATCAGTCCACTCCCTTTCTATGCCCCTGATTCTATTATATTCACCAGTTTATTCTATTCCTCAGGTTTTTAATTCACTTGATTTTTAGATTCACTTGTTGATAGATATGTATTTGTTGTTCATAATTTTTATCTTTACTTTTTTCTTCTTCCTCTTCTTAAAGAATACCTTTCAACATTTCATGTAATACTGGTTTGGTGGTGATGAACTCCTTTAGCTTTTTCTTATCTGTGAAGATCTTTATCTGCCCTTCAATTCTGAATGATAGCTTTGCTGGGTAGAGTAATCTTGGTTGTAGGTTCTTGCTATTCATCACTTTGAATATTTCTTGCCACTCCCGTCTGGCCTGCATCGTTTCTGTTGAGAAATCAGCTGACAGTCGTATGGGTGCTCCCTTGTAGGTAATTAACTGTTTTTCTCTTGCTGCTTTTAATATTCTCTTTTTGTCTTTTGCTCTTGGCATTTTAATTATGATGTGTCTTGGTGTGGTCCTCTTTGGATTCCTTTCGTTTGGGATTCTGTGCGCTTCCTGGACTCGTAAGTCTATTTCTTTCACCAGGTGGGGGAAGTTTTCAGTCATTATTTCTTCAAATAGGTTTTCAGTATCTTGCTCTCTCTTCTTCTGGCACCCCCATAATTCTGATGTTGGTATGCTTGAAGTTGTCCCAGAGGCTTCTTACACTATCTGCAACTTTTTGAATTTTTTTTTTGCTTTTTCGGTTGAGTGTTTTTTGCTTCTTTTTATTTCAATTTTTTGACTTGATTCTTGCGTTCCTCTAGTCTGTTGTTGTGTCTCTGTATAATATTTTTTATTTCAGTCAGTGTATGTTTAATTTCTAGTTGGTCCTTTTTCATATCTTCGAGGGTCTCATTATATTTATCGGCCTTTTCTAGGATATTCTTGAAAAGCCTTATAACCGTGGTTTTGAATTCTATATCCAGTCGTTTGTTTTCCTCCATTTCTTTTGTTTGTGATCTGTTTCTTTGTCGCCGCATTTTCACTGCTTCCCTGAGTTGGTAGGGTAGCTTTGTGTGCTAAGTTTCCTATATGGCCCAGTGGGTCGGCCTCCCAGTTACCTGAGGTGGACACTCTTGGTGCACACCTTTGTGGACTGTGTGTACAGCCTTGTTGTAGTCAAGTCTTGATTGTTGTTGGTATCACTGGGAGGAATTGACCTCCAGGCCAGTTGGCTGTGAGGATCAGCTATGTCTACGCTGGGAGAAGTTTGGTGCTGGAGACAGCCTTATAGGATTAGACTTGCCAAATTGCAAAAGCCTCTGGGTTCAGCTTGGATGGGGTGGAGTCTCAGGGCGTAGCAGACAGCCTTGGCTTCCCAGCAGCCCTGCCCTTGCGTGCGCATGCACGCCTGCAGACCTCTGCCTTCTCCGCCTCCCGAGCCTCCGCCCGAGAGTCCAGATTCCCCCCACAAGAGCGTGGGTCCCCAGGGGCTCGCCTGGAACTGGGGTTCAGTGCTGTCAGAACTGGGGTTCAGTGCAGTCAGGAGCTTCCGACTCCCTTCTGCTAGGGAAAGCCTGTGGCAACCTCCTCAGTCTTTGTGCGCACTGGCGCGCGCCTCCAGACCCCTTCCCCCGGGTCTCCGTGTCTCCGAGTGCCTTTCTCTCAACCTGACAGTCCAGACTCCCCCTGTATGAGCCTGGGTCCACGGGGTTTCGCCCGGAACTGGGGTTCAGTTCAGTTGGGGGCTTCCTTCCCCCTCCCGCTAGAGAAAGTCAGCCAGGCTCTCAGCCGCCCTTCCTCTCTCACGCGCAAAGACCCTTTGCCATACCTCACCCCTTTGCTGTTCCTCCAATTCTCCGTGAGCTTTTCTCTTTCCTTCTAGTTGTAGAATTTCCACTCAGCCAGCTTTCCTGTGGTTCTGGATAGTGTCCGTTCTGTCTTTTAGTTGTAGTTTTGAAATTGTGCAAGGCAGTGGTTTAGGTGCTTACCTATGCCGCCATCTTGGTTTCTCCTTTAAACTTCAATTATTGATGTCCCCCTGTATGACTCATTCCTAGTTATTTTTCTATTCTAATTAGAGGTTATATAAGGTTTCATGAGGTTTTCTTTTTTTAAACTACTTTGGTTTTTGGGTTATTCTCCATCTGTGTAATGGGAAAATAAAATTAAAGAATATAATTTTCCCACCCTTCCTATGCTGACATTCGAGGTGCATTCCCATTAGAATTTTTGTTTATCATAAATTGTCAGGGCAGGCCTTTCAATGTTATATTTTTCTATGTGGAGCTTGATTTTATACTTTTTTATTGTCTTAGGCAGAAAATAAAAATCTGTCACTGTCTTTTACTCACCATGAAGTCATGTCTTTTTCACTTTCCTATTACTAGAACTTTAATACCTAAATCTAATTTAATTCTCCACTCTGGATAGTTCTATGAGTTGCTTAGGGAGACGTTGTTAGGTTTCTTTTCTAAATGAAGGCCTTGACTACCATACTTTCATGTTTCTCTGGTCAAATGAAGACAATCTTACCATTTCCCTGTTTTGTATATCCTTTTAACCCTATAATTTTATTGTTCAGCCTGGCAGACAAATCCCTTAGGGACTTACAAAATTTACTAAGTGTGGATAGGTAGAAGATAAACAGCCCATCCTTCCTGAAAACAAGTTTAATGAACTATTTTTTAATGGCAAATTCTTCACCTAGTGCTCTCAGAAGTTGGGTCACAAGCCGTATTGACTCAGAGGATCATGTTTTTGCCTATGGGCCACTCTGCTCCTATACTGCCAAATGAGGTCCTGGAGTAGAAATTCTTATTTGCAGCGACTGATGAGAAAACAAGGTTTTGTGTAACTGGCGCTCCCAGGGGTTCACATCGTTTCATCAGCGTAAACTGGGACAGCTGTTGCTGTGAAAATGGAATACAGTAGTGACATAGGCTTTCACTTCTAGATCGTGAGCTGGACAGAATAGAACATGTCACTTATCAGGGAGACCTACCCAGCTAAATAAATATTTTGAAAATATAGTATTGCTACTTTATCAATCAGTGTGTGTGTGTGTGTGTGTGTATGTGTTTTAATCTATTAGACATATCTCTTCTTGCTGTAGTCCATGTGACTAGTATATTTTGCTTACAGTTCCTGATAATGTGAAAATGGTGAAAACTGTGTTTTGTAGTTTTTCCTTCTTCAATAACATTTAAAAATATAATTAATTTAACATTTTTTAAAAAGTAAGAATATAGGCTGGGTGTTCAAGTATCTGTTAGTCCACAAATATATGAACTTTCTAATACAAGTGAAAATGTTAAAAATTTGGACACTCAAGAATTAGTACAGAAGAGCGGATGAAATGCTACACGATAGACATGGCCAGATTACCAGCTTCTTGACCCAAGAACAGTTTGAACTGGTGCATTTTATTATGCTTAAAAGGCATACCTGAAGAACTCTTGAGGAACTAAAGTTTTAACCTTTTCCCCTCACAGTTAATTTCATATATAACTTGGTCATTTTGTCTTTATTCATTATATTTAAAATGATGATTTCGGTGAAGTTATCACTTTGTTAAGTGATAGAAGAACATATTAGAAGAAAGTTGACAAGATTTGAGTGTTTAGTGAGCATTAACATTTGGAATCATCTATGACAAAACTCCACAGTAGCCCATGGTGACCTCTGCATCATTTACCAAGCACGTCACCTCAGATTGTTTCTCACTGTTCACTGAGGTGGTAAAAAAAACAGGGGGGAAATGTAGCTTAAGAAAACTAATGGCTAGAATATGTACATTTTACACAATTTAATAATAAAACAATTCACTATGAAAGCTTGCTCCACTACATATGTTTGTTGGCTCAGACAGGGAGGATGTTAGCATTTTAAAATTCCAGATTAAATTATATTTCCTTGTGGGGGGAAAAGGCATTGTGGTAAAAATAAAAAGCAGGACTGGTGAATGAATCCATGTTTTCCTTAATGATAAAAGAAACACCTAAAGTTGGTTCATTTAATTACTAGTTTTTCCAAGGCCAGACTTCATTAGAGAACCAAAACAAGGCAGTTATTTTTTTTTCCTTCTCTCTTTCTCTTCTTTTAGTGGCATATGTTGATATCAAACTGTTAAAAAATGAAATTTGAGAACTGAATGAAGATACTGGATGTAAGAAATCATATCTTAGTTCATTTATCTATGTAACAAATTATAACAGTAGTAAAATAATGTGATAAGTAATTGTTTTTCTTTGACAATCACTTATCAGTGACAGTTAAATTGAATGACCAGTAAATTAGGAATTCTTTTAGTTAAAGGACATAAGCATTCCAGCTTCTCAGGAAAATTACAGACTTGATAAAATTTCCGTAGGCTACACATCACACTATGTTGTTTCCTTTGGGCATCTCACTTCAATGATTGCCCTTTGGTTCACAAATCATTTGTAAACACCAAACAAACAGGTGTACACACAGAAAAACACACTATAGTGTGTGTTTATATATTTGAGTCAGGACTCTTAAAATAATGTGATACCAGAACAGATATATTCAAATATTGAATTTGATCAACAGTCAAATTAGCAGTTTTTTCTTAAAGGATATACTCCATGCAAAAGCAAGTTCTTTAACAAGACAGGTAGAGGTTTTCCTATACCAGTCATATTTTGGACAAACACGTTGAGAAGAATGTGAAATTTGTATGACTCTTAAGAAAACAGACTTCAAATAAATTTTCTGGGTTGTTTCTGAGCATCTGCTGTCACCCCAAGATCTTTGGACTACTAATTTATAGCTTCAGTCCATCTCCTTTACAGAGATTCTTTGGTGGATAATTTTTAGAAACACTGCCCCTGCCTATATAAGAAATATTTTCAAGTTCTTATTTAATACATTTTACTTTTACTGAGCTTATTTCATTTGTTTTGCAGTTTCTGTGGAATAAACCACATTGCGTGTGTGTGTGTGTGTGTGTGTGTGTGTGTGTGTGTGTGTGTGTGTGTGTGGTGTCAGTGTAGTTACTTATAAGCATTTGAAGCATTTTTTTGTTTTCTCTGCAGATGATCACTCTTACTCTCTGAGTTGCCGTTGTGGTGGAAAATACAGGGTTTCCAAGGATGAAGTGGAAGAAGTTACCCTGATTTCTTGTGATACATGTTCACTAATTATAGAACTCCTCCACTGTAGCTGAAATTGTTCCCTAAATGGAACCCCTTAACTGTATATTCAGACATGTTGAGGAAAGTCCATTCCAGCTTTATACATTCAAGCAACTGTCTAAAGCTGATAAAAAAAAAAAAAGGAAACTTTGTCAGCTCTATTATTTGCAAAGAAAATGTAAGCTTGTCAAGCAAAGTCTAACCTACATTAATAGAAAATAAATTTAGCTCTTTATGTTTACTAGAGACCTGGTACACGAAATTCGTGCCTGGGTAGGTCCCTAGACCTGGCCAGCGATCAGGACCAATCTGTGGAGTGACTGGCAGGGCGATCGGGGCGGGGGGGGGGGGGGGGGAGGGGGGGCGGGGTCTGCTGGCACCTGTCTTGGTTGGCCTGGAGCGGCCCACTTGCCAGCCCCGCCCCCACCACCTCCAGTCACCTCCCTCTGTGGGGTGGCCAGTGGGGCAATTGGGGGGACCCCCACTGGCACCAGCCTTTGCTGGCCTGGGGCCTGCAAGCTGGGGGCAGCTCCTGCGTTGAGCGTCTGCCCCCTGGTGGTCAGTGCACATCATAGCGACTGGTCGCTCCACCGTTCAGTTGATTTGCATTTTAGGCTTTTAATTATATAGGATAATTTATAGATGGCCAAGAAAAAGACTTGAATTATACGTTATTTATAGAAAATTCCTATTTGAGAACTTTATTATTGATTTGTTCTTCAAATAAGCATGTCTCCTCTTTTAATGGGTCACAATACCATCATATTCCTTTATAGTTACTAAGTTTCTGAGGTAACATGACATTTCTAGCTGTCAAAGTTATAGGTCTATTGTACAACTATTTCCAAATCTCAGGTCATTAGAGTTAAATTACAATCTGTATGAATAATACGTGAGCCTCCCATCTTGAAGGCTGACTATGGATATTCATGAGGTTATTTCAAAGTTAATAAGGAAGACAAAGTTGGGACTGTAGAAGGAAGAATAGCTTTGGAGAAGGTGACTTCAGTCCTGCCACCGTATTTCCAAAGCCTTCAAGTGGTTGTATTAAAGGGAGTAAGGTTCTTGATCACTGCCATCTTCAACTTTAAATATAATTTAGGAAATGGTAGCTTTAGGAAAAAAAAATTGAAACAAGCACATTACTTTCCTTTTTGTTTCAGAGTGTTAAGATAAAGTATTAATGCCTATATTTAGGAATAAGGAACCATTGCACTGCTAGTATGATGAAATGGGCTTTTATAATGTATCATTATTGATTAAAGTAAACTGTGAAGATTTTATTTTTCTATATATTTAACATTCTATGTATAGTGTAAGTTAGAAACAATTTGAATTTTATTTGAAAAGGAATCCTTTATGGGATCACTAAAACTTTAAACATATACAAATATATTTTTAAATACATTTTTTATTTCAGAGAAGAAGGGAGACGGAGAGAAAGACAGAAGCATCAATGATGAGAGAGAATCATTGATCAGCTGCCTACTGCACACCTCCCACCAGAGATTGAGCCAGCAACCTGGGCATGTGCCCTGACCAGGAATCAAACCATGACCTGTTGGATCATAGGTCGACGCTCAACCACCAAACTACACTGGCTGGGCTGAAACTGTTTGCAAATGAATGAACCAAGTTTGTGACTTAGCAGCTTTTTACTAGGTTGAATCTTTGCATTTATTGTTGGTTTGGACTTATAAGACTAGTTTCTACTCTGACTTTGTAAATATAGCTAACAAAAAATACAATAAAATAAAAAATAACTGTAGCTAATGTATGAAGCATATTCATGAGGAGATTTTTTATTGTACCTAGAAAACTAAAAATTCAAGTGAGGTTGTCATCCAGGTTTCCCCCCTAAAAATATTTTTACATATGTCATAAACTTTAGATGATTTATTTTGGATTACGCTTACCCATATATTTTGAATTAATGTAGCTTGCAGATTGCGTGTTACTTATTCTTTACATATAAAAATTAAAAATAACAAACTGAATAGCAAATAGTTTATTAGTAAGTACATGGTTTCAGTGGCAATAATAACTTCACTTGAACAGGAGGCAATAATCAAATCAAAAGAATAAATGTTGGCTAATCATCAGAAAATCTGTGGCCATTAGGGCTATCACGTAGAAATCCAAAATCACTCAGAGGCCAAATCTGTAAAATAAAAATTGATTGAAGACAATTAATGAAAGTGATGTTATATCACCATATTCCTTTTTATTTCATTCATCCTTCTTCTCTGTGCCATATAACTAAATACTTTCTCTGTATTCTTCATTCAAGAACAAATTTCCTACATCAAAATAAGACTTTAGGAAGTAAATTTGTATGTATATGTATTTAAACTCTAATATGGGTTTGAACTGTATGGGTCCAATTATATACAGATTTTTTTTTCAATAAATATGCAGTTAGCCCTCCATGTGCCTGGGTTTCATATCCATGGATTCAGCTAACAACAGATTAAACACATTATTTTCCATCCAAGCTTGGGAATCTGTGGAAGCAGAAGGCCAACTGTATGCATTGTTCTATGTCAGTGGTCAGCAAAACGCGGCTCGCGAGCCACATGCGGCTCTTTGGCCCCTTGATTGTGGCTCTTCCACAAAATACCATGGTCTGGGCGAGTCTATTTTGAAGCAACGGCATTAGAAGAAGTTTAAGTTTAAAAAATTTGGCTCTCAAAAGAAATTTCAATTGTTGTACTGTTGATATTTGGCTCCCACTGTTCTATGTGATTTTACATAAGGGACTTGAGCATCCACAGATTTTGTTATCTGTGGGGGCTTTCCTGGAACAAATTCCAGATACTATATATAAGTTTTGGGGGAGTTAAAAGTTATATGTAGGTCAGTGCTCCTACCCCCCGAGTTGTTTAAGGGTCAATTGTATATATGTGTGAGTGTGTGAGCATGTGTGTGTCTGTATTTTCTTTTACTACCCTCAAAGTTAACTGTAAACCTAAATACTTGAATATATGCTTAAATGTAAAGAATCCTGTAAATTACCCAAAGGTATTCCTGTATGTTTTTCACCTTACTGATTGTGAGAAAAAAGAGGAGCCAGTGAAAACAATAATCCTTCCTAAGAATCATAAATTTACTACAACCATCATATGTCCATTTCTCACTATACTTAACTAGGATATCCCTGCATTGCAGATATTTTGACTCTAGACTGCTCTTGTGCAAGTGCATATTAATATAGAGTATCCCCCCAAAATGTATATACCCACTTTGAGTAATTATAAAGGCAGTGTTTATTAAAATGCATTTCATTTACAAAACTGAGCTATCACCTGTTAAAGTGTGTATACAATTTTTGGGGACATGCTGTATATTCCCAGGATATTAACATGGTTGTAAAAGTAAAGAGAGAAATTTTTGAATGTTCCAATTAAAGGCTTCTTATGCTACAAACAAAGGTAGTTTTATTATTCTAACAAAAATATTCTCGATTATCTGCCTCAATGGGGGAAAGGGGTAATGTTTATAGCTATGAAAGCTAACATTTTCATTACTGTTATTGTAACAGGTAAGACCATTAACAGCCTGAATAGTTCAGAGTTCATTTTGAAAGAAAATGTTTTTTTCCCCTCCAGGTCAGAGAAGAGGGCCTACATTTTAAGTAGAAAACAGTACCTTAAAGAAGATTCGTCCTCTTATTAATCCATATGGAATAGGTCCATAGTACCTGGAATCTGTAGAATTCTGTAGATTATCACCTTCTAACCAAACATGGCCCGTTGGCACCTGGAATTAGAGAAGAAAGCAGCCCCTTTAAAAAAAAAACACAAAAAACAAATTTGGCTACTGTCAATAAAAAGTGTTTTGTGCAGGTAGGGGAAAATGTCCTAATGTCTTTTTATAAAATACATACAAACCCTCTGATTTCATTTTTGCACAATAAAATAACTTTTATTAAATACTAGAGGCCCGGTGCATGGAATTCGTGCATGGGGGGAGGGATGTCCCTCAGCCCAGCCTGCACCCTCTCCAATCTGGGACCCCTTGAGGGATGTCCGACTGCCCTCTCACAATCCAGGACTGCTGGCTCCCAACTGCTCGCCTGCCTGCCTGCTTGTTTGCCCCTAACCACTTCTTCCTGCCAGCCGGATCATCCCCTAACCACTCCCCTGGCAACCTGATTGATGCCTAACTGCTCCCCTGCCAGCCTGATTGCCCCTAACTGCCTTCCCCTGCAGGCCTAGTCACCCCTAACTGCCCTCCCCTGCAGGCCTGGTCACCCCCAACTGCTCTCCCCTGCAGGCCTGGTCACCCCCAACTGCTCTCCCCTGCAGGCCTGGGTCCCCCCCAACTGCCCTTCCCTGCAGGCCCAGTTGCCCCCAACTTCCCTCCTCTACTGGCCTGGTCACCCCTAACTGCCCTCCCCTGCAGGCTTGGTCACCCCCAACTGCCCCCTCCTTGTAGGCCTGGTCCCTCCCAACTGCCCTCCCCTGCTGGCCATCTTGTGTCCACATGGGGGCAGGATCTTTGACCACATGGGGGCAGCCATCTTGTGTGTTGGAGTGATGGTCAATCTACATATTACTTTTATTATATAGGATAGAGGCCTGGTGCATGGGTGAGGGCCAGCTGGTTTGCCCTGAAGGGTGTCCGGATCAGGGTGGGGGCTCCCTTGGGGCGTGGGGCGGCCTGGGCGAGAGGCCTGTGGTATGCACGCCTGCCACGCTCCCTGGCGACCCAAGCCCAGGCCCTGGTATCTAGGATTTATTTATCTTCTATAATTGAAACTTTGTAGCCTGGAACAGAGCCCAGCCTCCTGCTCATTCCGTGGCCGCAGCCATTTCTGTTGGGATTTATTTATCTTCTATAATTGAAACTTTGTAGCCTTAAGCAGAGGCCAAGGCAGGCCAGGGCTGCAGAAAGCTTGGCTTCCTCCATCGCTGGGGGCAACTCTAGCCTCCTGCTCTCTCCAGCTCCGTGGCTGCTGCCATTTTTGTTGGGATTTATTTATCTTCTATAATTGAAACTTTGTAGCATTGAATGGAGGCCTGGGCCAGCCAGGGTGTGTGGAAAGCTTGGCTTCCTCCATCCCCAGGGAAACCCAAGCCTCCCTCCTGCTCTCTCTGTGGTTGCAGCCATCTTGGTTGGGGTTAATTTGCATAGTCGCGCCTGATTGGCTGGTGGGTGTGCTTGTGGGTGTATCGGAGGTATGGTCAATTTGCATATTACTCTTTTATTAGGATTAGTAATAATTAAGGTTTCAACTTTATTTTTTTAATATATTTTTATTGATTTCAGAAAGGAAGGGAAAGAGAGAAACATCAATGATGAGAATCATTGATCAGCTGCCTCCAGCACACCCCACATGTGATTGAGCCCACAACTCAGGCATATGCCCTGACTGGGATTCGAACTGTGACCACCTGGTTCATAAGTGGACAACTCAACCACTGAGCTACACTGGCTGGGCAGGTTTCAACTTTTTAAATGCCTATCTTTTTTGCCACATGGTTCCCCAAAATTTAAGTTGTTATACAAACCCCACTCTGAGATTATAAGATATCAAAACAGTGTGACAGGGTCACTAATTTAATAGACTTCAAAAGAGGTCATTAGGATGCTGACTGAAAATGTGCCCTCCTCTCAGTAACAGCATAAACAGGGTAGCCACTCATTCAGCAACATCCTAGGGCCAATAGCAAGGCCAGACTTATTAGAATGCTCATGATGAACTAAATGGTAATTGATTGTGACATCAATTACAAATAATCTCATCATTTTATTGGAGTGGGCTTGTCAGAATTCTAATTAAGATCCCTGTTCTGCCTTGTACAGGCCATATCTTCAATGCATTATACTTCAATAATGACCATAAAGACCTAGGGACCTATTATAAAACCATGAGTTGTAAAATTAATGATGGTGACCCTCTACTAAAATGAAAAGACCCTAGTTCCTATATGTCCTGTGTATTAACTGGTAAGTAACATAAGCCTAAATTTTTACTCAATGACCATCATAAATATATTTAGAACAGAAAATGTTTCTTTAAAAAAAAAACAAGGCCTCTGATAGGACGCATTTGCCATTAATATCTGTTCAACGTAAACTTAAAAAAATTACTCTCCAGCAACAATCCTCTGTTGGAATGAACAAGTTGCTATCACTAAAATGAAAATTCAAGCTAGATAAGGGAAGATAAATTCTGCAGCAATAATATAACAAAATACTAACAGATAAGAGTAGATGAAAATGTATTTTAAATAGGAATTTTAAAAAGCTTTTTATAACTTTCCAACTAAAGTAGAACAGGACTTCAATAAATGCCTTTGTAGTACATGTTTTGCAAATGGCCAAAAATGGAAATCCCCAATTACATGTTTTCATTACTTCTCATAACCAAAACTTTTAGTAATTAGGTGCTTTTCCTTTTTATACTTTTGTAAACCTGCAAAGGTAACTTGAATGAATACATGAGCCTAAGAATATAAATATACTAGTTATAGATATAGTTTTACAATGAATGCCACATACAACATTTTACTTTTGTTCAAATCTGAATTTTCCAAGGTCTTAGACACAGCTAACTTTAGGGCTAAATTTTAAAGCAAGAAAAGAACCCTTAGATTATTCTTGTTTTTCCTTACTACGCCAGAGGTTTTCTTCCTGAGCTCTGAGAAAGCCTAATCTCAGGGCTGGACAAAAGAATCAAGCCTCTAGTTCTCAGCTATACTTACTGAGGTCCAGTTAAGTGCCTCTTTTAGTACAGGCAACAAATGTAATTGCTTCATGGCCTGCGGGTGTCCCTTTAACAAAAGAGGCTTTAGTGAACCAACCCACAGGTGTTACCTTTCCTGATTCAAGTGAAATCTGATGAAAGAGTCCACAATATCAAATAACACATTTACTAAACTATAGTCAAACTAATTTATTTGATTAAGCAAAAACTAATTAAGTAAAAGTTCTGACTGCAGAGTAAGATATTTTTATTTCTGACCTTTCAAAAAGCAGAAAAGCCTAATAACAGATTTGATTTTTAATTAACTCTTTGCGAAATGTTTTAGAATTTACAACCAGCAAAGGTAAGGGTGGGGACTGGCCCTACTATTGCTTATGCCACTTTAATGGTTCTTAAATAACTGAGTGGAAAGGAAACAATAGTTTATTTTTTATTAAAGAAACAAAATAACTTTAACAGTTATTAAAGAAAAATAAAGGCTTGGGGGCAAAGTTTTTGGAATCTTTTTGACATTATTTTTTCTTTATCAATTATACTGGAAAAGGAGAGGCATACACATTAAAAAAAAAAACAATTGAAAAACATTCTTTCTTTTGGGCAAAGAAAAACAGAATAGTTTCTTTGCCCAGGAAAAGAAGTCCATATAATGAATGTACATTCATATGTCATTTTAGTCTAATAATTAATACCCAAATAATTGTTTTTATGTTACCATCTTTCAGGTAAGCAGGAACATGTCAAATTACCCCTACTGCTATGTGGCTAATGCATATCCTGCTTAATCATGACATGTACCCCGAAGTTAGCTATGGCCATGGTTTGGTGCTAAGCAAACTACTGGAGAGAATATTTGGAAAATTAATTTATTAATTACACAGTTCTATAAAAGGACTTTGAAAAATCCAGTAGTTTTTGTTTTGTTTTGTTTTTACTTATGTAACAGCAATCAGAAACACCATCAGTTAATAACTGTTGGAGTTTACCCTTCCTATAATAGCAACAAAGCTATGAACAAAGACATATATGTCAAAAAGTAAAACATTAAATCCCCACTAAGAAGCAATTTAAGTAGAAGAGCTTTTAAGAACAAAACGCTGAGAAAACAGTATTTTTCATTTTTTTAAATGGGAGTGTCAGTTTTTACTAATCTGTTTTCATTCACATTCTCTTTGCCACAACTTCTTGGTCACATTTGTCTACCTGAGTATATCTGGAGCCTGATGGAGGTGCTCCCAAATGCTGGGTTCATGACAAAGGGATTAACATTTATAAGAAGCAGGTATGGAACACTGATTATTTCAATGGATACTTTTTTTTTTTTAGAAATCTTTATTGTTTAAATATTACATGTCCCTTTTCCCCCCATTGTCCTCTCTTCCCATCCCCCCCCCCCCCAAGCCTTCACCACCCACTGTCTATGTCCTTGGGTTATGCATATACACATGAATTCATTGGGTGATTTCTCCCCCCACCCTCCAACCCTCCCCTACATTTCCTCTGAGGTTTGACAGTCTGTTCTATGTTTCTGTGTCTCTAGGTCTATTTTTGTTCATCAGTTTATGTTGGTCATTAGATTCCACATATGAGTGAGATCATGTGATAATTATCTTTCTCTGACTGGCTTATTTCGCTTAGCATAATGCTCTCTAGGTCCATCCATGCCGTTGCGAGTAGTAAGAGTTCTTTCTTTTTTTACAGCTGCATAGTATTCCATTGTATAGATGTACCAAAGTTTTTTAATCCATTCATCTGTTGATGGGTACTTAGGCTGTTTCCAAATCTTAGCTATTGTAAATTGTGCTGCTATGAACATAGGGGTGCATGTATTCTTTTTGATGGGTGTTTCTGATTTCTTGGGATATATTCCTAGAAGTGGGATCACTGGACACTATTTCTATGCAGTCCTACTCTTATTCTCCATTTAAATTGTGATTTATTACTATACTATTTTCATCATTCCTGGAGACTATTACTGTCCTTCCCTACTTAAAAATGCCACCTTAGGTTCCTAGCCAATTATTGCAAAAGAAGAATTTACACAAAAGTTACAGTAGGCTACAGCACTGGGAGTTATAATGGGGGATGCTTTTTATTAACAAGTTTTATTTCATTATTCTCCCTGCTGAGTATGTTTAGAATTTAGTCTAACACTTGACTTGCTCATTCTCACAGCTATTATAAACTGATCTCCTCCATTTTCTCCCTAAGTATTCAATACCATCCAGTCTGAATCAGAATATCTGATGAGTTCTTTAGCATAATGGTTACAAATACAGTCCTCAGTCATAGTTCTGAGTTCAAAATGTCGCGCTGCTACTACTAGTTAAGCACCTTAGACAGGTTATTTAAACTTCATCTATACAACTGGCAATAACATATGCCTTACAGAAATATTCTGAGAACCAAATGGAATAACACATAAGGCTCTTGGCACCCAGTAAGCACTCACTAAATACTAGCTATTGTTATTATACACTTGAGTGGCCAGATTATTATGACCTCTGAACACATAATAATCTGGCCACTCAGTGTATATCCTCCTATATAATAAAAGGCTAATATGCAAATTGCCCCCTCGACCAGGAGTTCGACCAGCAGGCAGACTGGCCAACCGCCCATGTCCCCTGCACAAATTCATGTACCAGCCTCTAATACACACACACACACTGAATGGCCATATTATTATGTGTTCAGAGATCATAATAATCTGGCCACTCAGTGTAGTTGCCTCAGCTGCTGGTATGAATGATGTCTTCTGGGCTTTTTCCTTTGTTCCTGATTTTTCTATGCAGTCTACTCAGAAATTTGCAAAGTGAACTGTGCTTTGTAATTTATTTCAGTTATATTTTGTTACTTACACTGTATTCAATTACATAGGTCTGGCAGGAGCCAAGACTGAATTGAATCCAATATAATTTAAAATGTACTTAATTGTGGATAGCTGCCCTTTTATTTATATTAAATGATTTGATGAAATTCAGTTTTAAGACCAAATCATCGAAATGTTAGTACTAAAGATTAACATTTTTATTCTTTTAATGGGAATCTTCATCCAGCAGTGTTTATCAAATACCAAATGCACTGGTCTCCCTAATGGAGCATTCACTTATTCAGAACTGTCCACCAACTAGTCATAACGTTAGAGGAATGGGAATAGGGCTGGAGATGAAGCCAGTAATTATGTCCTTCCATACTAGCCATCTGAATCTAATGCCCCATTCCTACAGAATTTTTTCCCTAGGACAATAGATTATTTTGCTTTCTGATTTCTTGTTCTATTTGTAAAACAATGTTATATCGGCTGTTTTTGGATTAGTATTTAAAAGAAGCATCTTTTGTAGCCTTATTTCAAGACTATCTTTGTACTTCCATTGTAATATAAAGTGATGTATAATCTGGTTCTCATTTCTAAAAGAAGACCTAACTTAATGAAATACTAGGTTTTACAGTACATAGAGTAGACTCATGCTAAGCATATAAATAATGAGTTTTCCCATGCATGCCTGCTTTTATATCTGTTATTTCTCTTTTCCATTCTTATTTTAAGTAGAGAATAGTTTAGTAGCATGAGAATGCTTTTATGGACTAAGATTAAATGGTTCACAGAAACCTATAGAATTTTAATTACCGAAAGTGGTAACACAGAACTTCATTTAGTTGCTTATTTCAAAAGATATCTGAACACATTACACCTACTCAACAGTAACTGTCCAGCAGACCACTCTATCATTAGGAAGCCACATGACCTTTGGAATATATTCTCTTTACTCCCAGTTATCAGAGTTAGAGTCTGCTTAACATGCTAACATTGAACATCAGTGTTACAATTTCTGTCTCAATTTTTCCCAATTACTTTTAGGAAACCTTAAAGTATAGAGGTCTCTTATAACTCGCAGATAAAAGTACATATAATATTTGCATTTTACAGAATTGCACAACTGCCTCCCTATATTACTCCAATGGAAGGTTTTTCCAACTTTGAGCTGGAAACTCAAACCAACTGTGAGTAGTTAAAATATTTTTAGATGAGCAAAACACATTAGTTTCAGGAAGACATACTAATCTCTCAGTAGAAACATTGATCTTCATATGTACATACACATATGTATATATATTCAAACATGTAAGATAAAATACAATTTTATAAAATAAAATTCTATAAACTACATATTTTTGAAGATCAAATTATTCTGAAAACGTTCAGAGAACACATCAGAAAATGCTTAAGTTGCGGGGGCCTCAGAAGAGAAGAAAAACACCAAAAGAATTGTAAACAAGAAGTCAAATTTATCTTCAGAATCCTGTTAACTATAGGATGAAAAAGTCACGTAATCTCTGCAGTGAACTTCACTTTAGCAAAAGAGTAAACATACTTCCCCCACATCAGCTGCAATCAAGACATTAGCAGTATGCCATGATTGATTAACCTGGGAGCCGTTGCTGAGAAATGGATGTGTAGCACAGGTTTTTATCACTATAGTCTGCAAAAAGCAAGTCCCTTGTTTAGCTATCCTTGTTATAATAAGTGACATTATTAGGTAGTTCTTCTATTTAAGTGACATAAGGATTTAGTGTATCAGCAGCTTATAATAAACAAGCTTTCAATTTCATGATTCCTCTCCCTACATAGAAGTACTTTTTCTGTTTATAATATAAGTGGTAATAGAAGGCCATATGGTTGTGACTTTTAGCTGAAGTAAATGACATTTAAACAAACAGAAAAACAGCATTAGGATATTCAAGGATTTGAACTATAACCTACTAGTAAATACACAGTGCACATTAAGGGGCTGTTAGTATTAACTATATAAAGTGACCATTTTATTTAACTGAATTTATTGAGGTGACATTGCTTAATTCAATTATATAAGTTTCAGGTGTACAATTCTATAATACATCATCTGTACATTGTATTGTATATTCACCACCCCAAGTCAAGTCTCCTTCTATCACCATTTATCCACCCCAGGGACCATTTTCTAATGCTGTCAAATTAGTGAGCTTGTTTTTCACTTTGTTAATCAGTTTTCAAATACATTATAAAGCAGCTTTATTACTGGCATATTGTCCCATTTCCAAGTGTTCCTTTTCAAAACACTCTACTACCTGTGCATCCTGGGAACATTTAATCAGTTTTTTTCTGAAATGTCAAACTGTCTCTATTTCTTACATTTCCGCCAATAACAATAATGATGTTATTAGCATACTCTATAATACAAAAAATATAAGAAATACTACATTCCTTACTCATGTACCATCATTCTGTGGTAACAGACTAACATTTGGTAAATAATATTTCACCTTTTGTGTATAACACTGGAATATATGGTATCAAGAACCAAAAAGCTTTAAATAGTATGAAATTTTGATAGGTTGATAATAAAAGTAAAAATATACACTCTAATAACTATCAACATGTTTTCTTTAACAATAGCAAAAGATTATGATCTAACTATAGGAACATACTGAAATCTTCATAATCATATTTCTATTAGTGTTTCCATTTTCAATACAGAGTGGCTGCTATGGTTGAGAAACTGAAATTCAATAAAATTTTAATTTTGGAAGATTTAAAAATCGATTATTCATTTTACAATGAACAACCACTCAAGGTAACACTCAACGTAGCAATTTACCAAATACAAGGAACAACTTTACCCATGGTTAATTTGCCAACCAATAAAGGATCAAAATAAAAAAATACCTCTATAGAAGTTAATAATGTCCAAAAGGCACATGCATTTCTACTGAAATGTAGACAACTCTTATTAGCTAGCAATGTAATTAGTAGGTGCTGCATTTTGCAAAGGCAACTTAGCCTTCATCATAACAAAACCACCATAGCATCTGAGAACCAAACCTTCCCTTTAAACAAGAGCAAGGTAGGTCAATTTTACTATTCCTTTAAACGATTTAGTTCACACTATTCTAAACTGATAGGTCAGTTTAAAGCCAGTTGAATTTTTAGTCTGCTTAGTAAAAAGGACTGGAAAGTATCATTCACTCCAAATAGAAGTCACTTGGGGGAAGACACTCTGCTGTCTTGGTACAAAGGAACAGGGACATGCCAATGTTTTCTACAACTTTTACTTGTGATTCTGGAAGGTGGTCAGATAGCCCTACCATGGAAGTAGCTTATCTTTCAAATCTTCTATGAAGACTAGAATAACCACTGGATAACCTCAGAAAGATAAAGTAGTTTTCTTCGTCTCTTCATTAACTTTCATAACAAAATTTTACTACATTTCCTAAGTCCTGGCCCAAATCCCCTACATGAAATAGGCTTTTACTTTGCCTAACATGCAACGCAATAGGAGCAGGCCAATTCGTTTTATATACAGTATTTCTGATTTGCTTAATGTTTCTCCTTGCAACTAATTATTTTTGGCAAACTAGAAGTTTCTAGCAGTAAACTGAGAAATTGCTATAGTATAGGAAGGTAAGTTATTTAAGATGTTTAAGCTAAGTACAATTTGTTTCTTTTGAGAGTCACAAATTAAGCTTCTATCTTAGCTAATATTGCAGAACCCACTGCAATAGAACCTTGGTAGGGACTGCTTAGTTTCCAAATGCTTAATGTAAAAAATAAATCACAGTTCCTAAGTGTTGCTTGCCACTTGGACTTTTAGAACTCTGAAATGAATAAAATGGTTCCACTTCACTTAACCAATGATCTGTTTGTATTATTTTATGCCAACTTGGGAACAATGCTATTCTTTCATATGCTAAACTATATTCTAGGTTCCAAATGACAATTTTGGTGTTTTGCTCTCTGAGGCATATACTTAGAGAATAAATGTTTTTTGCCTGAAATTCAAAACACTTTTAATATTCATCATCTTTACCATGTAGTTCAATCAAGATCTGAACAGTAATGTCTTCATCTAATAAACAATAATTTTTCTAAGAGGATGCATAGGTAGGGGAAGAAACCCACTTCATACAATACAGTACCAGTGTGCTTTTGAGATAGCTGGAAAAGGGAACACTCTCGAGAGGCAGACCCTGCAAACAGTTTGGATATCTCTTCAGAGTGCTCCAAACTTGGATGATTTTTTGTTATAAATCACCTTGATTAATGGAACACATTTGCTAAAGTGGTTCTGTAATAGCTACACAATTCTTATGGCTTGAAAAATTCAGCCTAGAAAAACTGGTGGGGGTGAGAAAACCTTCACAATTCACTGGCTTCTCTTTCAGAATCAATACTGCCCCTGACCAAAAACAGTTACTTTTCTTTTTAAAAATAATAAAGACAATATATTTTAAAGAAAGTACAATTTGGTGAGATGGGAGTAGAAATAAATAAACAGGGGATATTTTGGGAGGAGAAGTTGTAGCATGTCAAGGCATCCAGATTCTGGGTGGAGCCAGCCTACTTGTGTTTGAATTCCAACTATTTGTCTCATGAACTGGGCATTTTATTTAACCACCCTGGTTTTAGTTTTTCCATCTGTCAGTTACTACCACTCCTATCTCACTGGGTTGCTGTTGTGATGATTAAATAAATTAACCCTTGTAAAAGAGTTTCAACAGTGTATGGTACAGATTAAATACATAAGTGTTGGCCATTATTATTACACTTATGTTTGTACATTTATAAACATACAAACCAAAGTGAATGGAATACACCAGGAACTATATACCAATGTCCTCTAATCCATTCATCAAACATAAAAATTTGATGAATGTTTTCTTTAAATAGAATATTCAAAAAAAAATCTACATCTTATAGTCCTCTGGTTGTCTTTTCTGATTAGCAGAGATTTTTATCTAAATCCTTTTGTCCTGATACTCCTCTGATAACTCAAAAAGAAAACAACCATGGCCCTAACCGGTTGGTTTGGCTCGGTGGATAGAGCATCAGCCTGCGGACTGAATGGTCCCGGGTTCGATTCCGATTGGGGGCATGTACCTTGGTTGCGGGCACATCCCCAGTGGGGAGTGTGCAGGAGGCAGCTGATTGATGTTTCTCTCTCATCAGTGTTTCTAGCTCTCTATCCCTCTCCCTTCCTCTCTGTAAAAAACCAATAAAATATGTTTAAAAAAAAAGAAAGAAAACAACAATGGTGTATTTAAGTACATAGATTCTGGATAGTAACATTAATATGTTTCATTGTTCTGACTGAAAACTATTTCTGGTTTCAAATTTATCTTGCTAAAGCAATTCAGAAGTGATTACAATGCCTCATGAAATGATAACAATCATATGAAGGTGCAACCATTATGTAAAAATCTGACATTTTTTAAGAATAAAAGGATATAGTGTACAGTGTCCCTTATGAAGTCCAAAGAAAAATAGGTTCCCTTATACCATACTATCTTCAACATTATTATCACCATCAGCTAACAATCACTAACATTATAATGTTTAACATTATAGTAATAAACATCAAAAATATTTGAACAGCTGAACCACAGTCTATTGTGGATGGTAAATAAATGAACTGATTATGTAATAGTCAATTGATCAAACTTACTCATAGAGCAGACAGAGGCCATTATAGTTTAAAATAAATTTACAATGATGAAAGACAATTTAACTCTTAATATCATGCTTTCATTGGGGATGAAGATAGAGGTAAAGTTAGTTAATAGATGTAACAGCTATAATAACTTGAGAGTGACACAGAAATTTTAAATGAAAGTAGAAATTAAGTTATAATTATTAAGGTAGGAAAATTATATGCTGAGTAAGTAAGGCCACCCTCCTCTGCCATAAGCTGTCATACCAGCCATGTGATTGGTGAAAGGAGGTAACACATTACACCTGCTCCTCACTCTTCTATTCTACAGCTCTTGCTCTCTCTAACTGGTAAATTGAATACACAAAAAGTACATATAATTTATATTCTAAAAACTTAAATAGGACTTTAAAAAGCTAAACTACAGGCTTTATTTGATTTTTACCAGCTTTTCCTTTAATAAGTTAGTTGAAAAATTTTCTGAGCCAGGAACCCAGACCACATTGAGTTGTCACGTCTCCTTTGTCTTCTCCAATCTATCATAATTCCTGTCTTTCCTCGTTTTTCATGACCTTAACATTTTGGAAGAGTATTTGTCAGTAATGTTGCAGAATTACCCTCAATTAGAGTTTGTCTGCTGTTTTCTCATGATTAGTCTGAGGTTATACCCTTTTACAAGAATACCACAAAAGTGATGGGCCCTTCTCAGTTCTTCAATCCAGGGGCTACACTATGTTGATCTGTCTTGTAATTGGTGAAGTTAACCTTGATCACTCAGTAAAGGTAGTGACTGCCAGGGTCTCCACTATGAAGTTACTATTTTTCCCTTTGTAATAAATATCTTGGGAAAGATACTATGAGAGTATGCAAATATACTATTTTCCCTCAAACTTTTACCCAATATTTTGATATCTACTGATGAATCTTGCCTGCAACAACTATTACTGAGATATTGATATAGGGTTTTAAAAGGAACTGAAACATATAAAATATAATGGCCAAATGATTCTTGATACAAACATACTTAAATTCCACTGAATGCAGCACTTTAAGTTATATTCAAAAGAGATGTCATTTTCTTTTATGCTTTCAATTAATTTTAATAATAACATAACTGAAATTGTTACTTACATAACTATGGCTTTTAAAGAAACTTGATGAACTACTGGTGAGCATTTTGTCTCCTTCCAAACCAATTACTCTTTTACAAATATTCGATTTTGGATCACTTGGACTTTTTGCAATCACAATGTCACCTCTGAGGGAAAAAGCCAAAGAAATGTCAGTGTTATTTATTAAGCACATGCATAGCATTGCTATAATACTTTTATAAAGCAACTTAAGGCCACACCCTTTATCCTCTCACTGTACTGGCCCTTCCAGACATTTACCAACTTTGAGAACCTCTGTGACTGACTTTTATGTGTTAGAATCCAAAGGTGAGGGTGATGGAAACATTGTAAGAAGATTCTAAAATTTCTGATAATTCTATAAGAATTATCTTCTTTCACTGTATCTATTGTGTTACTTTAGTGTCTGAATTTTTAGCAATGAAAGTATGGGAAAGCAATTTCATGTAAATAGCACCAAATTAACTAAGTAAATTTTACTGTACAGCCAGGAGTATTGATGGACTCTAGAGCACATAAAAAGACAGAAATATCATTTGTTTCCCTAGAGCTCAAAGTATCAAGGAATTATGTAACCCAGGTAATTTTCAGTATAGTAAAAAAAATACATATTTAAGGGAAAATATCAGAAGACACAACCAAGTAACATGCTAAAAGTTGCCCAAACATATACTACAAAAAATAAATTGGCTGATTCATGAAAGAGGCAATAATCTTACATGTATTAGAAAAATAAGAAAGATCTTCAAAAACTAGAAAGGAAGGAGACAAAAATGTAGGACTAATGGTTCAACAAGAACAAAATGCTTTTCTGCTAAAATGAATA
Organism: Corynorhinus townsendii; assembly: GCA_026230045.1. NCBI lineage: Eukaryota > Metazoa > Chordata > Mammalia > Chiroptera > Vespertilionidae > Corynorhinus > Corynorhinus townsendii. The sequence goes on along the minus strand of JAPDVU010000008.1, from coordinate 22,395,149 downwards.
AATTCTGTTGACTAACACACATATTTGAAAGGATTTACTTTATTTACTTATTATCTATATCTAGTTCCAGAAATAATTTGATGTCATTATAAACTTTTGCAAAGAAGGGTCAATACCTTATTCATCTTAACATTCTAACATACAGCACGTTTTGTGAATTAGGTGTTCATTAACTACTAGAGGCCTGGTGCATTAAAATTCGTGCACTCGGTGGGTGTGTGGGGGGGTGTCCTTCAGCCCGGTCTATGTCCTCTCGCAGTCCAGGACCCCTCAGGGAATGTCCACCTGCCGCCTTAAGCCTGCTCCCTAGGGAATCGGGCCTAAGCTGGCAGTCAGACATCCCTCTGGCAGTCCAGGAGCCCTCGGGGGATGTCCAACAGTCAGACATCCTTGGTGCTGCTGAGGAGGTGGAAGAGGCTCCCGCCATTGCCACTGCGCTAGCAGCCATCAGCCCAGCTTGTGGCTGAGCAGAGCTCCCCTTGTGGGAATGCACTGACTACCAGGGGGCAGCTCCCGCATTGAATGTCTGCCCCCCTGGTGGTCAGTGCATGTCATAGCAACCGGTTGTTCTGCTGTTAGGGTCCATTTGCATATTACCCTTTTATTATATAGGATCTGTTGAAAGAATAAGTCAGTGTTTCGAGTATAAGTGTCCTATATATTTGACCCAAAAGAGATCCATGTGCTTTAGATGCCAAATATGCAGACTTTCATTTTTGCCAAAAATGGATGGCTATTCTAGCTTTAGAAACAGCAAGCAAGAATATCTGAAATCTGTGCTACAGGTGAAAGAAAAGAATACTCAGGATAGTAATATTTTTAAATTATACGCAACCAACTGACTACTATGGTTGTAAAAGTTACTTTAGTAAGTCTCATAAAATGCCAGATTTTGAGCTATTTTTCAATCTAATGGGACCCTGAATGAATAGAATACAAATGAAACCTTCAAAGAATATGCATTAATTTACTGAATGTAGTTATTTGTATTACCCATCTGAATGCAGAGTATCTATATAAAAAAAAAGGACAATATTGAGCTATTCATTCAAAAACTATTTAGCCAACAATTTTAGCTTCTTGTTAAGGATGCTCAAGAACTATGAGAGTAAAATCAGGTCTTTAGCACGGGAAGCAGAAGTTTGTCTTCCTGCTATAGTGAGGCTTGATTTCCAATTAATCTATAGACTATATTATGTTATTTTGACATAAATTAAAAAGAAAAAGCTAGGACACAACCCATTACATAAGTTTTATTTTATAACCCCCATATCTTGAAGTTGTTATGAGTAAAAGATCTGAAGAACAATTACCTAGGAACCATGCTAGACCATATGGCTGGACATAGAGATAGTTTCTATCTATAGAATCTCATGGTAAGATCAGTAAATACAAAGAACAGTTTCACACCATTTTTGAAGATTTTTCAGTAATGTGAAACAGAATATTGAGAAGGTGAATAATGAAAGAGGAGTGCCTAAACCTACTTGGATCATAGCTAAATAACAGCTCAAGTGAGTCAAATTTGTAGTTAATGTAGATGAATGCTGATATAAATTTATTTCTGCAGAATTATGAAAAACTAATGGACCCAAAATTCTAGGGAATAAGAGAGGTACCCTATAGAAAATACATTAAATTACTAATACTTGACATGCATTCAGAGTTAACTAGAACAAACAGCATCAAAGAATTGGAAACACCATTTAAAATAGGATTTAAAATGATTTGGTGGCAAACAATATTTGCCAAGGAGTTTTTCAACTTAATCAGGAGGCTCATAATAGATAAGATTCCTCACTCATGGCTATATACAGGGCTATAGTCTAAAAGTCATCAAGTGCTCATCATAGGCCATTGAGAATAAGACAGTCATCAATAGAAATAGGATTATTTTAAACATTAAAAACCAAATCAATGATTTGGATATGCAAAGTAGTTCATAAATTCCTAACTCTTGCCTCAAAACATTCTAGCCAAACCCCACACCCCAAAAAGAGTAAGGTAGGCTTGAACGTGCATAATACAAGTGCCTCATATCAACTTTGGACAATGATGCAAGGGGCAAAATGACCTAAGAGACAATGCGTGCCACAGAAACTATTAATATTTTTCAAAACTGAGAGAAAATATTTGAGACAAAATTGTATCTAGCTTGTCACTCTTTTGTATTTACAAGAGAGTTTTTAAAGATAAAGTTAAGAAACTGCAGAAAAGACACAATGTCTATGTGTATTTCCACCACAAATTTAATATATCTATGACAAATATACCTTTGGATACCATAAAAATGTCGACTAAGATTTTCTGCAAAGACAATATCTGCATTTTGAATCGTAGGCTCCATTGATGGTCCAGAACACTGAAAAGACATAATTTTGTAATTGGAGTTGAAAACCTTTTAAAATATAACAAACATCTGAGCAGGCTTAAAAGAAAGAAATCAAGCCAATGTTCTCCATGCTTGGAGGATGACTCATAATAAGCTGGCAGCACCCAGAGAAGTTCAACTCTATAGAGTGGCCACCAAGTCTGGAAACATAAGCAAATATACTAAAAAGGGTTTATTGATATAATTATAATACATGAATAAAATAATATCTATGGTTCCAAATCTGGGCCATTTGGTAGAAAGTAAGCTCCATGAGGCCTGGGACCCTGTCTCTCGTGTTGCCAGGGCTTGGCATAAAGTTGATACTCAAAAAAAATGTTGAATGAATAAATGAATGATTTATTTTCTTATTATTGTCAAATATCAGTGATTTATTAAATAGTATCATATTATTTGCAATGATTTGATACCTTTTCTTCTCTTCCAAGAGAGTAGCTCACCCATTGATGGGGCTGCAACTTATATTTTATACTGGGGGGGAAAATTGGCATAATAAGATGCACTTTAAGACTTCATGTTAGTATATCTTAAAACAATAACCTCTATATTTGCCTCAGAGCTATAATAAAGTGATCATTGCTACCTAAAAAGCCTAAATACAACAGTCTCTATTACTCCACTTATGTATAAATAATTTTTAGTCAAATCTTCCTACCCAGGCAGAAAATAATAAAGAACGCAATGAAAGTTCATGTTTGCTACCTCTGTAGCCCACTGGAAATTTTAAAACTCCAAGTGGGGGAGGGGTCTTCAGTTAAATAATTTATTTGCTGAATACTTGAAGTTGTGTGACTGAATCTGTTAGGCTAAACCTGATAAAAACAGCAACACCACTAACAAAACCCACTAATTAGACATTCAATGATTTAATTTACATGATAAAAGGTTAGTACAGTAATGGTTGATAGATTCATAATGCTATATTTAAAAATATCATTGGTGGGGGGGGCATCCTTAACATTTTAATATTAACACAAGACAGAATAATCATTTGTTTTCATGACAGTTAAACACAACGGTTAAGAGGGGTAGTTTTGAAAACTGGAGAAAAGTCTGTATTGAAATTCCAAGTCTACTTACTAGCTATGAGACATGGACCAAGTTACTCAAGCTTTCTGAGCCTCAGTTTCATCATATGTATAGTGGATTTCTAATAAGTATCTCACAGAGTGTAAAGATTAAATGTGTTAATAATTGTAAAACATCAAATATATCCTAGAACATTTTAGCATTCAGTAAATGGTATAAACTATTATTCTCAGTGTATTAATAGGGCCTTTTGTTTTGTATTCTGTCAGAAACAGAATACAGAACCATATTTAAAATAATGGTTCTTATACTTTATATCAGTGCCAACACAAATACATTCTCTTACATCCTCTTACATTCTCTTACATATTTAGAAAGATTTTGTCTTAACAGTCAAACTTTATTCATTAAGTTAATAACTTCAATTATAATAAAGGGAAAAAACACATTTTCCTTCTATTTAAAAAGGTATATATTTAAAATTATTACTTTCTCAAAAGTAAAAACTTACCATGACAACACCACCAACATATTCAAAAGCACAATGCGCTATACAGCCATACTGAATAGTATAGCCAATAAGTCGAAAGGTTTTCCCCAGAACACCACGAAGCATAGTTCTATGTAGACTCTGTCACCATTAGCCTGATGGTAAATTTCAGAAAGTTTCATGAACAATACTATTTTAAAACACTTAAGAAACAGTTCTATTGTAATATATTTTATAATCACCTAGAATGTACTAAATGAACAATTTGGTGCAGAAAAACAACACCTTACTTTCATTTCTGCTAGAAATATTTTTAAATAACAAATTATAGACACTTACGTATTTCGATCTACTGAACAGAGATTTTATTCAAATACCACTGGGTTTATGTATGAACTAGAGGCCCAATGCACAAAATTTGTGCAAGAGTAGGCCTTCCTTCCCCCAGCTGCCGGCACCAGCTTCCTTCTGGCACCCAGGACCCAGGCTTTGGAGGCCCCACCCACCCGCCACAGCCCACTGGCCGGGCCCCGGACCAATCACATCACACCTGCCTTGGCTGGCCTGGCGCCAGTGGGTGTCATAGCATCGTCCCGGATATTCATCCAGATGGCTGTTCGGTCGATTTGCATATTATGCTTTTATTGTATAAGATTATATAGGATTAGATAACTGGTAGACTCAACTTGTCTGTCCCCTTTCATGTCCTGGTTATTTCTTGGTATTAAGGCAGACATCTAAAGAAAGATATTAACTCTTGCAAAGTACTAGTAATAGTTTTTCATATTGTTCCCTGCTAGCCTCATCAGTTCTTGTCATAATATAATAAAAGAAAGCACTAGAATAGGTACATGGAAATTCTAGCATTAAATTGGTCATTTTATTAACTTGTGTGATTGTCAATGAATTACTTAATCCAGTGATCGGCAAACCACGGCTCGCGAGCCATATGCAGCTCTTTGGCCCCTTGAGTGTGGCTCTTCCACAAAATACCATGGCCTGGGTGAGTCTATTTTGAAGAAGTGGCATTGGAAGAAGTTTACGTTTAAAAAATTTGGCTCTCAAAAGAAATGTCAATTGTTGTACTGTTGATATCTGGCTCTGCTGACTGATGAGTTTGCCGACCACTGACTTACCCTCTCTGGGCCTCCAAAAAAGGAAATATCTCACAGAATGGATCTGAGGATCACATTCGATAATGTGAAAGCACTGTGGAAATTATGAAGTTACATTCAGTTGTCAGATTAACTATTGATATAACAATGAACACATGAATACAGTAAGACAGCATAAAGAACCAAATCAAGTATTTTAAAAGCTATGTAAAATTAAAATATTAATAATATTCATCTAAAATGTACCTAGTATCTATTATCTCCTTTCTATTTACCTGTTACAACTAAGTTTCAAGTATCTATCTAATAAAAGAGTAATATGCAAATTGACCATCACTCCAACACACAAGATGGCTGCCCCCACGTGGACACAAGATGGCCACCACAAGATGGCCAGCAGAGAAGGACAGTTGGGAGGGGCCAGGCCTACAAGGGAGGGCAGTTGTGGGCGATCAAGCCAGCAGGGGAGGGCAGTTGGGAGGGGCCAGGCCTTCAAGGGAGGGCAGTTGAGGGTGATCAAGCCTGCAGGGGAGGGCAGTTAGGGGTGACCAGGCCAGCAGAGGAGGGAAGTTGGGGGCAACCAGGCCTGCAGGGAAGGGCAGTTGGGGGGGACCCAGGCCTGCAGGAGAGAGTGGCTCTTCCACAAAATACCACGGCCTGGGAAGTTGGGGGAGATTAGGCCTGCAGGGGAGGGCAGTTGGGAGGGACCAGGCTGGCAGGGGAGGGCAGTTAGGGGCAATCAGGCTGGCAGGGGAGTGGTTAGGGGGTAATCAGGCTGGCAGGCAGATGCAGTTAGGGGCAATCAGGAAGGCAGGCAGGCGAGCAGTTGGGAGTCAGCAGTCCTGGATTGTGAGAGGGATCCCAGATTGGAGAGGGTGAAGGCTGGGCTGAGGGATACCCTCCCCACCCCTGTGCACGAATTTTGTGCACTGGGCTTCTAGTTTCTCAAATAATGATTTATGCCTAGGCTACTATGTATTACTCTCAGATTAAAACTAGTAAAACACAATCATATTAATAATTAACATTTGCTCAATACTTGCTATCTGTCAAGCTTTACAAATTAACCTCTGTAAGGTAGATATTATTACTGTCCTCATTTTATAGATAAGAAAAATGAGCCTACAAGTAGTGAACTTACATGATGAATATCACAAAATTGGAAAATGGAGTCAAGAACTTAATCACTGCTACACTGACTCCCATACTACTCTCCTGCTCCCATAACCGCAATAGCGCTGTCATATTACCTAAGCCTCATTTCAGGATCCTTGACAGTAGGTTTGTTGTTGGTTGTATATTTCAGATAGTACAAATGAGTAAATATCAGGATTCTCAATGTCAGAGAAAGAAGCTATAAATATAGAATGGGAAGTTAGGTATGAGTAGAAGGTATCAAAAGAAATTTAGTTAAATAAGTAGATATGTGTGTGTTTGTCTGCCTTCCTGCCTATATAAAATACCATCCTAGCCCTTCCACTGAAAGAAGCAAGGACTCTGCAGTAGTAATGGGCACACTTAGCAGGCAGATTTTTGGTTTCCAAATATCATTTCCCATTAGGAGCAATAGCATAGGGCAGAAAGCAAGTCAGTGCTCAAAAACTAATGGAGACATCCAGAATATGTAGAGAATTTATCAAATTACTAAGAAAAAGAAAACCTAACAAAATTGAGCAAAAAACATGAAGATTTCACAAAGGAAGATCTCCAAATGGCTGATGAGAAGCATGGGAAAGAGAGAGGTTGGACTGATGCTAGAACTAAAAAAGCCCTGGCTGGGTGGATCAGTTGGTTGGAGCATTGTTCCTATACCAAAAGGTTACGGGTTCCATATCCTGTCAGGCACACACCTGGGTTGCAGGTTGAATCCCTCATCAGGACGCATATGGGAGGCGGCAGATCTATGTTCAATGTTGATGCCTCCCTCTCTCTCTCTCTCTCTCTCTCTCTCTCTCCAAATTCAATAAAAACATATCTTCAGGTAAGGATTACAAAAAAAAAAAGACTAACTAAAAAGATGGAGCTGAGTGAACCCCTGAATCTGAAAAGAAACTAGGCATTCCTCCATCCCTGTAAGTTTCTAGAATAGGGGTACAAGCTTAAGAGCTTGATTTAGATCTATCCATCTTTTGATATTGGTGAAGTGATTTCAGAATACCCTAAGCCCCAAGGAAAACATCCACCTGGTTGTTCAGGTCTGGAATTCCTTTTAAAAAAAGAGAAAGCATTTTGTTTCAGAAATAGGAAAAAAAATGCAAATTGACAATGTTAATTGAGACTATCAGTTTACAGAAATGCATTCATTTTAAATTATAAGCAGCCAAAGTGATTAATATCATAATTTTTGGTTTTAATAAGAGGAACAGTTAATAAATATGCTAACATTCATAAAATGTTCACATTAGGAGAAGGTGAGGAGAGAGAAGTAGATGTGAAGCAGAAGACAAATCCCAGCATCGTAGTTTGGCTACATATACCTTCATTTGGACAAGAAAAAGCAGCAGACTTATGACAGTCCTGAGACTTCTATGATTTATCAAATTCAAGAAAACCTACACAAAATACATTTTCCCATATAATGATATATATAAAGTAATTGAAAGATATATGTCCATTTCAGACGCTGAGTGGAAGTTATTGTGACTAGGAGAGAACAACAAAGACTCATTAAGACATGGATGCTGAGTGATGTACTCTGCTCAATAGCTAAATAATTCACTCACACAGCAGCCTCTCTATCAAAGTAATTCAAATTCCTGCCATTTCAAAATCACCTTCAAAGCTGCTCATGAGTTGTTCAAATCTATAATGTTAAATCTACTGTAAGACTTGTGCAGAGGGTATTTTTTATTTTTATTTTCTAGAACTGTAAATTCAAGGACCTCTGATCCCCATAATCTATGAAGATTTATCTTAAACCTATTTATTTAGACTCATTGCCAGAGGAAATAATTGGCAATCCTTTAAGGTTTAGAGCAGTGAATACCGTTTTAAATCTGACTGCAACATCACAATAACCTGAGAACTAAATTCAAAATCAAAACTCCTAGGCACCCATCACAGAGCTCAAGAATGACAATCTGTGGGAGCAAGGCTGCAGAATCTGTAGTTTTAATAAGTTTCCAGAAAGGAAGGCCAGAAAAAGACTGTGCTGTCATTTGAGGCCACTGAGACACAGTAAATACTTTCAGAAACTTGACAAAATTTAAGCATCATTGTAAACTGAATGCTAATGTTGAGATAATTCTATAACTTTTCATCAAATAAACTTTATAATGCTAATATTTCAGTGATTTAAAAAAATCCAATATTATCTTCTAAAGTTTATATATATACATATATACATATATAATCAAAATAAAAACTCATTTTATGTTTATAAAGCATAAACAGTTGACACTTTTAATATAATAAAGTGCCAGCTCCCAAAGAGTGAAATAGCAAAACCTGTATATATAGGGTACATAATCATGTATCTCAGGACAATATGCAAGTTGTACAAGCAATAGTTGAAGGATATGCATTCAAATGGAACAAATACCATTCAGCATTATCACTGACTAGCTGTAGCTGTGCCAGTCTACAGTTCAAGCATGGCCCTTTGGTATGATGCTAAGCCTCATAAACTATCAAAAGAGAAAAAATAGTTTATCATCCCTTAAATAATTAAAAATCCCCTTATTTGTACCTTATTTATTCCTTTTTAAAAAATGTTTTCTTCTAATTTCTCTAACCCTGTATCTCTCTCTCTTGTCTCCAAAAATAACTCCCTTAATTCTTACTGACATAATTATGAGTCACTTATTAAGTTAATTGTAGTAGCTTTTAAAGATAAGCCAAATTTCTTATAAGCTGTCAATAAGGTATTAAATTCAAGTAACCTATATCTGAAAAGAATGTATATCATTGAGAAGGCCTTATATGTTAATAGTGAATTTAATTAAGATGAGTTTATTTGGGACTTTCCAAATGAAATAACCATCTCTAATCAAATAAGAATAATGTCCAGGATAGAGAAAGAAAAAATAGTAATTTTCAAGAGCCATTCAGTAGCCAAGTTATTAAAAGCAGAAAGTAACCATGTTTAATAAAAGCTTTGAGACATATTTTGTTTTGAATGGAAAGCTACTTTTAAAAAATAATTATTTAATACTATTAACTACTCTAGAAAGTTATTATGAGAAAATACACTACCTGGAAAAATAATTTTAAATTACATATAAATCAAATATTTTATATTTAAAATAAAATTAATTATATTATGAAGACAAGAGAAATATTTTAGACCACTTATTTCATAGATAGATCTTTCATTATAATAGAATTTTAAATAGACAAGTTTTCCAGTAGCACAAATAGAAATAGAAGACTAAAAAAGCCTTTATAAACTAGCACAATGAAGTTCAGTAAAAATATTAAGCTTTCTCATTCATTAATTTTAAATGTGACAACAAATGAAGAAACACATTTTCAAATACAATAGCTTAGGTCCAGTTAAAACAAAATCCATGAAGAATGACAAGTTTGCTAGTAGGTTTGACCAAAGATCTCTACATAAATTTATTATATTACATTTATTGATTTTTCTAAGAAAGAAAATATGGAAAACAAAATGTATTATATGTAAACAGAGGCTTTAAATAAATCAATATATCACTCATAATGGATAATTATATTTTAGTTATTGTAATTTCAAAAAATATTTTAGTCACCTATATTTAGGTAAGATTTTAGAGCCTAAAAACATGATTAAGATTTTCTAATCTATTTCTTAAAAGACAAAGCTACTAAATAAAAAACAATAAGATAAAAATCAAGTTCTATGAATATTTTAAAAGTAAGTACTCTAGGATCATAACACTGACAACACTAATTATCTTTTCTAGTCTTGGCAGTTATGTTGCATACTGTTTGGGTGACTGATGGGATAATTTCACTTCATTTTCTCTCAGTTTATTGTGGACCGTGTAAGAGAAGAATATTAAAATAACACCTCTAAACAAAGTACTTGATAAAGTTTTAGTTGAAATAAAATGCTTAAAAAATAAACCTCAATTAATGAATACAGGATTCCAGAGCAAATAAATGAATCCCCATCTACTAAAGAAAAACTTTGACTAAGAATTTCTGATTTTAGAAAAATAAGTCTACTAAGTATTAATATTATTTTAGGACTTTTACATAGTAAGAGCATACATATACTTTCAGATAGAGCCCTTTCATCAGCTAGCATTACTGTAATTATAAAAAATGTGTCTATATATTTTTGTATCATTAAATGTTTTATTTACTAAAATCAGCAGGAAAAGAAGCAGTTAAACTATATGAAAAAAATAAATTATTCTGATTCCTTACACCTATACACATTTTACTTAATTTATTGATAACAAAAGAACATTGAAGTATTTAATTTAATATTTAATCTCAAATATAAATCTTCACCAATAGCAATTATACTACATCACTCAACTGGAAAAAGTACAAAAGACATTATTAATCATTATTTCTACTTGAACATTTAAATGAATTTTAACTCATACATAGTTTATAGTTTACATATGTCTTACATAATTTATAAGTCAAATAGCTAAAGCTCCATATTTTAAATAATTAATAGAAAGCATATTATTTGCCTTGATCACCTGATTTTTTGTTGTTGTTTATAAAATTAATCACAGTTAGCAGGATAGAAATAGCTTTCAGCTTCATGAATGACATCCAAGAGATGGGAAAGGATTAGTTCCCAGTTGCTGCCAGTTATAGCGCCAGGTGGCTTTTTCTGCAGTGAAGGTGTTACCGATAATCCCATTACACTGGTACTAAATCTTGCAGACATCAAAATTATCACCAAGGTTCCTTTTCATCCCATCCTTTCCAAATGACTGGAAGTCGCTTCACCTGAAAGAAGTCAAATCCACATGCAGCTGCTGTTTTAGCAGGCAGCAAACTCTCTGAGAATGCCAGTCATGATTCAATTTTGCTGTGCTGGTGGCCCCCTATTCCCTGTCCAATAATACATCTGTTAAAAAATCCTACAGCTACAAATCAAGTTTAATCCTACTGGGGACCTCATGTTGGTCTTGTCTTCCAAAAAGGCAGCAGGTTCTGCTGCCTATCTTGCCCAGCGTCTGGGGAATACCCTTTAAATCCCAGCCCTACTTAGAAGAATAAGCTAGGGATCACAAAACATGACCTCAAAAACCCTGATATGACTATATCCTGACCCAGAGGCATTCATTCTAGGTGAAGATTAGAACTTTGCATAATAAGATTACACAGCAAGTGAATGATATCAAGGGACTATCCATATGCAGCCGCCTGGTTTTCTATAGACAGCCTGTGCTCTGCAATATGCAGTACAGACGAAAAGGAGCTTGGTCTTTCTAGCTGAAATAAAATAGATTCACATAAATTAGTTGGCCGTTTCCAGATTCCTAAATCCCCCATTACATCTTTTATTGACAGCTCCTGTGAGGATAGCACAAATGTTATTCCTTTTTATTCTGTGCTTCTATAACAATCATGCTCTGTAATTGAAATGTACATAGATTATGGCTTGAAATTAACATCTTGTTTGCTGTAATCTTGGATTACAATTCACTGTGTACATAATAAAATTAGGAAATCAATGGATGGATTTATCAGCTCCAAAAAACTAGAGGTATTGTTTAAAGAATAGCTTAACATTTTGTGCCAACACTTTAAATGTAGAAGTCACAGAAAGAAGTCAATAAAAATTTGAGTGAAAGAATACAAACATCAGCCAATATCTATATAAGCTAGATTACATATGAATTAGCTCAATTCCCTCAAAATTTAGAAAATATGAAAGATTCAGAGATCTCATGAACATATAATTTTCTCTCTAAACCATACTTGAGCAAGGTCAATTACACATAAGGTCTCTACTTTTATAAAGTATACAGAAGCAGTATTTTATATAAAGCACCTTCATCATTTTGTATTTTAAGGTATTTGAATCCATTCAAACCAATTATAATTCAAGGTTTTAGAGTTCTTAACAATATGTTTTTAAAGTATTTAATGAAATAAATTCTTATATTGGAATATATACAGAGCATTTTAACTATACAGAATCCTAGAGATATTTAGAAAACAATAATTTATGTTAAGCTTTTTTCTTCTAAGAAGTTTAAAGCTATACCAGCTCTAAGCAAAATTATATGAAAAGAAAGATTCCTATCATTCATGCAAATCATGCAAACACAGAAAAATTATAAGCATGCGAAGAGGAATTCTCAACTTTATCACTTAAAAAAAGTATTGAGATTTGCCAAGGGATTCATGTAAAACTAATCTCCTTGGTATACTTGAAATATGGCTTATTTGGCAAGTTCTATTTGCCCACAATTGCTGAGAACATACCACATCCCTTATATTAGCCATTTTCTCCTTATAATCACAGTATCTTTTAAGCATTTCTATACAATATCTGTTAAGTACTCAAGAGTCAGGTGACATAATTCTGATTTTGTGTATTGAACAGTCATGTATAACCCAACAGTACTGTGTAACTTCAACTACATAGCACATGCATACTCTTTGATTACCTCGATTAGAATATTTTAAGAAAATAATGAGGAATGCAAAAAATACACATTTCTGTTATGATATTTACATGAAATACTTTAGAGCTATACTGTTTAATAAAGTAGCCACTAGCTATATATGACTACTGAGCACTTGAAATGTGACTACTCCAAACTGAGAGGTAGTGTAAGAATAAAATATACACTGGACTTTGAAGACTTAGTACAAACAAAGGTAAAATATTTTATATATTAATTACATGTTGAAAAGATAGTAATTTAGATACAGCAGGTTAAATGAAATACATATATGACTCATATTTCTATTGGACAGCACTGTTTTAGCAGATTACATATTTTTAATAATATATTCTTAATCTAACTAAAATTGTACAACTAATAAAAATACTAAAGTAGAGGGTTATTATGGAAGAACAAACATTCCAGTGTTAAATCTGGTAGATAAGCTTAATAAAGAAAGAAGAAAATGTTGTCATTTTAGAATCTATTTCATATCTCTAGCTTAAGGGTAGTGAGGAAGAGGGACTAGCCAAATTACTGACCATTGTGAGCCAAAAAAAATTAATGTTTTATAGTTAGAAAAATATCTTAGTCCAGTAAGCATAGGCTTTTAGAAAAAGTACATCTTGAGCAACTTCATAAAAGACTACTAAGGTCTGTGTGTACATTCATTGAGTCCAATGGACAGCAACTTCAACAAATATGTCTGCATCTACCAAGTGCCATGATTTTTTTTTAAGGTGCTATATAATTATTTATATTCAAATTTTTCAAATACATAATAAGTAATAACTATAGAGATCTGAAGCATTTAGTATATTTCAGAATTTTAGAAAAATGAAAAAGTTCAATTTTATAAATTATTATTAGGCTACTTTTCCATTAGTCATTTCATTATCCATCAATGTAGGTTTAAAAAATTTCATTAACAAAAATAGTTTTACAGAAATAAGGAAAACTGTAGATACTTAAAATATAAAATGAATACCTAATTTAAGTAAAGAAAGTTAATGGTAGATTTAGAATAACCAAAGAAAATTGATATTATACAATTAAAATACAAAGTCTATCTTTGTCACACATTGGGAATTTCTATAAACAGTAGTATGTAAAGTACTAACTCGTTTAAAAGTTGCTTTTTCATAATTATTCCTTTATAATATTTATTAAAATACTAAGACTGAAGATGAAACATAAGTATCAATAAATAAGATGGATAACATCTAAATCAGTTCTTTATAACCTAGCCATGCCACTTTTTCCTACCCTTTTATAATTATGTATTTCTTTCCTTTCCTGGTTACAAGTATCACATATACACACAGACACAAACACACACATAAAAACAAAATAATAACAATAAAAAAACTTTCTAACCATCAATATATGAGAGCAATGATATTCAGTCTAAGTTAATCCCCAGACATCCAAATTCATGAATAAAAATTCATCAGTTTTAAATACACTGAGCCTATTAAGCAAGAACAAAAGCATATGCACAAAAGAGCTTTTAATATATTTCAAAGCCCACAAGAGCCATGGTCTCATTAAAATTATAAATTACACAAACATGGAATGAAGATTCAAACTGCAGTGCAGCTAAGCAGATTACAGAAAACCCCGCGTTCCATATGATAACACACCATGGCCCTCCCAGATGGGGGCTTGGAACAAAAAGGCCATCACCACAGCTAGGGAAAACCTCCTTGTGATCTCTGGTTTCTGTTCAGCAGATGACAGCCAAATAATATGTTGATTATTCTGTTTGTGCTGCTAAGCTTGTAAGATGGAATAAAAGCGATATGATCTATTGTGAACCCAATGCTAATGTGTTGCTCCACTCATAAATAATATACTGAATTTATTTTGAAACTACCTTTTATCTGAATTTCAGTTTTTAAATGCATGAATTAAAATAAAAGCCAAGATAAAATATTATTTAATTTGATTCTTTAAACTAAGAAATGTAGATGACAAGTGAAAAATATCTAAGTGCTTAGTTAAGAGCCACTATCACTTTTCTATAATTTCAGCACTGTGATCACAAACAGAATGCATTTTTAAACAGGCAATTTCTCATTAAGAAATATAAATGTAGACTTAAGTAATACAATAAGTTAATAATATACATTATTGATAAGATAAAAACTAAAATATTAGAGTATATAAAAACAATTTTCTGCAATACAAATAATGGCACATAATCAGAACATATGTCTCATATACTTCTGAATAATAAAAAGTATCACTGAAAGCCTTGAGAATGTTTATAACTTATACACAAATGAATGCTCACCTACCTACAATCAAAATAATTAAAAATAAGCTTATAAAAATAATTCTCAGATTAATAGCCAGCATTTCATATTGCTTTGATGACAAAAGCAATTTTTCCCTCACTGAAATATCCCAAACTTTAACAGAATGAACTATACTTAAATGAGGTAACTGGCATTGTGTCTATAAATACTTCCCCAAACTTTATATTTCATGGATAAAAATTTTTTATGATTACTAGTATTATTTAAAATACTGAAAATCATAACATTTATTTTCCCACCCCAGAAATCCTTCCCTGAATAATCTTGTAAAATTAGCTTACAGGCAAACAACATAAACAAAGAAGTACATTAAAGTTACAGTTGAGGCAAACATAGATAAACAAACTGTTTTCTTAAGGGAGTATTTAGTAAAAAAGCAAATAAGTATGGCCATTAACATAAACCCACCTCCCTTTTCTGTTTAGAGAAATAGATTTTTGAGCCTAAAAAGCAGAGCAAAATTGCCTAACATGAAAATACAATCTAAAATTATGAGTATAAAGTGTAAAACAATAATACTTTTAGAGAAAAATACAGAACACAGAACATCTTTGGAATAGACAAATATTTCTTAAACAAGAGGTAAAAAGCACTAAACATAAATGACAAAATAGATGACTTGAAAGTCATAATCACCTGTTCATCAAAAGCACTATTAATAAATTGAGAGGGCAAACCTCAGAGCAGGAGAAATTTTTGCAATACCTATATTAGATGAAGGACTCATATTCCAAATATATAAAGAACATCTACAAGTCAAAGAGAAAGACAGCCCAACAGAAATGTGGGCAAGAGAAATGAACAGGTACTTCACAAAAGAGAATAATGAAATAGGCAATATACATCATATGAAAAGGTGCTCAATTTCATTAATCATCAGGGAACTAAAGAGTAAAACGATAATGATTTACTTTTTATACACATCAGAATGTGAAAAATATAAAGAAATAGGTAAAAGAATCGAGTGTTGGCAAAGACGTGGAGCAACTAGAGCTCTCATATAAATGTAAACTAGTACCATTTTAGAAAACTGTTTGGCAATACTGACTAAAGTTGGACATATATTCTTATGATCCAATAATTTTGCTCCTAGATATATCATCAAAAGAAACATGTAAATATATTAGTAAAGAGATATGTATTACAATGTTTATAGCAGTGTTATATGGAAACCTCCAAAATGTCCATTAACAGAATGGATAAAAAACAGTTGTGATACAGTCATATGATGACATGCAGCGATGAAAATGAACAAAGTACAACTACATGCAACAATATGGACAAATCTCAAGACAAAAAGTTGAGCAAAGGGAACCACACATAAAATAGACTGTATAATTCTATATAAAATATAAACACAAGCAAAACTAATGATGCTACTAAAAGTCAGAGTAGGGGTTATTCTCATGCAGGGAGGTAAATAGTGACTGGAAAGAAACATGACAGTGTCTTCTAGGGTTCTGATAATGTTCTTTTTCTTTATCTAAGTGCTGATTACATAGGTTAGTTTGACTTCTGAAAAATTCATTGTGCTGTCTACTTATAATATGTGTACTTTTCTGTATATAGACCTTTCTTTTAAAAGGCAGTTTTACACACAGATACACAAAAGCAGTCAAAAACCTTGTCATAAGAAAATAGGAAAACACTAAGGATTCTGAGACAATTCAATTAAATAATCAAATTTTCAACTCAATAGTTTTGTATAGCCTTCCAGATTTTCTTTATGCAAATATAAGAATCTCTAAATATATTTATATATATATATTTTTTAATATAGTTTATTGATTTTTTACAGAGAGGAAGGAAGAGGGATAGAGAGCTAGAAACATTGATGAGAGAGAAACATCGATCAGCTGCCTCCTGAACACCCCCTACTGGGGATGTGCCTGCAACTAAGGTACATGCCCTTGAACGGAACCGAACCCAGGACCCTTAAGTCCGCAGGCCGACTCTCTATCCACTGAGCCAAACCAGTTTCGGCTATATTTATATTTTGATTCCCCTCCCTTAATGCAAAAAGTAGTTTACAATACATTGTTTGAATTCTGCTCTTTTCAAATAACAATGTACGTTTGAAAACTTCCAAATCTGCATATAGAGAACATCCTTTCTTTTTTTAAAGCTGTATAGATAGGCCACAGATCATTTAACAAGTACCCTATAGGTAGACATTAAGAGTGTTTCCAATAGTTTGCTACCACAAAAAGAAAAAAATATAATGAAAACTCGTATACATATGTTATATTATAAGTACACAAGCATATATGTAATAAACTCCCACAATTGGTTTGGGGGTTGTGTCATTTTGCACTTCCACCACATACTGATCTCAAATGTATCCTAGAAAAAGCTATGCCTCACTTTGGGTCTCTCAGATATTTTGTTCATAAGGCAAATTCTGAAACATGTTCTCATTGCAAAAATCTACATGAAGCCCTTTATTTTTCCCTAAATGCAAATGTAAAATTTGTTGACTTAGCAAATTTGAGAAGAAATGAACTGTCAAATTTAAAAACACCTCACTGATATAGGAAATCATAGTGATATCTATTGTCCTGGGATAGTAATTGTCCATCTTCCCCAAATCTTCTATCATCTAGCAACACTCCTCACCCAGGTTTTTTTTTTTTTAATTCATATTCAATCCTATATAATAAAGAGAGAATATGCTAATTGACCCTCACACCATCACAAAGATGTTGGTGCCCACAGCCAATTAGGAGGGAATATGCTAACTGGCTGCCCGCCCTCAAAGATGGCGGCGCCCACAACAAATAAGGAGGTAATATGCTAACCGACTGCCATGCCCTCAAAGATGGCGGCACCCAGTCCCCTCAGCCCTGCCAGGGCACCTGCCTCCGGAGTCCCCTAGTCCCCTCAGCCCCCTAGGCGCCAGGGCCAGCCCGAGGCGCAGGCAAGCCTCGGATGGCAGCTGCCCAGCTGCCCAGGGCTGCCCGAGGTTCAGGTAATCAGAGCTGGCCAAGGCTTGCACTGCTGGCAGTGGCAGCAGCAGAGGTGTGATGGGACATCGCTTTCCCCTGATCACCGCGTCGCCTCCCGCCCCTAAGGGCTCTCGGACTGTGAGAGGGAGCAGGCGGGGCTGAGGGACCGCACCCCGTCCAGTGCATGAATTTTCATGCACCGGGCCTCCAGTAGTTTATAATTGGGTGAGCAGTCAAATGTATTTCACTTTTAAATGACTGTTTTCCTGAAGTACAATTTTATTTTCTTGGTCTACATTTCAAATTTTTATTGCAATATTTTAATAATAAAGAAACTAGTTAGTATGTATAATTCTTCATAATCCCAATTAAGAGTAGATTTCACAGGTTTTCCCAATGGCCATTAAAAAAGGACCAGGCTGTTAAAGAGTATAAGATCAGTTATCCTGTTAAATCTTTGCTTAGCTCAATGTTGTTTCTGTTATTTTTCCTTCTTTTTAAGGAGATGTATGATTACTTCCAAAAAACCTACATTACATCCAGGCAATAATTTTATTCGGGCTGCACTCCAAAATATATAATATTTTAGCTCAAAAGTAGGAAGAAAGACACTTTTTACTCTCACACATTTGAAAACAATTTTGGAAGCATTTAAGTATGCATGCAATGTGAAGGTTCATGATAAAGTGGACAGACATGACAGTTGAGGTCCAACACAATGTCATTCTGTAAGAATCGTTCACTGTGTATACTAGAAAACATGATAGCTGGATTATGGGATGGATATACAAAACAAGTTACTCTTACAGCCCACTGTATGAAATGTAACATAGGGCAACTCATTTAAAATAGACCCAATAATGCCTAATTTAAATTATACCGAAGCTGTTGGAAAAAACAATAATACAGGGAATTTAATGTATTACAAAAAAGGTAGCAACAACAACTGAATTAAATTACAAACATATATATATAGACTCATACACAATTTAAGATATCCTAAAAGGTCCATCATCTACAAGCATCCTTCAATGTATGTTGGTTATAACTTTTAGATGCCATTAAACAGGAACAGACAATGAAAATTAGAAGCAAGACTATCAACACTTTCATCATATTCCAGGTATCAACACAATGACAATGGTATTACTCATTATAACAGAGTTGCTTTCGTAGTATACTATTTTGTGTGTGTGTGAGTGCAGCCAAGGATTCTCCTCCAACTAACCAGTTACTTGCCCATCTATTAAGTGCCAACTTTCAAAAATTAGTGTCTAGCTAGGACATTCATAAGACTTAACTTAAACATGAACCAGACAGAAGAAAAATGAGGAAAAGAGCCCACTTACCATAGGTCTGTTCTACAATACATTCAAAGTTTAGAGTTGTTGCAGGGCTTCCAGGGAAAAAAAAGCATCTAATGCATCTCAAAGCATATGTGGGTGACCCATGGTTTCAGGATTTCTAAAGCAGAAAATCAAAATTACATTAGTTGAAGGCTTTTCTCAGCCATGTTGATTTGAGTTAACATATATGACTAAATGTTTCTCAATTGTTAAGATGCATCCTCCTCTTTAGCAGGTCAATGGGATTTTGAATTCGGATATCCAATGACACTTTGGATAAAATGATTTAAAAAACAGACTATTAAAGTCCTTTATGAGGGAATTTTAAGTCGGAGAAATAAGTGGGTAACATAATGTATCAATCAACCTAGAGAGAACTGTGTTCAAGGACTTAAAGAAGTTGATAACACCAACCACATACAGTTCTTATATATCAAACTCATTTGTACATATTAGCATGAATATCTAAAGTTAATTTTAAGCATGAAAAGGCAGCAGAGAAGTAGTTTGTAATGCTGATGTGTTAAGACTAATTAGTCAGATATTTACTCAATATGAAGAATGTATATGATATTGTTGAAAAACCCTGTGACCAGCTATACTATGACAAAGGCAAAATATATTATGGTCAATACTGTCTTAGATGTCAAAACCTGCCTCATATTCAACCATAATAACTCCATTACAATTTTTATGACAGAGAAAAAATTTTATTACCATTTTTATTTGAAATGTTACAAGTTTGCTCTATATGTGTTTACATGAGACATTTGAGAGTCTACACTGAAAACTAAATTTTTGTCATTAAAAGAAGATAACAGCATATGAATATTCATCTTAAAATATACAATTAATATAACATACAATATACAATATCACATATTAATATGTTAATGAATATGTAACAAGTTTCCTACTATTTTCTTCTGGCAAAATGATATGAGAAACTTGAGTGCATGATATCAAGACTACAGTAACTCTCTAAAACTTAGCATTAATTTGACTGAAGCTGAAAGAAACTCTCATATTTTAATCATCTATCCTTTATCATTAAGCTATTCATGGCATTATTTCTTATCCTTTGCTCTCCTTAAAGTCTTCCTTCTATCCTGTTTCTTGCCTTTGCTATTGCACATTGCACTTTCCAATACTTCATTTCTGCCAAATCTATCTTTCTTCTCTTTACTGTTTCACAAATAGAATGTTGAGCAAAAAAAGTCAAAGATAAGAATAGTGTATTGCTTCATTTATATAAAGTACAAAAACAGGTAAAACAAATCTATGATGCTGGAAGTCAGGACTAAGATTTCCATTCGTGAGTATACTGATAGGAAGCAAAAAGGAATTATGTGGTGTCCACGCATCCCCTCTGTGCAGGCATAACCATGACATTCATTAATTCAATCATGCTACCAGAATACCATTAGACTCTGTAGTAAGCCTCCACAATATCTGTTACATGCTTTACCTGCACTGACACAATGGAAATATGAACCTTAGGTCTCAGAAAAGCCACTGAGTTAATTTTTGTGAAAGGTATAAGGTCTACATCTAGATTCTTTTGGTGGGGAGGTGGGGAGTGGGATTTGTATGCCTATGTTCCACACAATTTGTTGAAAAGACTATCTTTGGTATTTCCTTGGCTATTTTATCAAAGGTCAGTAGACTATAGAGTACGTTCTTGGAGATCCGTTCCAACGGTGCAATGTAAAGCGATTTTCGCTGTCAGTTGGAACCCACCTACATAAGCACCTACATCACTCACATGGAGCACATACACAGCAGTAATGAAGTGTAACAGTAAAAAAAATTTTAAAGAAAGATAACAATTCCTGACCTTTACTTGTGGTAAATAAATAATAAAAAACATAAAGCACATGTGTACATACATCAAAATGACAGAACTTTTCTTTCTTATAAATAAATGGGAGATGGCAACATAACCACAAAACAACGTAGTCAAGCCCCACGTAACCAGAGGACTGCCTGTAGTTGAATGTATTTCTGAGCTCTCTATCCTGTTCTACCAATCTATTTTTTTGCCCATACTATCTTGTTTTGATTACTATAGCTTTATAGTAATCTTGAAGTTTAGTAACAGTAGTCTCTCAACTTTGATTTTCTCCTTCATTGTGTTGGCTATTCTGGATCTTATGCCTCAATAAGCTTATATCTGTAAAGTAACTTGATGGAATTTTTATTGGAATTGCATTTAATCTATCTATAGATCATGTTGGGAAGAATTGATATTTTGACAATATTGAGTCTTTTGCCCAAGAAAATTGAATGTTTCCATTTAGTTAGTTCTTCAATTTTGTTCATCAGAGTTTTGTAGTTTTCCTCATATAGACTTTGTATATTTTTTTAGATTTATGCCTAAGTATTTCTTTTCTTTATACTAATGTCGACTGTATTTTTTTTAATTTCCAATTTTATTTGTTCATTGTTAGTATACTGGAGCTGATTTCATTTTGATAGGATGATGACATGGCATTACTGAATATGTTGAGTACAGCAGAATAAATAAATAACAGAGTTAGAGAGTAAGGGAATTTATAGAGCGATATGCCTACAGAAGTAGGTAGAAGGAACTGCATGCAAGTCTTTAAGAAGTTTTGTTTTATATTATATGATCATATTTCTATTGAAAAGGTCAGGATGGCTCTTGAATGGAGAATGTACTGTAAGAGAACCAAAGAAGGGCTAAATGCCCTAGAATAGATCAGAGAGCTATTAAGAGGTAAAGTCCACAGGTCTTGGTAATGGACTGCATATGGCAAAATTCAACTTGAAATAGGGATTGAGTGTAGTGAAGTTCCATTGCTTAGGCAACTAACTTACAAATTGTCTTATCATTTAATAAGATACAAAACATTAGAGTAGGAGAGGGGAACCTTTTTTCTGCCCAGGGGTAGTTGGGTATTTATAGCATCATTCTCGGGCCATACACAATTATCAATTTAAAATTTTTCCTACTATATTTGGTCAAACATTTAATTAACTACCCCTAATGCCTTGGCAGAGCCAGACCAAATGATTTTGCGGGCCTTATACAGCCCTTTGGCCAAACATTCCCCACCCCTGCACTAGAGGAAGTTCAGTCTGGGGTATTATGAGGTTAAGGTTCCACTAAGACTTGTAAGAAACAGGTAAAGTAAATATATGAATTTATGATTCTGGAGGTCAGAGAAGCAATCTGTACTACAAATGTTAGACATTGTTATATAAATTGTAACTGAGGTCCTGGGAGTGGATGAAAGTAATAAAGAACATGGTAAAAAGATAAAATGGTCTTAAGGACTTCAAGATTTAATGGCAGAAAGCAAGAGCCTTACTTTTTTTATACCCTCTAGCCATTGAACTGTCCCTTCTTTCAAACACTAATCCCTCTCCTGTGCTCCAGATTCCATTACTTCTACCTCATTCAAGCCCTTTTATCAATTGTCTAGAGTTGTTTTACAGTACCTCTCAAACAACAAAACTCCTCCTTTGATTTTTTTTATCTCCCTCTATCCCCTCCCCCTACTCCAGAACAAATTTTTCTAAAATGTAAAATGGCCTATTTTTATGGAATATTCAACTTCACTTGCCATTTAATTCTAAACACAATTATTTGACTTTTTAGTTTAACAAAAGAAAAATAAACCATTATTACTAAATCTAATAATCACTTTCCAATTCTTATTTTGTTTTCTGTTCCTCTGCCCAGCTTGCAAATATTTATGTTCCCCAAAGTTTATTATCAGTTCTTTTTTCTTCTCATTCTAAAATATACATTTCCTGGGGTAAACTTCCATTATATGCTAATTAACTTCAAATCTATGTTTCATCTAGAGTTACCTCTTTCACATAATCCACTGTGCATTGGATATTTCCACTTGACTACTCCATGGGTTCCTCCAATTACACACATTTTTTTAAAAAATACTCATTTTATGATCTCCCATTCCCTAAAATAACCAACATAACTACAAAATTCTGCTCTCTCTCCTTTATCCTTTATCATCTATCACCCACAAAGCTGTTCAAGACAGAAACCTGTCTTTGGTTCCTCCTGTCAACCTTCCTTGATCATATCAATTCTACCCCTTATAGTAATACCTTAATTCATTCCATTCTCTTTATCCCAGTCATACTTTTAGACAATCCATTTTCTTCTAGCATATGTTTAGCCAAAACCTAACAATCATATATGATCACTGTCATTCCTTTCCTTAAAAGTTTTCAATGATTTCCCATTTCCTATTATCCCTTAAGAAAATCAATTAGATCTTCTCCAGTCTCCCCTTCTATTAGCACTATGCATAAACCATGAGAACTACCTGCACAGAAGCAATGAGAACAGATTTATTGAAGGAGCAGTCTTCCTATTCTCTGTAATGGCTTCCATTCTCTATAATGATTATATCACCTACACATTCTTCAAAACTCCGGTTAAGCTTTCTCCTCAGGGGAAACTTTCCAAGGCTCTTCTCAGTCCAAGTCAGGTATCCTACATTTGTCCTCCAACAGAAATTATATAGTATACTTTAGTATTCTACTTATCCATCTATGTCCTAGAAATTATATAGTACTAGAGGCCTGGTGCACAAAATTCGTGCACTCGGGGGGGGGGTGGTCCCCTCACTCCAGCCTGTTGGACATCCTTAGCACTGCCACGGAGGTGGGAGAGGCTTCCACCACTTCCACTGCGCTCGCCAGCTGTGAGCCCTGCTTCTGGCAGAGTGGTGCTCCCCCTGTGGGAGCGCACTGACCACCGGGGGCAGCTCCTGCATTGAGTGTCTGCCCTCTGGTGGTCAAGTGTGCATTATGGTGACCAGTTGTTCTGCCGTTTGGTCAATTTGCATATGAGCCTTTTATTATATAGGATACTTTAGTATTCTATTTATCCACCTATGTCCCCCAACTGTGCACTCAAGGAGGACAGAGACTAATTCTTTTTCCTGTAACCTGCATACTTGGCTGATTACCTGGAATTTAATTAATTAATTATTATTCATCATTACAAGCACACCTAAACATACACCTTTTTATCTCTTCCCTTCTAAAAATACACTGTAGCCCTAACTGGTTTGGCTCAGTGGATAGAGCGTTGGCCTGAGGACTGAAGGATCCTGGGTTCGATTCCGGTCAAGGGCATGTACCTTGGTTGCAGGCATATCCCCATAGGGGGTGTGCAGGAGGCAGCTGATCGATATTTCTCTCTCATCGATGTTTCTAACTCTCTATCTCTCTCCCTTCCTCTCTGTAAAAAAACCAATAAAATATATTTAAAAAATAAAAATACACTGTATTTATTCCAATGCCTTATATTCAACTCTAGATACTGGTAAATTCAAATATGTATGCAAAAGTTTTGTCTTTGTAAAAAAAAAAAAATCAAGACAAATTAAATTATCCTCTGATAATTTTATACTATTACAAAGATATAGACTAACTTCAGAAATTACTTGGGTGCATATGTGATGCTTCCCAAATTATAAAAGTTAAAAAAATTCTTCAGTTCTAGTAATAAGGCAAATAAAGCATCACACTACCATCCTTAGAAAACCAAAGGGTAAATAGAGTAGGAGACAAGCGAATAGGAAGTAAAAATAACATGTAAAAAATCAGTTTTTAAGAGCAACAAAAATATCCAAAATGTTTCTATTTGATATTAGAATGCTTTGCCACTTTCTGTTTTGCTCTTCTTAGTAGTAAGTTACTACAGGACAAAATTTGTACACATTGCTCAATGTATTCAAGTGCTGTTCTGTTTTCTAATGTTAATCTTATCTCCCCCAAATAAGAACATTTTTACTTCTGTGGGTCTAAAAATGACAAGATTAGATCTAAGCAAAGAATAAGCACTTAACAGCTATTTACTGAATGATTTAGATATATACAGGCAAAAGAACCAAAATAAAAACATCTAAACCTCATCAAACTTTCCAGATGATATAGTTGAATAGCAACGAGGTTTTTTTTTCTGAACATTTTTTCTTTAAAAACAAACAAAAAATCCAGAAAAATGAAAGACCTCCCCAAATGAAAAACTCCAGTCACTGTTTAGCAATACTAATTTTAATGCATCAAACAGAACCTGCCAAAGAGTTTTAACGGGTCATTGAGATTTAAAACAATTCAATGGCAAGAACTGCAATGAGGTTTGGTTGTATTTTAAAAGTAGCATACATCACTGTCAAAATCAGTCATAACTTTGTAGTACAGGCATGATTTGGGAGTCTTTTATATTTTAAACTTGTCAATCATGAAGGCTTTTAAAAATCACTTACCCACACACGCAGACACACACTCAGTTTTAAGAAAAATTTTAAATCGAAAGATGCAGCTCTAAATTACATTTTCCCCACACATAAAATTCCTATTCTAATAAGAAAGCTCTCATTTCAAGTTCACAAATTACTAGAAAAATAAAGTACATACACATTTCATTCTTATCATTTTTTTGGAGGGATACCTCAAGTATTTTGTTATTTGAAGGTGCCTTAACAGCAAACGACAATTAAATGTGTGAACAAGGTTGTCAGAGTAACGCTTGTCATTCACACCACTTATGGAAAGGGTCTCCAAGACTTTCAGAAGCACTAATTAAAATTAAGGAAAGCTTGTCACGGGGACGCCAGAAAAGTACATTCTGTCATTTGCTCTTTGAATCAGAGGGAAACCAAATCGGCTCAAAGCTCAAGAGTTTTCACTCTAAGGTCTAAATCCAACCCACCTGCCACTGACAAACTGAGCTCAGATGCTCAGCAAGCAATTCATTACGGTGAGTTCCGATTCCTTCAATATAACACAACCATTGAAAAAAATTGAATGACTTCAGGTGAAGACAATGAATTTTCAATCAGATATCAGAAGAGAAAGGGGCGGGGAAATGTATCTTTCCTCTTTATAGACAAGCCTAGGTGAAAAGTCCTACTGGCAGTTTGATATATCGCTCCACTAATCGTTTCTGTAATTAAACGTGAATGAAGACACTCAAACCGAGAGCAAAGTTGTATATTACCCACCTCTAGCCCCAAGGAACCCCGGAAGGCTCTCACCCAGGACTCAGGTGGGCCTTTCTCACCTGGGTCCCGCAGAAGTCCGCTGTCCTCACGTAGAGAGCACTTTTCAGCAATACGCCTTGCTATTGGTTGACTTAAGACGGAACTCTCAGTCCTATTGGCTACGAGAGCCGCAAGGAGGCGGGAGTTTGGGTCTGGCTCTGACAGGCCGGCTACTTGAGTTCCCAGAGTTCTTATTGGGTCTACGCGGGAGGCGCTAAGATGGCGGCAGTGGGAACCAGCGGCCCCGACACCAGGAGTCCTGGGTCTGTGGCGGCGGCAGCCAGCAAACACAACGTCACCAGTTTCCAGAGAAAGGGTCCTAGAGCCAGCGGCAGCGATAGCGGCGGCTCTCGACTGGTGTCCATCGCAGGCACACGACCGTCGGTGCGGAACGGACAGCTGCTGGTATCAACCGGGCTCCCAGCCCTGGACCAGCTCTTAGGTCGGTTCAGAACTGAGATCTAGGCTCGACAGAGGGAAAACAAGGGAGGGGACTTGCTGGGGGAACTCCCCTGACCCCACGTCTCTGTGTGGCCCCTCGCCTTCGGACGTGGCGCGATAGCCTGGTCTGATAGAGATGGAGGGAGGAGTGGTTGTATGGAGACTTCTAAGTGCTGTTAACTAGACCTGTCCTAGTGCTCCCACTTTCACTCGGGTTCCTGCCCACCAGCCTTTTTCTAGATTGCGATCGGATCCCTTCGTACCTTGGTCAAGGGGGATTACTCATGTTTGGAGACTGTTTGGCCGTCCTCTCTAGAATCCCCTCCAGGTCTCTGAGTTTATCCTAACGCCATCCTCAGAGAGTTCATGGTTTGGATTAACCTGCAAAAGTTTGTATCATTGTGAGAGAGAGGCTGCATTAGAAAATACTGAAAGAAAATTAACTTCCCGTCTTTCACCGCCAGGCTGCTCATCTCCCGGTTCTGAGTCTTTACCAAGTTGGCTTTAAAAAGAATGGATTAAAGGTTTATGTAGATCCCAAGTAGTTACATACAGCCTGTCGTTGAAACTGGCAGTCACACCCGGATCTGCTGCGTTAAATACACGTATTATGTTTTTGTTCGATTTTTTTTCTCTGTTAACTCATTTTAGCGAGTGAAAGCAGGGCAGTTCTTAGGCGTTCCTATATAATCTCTGGAACCTTTCATGACAAGCCTGCTATGAATATGCTTGTTTTGTCACTGTTACACTGAAAGGATTGACCAGATTAGACTGGTAGGACAGAACTGCTATGTTAATAAAGGTTATAAATTAGTTAATTCCCACCTGAATGCTGCTTCATTAAAAAAGATTTATGTTTGTATTCATGACTTTTTAATAGTATGTGATGTGTGCCAGTTGAATCTTGTACACTTTCATAAAATTCTAGAAATGCCATTGCTTGTTCTTTTACTTCACTTGACATTTTTCTCTGTGTACTCCCCTCATCCCTAGCCCCCAGCCCCACCCTGCAAGGTTTAATGCAAAGGAAAGTGACAAGGCAAGCAACCTGTGAGAAAGAATATGGTTTTTCACCTCCGTTATTTCATGTCCTTAACTGGATCTTGGTTATTTCTACATAAGTCTAAGTATTTTTACTTAATTGTTTCAAGTCTATTACCTTCCTAAATTGCATGGTACTATAAACAAAAATGATTCAGAATATCTAGTTAGCAAGTATTTATCTCACCTTTTTTTTTAACCCTTGCAACCTTACTTGGGTGTGATCCTATATTTGAACTTAAAACTTGGAAGCTGTTTTCAAATTTAAGTTCAAATATAGGATCTCACCAAGTGTGATTATATATATAAATATATATTATATGTGATTATATATTAATTCAATGGGGATATGTGATTTTACTCACTTGATCCTGAAACTCTGCAAACAAAAAGGTCACAGTTCTGACGTTATATCTTCAGTTCATTAGAGTAACAAAATGTGCCTAACACAGTTCTGTCACTTAGTAGATTCTCAATAAGTTCTTGATTGAAAAAATAATAATATGTAGAAAAAACAGCAAAAAACCTGGACAAGAATTTATGAAACATGTAAGATGAAGCTCAAAAAACAGACTTAGAAATTAAGTTACACGAACAGAGCCACAAAACCATTGACAGCCTGGGCTGATCTTTAGGGTCCAGATTCAGTGCTCTGCAAATGCTACAGCTGTTTCAAATTTTTGAGAACTCTTTTCAAGTGGCTTTAACCATTTAATGAACCTCAGACTAGTGATTTAACTCTAGCCCCTAGAAACACCCCATCAAAAAGGTAACTCAAAGCAACTTCCTCATGTGTTTCTACAATGATAAAAACTTGAACTCTAATTTCAAAATTTTCCAGATATGCTTGAGGATAGGGACTCTAGTATTTGACTGTAACAAGCTTATGCTAAAAATTAGTGTTCATTAAGATGAATGAAATGAGTATCAGTTTTTAGATATTTTGAAATATTTTTTACGTGTGTACAGTTAAGTCTCAATGTACAAAGGAGTGGAAGAAGTGGTTATAATAGGAATTACTACATTTGGAATAATGATATGTGCAGAAGTATTTTAGTTGTTAACTTCTTAATGCCATTTTTGTATTTACATGTTCTATTTTGTATGGCCCTGTGGAGCAAACCCGTTACATTTGTTTTTCATTAAAACATGATTTGAAAGTGAAACATTTGGCTGCTAATGTGTATATACATAGGTATAAGCAATTCAGATTATGTTGTTACTTACATGTTATTTGACTGGGATTCTGACAAGCATAATATGACCATATTGTGACAAAATGTAATGATAGTAGGATGCTTTATCAAGATGATGAAACTGTACTGTGACATTGTATTGTTGCCTAAATATATTCAGTAATTACTGGGTAACAAGTAAATACCGTATTGTTATTGCCATACAATACAGCGATATTTTACTGTTGCCACTGACATCATTGTAATTTTAAGCAGAGATGCAAAATATACTTAAAAGGTAAATTAAGTGATATACAAGCTAATTAAGTAATATTCTCAAGTTTCCATTGCTTACTTCAAAAGCAAAGTGTTTCATACATTTGAGAATTCCTTATATATGCATCTTTTAAACATGATCTAATGATATTAAGTATTTTTGTTCTGTCAACTGAATTTTATTGTTAGACTGGAGGCCTGGTGCACGAAATTTGTGCATGGGGGTGTGTGTCCCTCAGTCCAGCCTGCATCCTCTCCAATCTGGGATCCCAGTAGGATCGGGCCTAGATGGGCAGTCGGACATCCCTCTCACAATACAGGACTGCTGGTTCCCAACTGCTTGCCTGCCTGCTTGCCTGCCTGCCTTCCTGATTGCCCCTAACCGCTTCTGCCTGCCAGCCTGATTGATGCCTAACTGCTCCCCTGCCAACCTGTTTTCCCCTAACAGCCCTCCCCTGCAGGCCTGGTCACCCCTAACTTCCCTCCCCTGCAGGCCTGGGTCCCCCCCAACTGCCCTTCCCTGCAGGCCCGGTCCCCCCCAACTTCCTTTCTCTGCCGGCCTGGTCACCCCTAACTGCCCTCCCCTGCAGGCTTGATCGCCCCAACTGCCCTCCCTTGCAGGCCTGGTCCCTCCCAACTGCCCTCCCCTGCTGGCCTGATTGGCCACAACTGCCCTCCCTTGCAGACCTGGTCCCTCCCAAAGGCCCTCCCCTGCTGGCCATCTTGTGGTGGCCATCTTGTGTCCGCATGGGGGCAGTCATCTTTGACCTCATTGGGGCAGCCATCTTGTGTGTTGGAGTGATGGTAAATTTGCATATTATTCTTTTATTAGATAGGATAATGATAGACATTTCCCAAGTGGGCTACATTTAAATTTTTCAGGTTCTGAGATTTCCTAATCCAGGTTCTCAACCCTGCCCTTTTAGGAAATTTATGTTGTTATTTGATGATACTATATGTAATATTCCATTTTTCTTTTCCAGAACTTCCAAAGAGAGGTTATAGTGGGTAAAAGACTCTGGCAGAATTTTTTTTATCCTAGCATATAAGGTGTAGTCCATTTTAGGGCCGTATTATTGAATCTATAGGAACTATTCCCCAGCCTCATCCTTCAAAAAGATACTTGAAGGAAAGGTGACTTCAGGCTTGACTGGGTTAACTTCTTTGCTGTTTAGGACTTATTAAATTTTGACTGTCAGGTGAATGATAGATAGGAATTAGGGTTAAATAATAATCCAGGTAGAGTATTCCAAACAAGTTTGATGTAGCTGCCATTTTCAACACTGATGTCAAAAAATAAATACTAGTGGGCTTATTTCCTTTGCTCCACTAGATCAGTCTAGACTGTGGGAGATGTTCATTGAGTTTGGACTCAATAAAATAATCCTGGTTATGATATTTTAGTAACTAAAAGCTGTAGCATGTTCCTTTTTTTATGTAAAATTATTTCATGTGATTTAATCTATACAATCATTGTCACTGTTCATAGCTTTTTCTGTTTTAAATCCTATATTTGCCCAGCCAATAATTGTTATAATTAAGAGTTGTCAGGATGTCTTACACTCTTAGAGAGAGAGAAGAAAAAGTAGATTTATTAATGAAATAACTGCCATTTAATTTGAGTTGTGACATTAAATATTTAAGGGTATTGCTATGAACTAAGGAAAGGATATGTACTTGTGTTTAACACTGCATTTTCTCTAAAATACCTTTCTATCCTTTTAAGCAAACCTATTATTTTATAGAGATCGCTTAAAAGGACTTGTTTAGTTCACTTATTTTTTCTGGGTGTTTTTCCTTTCCCTTTTATTTTCTCTAACTTTGAAAAGGGAGATACCCTTGTTGTAAAATAAGGGATCACTTCTGGGCCTTCATATTCTGAT
This sequence comes from Corynorhinus townsendii, assembly GCA_026230045.1. Taxonomy (NCBI): domain Eukaryota; kingdom Metazoa; phylum Chordata; class Mammalia; order Chiroptera; family Vespertilionidae; genus Corynorhinus; species Corynorhinus townsendii. Next base: position 22,364,072 of record JAPDVU010000008.1, on the reverse strand, counting down.
ATATCAACTTGGTGTTATTTACCCAAAATTTATAGCTTAATTATTTGTTTTGGGAAGTGTGGGGATTGAATATTCTTTCTTTAAAATAATATTGATATAAATTTCTAACCACACCAATTTTTAAAAAATCTTTTTCCTCATATTTTAAAAATCATTAGGAAAATATTGGCACTTAATCACAAGATCTTAAATTTTCTTTAATGTTTTCTAAAGCATTAGATTTTTTCTAGTTTTAAGACAAAATGTGTCATTTTTAAATATGAAATCTTGATGAAATTAATACATTAAAATATCATGCTTGCAAACTCATGTAATCTTAAATGTGGGTATGATATTTTACTGCCTGTATTTTTAGTAAGCTGGAGATAAATATACTTTTCAAGAATGTCTAGAAGTAAAACCAAGTGTTTATTTGCCTACAGACTTAGAAAGTGTCTCCATATTTCTATAAGATACAATTAAAGAAGACCATTTTACTTCATTGTATGTTTTATGAAGATATTATAATTGCTTACTTGCCTGTCAAACATTTTAGGAATTACTGATTTTAAAGATATATTAAAAGCTAGCTTTGGTTGAAAATATTGTCAAAATATCCTCTTGTGGTTGGTTGGTTAGGCTTTCAAATTTTTGGTGGGGACATAACTACAAACTTATTCAAACTTACTCTATTTTGGCCAGCTGCGGTGGCTCAGTAGTTGAGCATTGACCTATGAACCAGGAGGTCCCTGTTCAATTCCTAGTCAGGGTGGGCTTGATCCCCAGGGAGGAGTGTGCAGGAGGCAGCCAATCATTGATTCTCTCTCATCATTGATGTCTCTTATCTTTCCCTCTCCTTCTTTGGAACCAATAAAAATATTTTTAAAAGCTCTAAAATACAGCTAGAACTTCAGCATATCAAGTGAGGTATATCAAAATACCTTATACATAGATATTTTGGGAAAATTTGAGGTCTGCCACAATAAAATTTGGAAGACTAGAAGAACTGTTATGTGTGTGTGTGTGTGTGTGTATAAGTACATCATATGCATAGAATAAAAACTTGATTTAAAAGTAGTTAAGATAGATTCATCTTATTAACTACTTCAAAATGACCATTACTAGAGCCAATCCCAATTTGAGTAATTTACATAATAGAAAAACTAAATTACTTTTGTAAGAGAAATCTTGGTGGGATATTAATTTGGTTGATAAAAGTCATTGAAATGTCCCCACTCTATGGTGTTTTAAGTAAGGTTGAACTTTCCAAAGATTAGAATTTTAACATTCTTGAGACTTTAAATGTGTGGTGTTTTCTGAATTATCAGGAACAGTAGTTTGTATCATTCTTATAGAAAATTACCTCCATAGCATAGTCATTCACTGTTATGGTGATCATCTATATATATCTATATATATAATCTATATACATATATAATAGAGAAATATGCTAATTAACTGGGACGCCATAGTGGTCAACTGGACAGGAGGAGGTTGTGCTTGCAGCATTGGGGGTGGGGCGGCAGGGCCCACCTGCGCTTGGGAGGGCCTGATCAGCAGCTACCGCAGCTGCTTCAAGGACCAGAGAGGGAGGCAGGGCCTAACCAGCAGTGGCCATGGCTACTGCGGGGCCTGGGGAGCAAAGCAGGGCTGGACCGGCAGCGGCCGTGGCTGCTGTGGGGCCCAGGGAGCGAGGCAGGGCCAGACCAGTGACTTGGGTGGGTGGCCGCACCTTGCAGTTTCAAATCGCACGCTGAGCTCCTAGTCTTTTATAAAGCAACAACATATTTTCAGTGATTTGTTATAATCAGAAGATAATAGCCAGAATGGCAAGGGTAGCTTTTACTGAGTACCTCTCTGGGCCAGACACCTGAGCTATGTCAATTCATTTAATTGGGAAACTATTCCTTGATCTGTTCTTATCATCTCCCTGTGAATAGCATTCACAAAGTATTTTTAATTCTCTAAGTATTCCTTTACATGAAGCCTCGAAGCTTTGTATAAATTTTTAACTTGAGAAGACATGAATGTAGACCCAGGGAAGTTGAGATAAATTTAAATCCTTCCTGTAAGATATCAGTTAAGGAAAGAAACACAACTATCTTTTTTTTTTCTTTTAATATATTTTATTGATTTTTTTTTTTACAGAGAGGAAGGAAGAGGGATAGAGAGCTAGAAACATCAATGAGAGAAACATCCATCAGCTGCCTCCTGCACACCCCCTACTGGGGATGTGCCCGCAACCAAGGTACATGCCCTTGACCGGAATCAAACCCTGGACCCTTCAGTCCGCAGGCCGACGCTCTATCCACTGAGCCAAACCAGTTTCGGCAAGACAACTATCTTTTTATAGTACACACTTAAGACTAGCCCACTGCAGAGTTTTATGTGCTTATATTTCATCTTAAATATACATAAATTGGTGATTAGGTAGTTAAATGTTTGTTTTTGCATGCAAGGGAAAGTAGGGAAGTAAGGAGTTGGAAAGTGTAATTTAAATGTTCAAAATGGATTAAAAAGTTAGTGGTCTCTATGTGCTTTATATGTGGCACAAATTCTACCACATATAAACATTTAGCTTAATCTTGCCCAAAGAAAACCATTTTTGCTCTAATTTTTTATGGCTGTTATCTTCATATACTTTTCAGTTTGTGTTTTAAGCTTTTGGTCTGAAGAACATTTGAAGTTGTCCTATGTACAGCTTAAATGCTATAATGAAGGAACTTATCTAAGTGTGAAATTAAAATATTTAGTTCTATAACAAATCCACTTAAGCATAACAATATATAAATTTTTTATTGTTTTTTATTTTTTATTGTTTTCTCTGTCAATTTGGAATGTTCTACTTATAATCATAAAATCTCCAAATGTTGCATTGTATTCTCTGTGACATATATGTTACCAAATTTTAAATTCTTTGAAAACAGCATGTATGTTACTTACGAAGCAAAAAATAAAGTCTATCAAAGGAACTTTTCATACTAAGTTTTTCTATAAAACATTTACTACTACAATACTTTTGGGGGGAGGTTCTTAATTAGTGTTCTATTGTTTCTTTAACCGTAAAGCATTCTAATTATATTGTGTTTAATTGTACAACAATGTTGAGTTGTTTTTTGTTTTAGAGTTTGTATTCCATTTATTACAACAGCATCTGTATTTGAAGACTGTTCAGACATGTTTGCCTGCTAGGTCCCCTGTTGGGCTCTCTGGCAGGCCCCATAGCTGGATGCCTCAGATCTGGGGACCAGTGTGGTCTCCAACAATTGAAGTTTTAATATAATCCTGGCTCTCCTCAGGCATGAGCTTCCTTAACACTCCTTGCCAGGCATGTAGTGTGATAAGCCCATTTTGCAGAGGCATCAATAGCTGCATTAACTGTCCAAGACAGGAAGGAAGTGATTAGTAGAACATGAGTTAGGTTTGACTGACTCCAAAACACATTTTTTTTGTGTTGTTTTTTTTTTTACTTTTTTATCAAATTTATTGGGATGATATTGCTTTAAAAAATGATATAGGCTTTAGGTGTACGTCATCTATATATTCTATTGTATATTCCCCACCCCAAGTCAAGTCTCCTTTCATCACCATTTATCCTCTCTACTAGAGTCCGGTGCACGACATTCGTGCACTGGGAGCGGGGGAGGATGGGTGGTCCCTCAGCCCACCCTGTGCCCTCTCGTGAGCGGGCCTAAGTCAGCAGTCGGACATCCCCCGAGGGGTCCTTAAGCGCTGCTGCAAAGGTGGGAAAGGCTCCCATCACTGCTGTGCTCACCAGCCGTGAGCCCAGCTTCTGGCTGAGCGGCGCTTCCCCTGTGGGAGCGCACTGACCACAGGGGCAGCTCCTGCATTGAGCATCTGCCCCCTGGTGGTCAGTGAGTGTCATAGCGACCAGTCGTTCCACTGTTTGGTCAATTTGCATATTAGCCTTTTATTATATTATATAGGATACCCTATTCTACCTCCCCAACTCCTGACTAGTTTCTTTTTAAATTATACTTTAAGTACATTCCATATTTTTATTTTTAAGTAACCTTGTGTTTACAACGTTAATTACAAGTAATACTTTACAAATGTTTTGAGAATAAAATAGTAGTTGAATGTTGTATTTTTTAGTGTAGTTCTGGTTTTCTAAAACTTGATTTTAAATTGATTTTTTATTAATCTTATTTGAGTTATATGTTCATCATCATATTATCCCAATTCAGATACTTAAAAGGGCATTTTCTAGTTATATTGAAATTTTATTTTGTGATTGTGACTTTTTTGTTTGAAATGACAAATAAAATATTTATTTTAAATTCTAAATATATTTAGAGCATGTCCAGACTTTGTGTATATTATTCATAATGAAAAAAGAATCTGTTTTAATTATCAGGATTTTTTTCTCCAAGGCTTATTAAATTTGAAGATAAAGATTAAAGTGGAATTTCTTTTCTTTAGTAGTTAAGTTACTGTGCATATTTAGGACTTGGCTATTGAGTTAATTTATTAACAAGTGCTAAATATAACATTATTGAAATGCTTAACCACTGTTATGTTTGAATGCTGCATGGCCCTATCAAGAGAATGGAAGATAGTACAGATTATTTAGTACAGTATACTGTGAAAGTAATTGTAATGTGTAGTGTGTAATTACATATAATATGTAATTATTTCATAATAGCACCTTAAGCAAAGTATTGCAAAGTGATTAAAATGTTGTTTTCAACAGCAATTTTGAAGTTATTGGAAATCTGTCCTTGGTAAAGTCTAACTTGTATGCTAAAAGTTATGTGAAAACGTAGGTTAATTTTCTTCATTTTGTTTTATTTCCAGGTGGAGGTTTGGCTGTTGGAACAGTTCTTCTTATTGGTTAGTATAGCATGCATATTTCTGCTTTCTGGTCAGTTTTCTGTTGTGTGTAATGATTTTATGGGTTTTCCTATTCTGAAATTAAGTATTTAACTCTCTGCCAGAGTTAAGGAATATTAAAGAGAAATTGTCTTAAGTTCTAATTTAAATTCATACTTTGATCTGAACTTGAAATAAATTAGGCAAGTATATCTTATAATGTAGCTCTTAGTAATGTTCACAGGGCACTGTCCTTCATTTTTTAAAAGACTAGAATTAATGCCAATTGATTTTTCTGGAGAATCTCATAGTTAGAGTGAGATTATTGAGTGATTAAGAAGTTGATGTGCTAACAAGTTCATTGTATGTATCTCAGATTTGTATCATTATTGTCTTCTTATTGAAAGAAAAGTAACAAACTGATAAATCATATTTTTGTTTATCTTTAAAAGTACAATGATTCTTATTTAAATACCAGAGGCCCGGTGCATGAAAATTCATGCATTGGACGGGGGGGCAGGTCCCTGAGCCTGGCCTGCCCCCTCTCACAGTCCAGGAGCCCTCAGGGGCGGGAGACGACCCTGCGATCAGGGGAAGGCGACGCCCCCCTCACACCTCTGCTGCTAACACTGTGGGCAGCGCAGTCCTCAGCCTGCGCCTCAGGCTGGCCCTGGGCAGCTGGGCAGCCGCCATCCAAGGCTTGCCTGCACCTCAGGCCGGCCCTAGGTGGCCGGGAGCTGAGGGAACTGGGGAACTCTGGAGGCAGGCATGTGGAGCAGCTGGTCCCGCCTGGAAGCAGGCCCAGCCATGCCGCACGCCTGCCGCCCTGGCAGGGCTGAGGGGACTGGGCACTGCCATCTTGTGGCTGTGGGTGCTGCCATCTTTGTGAGGGTGCGATGGTCAATTAGCATATTCCCTCTTTATTAGATAGGATACATTCATAATACCATTTCCCTTACATTTTTTAGTTTAAATTGGAGAATCCTGGAAATGAAATAAACCTTGGCAGTTACATCAAAGCTCCCATTTAGCCACCAATCACTTTTCCATAATCCTTGACAGATATCAAACACCATTTGAGTACAGATTATTTAAAAGAACTCACTACTTCACAAAGCAGTGTTTGTTGTTGAAAATGCTATGATTTATTAGAAAGTTCCTTTTCTTAATGTTTACTTCATCTACTTATAACTGATTTTTGTTCCTAGTTTTGCTCTCTGTACTAATAATACAAAATTTATCTATCTACTCTTTCACATGATACTCTTAAAATATTTGAAAATAACTGTTTTAACATCTAACATCTTATCCAAACTAAGTAGACATAGTTTATTAAATTAGTTTTGATGTATCTTGGTTTTCATCCTGGCTTTTTTCTTGTCACACCTAGTCTAGCATTGTCTATTCAGCCGACTCCAGAACGGAATACAATATTCCACATTTATAATGACCTATACTAGAATTCTAGAAATGATGACATCTGTCCCATTTTTTAAAATTTATCTTTATTGTACATAAAAAATACTTGAAGGACTTTATGGAAAAAATAATTTAGAGTTTTTATATAAATAAATAAATACATAACATACAAACGGATCTATAGAAAAAGATAAGTTGTCCTTGCAGTTCCTCAGTCCCCCTACCCCGAGACAATACTGCCCTGGTAGCCCATTCAAATATTTCTACATAAGAAATATACTTGGGAGCATTTAGCACCTTTGCCTTTTCCATTTAATACATCTTAGAGAAAAGTCCTTGTGCATTCATATAGATATACTTTGTTCTTCTTAACAGCATAGGATTTCATTGTATGGATATGCTATAATTTTTTAAAATCATTTAGGTTAATTCCTTTTTTTTCTATTACTAACAATGCTATTGTGAAAATCTTATATATAAGCTTTGCATACATATGTAAACATTGCTTAGCTGCCTCCTCCTGGCTCCCTACCAGGGATTAAACCTAAAACACAGGCATGTGCCCTGACCAGGAATTGAACAAACAACCTTCCAGTGTACAGATGATACCCAACCAACTGAGCCACACCAACCAGGGCAACTGTTCCAATTTTTAATAACTGAAACTGGTGGTGAGAAAATCAAGGAATCAGCTCTAGGTATCATTAAGACATGAGAAAAAATTTTCATAGCATAGTGGAAAGTAGTGATTGGAAAGAATAAGTAAAAACACTTCATATTTTATAAAGAATTGAGAGCTCTATATAAACTGTTTTCATATATAAAGAATGGCTAAAGAAATAGTGAAACATGCCCTAGCTGGTTTGGCTCAGTGGATAGAGTGTTGGCCTGAGGACTGAAGGGTCCCAGGTTCGATTCCAGTTAAGGGCATATGCCTGGGTTGGGGGCTTGATCCCCAGTAGGGGGCATGCAGGAACCTGCATCAACCGATCAGTGATTCTCATCATTGTTGTTTCTCTCTCTTCCTCTCCCTTCCTCTCTGAAATCAATAAAAATATATTTTAAAAAAAAAAGAAATAGCGAAACAGAGCAAGAAGTGTCTTAATCAGGGAAAATTGTGCACAGCAATACCTGCAATAAACAAATGAAATAAGATAAATATTTAAAAGTGTCAGGAAAATAGATAATTAGAAAGTCATTGTTGACTTTCATAGTCTCAGTGAAATGGCAGGAGCGTCTCATTTGGACTTTGATATAAGGAAAAATTGATACTCCTCTTCTTCCCATCCTCTGGCCAGTCTACCCCTTGGGGGCCTAATGAACAAGTGTAATTCCATTTCCACATGACAGCCTGTCAAATATTTAAGGACAGCTCCCTTGCATCCCTTAGATCTCTTTTTCTTCAAGCTAAATATCTCATTTCTCATGCTTTCAGGTCCCTTGACCATCCTGCTCACACCATTCTGAAGATACTTTAGTTTATGTAAATACCCAAATGAAATATATTATTGTCAGTCTGGTTGACTACTAGAATAGATGAGGACAATCAGCTCTTTCAACCTAGGAATTAGACTATTAATTCTGGCCAGAACCACATTTGCTTTTTGGCAGTTCTGTCACATCATTATCATTTTTGCTTGCTCAGTGTTAAGGGGATTCACTAAATAGATTAATTAAATGCTTATTGTACAACTTCAAAATTTGTTTCACAAAATTGGTAATTTTCAGCTTGAAGAGCATAAGTGTTTTTGCTAATCCCTAAATAGGTGATGTGCCTCCTGTTAGTTTTTTGTGCCTCAAAGGAGTCTTTGAAAAAATAGAGTTGATAACTATTAGAGAGAGGGGAGAGAGAGAGAGAGAGAGAGTTATGATAGGGTGTGCTTTCAGCAAACTACAATAGATCTGGCTGATTTATAAGACAAAGGTGTATTTTTGTTTGTTGTTTGTTTCTCTTAATTAATCCTACAAATATTTACTAGATATACAGTATGTGTCCAATTCTAGGTTTATATACCATTGAGAAACGTTCTCTGCCATGAGGATCTTGTAGCTTGGTGGGGAAATTTCAATAATGTGTATTAAAGGCTATAATAGGAGTTAACAGGATGCTTTCTAAAGCATGTGATCATCTCACCGAGCCTTGAGAAAGGCTTTTCCAAAAATGGAGTTACCTAATCTGGGTCTGAGAGGGTTTGAGGGAATTAGCTAGCTGTTCCTCAGAACTTTTTGTATCTTGTATTCTGGAACTGTATGATGTAATCAGATTAAGGCGGTTGATGAGATTGTTCAGATTTTCTATTTTTTTAATAATTTTTTTCTTCAAGTCTATCAATTACTAAGATGAGTATAATAAAATCTCCAAATATAATTTATGTTTATATTTTCTTAGTTCTGTCCATTTTCCTTTAAACAGTTGTATTTTTTATGAAATTCAAAGTAAAAATAATTTATCCACATACATATCTGTGTATACATACACAATCACAGTGTTTCATAATTTCCCATATATTTACCATCAATTTGTATTCTTTTTTTCCTTCCTATAAATGTAAGTTACCATGTTTTGTCCTTTTCCTTTACCTTTTAATGATCTATACTACAAGTCAGCTGTCAGTGCATTGCCTCAGTGTTCACCTCAATTTTTTGTTAATTCTCGCCTGAGAATATGTTTAGAGGGAGGAAGGGAGAAAGGGGAAGAGAAAGAAACATCAATGTGAGAGAAACATGGATGGGCTGCCTCCCATTTGCGTTTTGCTGGAAATTAAACCCGCAGCCGAGGTACGTTCCCTGACTGGGAATCAAACCCACAATCTTTCGGTGTATGGGATGATGTTCAAACCAAGCCACCTGGCCAGGGCTGAACTCAATTTTTTAATATATTTTGTGAATTTACAACTGGAATGAGGTAGCTAGTGTCAAGATTTGGTGTCAAGACTAAGTTGGGTTTGTTTTTCAACTCTTTAAATATATAATTACCATTTCTTCTGGCCTTCATTGTTTCTGATGACAAATCAGTTGTTAATTGTATTGTTGAACCCCTGTATTTCATAGTATTTTCCCCTTCTGCTTCCAAGATTATGATGTTCTTAGATTTGGTTTCTTTGCCTTTTTATCCTAGTAGAGGTTTCCTGTGCTTCTTGGATCTGTAACTGAATATTTTCATCAAACTTGGGGAAGTTTTGGCCATCACTTCTTTAAATATTGTTTCTGCTTCTTTCTGTCTCAGTGACTAGGACTCCAATGAAACACTGGTTGGACTTCTCTATATTGCTCCACATGTCTCAAGTTCTGTTTAATTTTCTTTTCTATGTTCTTCAGATTGCATAATTTCTACTGATCTGCCTTCATGTGTTTTTCTTCCTTCTATCTTTAATCTACTCATGAGATCACCAAGTAAATTTTTTATTTAAAGAACCATAATTTTAAGGTATAAATTTTCTATCTACTTCATTTTTATATTTTTCATTTCTCTGTTGATTTTTTTCTGTTTACTTGTTGATACCATATGTTTTTAATATTTTGTATACATTTTTCTTTAATTCTTTGAACATATTTATAATAGCTGTCTTGAAGTATTTTTTATTGTTGTTAATTCTCACCCTAGGATATTTTCCCCATTGCTTTTTATAGAATGGGAGAGGGGAGAATGAAAAAGAAAGAGAGAGTGAGAGAAACATCAATGAGAGAGAGACATATCATTTGGTTGCCTCCTGCATGTACCCTAACTGGGGCCAGGTACATGCCCTTGACTGGAATCAAACCTGCGAACCTTTCGGTGTATGGGCTGATGCTCTAACCACCAAGAACACCAGCCAGGGCTGAAGTCTTTTTTTTTTTTTTAAATCCAACTTTTAAGCCCATTTGGAATCAGTTTCTTTGGAGTATGCTTTCATTAGTCTGGATCATATTCAGTAATTTTGTTTGAAACATGTATATTGTAAATAATAACATTGTAATGATTCTGAATTTTATTATGTTGTTCTGAAGATTCCTAGTTTTTTTGTTTTGTTTTGTTTTCATAGGTAGTTACCTTGCCTGAGCTTAAATTATTAACTCATTTTAGTATACTATGCACTAGATAATATCCCTATCCAGTTTTTTTACCTTTCAATGTTGCTTTTTCGTCACACAAGATTGGTCCTTGGAATCACAAAGTTTACTCAATGGCCAAATATTTGTACAAAATACATACTCGGATTTTGGGCTCACACTTTCTATAATCCTCACCATTAGTTCTGTTCTCTGACACCTCAAGTCAATAGACTTCAGCTTTTTATAGTATAAAATTCTGCTCTCAGATTGGGAAAAGCATACCTTTAAAAGGAGCAGCAAATTTGCAAATCTCACATGCATAACAACCCTCTAAATTTTTGTGGCTAGCGGAGGTGGTGTAGTAGATGGAGAATGATGTTTATAAAAGTCAGGAAGACTCTATTAAGAGTATCTACTTCAAAATAAGTCTCTTAGCCTATCTAACTGTACCTTAGGAAAACATAATTATTGCCCTACCTCCTATAGTTTTAAGGAGAAAAACTATAAAAATACCAGATTGTTCGTGGTATATGGTAAGATTCTGACTATATTATCTTTTCTTTTTACAGAAGAGGATAAATATAATACTTATTCTCCTTTGCTCTTCAAGTATTTCCTGGCAGAAGGAATCGTCACTGGGCATACTTTGTTGATCGCATCTGCAAAAGAAGACCCTGCTGACATATTACAGGTATAGATTAGATTGTATTCTATGTATTCAGTATTGCATCTTGAATATTTTATGAAAACATATTGTTTATATATATAAAAAAGATAATATGTTTGTACATATACACACTATGTTTACTAGTATATGCACTAATGGAACCCTACATGCATTTTTTTTCTCTTAAAAGAATCAAATTTATTTAAGCAGATAGTTTCCTCTTTTTGGAAGAATTGTTTATTGAGTTTGAGAGAGAGAAAAACATTGATGTGAGAGTAGAACATTGCTCGGATGCCTCCTGCATGCCCCATACCGGAGATCAAGCCCGCCACCCATAAGTTGTGGGATAAGTAATAATTCATTTAAAATTAACCATATCATATTTGATGATTAATTATAACAAGATATTTAGTAATGAAATATGAAAATTAAGACTATATCTTCAAAATTTTTTATGGACTTTAAATCCATAAGTAAAAATTAAAATTCTATCTTAATAATTTGAAAGCATTCTTTTATATCCCAAAATATCAGCCTTTTACTCAAATACTGAACTCATTTGTTAAGATCTTATTCATTGTACCTCATATCTTTTGCTTTATTGGATTCTTTGGTTATTTATAAATGAGATCAGAGATACCAATTGATTTAGAATTAGATGTAGCAGTATTATTTGATAAACAATGAAAAGTGTTAATTTCCATTAAAAAGGTTTCTTTTCCTTCTGTTAATTTGGTGTCAAGATTAAGTCTGTGTTTGCTGTTCATCTTCAATTTACTGATCATGGAACAAAAATAGAATTCTGAATCCATGGAATGGTCACTTGTTTGCTCTTTAGTACATTAAAGTCCCTTCTTGTCTTTCTGAGTAAATAGAATACAAAAATATCTCAGATCTATCTTGCTTTTTGTGTTCTGCCAAAAACTGAAGGAGCTGTAAGAATGAAGTTAAGGAAACACTCTTTGGTTGGCCAGATATATTTTTTAACTTTTTTTGTTATTGTTATACTCACTTCCAAAGTTGTAATTTTAATACATCATGTTAAAATAATAAAAAATAATTCTGGTCCTTCTACTTTGCAAGCTTTGTTGCATGCTCAGTAATATAACACCTTTTTCCATGCATTTTTACTTTTTTAGCCTGTATAATATTGTATTTCCTATCAAAATTATTTTGTTACTGTATGCTTTTGTCCACAGTATAAGGACAAATATTAGACAAGCCCTTTGAAGGCAGAGTTGTAATCAGTGTATGTTCCTTTCATTTGTTTGTCAACAATTTATTTGTTCAGAAAATTATCAGAACACACACTTTTCAATGCTTATAAGTCTGAAGTGCTAGCTGAGTCGAAAATTTGCTGTTTGACCCCAGGGTTTCCCTCTTCCACCCATCCCCACCTACCCCCCTTGCTACTCCTGAGAGCTTATTTAAAATTCTAAATTCTCCTCTGGCAGCTACAATTAGAGCTTCTTTGGCAATCTAAAAAGACTAAGGAGAAACATGCAAAGGCTCAATACTACTTCCAGTGACCTACATTTGTAGCCAGCTTTTAAAAGAGGGCATGTGCCTTATTTTCCAACAGGAATGAAAGTTAAGATAAAAGTATAAAGGAAAGTAAACCCAACTCTCTGTCACTAGATTGTGAAAACCATCTCTGATATAACATTAAAATAAACACACATTTGTATTTGATGTTTGTGCCTTGGCCAACAAAAAAAAAGGGCTTTTGCATGCAGAAAGGTAACCTAAGTCATGTAGTAAAAATTCCATACTCTGTAATATTTATCCTCAAGAAGGTGAAATATATATGGATCTGGGCTTAGATTTTAATTTCTGTGTTACTGCTTAACTAGTGGCAGGATCTTGTGCAAGTCACTTAACCTTTCATGTTAAGATAGGGATAATACCCCAGCTACCTCATTCCAGAGTTCCAAATTTAAAACACTGGGAGGTTTGCTTTCTAAATCACACACATTGCTTTCAAAAATTTTATTTCGAGCCCTGGCCGGTTTGGCTCAGTGGATGGAGCGTCAGCCTGCAGACTGAAGGGTCTCAGGTTCGATTCCAATCAAAGGCATGTATCTTGGTTGCGGGCACATACCCAGTGGGGCATGTGCAGGAGGCAGCAGATTGATGTTTCTAACTCTCTATCCCTCTCCGTAAAAAAAAAAAAAAAATCAATAAAATATATATTTTTTAAAAATGTTTTATTTTGAGCTCATAAAAAAATGAATTGTTGTACTTGATAGTTATTGTTATGCTCAAAAGAAATGTTAAAATCTTAGCATTATTATATAGCACTTTATCATTCTTTGAAAATAAGCCACAAAAGCCAGAATTGGGAATATTAGAAGTAGAGTTCATTTTTCTTCTGAATACTTTTACCAAAAAAAAAAAAAAAAAAGGTAGTTAGAAGAAAATATTCGATCCTTTTGGGAATGATACATGACTTGAAATTCTGAAAACCAGAATCATTAAAAGTAAAAAGAAATACTTTTTCATCAGCTCCCAAATTAACATATTATCCCTGTAAATGAGATATTAAAGGATACCATGAAAAGAAGGCAGCACACCATCAAGGGTCATAGATTAAGCAGACAATACAGAAGGATAACTTTACGGTGTGACAGCCCCAAAGGAGGCAGGGCTACTTCTCCAGCTAGTGTTGGAATGATTCTTCAGTGGCCAGTCTTTCTTTCCTGAAATTGTAAGTTTTGTTCAACAAAAAAATGATAAGCAGTTGCAGAAAGTGGCCTTAGCTCACCACATCCATCTTTTGATATTCTGGAATAGTAATGAACTCAGAAGCATTTGAAATGTGCTTACGTTTTTGTTAAATAGTCTTACTTCAGTTGTGTTATTTATGTGCGTGTGTATCTAAAAGACGGTGCTAGATTTCAGAAATAAGGTAGAGAGTATTAAACTGAAGATGAATTGGAAGTAGAAAGTAGAGTTGAGACTGTGAAGTGAAACTTCTTACCTTTATATTCTTAAAACAGATTACAATATACAGAGTGCTATAGAATTAAAGAAAATCCATTTTATGCCTTTATTCAGGACTCAATGAGCAGAATCAGTTTTGTTCTATTGACACCTAATGTACTACAGGATGTAATTTTCAAATTTAATAAAAATAAAGGGATATCCAATTTCATTTAGTACCCCACAATACCCTAATGATTTTTGTTTGTGACATTTTCCATAAAAGCTGGATTTATTCTGGAAAATGAAAAGAATATGACATCAGACAAAACCAGTCACTTGTGTGTTCCTGAGCCAGGGATTTAACTGATCAGGATCTCTTAAATGAAGATAAATGCCTAATTTGATTCCTAATTGAGATTTCTTTTATAGTAGATATTCCTGAAACTTTAGAATATATCTTTTCCAACAATGTAAAAATTTTATTACCTGAATTTAATAAATAATTATAAGATTATTATCACTGTCCTAATATAATTATATTTAGAAATGTTTTAGTTATATCAGGTTTTTATAAATTAGTTTATATTCAGTAAGGTCAATTAATACATAAAGGAATTTTGTAAGAACCTATGCCAAGATAAGAATCCTTCTATAACTCAAATAATTATTGCATAACCTGTTTATTTAACATAGATTTTCATATATATCATATTTTGTTAAAAACCGGTTACTCTATAGTCTTATACAGTAAACATTTACTAAAGAAGATCATTGTACATGATCTCACCAACTAAACCTGCTAATACCAGTGAATTTGTGGATAATTTAGTCTACTCAAAAATGTATGACATTTTTTTAATGTATGACTTTTAAAAATGTCTTTATGTAGCATCACCTATACCCTGGCTTTCCATGTCATCTACATTTCCCAATGTTTTAACAATTGAAGTCGGCTTTCCCCCATATACTTTTTTTAAATTAAATTTATCCTCATTGTTGAAAGTATTACAAATGTCCCCTTTTTTCTCCCATTGACTCCCTTCCCTTCACTCCTGTCCTCTCCCCAGGCCTTCACCCCACTATTATCTGTGTCAATGGGTTACACATGTATACATGTAAGTTTTTTGGTTGCTCTCTTCCCTCCCCCCACTCCTCTTCCCTTGATAATCCTCAGTCTGTTGCATGCTTCCATGTCTCTGGATCTGTTTTGTTTGTCAGTTTGTTTTGTTCATTAGATTCCACATATAAGTGAGATTATGACATATATTTTTTAGATATTTAACTAGAGATGATGTGAAGGCCAGACATACTTTTAATATATGGATACTCAGGTTGGATATTTCATGTACTTTGTATTCATATTATAATAATCAATAGTATCTTTGGATTTGTTTATCTTTCAGAAAATAAATAGCCCCCCCCCCAAAAAAAAAAGAAAAACTCAAAATCAACAAAATAATATACTTACACAATATAATATACTTGCTGATTCATGGATAATGCTTAAGTAGTATTAATTATACAGTTACCAAAACCTGCAAGGATCAAAAGATTTTATTTTTAAGAAGGATTTCTCATGCTGCACGGATTATGTTGCTACATAATAGCTCAGTAGTACTTCTGCTGAATTGTGAAATAGCTTAGAGAGGAGTATGATGCCTATAGTTGGTGTAATGCATTGGTAATTAAGAGGGTGGGAGGTTAGGCTTCATTAACTGCTGAGGGATTGTATCTTGGGTTTTATTATGCCCTAGAGAACATAAAAAGTGAGAAGGGTCAAACTGTTGGAATCACATTTTGCTTGTGCATCTGCCAAAACAAAGATCACAAACTAATATAGCAGTAGGCAAAGAATGGCTTGAATTGAAAGGGAACAAATATATTTGCGGGATAAGGATAAATGTTTCTGATGAAAAAATATATATACTTCAATACTGGGGTATATTTTGGGATTGGAAGTTTGTAATAATTTTATTTTCATATGGGTTTTTTTTTTTAAGTAGAATAAATAGTTCTTTTTGCCTGAAGATGGGTCCAGTTTCTTTATTATGTTACTTTTCTAACCTGATTGAGGTAGAGCAATTTTATATTTCCAAGCCTATTTTCTATAGAGAATTTATGAAGCCTGCTTTTTATTTTTTAAATTTCTGATTCTTGCTACCCAATATATGCAAACTGTAAGCATCACATTACAGGAGATAACCATAACTCTGATATTCTTTCTTTTAGAAAAACAAGAATATGACAATAATACAGTGTGTTATAAAGGGCAAGACAGTAAATATTTTTGGCTTCGCAGGCCATATGTTCTCTGTTAAAACTACTCAGTTCTGCTCTTGTATCACTGAAACAGCCATAGATACTTCATAAACACATGGGCATGACTGTGGTCCAATAAAACTTTATTTATAAAAACAGGTAGCTTGCTGACTTTGACCTACAGGCTGTAATTTGCTGACCCCTTGAGTTCCCCAAAGCCACTAAGATTTTCTACTTTGTTATTTTCTGAAAATTTGTTATTATTCTTTCCCTATTGCATTGCCTTGTCACCAATTTAGAAAATCTATTCACTGAATATATGGGTGTCTTTCTCAACTGTTCTTTCCATTAAATCATATGTCTGCCTTACATGAACTTCATTTTTCTACTTTTATAATGTCTTGAAACCAGGTATTTTTTTTTAGTATAAAATTGTAAAATATATCAATAATTTTAATTTTGATTATATGTTAATATATTTTTGTTAATCAGTCTAAATAAAATATAACTGCATTAAAATTAATTTCTCCTTTTTTATGTTTTAAATGTAGCTTTTAGAAATTAAACATGTGGCTGACAATTGTGGATCAAATTAATTTTTTTTTTTTGCAAATAAAAATATCTCTAGTTTTCTGTTTATTTCTTTGATTTAGTGAAAGTAAAATGAACATACAGTCTAAGTGGCAGGGTAACATAGCCTGGAATGCAGTTGGCTCACAATACATGGTTTTATTTTTACATTACGTTTATATTATTACTATTATTATTATTTTAATTCTTTATTGTTTAAAGTATTACATATGTCTCCTTTTCCCCCCATTGACCTCTTCCCAGCCACTCCCACCCCTAGCACATGCCTTCACCCCATATTTTCTGTGTCTATTGGTAATGCTTATATGCATGCATACAAGTCCTTTGGTTGATCTCTGCCCCCCCTCCCTACACACACACACACACACACTTTCCTGCCTTCATGTTTGACAGTCTCTGGATCTATGCTTCTCTGTCTCTGGATCTATTTTTGTTCATCAGTGTATGTTGTTGATTATATTCCACAAATGAGTAAGATCATATGGTATTTATCTTTCTCCAACTGGCTTATTTTGCTTAGCATAATGTTCTCCATGTCCATCCATGCTGTTATGAATGGTAAGAGTTCTTTCTTTTTTACAGCAGTGTAGTATTCCACTGTGTGATGTACTACAGTTTTTAATCCACTCATCTGCTGATGGGCACTTAGGCTGTTTCCAAATCTTAGCTATGGTAAATTGTGCTGCTATGAACATAGGGGTGCATATATCCTTTCTGATAGGTGTTTCTGATTACTTGGGATATATTCCTAGAAGTGGGATCACTGGATCAAATGGGAGTTCCATTTTTAATGTTTTGAGGAAACTCCATACTGTTCTCCACAGTGGCTGCACCAGCCTGCGTTTCCACGAGGGTTCCTTTTTCTCCACATCCTCGCAGCCAGCACTTGTCATTTGTTGATGATAGCCATTCTGACAGGTGTCAGATGGTATCTCATTGTTGTTTTGATTTGCATCTCTTGGATGATTAGTGACTTTGAGCATGTTTTCATGTCTCTTGGCCTTTTTATGAAATCAGGTATTTTTAAGTCCTCTAACTTTTTTCTTTTGCAAACTTGTCATGGGAGTGGCAGCTCCAAGGAACTCTGATCGCGTCTGGGGTCCTTAAAAATCCAGGAAGGTCAACAGCCTTCCTTAATTCCATTCTGCCTTGTGTGTTCCCTTTAGTTTAAACTGTCAGTGTCTATACCAGTGTAATTCCATCTCTATTCCTGGATTCTGCTGAGATGGCTGCTTTAATCCAAATGTCACACCCATGATGTCTTTATCAAATAGTTGTTCAGCCATAACCTCACTGTTCCTTCAGAACGAGCTTTTTCATTTTTTGCAATATGGATAAGCTTTTTCCCATTCAAGTTGTTTCCTTTTGGCTGAAATTCCTTTGTTAATTCATTTCTCTCTTTTTGCATTTTACTCTAAGTACTTAGGAGGAACCATGCCGCTCCTTCAAACCTTAGCTTATAAATCTCCTCAGCTAAAATCCATTTTCATTACTCCCAAGCAGTACCTTCCACAAAACACTAGAACACAAGTCAGCCAAGTTCTTTGCCACTTCATAACGTTTTCCATAATATGTTCCTCGCATTTTCCTCCTATTTTCAACAATATGTTCCTCATTTCCATTTGAGACTTCACCAGAATCACCCTTAACTTCTCTAATTTCTAGTTTGCATCTCAAAACTCTTCCAGCCTTTGGAATTATCCAATTCCAAAACCACTTTCATATTTTTAGCTATTTGTTACAGCAGTAGCCATTTTTTGGGTACTAGAATCCCTCTTGGTCATCTTGGGCTACCATAGCAAAATACTATAGACTGGGTGACTTAAAGACAGATTTATTTTCTCACAGTTCTAGAGGCTGGGATTAGCTAGTGGAGTCTCTCTAAAGGTATTTTCTCTTAATTTTGTCAGTTTCCCCAGGGAGGAATCTTCTAATCTCCCAATCTCCTGCCTGTTCCTTGTAAGGAGAGCTTCTGGTCTTCTGAGAGTTTAGCAGTGGGAGCCAGCTGTGTCTGTGTGTATGGGAAGAGGAAGCTGCCTTGCCCTCTTCCTGAAGATGTCAGTGTTCCTTGTCTTACACATGATGTCTCACCCCTGCCCTTTGTAGTGCTCCTGCTTCCAGAGTTTGTCCGACTTGACCTCTCCATTTCTCTTGCACAGTCGGGGAGGAGGACTATGCTGGCTCTATGGGGGAAATGGAAGATCTGGGGGTCTTATTGTTTCTTTTAAAGACTTACAACAAATTTTCCTGTTTACACACAAGAGTGTTACTCCTTGCTTGCTGCAATTACTGGTTTGCTTTTCAGGTATGCCAGTTGTTGAGGTTTGTTAAAGCCAAGTGGTAGAAACTGGATTGTTTCATATTTTTCTCTGTTATTTTCTAGATATTTATATATCTCAGATAAAATAATTTGAGATGCAAAGGATATATTATAAACAATGTTTATTGTATTATTCTTGGACTGCAGGCAACCTAAAGGTTCAACAGTCGGAAATGATAAACTGAATTTTAATTAAGCTATATAATACCATATGCAGCCATTGAAAATCTTACTTTAAACAAAAAGGTGGAAATGCTCACAATATCATAATGATAGAATTCAAATACTATATGTTATTTGCAAATAGTTAATATGCATTTAAAAAAATATATGTAAAAGACTGGAGGGAATTACTTAAATATGTTCAGAGTTATTATTTCTGGTTAGGTGGTTAATAGGTTATCGTTTTCTTTTTTATTTGTTTTTATATCACATGATCTCACTCCTATGTGGAAGCTGGTTAACAAAATAAACTGATGAATAGAGTGGATCCAGAAACATGGAAGCACAGAACAGAGCACGGAGTCTCAGAGGGAAGGCCAGGGAGGGTGGGTGGGTGGAAGATGATCAACCAAAGAACTTGTATGCATATATGCATAACACATGGACACAGACAATAGGGTAGTGAAGGCCTGGGGTGGGGGCTGGCTGGAGGGAGTCAGTGGGGCAAAAAGGGGACATATGTAATACTTTCAACAATAAAGATAAGAAAAAGGAACCTAGTGACTCCTACATCTTAATAGACTTCATAATCACATTTCTAAATTTACTGGAGAATATGTTAATGTCGCTTGAAGCAAAGAATCATTGATCAGTTCAACAGTTCTTTAACTTTTACTTCATTTTTGTTTTATAAATTAAAGTATAAATTTATTAATAGCATTTTATCATATCCTTCTTTTATGGAAGTATTTGTCTAACATATCTATGTATGTATACACATAAGTATATGCTGGGAATGTCATTAATGATTATTGTGGGGAAGATTGGCTTTTTTAACTTCATTCTTTTGTCATAGTTATCATTGTGTCCCTGGGAGGAAAAAAATGTTAACCCAAATATTTTTATTGTTAACTGGTATTGACAGTCAAAATGTGTGGCTCTGAGTATTGGTTAAGACAATTATTTGACTGAATTCATATAATCGAACATTACTTGAGTGCTTAATATGTGGCATGCACCATTTTCTATATTTTACATTTTTAATTCATTTTCTCCCTACAACAATGCATTGAAGTAAATACTTTCCCCCCCCATTCTTCAGATAATAAATGGAGACATAGAGAAGTCCAGTAGATGTTCAGCATAACTATTGACACAAAGCTACTAGTGCAAACAGTAAAGTCAAGATTTGGGCCCAAACAATCTTGTTGCAGAATTCAAACTCATAACCACTATGCCATATTGTACTATACATCTTTGAAATATTTACTTCCATTGGAAAAAGAAGTTACTTTATATTTTGTAAAATACTACTCTAGGTACAATGGATTCAGAGCTTACATGATATAACTAGTTTCTAATGCTATCATAAATTAAAATGTGAATCTAATTGGAGGTCTTTTTGGAAGTGAATACCATATATGATGCTTAATGCATTGTCCAGCTGATTAGTTGACTTGATTTTAAGTATAAATACATCTGAGCTTGAAAAGTAAAGGTTGAAATTTAGACTATTAGTGATACAGCACAAGATCGTGTTTACTAAGTCAGCCTCACACTATCTTTGCGATTCTGGCTAAGAAAAGATACAATTATTGCATGGGCTTTCCCTCTCCAAGAAACTTATGTACTTTTTTCTTTGCATTATTTCTATAGTACCTTTTCGCATACCAAAAAAAAAAAAAAAAATTACTGTTGTTGTTGTTGTGTGTGTGTTTCTTAAAAAAATTGTTTTCATTATGTTTTCTGTAGTCACTCAGTAGGTCAGCTTCCAAAAACAACAAGTAGAATTGGAATCCATTGTCTATTTAAGCACAGATTTTAAACTCTCATTTTATTTTTTAAAGAAGAGGCATAAGCTCGCAGGTGCAAAACTAATATTTGATATGGGCAAAATAAATGTCTTTATTCTTAGTTATTTTTTCATCCATTATTTCGGTGAATGAGTTTTTGAATTCTAGAATAACAAACCAGTAAACAGATTGCGCACAAGCTTTATTTTTACCTTGTGGCAAACATAACAATAATTACATGTAATATAGTACATAAGTGCTAATTTGAGACTTTGCTTTTAAGTGTATAAATTTAAAATATGAGCACAGCCTTTTGTTACAACAGCAGTTGATTTTGGTTAGTATAAAAATTGGAATATTTTCTTTAAATTCCAGTTCATTGCTAAAAATTTAAACTGCACATTTAATATTATGTTTACCCCTTTCCTCTGTTTTAGATTTATATTTGTTATGTCTTTATGCTTGAAACAATTTTAAGACATCAAGTTTTAATACATTAGAAAATTCTAGTATTGCTAATATCATTATTTAAGAAAATTGTCTCCTTTTTTTGCCACACATGCTCAATAATGTGTCATTCTGTTTTCTTAGGGACTTCCTGCACCGTTACTTGATGATAATTGTAAAAAAGAACATGGTGAAGATGTACATAATCATGAAACACCAGAATTGAACAGTAAGATGAAAATAGCTTGGCGTTATCAGCTGTTACCAAAGATGGAGGCAAGTCAGCATACAAACTATGCATTTCTAAAATTTGCAAATAAATTTGTTTTCATTTTATGGAATCTCTTGTTGTACAACTGTTAAAGTGCAATACAGTGTATACTTGTTTATTTAAATAACTAGATATATTTCATTTATAGCGTATTTGATCAAGATGACATATTTCTTAATAACAAAATTATAGCAAATTGGGTTTCTTTTTAAGCCAAAATAGATTATTTCATTTCTTTCCATAGTCTCCATATGGAATTTTTTATTCTAGAGTTGCAAGCCAGAGTAAGTGAACTAGCAAAGCCATTTATTATATATTTTTTAATTTTTATTAAATTTATTGGGGTGACGTTGGTTAATAAAATCATATTGGTTTCAGGTGTACAATTCTGTAATTCATCATATGTATATTTGTGTTCACCACCCAAAGTCAAATCTTTCATTACCATTTATCATTTGCTAGTATCCCCCCTTTACCCTCCCTATTAGCCCTTCCCTCTGGTAATCATCATACAGCTGCCTGTGTCTGTGAGGTTTGTTTTTGTGTATGTGGTGTTTTTATTTTTGCTTAATCTTTTCACCTTTTTTACACAGCAAAGTATGAGTACTAGTTACCCCCCTCCCCCACCACCACTAATTTAGTGTCTTACCAAATATTTTAGATTATTGACAATCTAATAAGTAGTTTTGTCTCATTCCTCCTTCAGAGTGGTGTGCCTGCACTGTTTTGATTGTCTGTGGGAGTAAACATCTCAGAGATTACATATTAGCACATAAACCCAGTGCTCAGTTTTCAGGGTCTACAACTTGAGTGTTCTAAAAAAGTATGCTCTTGGCCTAGCCTGTTTGGCTCAGTGGATAGAGCATCAGCCTGCAGACTGAAGGGTCCTTGATTCGGTTCCGGGTTTGATTCCAGTCAAAGGCACCTGCCTGGGTTTCGGGCTCGTTCTGACATGCAGGAGGCAGCCAATCAGTGATTCGCTCTCATTATTGATGTTTCTATCTCTTCCTCTCTGAAATCAATAAGATAGATAGATAGATAGATAGATAGATAGATAGATAGATAGATAGATAGATAGATATTTTTTAAATGTGCTCTTCATACAGTGGTCTTTACCAGAGACATATTCTCCCATTTTCTTCCAGTCTCCCCAAATATCATTTGATCAAGAATGCCTTCCTTTGTCGTTACATGTAAAATAAAAGCCCGCCCCCCCCCCCCCTCTCATCTCCTTTCACTGCCAAATTTTTCTTCAGGGCATCTATAATAATAAAAGCATAATATGCTGATTAGACCAAACAGCCAAACAACCTTCAGGTCATCATTCCAGACATCCTTGCAAACGAAGCCATGGTGGTGGAGGCTGAGGCAGAAGCATTTAGGGGCGATGAGGCAGGCAGAGTGGTTAGGAGTGAGGTGGCAGGCAGGCAGAGTGGCTAGGAGTGATGAGGGAGGCAGGTGAGTGGTTAGGGGCGATCAGGCAGGCAGGCAGAGTGGTTAGGGGTGATCAGGCAAGTAGGCAGGTGAATGGTTAGGGGCAATCAGGCAGGCAGCAGAGTGATTAGGAGTGATCAGGCAGGCAGGTGAGCAGTTAGGGGCAATCAGGCAGGCAGGTAGGTGAGTGGTTAGGGGCAATGAGGTAGGCAGGCAGATTGCAAGAGGGTGCAGGCTGGGCTGAGCGCCATACCCACCCCCATCCCCACCCCGCACGAATTTCGTGCACTGGGCCTCTATAATAAATACAGCCTCTATCTCTGCTACCAGAATGTGAGCTCATTAAGAAAAAGGGACTTTTGCCCTAACCGGCATGGCTCAGTGGATAGAGCATTGGCCTGCAGACGAAGGGTCCCAGGTTCGATTCCGGTGAAGGGCATGTACCTTGGTTGTGGGCACATTCCCAGTAGGGGGTGTGCAGGAGGCAGCTGATCGATGTTTCTAACTCTCTGTCCCTCTCCTTTCTTCTCTGTAAAATATTAATAAAAAATATTTAAAAAGAAAAAGGGACTTTTGATTATTTTGTTTTACTGGCATACAGTGGGTGCTCAATAGTTACTGGTTGAATACATGAGTGAATGAGTTATATAGTATGTAAATTAAATGGGAAATTCCGTTAAGTTGCATTACTTAATACAAATAAAGCAACAGCTTATTTTGAATTTACAGTCAATGGTGAAACTTAAGTTTATATTTACAACTTAAGTTCTGTCAAGTTTAGAATATAGAAATCATCTTCTGGCTTCTTTGCATTTCTTTAAAATGTTACCAGCCTGTATATTTGCTTGTCACAGAAATTTTGTATGTGGTGATTTGCCACAACTGATATTAGTAATCCATCATCTATCTATCTATCTATCTATCTATCTATCTATCTATCTATCTATACCCTAATATACAAAGTGTCCCCTTGGGATTTCGACCGACCAGGAGTTAGATTGCTCGCTATGACATGCTCTGACCACCAGGAGGTGGCGTGGAATGAAGGTGGCAGCTGGGGAAGGGAGGCCCCAGCCCACATCTGGCAGCTGCTAGAGATCCTACCCATGCACGAATTTCGTGCACTGGACCTCTAGTCTACTATATAAGTCCAGGCCTTACCATGCCATTTTCAGTTTAAAAACAATAACAACAAAACCCAGGGTTTTCTGGATTTTGGTTGGGCAAAATATAGTTTAACCCTATTATGAATAAAGGATTAAACAAGTAGTCCAAAACTAGCTGTGTCAATTATCAGATATGCTTTTTAATATAAGTTGTCGTGAAGTCTTAAAAGTGTAGTCATATTTCCATTTAGGGAATGCTAAAAAGGACAAGAATATGCACAACTAAATAACAATAGTTCAGTAAAGCATTAAGCAAGCACTTTCATGTAGAGGGTTGTGTAGTTTTAAAAAGTCCCGCTTCTACCCTAGCTGGTTTGGCTCAGTGAATAGAGCAGGGGTCCTCAAACTACGGCCTGCGGGCCACATGCGGCCCGCCGAGGACATTTATCTGGCCTGCCAAGTGTTTTTGCCGCCGTTGCCTGTCCTGCTTAGCAGCCGACTTGTCCCGGGCCCGCAGTGTGCATGTGTGGAATGTTTTTATTTTTAACTATAGTCTGGCCCTCCAACGGTCTGAGGGACAGTGAACTGGCCCCCTGTTTAAAAAGTTTGAGGACCCCTGGAATAGAGCATCGGCCTATGGGCTGAAGGGACCCAGATTCTGGTCATGGGCATGTCATAGCGAGCAGGCTAGATCCTTGGCTGGCAGGGGTCCAGTGTGGGAGGCAACCAGTCTCTCTCCCACCTCTTCTCCTTCCCTTCCACTCTCTCCCTAAAATCAATGGAAAAAATACCCTCAGGTGAGGATTAACACAAAAATAAATAAAATAAAAAAAACCTCTTCCCTTGTCCTTTGGTTTTAATTGTCTCCTAAATGCATTCCTCTTTACTGTCCGCTCATCAAGCCTTATTCTCTCCTCACCCCAAGAATTGCTTGCCTACAGCATATTCTGAAACTTATTTTCTTCAGTCTTGTAGAACTCTACTGCAAAGGCCCACAAATGGCTCCAGCAATTTATGACAGTGTATTAGAGGTTTATTATGTTCAATCTTCATTACACTTTGGTTTTCTATCTTAGTGATTCAGCCACAACAGGCCTGTGATAGATGCATGTTGTGGATGACAACACATACTCTTTTTTCAGTAATGTAATGTAATTTACAAAAGATAGTGATGAGTCGTCTGATCACTAGTGGATCATGACACAATAATAATAATATTGACGTAATGCTTTACAACTTACAGAATATTCATTGCCAGTATTGCATTAGATTCTCATAACAGCCCAGTGAAATAGTTATTAGCTCTAATTCTGGTGCTTGAACGGAGGCTCAAAATGGTTTAGTAACCATTTGGATTCTTGCTTTCTGTTATACCATACTGAGAAAGAAGAAGTGGTAACATTCTTAAGAAAATGCCTTATTTAGATTGCTTATTTGTAGTGCAGCTTTCTCTGAAAGTTTTGTTTCTGACATACTGGAGGTGGGGAATTGCTTCTCCTGCCTGTCCCTCCCCACCCCCATCAGAGTTTCTTTTCCTTTAGCACAGTAAATTTTTACTGAATCATTACAATTCACTCTCTTCCACAGTTAACAAGTTAATGGGTAGTTTATGAATGTGCAATAGTTTTCAGAATGTAAACTACAGCAAGATGTTCTAATTAAATTGAGTAAACCGACTAGTTACTGATGATAGTTTGATTTTTTTAAATGTATCTTTTTTGTGTGTAGAGTTGAGAGTTTTTCATGGGATATTACTATTAATATTACTATTAGATTTAAAGCATTTAGTTATCTTTTTTTAGAGGAAATATTCCAAGTCTTTGTTTATTATATAATTCCAGGCCTCAAAGGAGTTCACAGCATTTCAAAAATTTGATTATATGTTAATGCTAGGTCTCTTGGGTAGAAAAAACTTAGAAAATTGTTTTTTTCTTGAAGAGTATATTTATTTTTCACTTTCATTTTTTTACTGAAGGATTAAAGTTTTTCATCAGTAATAAAAATTTTAGTCTCTTCCTTGTGAATATTTTTGTTTTATGTCTAATCTTAATGTCTAAAAAAAATAGTAACAATTGTAATAAAAGCTTCTAAATTTTACATTTTAATGAATTATAAATATTCTATATGTAAACTGTCACAGCATGAAATCAATTTTCTGCCTTGATTCAATCCAAATCTGAGATCTCTATCACATTAATATTATAATTAGAAACATTAATAGAGACCGGCAACTTAAAAAGCATATTTTGCTTCTTGACAATTTAGCATATTTCTCTGAGTTCACAGGACTTCAAGAACCTTCAGTCCACTAATAAATTTATTAACTCAAACTTAAAAGAAGAGAAAAGTCTCTCTTTCTTTCTCTCTCCCCATGGCCAGCCTGCTAAAATAGATTATTCATGCTTATTTGATTCAGGTAGGCTTTTGCAAGCTTCCCTACTAGGCCTGGGAATGTGGTACATTGAGGCCTTTTCAGAGGCTTCTGACATAGACCAAGCTTTTATTGCATGGTGTTTTATTATTACCAAATCCTAGTCTCCACCCAGTTTGTAGGCACTCTGCTTATTCTTTTGAATCTGGAAAGGTTATCACCTACCTTAATCCATGCAGCAGTGTGGATTAAGGACACCAGTGTGCCCCAGGATTCTCAAAGAGGATCCTGGAAACTTCTTGTTTCTTCTTTTTTGCTGTCTTTACTAAATTCTATTGGGCCTTAGAGGGATTTGCATCTGAAATGGGCAACCTGGTGTTTTTATCAATGAAGACATCAGATCAAAGTTCAGTTAGTCAAGGCCTTTCTAAAACATTAAGGGGGCTTGGAATTACACAATAAAAAGATGAGCTCTAGCAGAGATTGCAGTAAAAACATTCTGAACTATAATCCGGATAAAGAATAGATTATAGGCCAAAGAACAGACCTTGTTTAAATTGCTTTAGACTAATAACTTTACATTTTAAAACTTTAAACCCTGTTTTTACAAAACAAATTTTAACGTCATAATTTATTAGTCAGTACTTTCATGGTAGATACTTTCATGATAAATCTTTTGGGAACCATAATTCAGTATATCAGTATATTATATTGAAAAATTGGATAAGGACAATTAATAGGCCTCCTTCATTAACGAAAATAAATAGTACCTTATGGAGGTATGAACAGTCATTTTATTTAGAAAGTAAACACTAAACCCACAGGCTCTGAACTGAGAATAATGTTTTATTAGGCTTAAAAACATTCTATTCTGTTACTGTATAATTTAATGTTTGTAAGCATTTAGTTAAGGATATAAGTTCTTAAAGTCTTAAAAATGCAAATACCGAGTGTCAACCAAATGTCTATTTCTAATCTAAATTACAAAGTTGTTAATTCCTTAGTAAAATAATTTAGGAATGTATTGTGTATTAGCTTTTCAACTACCTAGTTTGTTGAATGTTTTGAAACCTGTCTGTTTTGTAGCATTCAGGACAGTTGAAATTATGTAAATATACATCAGAGATTTCATTAGAAACTATTGCCATATGAAACTGTTAGTAGTTCAACTTTGGATAGAGGTGTATATATTTCTAATGTGCTGAGTGAAAGAAATCAGCCCAAAGTTCATTCAAAGCAATATAAGAATAATGTCATAATACTAGGATTTTACTCTTCTATGTAAATAAATTCAGCATCAGTAGAGTTTCTTAAGAAAAAAAATAATTTGTTGGAGAAATTGTTAGTAGAGGGCACAAAAGAGGAATTGTCAATTAAATAATGATTATGGCACATTTCTGATTTACTTTAGCTTATATATGCTTTCTGAGTTTTTTTCCCATCTCGAGCACCCTGGTACATTTTATACTATATGCTTAACATTAAACTTGTAAGAAAAGTTGAATATATATACATATTGTCTTGTGAGAATTTAGTTTTAAAATGATGCTCAATTTAATGTACTTCAATAGCTTTTGGACCCCTCACCATGAATTAATTTGGCTTAAGTTTTCATCAGTTCTTAGCTACTACATATTTGTCATTAAAACCTGGAATTTAAAAAAATGATTGAGACTTACGAATATTAAATTTTTGAATTTAGGAAGGTATAATGAAGAGTAAAAAAGCTAACGAGGTTTTAAATTTGTATCAATCTTAGGGAACCTACAGGGGTAAAGAAACATGGGAAATGAAAAGGGTTACTTTCTAACTATACAGTTTAAAATAATAAAGATTGTTGTATTTGTTTCTTTGAAATTTAATGCCTATGTATATCAGCTTTTTCTTGTTAACATTAAAATGCATAACTATATCAGCATTTTGCTGAGTGTATGACAAAATAAATAGTAATTTTTAAAACTTTTTTATCAATAAATACAAATTTTCTTAATAGGCTGGACCAGTATCATCTTCAAAATTTGGTCACTATTATGATGCATCAAAAAAAATACCACGAGAACTAATAGAGGCTTCAAAATGGCATGGATTTTTTCTTCCAGAAAAAATATCTTCAACTCTTGATGAAGAACCCTGGTAAGTTAATGACCCAATTTTAATTTCAAAGGTTAATAGAATGCATATTTGCCACATTCTTTGAAAGAATGCATGTCAGAAGTACATATCCTAATAATAAACATTAGTTTCTATATGATATATAACCTTAATTGTGCATATGTTTCATATTATTTTGGTATAGTTTTCTTCTTTTTCCAGTCTTGTAACTATTGGACATGCTATTACTCTTAATTGCAACTTAAGAAAAGTCTGGACACCAAATTTATAATACCTGCTGTTTTTATTTTCAAGAAAATGTGAAATAGTTCTAAATCAGGCTATTTCAGTGTTAGATGCAAGCAGTGCTCTTTCAGAAAGTAAATAAGTACCTTTTTTCCAATATTTTATTTATTATGGTTTTTTATTTCTAGTAATGTTGTAAATAAAACAGTCTATGTATTTTAGATGACTTAAAGAATTTAGGATTTGAATTTTACAGTGAAGAGTTTTAGATATTAAACCAATACATGTTTATGTTATAATGCTTTAAGGCAGAACCCTAAAAATTACAATACTTGACATTGAATAATTTATAGAGGATAAGAATATTTAATTTTATCCCTATTGCAGTTGTATCAAGGAAGGGTAATCCATGGAATCTGTTGCCGTACTGTTAAACCATTATTTTCAAAGTGAGATGAGTTATTAAATGGAGATTTAATAGACAGGAAGTTGTGAACTGCAATGACCTAAAAATTATAGTCTCCTTTCCAGAAATATTATGTAAGAATTTAGTGAAGATTATCATATTTATTTTTATTAAATCTGTTTCAAAAAGAAATTCTTCACTTCATTATGGTGTTCCCCATCTAGTCTATGGCCACAGACTTACCCAAAGTGGTGCTTTGATGTCACCTTAAGGTTAATAGCTACTGTTAATGAATGACTGATATGTCAGTCACTGTAGCGTGTGCTGTACCTTTGTTATCTAACCTGTGAAAGTAAATATGCCCATTTCCAAAACAAGATACCAAATTCACAGAAAAGACTTATCTGAGGCTCAGCTAAGAAGTGCTGGAGCCAGGATTAACCTAAGTCAAAAGATCTCTTTTCCTTTTTGCTTTACTGCTTCAAAAGACTTCCGTGTCTCCTTCACCTTTACCTCTTATGTTACGAAGGAAAGAGTGCTAACAGAGAACTTTTTAAAAATCTGGGTCTTGTTCTACTGTTAACCTTGGGCAGATTCCTTAGACTCAGTGAAAATAAATACTTTCTATGAAAAATTGAGGTGGGGGAAATACCACTTGTCCTACCTGCATCACTAATTTTTTTATTAAGTTTGAATGATTACATTGATTTTTACTAGTGCCTAATTTTTGCCATTCACTGAACCATATAAAAATATATACATGCTTAGGAAATAGTTCAAAATAACTTTTCCATGATTTCATAAATAGAAAATGGTTGAATCCAGACTCAAAATCAGTTCTTTCTGACTCAGAAATCTTTGTTAGCAATAATGCTATACTGACTCCATTCACAGAGTGCTTAGGGAAATAAAAAGTATAAAATGTACACTAAGTATGATGTAAGTACATACAAAATAATATGGTGATACTTTGTAATTTAAAAATATATATATGATAAAACTTATTTTAAGCTAGAAAATACAAGGGTTTTACTCATTCATTTAACAACTGAAGAGGAGGAATCTACATTTGTCAAAAACCTGCTTCGTGTCAGGCACTGTACCAGGCATTTGACCATAGGATATCTAATTCTCTCAACACCCCCCAGGTAATATCCCAATTGCATAGGAAACTTGAGGTTAGAGACACTAAGTAGCTTTCCCACAAATCTGTAAATGACTTAACTGGCACCTAAATCCAGGTCTCCCAAACCTCTGCTCTTTTCTTCACAGACTGCATCTGTTTACTGGGTGCCTGAAAAACAGCACCTAGGTCGGCTGTGAGAGTACAGTCTCCTGTAGTCTTCAAAATATAATTTTGAGACTGTTTTTGAGAACTATCAGTTTTGCGTACAGAATTGGAAAATTTATAGATTTTAATTACCAAGGCAGTATTTCATTTCATAGTAGTTAACTGATAATTCATTTATTTCATATTAAACCTAAATGCTTAATTAAATATAATTAAACTTGAAACATATAATTAAATTAATTTTGAAAATGGGCACTTTACCACGTGAGATTTATTTTAATTTATGAAAAGCGTGTGCTCATTTCACTAAAATGAACTTTACTGGTTCATTTATAAAACAATAAAGCTTAGCATTACAGTTGTCTATACTTTTCCTATAATTACAACTAGAGGATATAGTTGTATCCTACTGTCATGTGTGAAGGTATGACATATAATTTTATAATATCTAAAAGGACTGTTGAAACACGTAGAGTTGTTTTTTTACAGTAAGAAAAGCTAAAGGTCATTTAAAATTTCCATGAACTAATTTGAAGTTATTGGTAGTTTTTTTCTGTAGAAAATGTTCATACATACAATTTAAACGTTCACATTAAAGCCTGAGCATACAAGCCTGAGATGTATCACAATAATATTACCCAGGTGATTTTTGTTTTTCTGTTTTACTGTCATAAAGCTCATATTCTGAATCACAAAACAGTGATAGGAAAATGAATTTTGAGAATAATTCTATAGCCTAAGTTTTTTTTTTTTTTTTAAATCTGACGTTGTTTTGAATTAAGCTTTACTAACAGGTATACCCAAACACACCTCTGTTCCTTATAAGAAAGATTGCCTGTTGTTCAGCATGTGGATGCTCTCTCAACTTTCTTATTTATTAATGAATCTAGCAACATACTCTTAACCTACTGTTTCAGACTGAATGTTTGTGAGCCCCAAAGTCATACGTGGAAGCCCTAATCCTCAGTGTAGATAATTATGACTATACGTGGTCATGAGGGTGGACCCCAGTTCTGATAGGATTGGTGTCCTTAAGCAAGATCTGGAGACACTGAGCTCCCATGCTCTTCTTGGGTGCACATCCAGAAAAAGCCATGTGACCACACAGTGAGAAGGTGGCCATCTGCAACTTAAAAAGAAAGCTCTCACCAGACATCAATCCTGTTGGCACCTTGATCTTGGACTTCTAGTCTCCAGAACTGCATCAGAATGAATTCCTATTATGTTAGTCACCCACTCTGTAGTATTTTGTTATGGAAGCCCAAACTGACTAATACACCTTCCATATTGTAAAATGTCACCTTTTTTATTATAGATATGTCAGGTCTTGAATATTGAGTTCATATACTATTGGTAGTAAATAGAATAAATTTGTTCTGATATATTTCTTAGAAATTCAAAATTTTATTTTGATATATATGTCTTAATAATAACTAATAAATTTTTGTATTAGCTAAAAGTTTCGTATTGATTAAGTTGGATTAACTGAATTCTGAGACTACCAGTTATTTTACAGGAGAAAATCAGTGGAAAGAGGCTAGGTATAATACTTAAGATTTTAGAAGTCATTCCACTTTTCCTCTCCTGCCAAATCTCCTTACCAGCTTAAATAGAATCTTGATGTAAGCCTTTTGTAATATTTTCCTAGGGAAATTGTAATTATGCTCCCCCTACTATCCTGTTTAACTTCTGTTCTTACTTCTGTCCGAACACATCACATTGCACTGTTATTATTTGTCTTGTCTACATCGTCATCTTCCCCTCAAGCATTGGAAATCCTTGAGGAAACAGTATGCTTTCTTTATCTATTTATTCCCTAAATCTGGGACACAGGTGTTGAGTTGATAGTTGGTGAATAGTGGACCAATGCACAAATTATGGTAATAACTCAGATTAATTATAGCCTTGCTTTTAATATAAAGATTTAGTGGGCTAAAACCAATAACTAAAACATAGCTATGTAAGAGTATATTTTATTTCAACAATACAGATATCTTAGCTCAAGAAACAGAGAACCACACTGTGTTTACAAGTTACAAGTAGAAAGTCATGAGAAAGGAATTTTGAAAGGGAGTTTCTAGCTAAGGCTAGAAGTTCAAAATAAAAGTCATGAAGTTATAGTAGTTTAATAAACTACTTTATTAAAAAGATATGGTGGATGACATTAATACTAACATCTGAACTGTGGGAAAGGCAAGATGTGAGTGTGAAGAGGGATTTTACCTACCTGCTTATCTGCTGATGGTATAATTAAAGTAAGAAGATAATATCTGAAAATTTATAGAGAGAACTAATATCCTGAACATCATGCTTTTTTATTTTTAAAAAATAAAGTTTGCCCTGGCCTGTGTGGCTCGGTTGGTTGGGCGTCATCCCATATACCACAAGGTCGCTGGTTCAATTCTCTGTCACGGTACATGCCCGGATTGCAGGCTCAGTCCCAAGTAGGGGGCATGGAGAAGGCACAAATGATGTTTCTCCCTTCCTCCCTCCCTCTCTCCCTCTCTCTCTCTCTCTGTCTCTCTCTCTTTCAAATCAATAAAAATATATTTTAAAAAATAAAGTTTATTAGATCATAACGTTGTGTGAGTTACAAAGGTCACAAAGGTCAACTAGGAGTTTCCAGTGTGGTCTGTAATTTCTCAGTCAAAGTCAGCAACTTATGGACAGCTTCAGCATCTACAATTGACCTTTCACTAGCCAGGCAAACTTCCCCAAATAATCACACTGAATGAGCCATATGTCATTTTTCTTCTCGAATTATCTTGCTTTTGTATGCCCATTTTGAATAATCTCTGGAAGATTAGCAAGCCTTGCTGCATTAAAGCCTTGGCTCTTAGTACAGGCTCCCTTAAGAAAGTAGGTAATAGTCTCCTGGCTGGGATCTTTACATTAGTTTTCTGCCATGTATGCCATGTGTCCTAGGCACACTGCAACATTTTGAGAATAATCTTCATCGAATGAATGGTAGTAGGTAGAAAACAATGTATATCACTTTATAGTCTCAGCATATCTTGAACAACTGTGTTTGTTATTGCTGTCCCATCAACTGTTGGAGTACCTATTCCTAATTCAACCACAAGCACCAGAGAAATGTGCTGTTGCATATATAAGTATACTGGCAATTTCACTCAATTCAGCTAAAACTGTGCTTTCACCTGACATTATTCTGTCTGAGACACCAAGCCTAATAAACATTCTATCAATTGGTGTGAGCCTACACACTTCAGCAAGTACATAACAACCCATCTGGGCCATTACAGATGATAGGCCAGGCTGTCTCATGGGTTACACTTGCCCCCCATATTAGGTCCAGCAACAAAAATCTATGTCATTTTTCTTCTCTTCTTCTTCATAGCCTATTGGAATATTGATTGAATAAAGTCATCTCCAAAATAAGTCTCTATAATGCAAGGATGGCATGATCCTTGAAGGTCTAAGAAGACAGGAGTATCTTCTTCTGGTAAAAGAATTACTTGACCACACATAGGACCATCATGCCTTCGACTATAGTTAGCCAGGCACAATAAGACATCTAAAATCATGATGCATTCTACAGGAGCCTGCCAACCCTTGTAATTTTTATCAAAATTATAGAATAGTCACCATTTGTGGTCCTTCAATGATAATTCTCGCAGTTCAACATTTATCATCTTAGCCAACTTCTCAGTAGTTTTGGTAGAGAAGAGAATAATGAACCCTTCAAAATCATCTTAGTTTTTGTTGAGAGACTTCCTTGCTCATACAAGACTTGTACTAGAGGATAATGTGCCACTAGAGTCCTAAACCTGGGATAATGGTGATCATCTGAATACTGACCCATAGATAACTTTCCCTGTGAGGCATCAACAAAGCATACACCATACACTGGAGTGTGGCTAGAAGTATCTTCCTTTTTTTCTTTGAGGCTAAGAAGATACTGTAGTTCTCAGAGAAGTCACCTTTCAGCATGATGTATGTCTCTTGGTAATGACCCTACAAATCTCCCTCCTCACTATTTTATTATGCTTAAATATATGTGCCATCTTTCAGCATTGTGCCTCCAGCGTTTCCAGGTCTCAGTCTGTTCCACTCATACTACTTTTTAGCCCTTCTGGGCCAGAGAGTCTTGAGTATCAGCTAAATGCAATTTCAGGTAGACCAAAATGGGCCTAGTTGCCTTTCGTACATTGACTCCAATAAGAGCATCCATGTAGTAAAACTGACAAAACTTCCTTACCTTATAAAATATGACAGGTTCAAAGTTCTGAGATTTAATCTGCCACCACCTCACCCCAGGAGTGCATAATGAAGGAAATCCTCAGGCACAGAGAGTGTATATGCATCAAAATCAGAATGATGGGGCGCCTGCTGGGCACTTCTCTTTTCCTCCTCAAACCATTCTTAACGTTTGGTGATACCAGATAGTGGGGCGACTGTTGTCATCACTATGTGGGCTTGGGATCCAGAATTTTGAGGGGTAGAGAAAGCCCTCAAAGTACTCCTGGTTTCAGATGCCAGTTGCTTCTTTGGTGATTGGGGCATTTTCTCCCTTGAACTTTCCCTTTTGAGAGAGCCATTTCCTATCACCATTCTCTTCCATTTTGCAGCAGCTTTGACAGAGCTGAGCAGGCCTTCACTCTCACTATCCCCTACTCCACTGTTTATTTCATCACTGATAACTTCTTCCTTGGCATCTGAGGAAGGCTTGAATTCCACATCAGAGCCACCAATGTCACTCTCAGAGTCTGACATACTCCACCTAGGTCCGTGGTCAGCAAACTGCGGCTCGCGAGCCACATGAGGCGCTTTGGTCCCTTGAGTGTGGCTCTTCCACAAAATACCACGGCCTGGGCGAGTCTATTTTGAAGAAGTGGCATTAGAAGAAGTTTAAGTTTAATAAATTTGGCTCTCAAAAGAACTTTCAATCGTTGTACTGTTGATATTTGGCTCTGTTGACTAATGAGTTTGCCGACCACTGACCTAGGTCCTTGCACCTTAGGCCACACTTCCTCTCAATTTCATGATCTTCTTCATTCTTATCTGATGGGCAAATAGCACCTTCCTGTATATGGCTTTAATAGCCTTCTGCTAGCCCAGCCCTTTGTAGGGCTATCATGAAAAATCTGTGCATGGCCCAGCCAGCATGGCTCAGTGGTTGAGTGTCGACCTATGAACCAGGAGGTCACAGTTCAATTCCCAGTCAGGGCACATGCCCAGGGTTGCGGGCTTCATCCCCAAAGTAGGGTGTGCAGGAGGCAGCCGTTCAATGATTATCTCTCATCATTGATGTTTAGCTCTCTCTCCCTCTCCCTTCCTCTCTAAAATCAATAAAAATATATTTTTTTAAAAAAGAAGTCTTAGAATAGCTTTCTCTAATTAGTTTTGTTTCTTGCTCCTTGGTGGCTCCTGTCACACAGATTATTGAGCATAACCATTCTCAATGGTTCCCTGTCACACAGTGGATTGTTTAGCCTACACATGCAGTTAAGCATAAGAAAGAAAAATAATAAATGATAACCTTCAGAGTAATAGTAATGGAATTTTTAACTTGAAAATTACTTGTGAATAGACTTCACAGTCTTTATAGTCACATGCAAAGTATATGCTAATATAACTGTAGTTATTTTACACAGTTAAGACATTGGATATTATGCCTATTGCCTTATAAGTATATCTCACTATTTGTCATAGGTGAATACCTGAAATATATGTGTAAATAGATTTTTGTTAATACAAATCGTATGTTCTCAGTGATTTGGATAATAATTTCAAAAATGCTTCATCTTCACTTTAAATTAATCTTAATTGGTAGGGATAATAGTTTCTCTTTGTTAAGTGTTTCTATCAAGTAGTTAAATCATTACTTAGGTGCACCAGAAGTTCTAATTTTTTAAAGCACAGCAATGGGTCATTTTAATGAGAAAAATTATTCCTAAAAAAGAAAAATGTCATTCTTGAACCATATAATTTTAAGTCAATATGGACAACAGAGATTATCTAATTGCATCTCCTTAAGTTAATGGATGAGAAAAATTGGAAGCCCAGAACTGAAAAATTAAAGACTTTGCCACGTGTAACAGATTTAGCTAGAGCTGTTGCTAGAGATCATACTAGAACCTATATCTTTATCATACAGTTCACTGGGCTATTCTGGTATTTGTTTATACATTTGTAAATCTACACTTTTTTAATATTACCAAGTTAATATGAGTGAATGTCTGTACAACTACGAGGAATATCTTCCTAAATCTGTACACCTTATTATTTTATTTGATTACGTTTAATGGAGCCATGTTCAAACCTCATCTCAACCAGATATTTATTTGAACCCACAGACTTTTCATTGAATCTGGATCTCACTCTGAGGCTTTATCTTAGTTAAGCCAAAGTGCAAATAACTTCAAGTTTTAGAAAACTTGAGTCTTAAGTGTCAGATAATTGTTGTACAGCCTTGGGCAAATCACTTAGCTTCTAATGGGTCTTATTTTCTCAACCATAAAATGGAGCTAATGACTATACTAACTTCTCAAGGTTATTGTAGTGATCAGGTGTTGTGACAGTGATGCAAAATATTTTGGGTATTTATTATGTACCAGACATTTTATCAGCTGATAACATTAAAATTAAATCCAAGTGGTCTTGTTAGAAACAAACTAAGCTTGTTAAGCTGAATAAACATTTTATTCAGTGAATTTTATACCTACATAATTTTATCTTTGTATATATTTCTCATACTTGCAGTGGATCCACCCTCCTAGCCAATAATATTTGTTCCCCTGGCTACACTGACAAGCAAGTACCTTCCCTACATCATTCCAACTTCACTGCCCACGTGCCCATTTTCCCCTTCATTGGGCCTCTTCCCCCAGTGATTTCCAGGGAATGGACTCGTGGTTTCCTGTCAAGTGTAAAGGTGCAGCTTCCTAGTGAAGCTGCCCAGATGACCATGCTTATAATGTCTGGCCTTCCCTTTGCTTTCTTCCTATTATTCATATTAATAACTAACTAGTTATGAGGGTAACAGTGGTACATTTATTCTTTGATCACATTGATGTGTAAGCATTCCTTTCTTCATTGTTTGAGAAACAAATGTAATTATCTACTTGATTTCTTTTCTAGATATACTACAGCTGATTCATTTTCTTACAGCAGATATTATCTCTTAACTAGAAGCCCAGTGCATGAAAATTCATGTACTGGAGGGGGATCCCTCAGCCTGGCCTGCCCCCTGTCATAGTCCGGGAGCTCTCAGGGGTGGGAGGCGACCCAGCAATCAGGGGAAGTCGACACCCCATCACACCTCTGTTGTTGCCACTGCCAGCAGCGCAAGCCTCGGCTGGCCCTGGTTACCTGAGCTTCAGGCAGCCCTGGCGGCTGGGCAGCTGCCATTCAAGGCTTGTCTGTGCCTCGGGCCAGCCCTAGGCAGCTAGGGGGCTGAGAGGACTGGGGGACTCCGGAGGCAGGCACATGGAGCCTTGCCACGTGCCTGCCACCCCAGCGGGGCTGAGGGGACTGGGTGCCACCATCTTGTGGTTGTGGGCGCTGCCATCTTTGAGGGCGTGTCAGTCAATTAACATATTCCCTCCTTATTGGATGTAGGTGCCTGCATCTTTGAGGGTGGGGCAGTCACGTAACATATTCCCTCCT
This sequence comes from Corynorhinus townsendii, assembly GCA_026230045.1. Lineage (NCBI taxonomy): Eukaryota > Metazoa > Chordata > Mammalia > Chiroptera > Vespertilionidae > Corynorhinus > Corynorhinus townsendii. The sequence continues at coordinate 22,325,800 of JAPDVU010000008.1, read as the reverse complement.
GATTGGCTGTGGGTGTCGCCATATTTGTGAGGGTGTGAGGGTCAATTAGCATATCTGTCTTTATTAGATAGGATGACAAAATTACTTTTTACAAGAAAACCAGTGCTATTTGTTGATATAAATTAAAGATCCCTGATACAGAATGTTCCTTAGACTTCTTGCTGATATTGATAGGCACTCATTTTTTTTCTATCTACTTTTTAGGACAGTTAAACTTGGTCAGCAATATGTAAATTTACATTTGTGTCATTGTGTTCCTTTTTTCATGTTTGTATGTTAATATAAAGAAATAAATTCCTGTCAGACAACATGGCATGGTAATATCAGCAGACACATGAATAATGTACATGTAGTTTTTTAACTAAAGAAAAATTTAAGTGCTTGATATGTAAAAGTAAAAATTAAATATCTAATAATTTTCATATTCTTTGTACTATTATAGGTATAAATATGTTGTTATATCTTAAGATAGACCATTCACTATAAAACTTGTTGAAAATTATGAACCATATAAAGTAGCATACATCATTTGAAATGTGGTGCCTTTGGAACGTATCATAAATACTTTGATGGCCTAATCTTTGTTAAGGGTTTGGAAACATAAGGAAGCCAGGTTCATATTTATAGTAGGGGTTCCTTCTTGCTAGTTCCTTCTTTATAAATTACTAGACTGTTGAACAACCACAACAAAAAAGCAACATTCTCAAAATTAACGGGGTTTAATAAAAAATAAATTTAGATGACAATAAAAGATAATTATTTTCAGCCAAAAAATATATTATTACAAATATTTTTTACACAGAAATGTATCTCATAGAGATTAACAATACTTAGTGTTTTAATGTCAATCCCATATAAACTGGTTCAGTTTTAAATGCTATAATTTTATGTATGCAAGAATGAATAGCCTCAATTAGTATACCTAAATGTATTGATTTTCCCAATTTTATTTTGTTACCAGTATTTATTTTCCTAGAAATTTAATGAGCTTGGAGAAATTTGTTTTACTTATCAAGTTCTAAGCATTGTTGATGAGATTATTTATATCTGTGTTAAATAAGGGAAGAGGTTGTGATGTATGGGCTTTATGTCCATTTTTGTTCTTATATCAAAAGAAACCCCTTTACTTTTGAAGAGATTCTTAGATCTACTAATAGCTATCTTAACAGACTGTAAGAATGTAAAATAAATAACAGATCATGTTGTCTAGATAAATGATGGCAACTAAAAAAAACTAAGAAGTAATTTATTTATGTGGTATTGATAATGTACCTTCAGGTAGCAAATTTACTACCAAGTACTTAAGCAGATTTTATTAATGAACAATTTTGGGCAGAGAGGCAATGCTTTAAAAAGTTTTCACATGTATGCAATAATGATTTTCTTCGGTAGATTCATAATTGGTAGATTAGGATGCACTGGGTATATTCTTGATCCATACTCCTTTAACCCATGGTGACATTCATCAAATGGTTGGCTGGAATTCATTTCATAATCTGGGACCTTGGAGCAGATTTTACCCCCTGTGCAAAGCTAATTGACCCAGATAAGAATTAAATCTGCTGTGTTCAGAAAGTAGAGCTAGCCAGGACAAATATATGTTAAGATATGAAATAATCACATCATTGCCATATGGAATATCCTTTTTATAGACACATTTTCTCACTCATGGAAGTAGAAAAATGTGTTCATGTAATTTGTTGTATTTTCACTGCAAATGGAGAAATAACTGTATGAGAAATAATTATACCACTACATCCTTCAGTTGGAGTCATATTTGTTTTGCAAAGAATAGGGTTATTTTCTCTTGTTTTTCTTTTTTGTTTTTGTTAGGTAGGTATTTTGGGGTAAATGTGAATGTTCAATACAATGTTTACAGAGATGTGCATATATTTTTGCTGAACCCCTGGCCATTGATTTGGCACACTATGCATTCTGCTATATTTACTAACTTATATTCTTAATGTTGCGTGTTGCTTCAAATTGTATTTCATCCATTTTTTAGGGCATTTCCTCTGCCTTTGTGATCGCTTCATTTAGGATCACAGTAAACAGATACTTCTGTATTTTTAAGGTCACCCACAGCTTCTACAACATTAGGCACTTTTATGTTTAGAAACTAGCTGTGCTCCAGGACTCATTATCATGACATTTAATGTTCAGCCATAGCACACAGGTTGTCCATTATGAAGAATCTTAAATTCAGTTAATGTTAAAGCAGATTTTCTTCATTCTTATTAAATTTTCTTTGAAATGTTTTATAGCATTTGTAAAGTATTTTAAAATAGTGACATTAGGGCTAATATTCATGTGGAAAATAATTTTGTTTAGGTCCTGTTATATTTATACATTTATTTTATTGTCTTTTTTACAAATGAAATGGAGTTTATATTTACTGTCTTAATTCTGGTTTTGAATTAATATTATTTTAGCAGTTTGTTCTAAGAAAATTAAAACTTTGATGGAAGATAAGCTCAGGTGATCAGCACATTGATTCAGGAATACTTGGCATAGCAGTTCATTAACTATGTGTTAATTATCTATGATTACTCCTGAAAAGCTATAGTGGCTTCATCTTTTAGGTTGCTTCATTAAATCATTAATTTTCTTCGAGGTAACTAAGCCTGACATAATTAAGTCATTTCAGTCTCCACAGATTTTTATCTTCCCAGGATGTCAAAAACACTGAGCTAGTTAATATAAGGCATTGCATCTTGTTCCCTGGATGCATTGACTTTATTTCTTATAATATTTATACTATTTTGGCTCATTTTAAAATTATATTTTAAAAATCCCATGAATGTATATATTTTCATTATGTACTTACTGTTTTAGCTTACATTTGTATTTCCTGTGTAATAAAACCCATTTATGTATTTAAACCACTTCTTACCAACAGTTCTTTGACTCCTGGCTACATAAAGCTGCTTCACTTTATTCAGAAAATCATTTATGAGGAAGGATTTGATGGATCCAATCCCCAGGTATGAGTACCTTCAAACCCTTTTATAATCATGGATATAATGTTGTTTTCAAGCTCTCTAGGGCTACACCCAGAATAATCGACAATGAACAAGCTGTTTCCAAGCACAGAAGATGTAAATAAGCAGAGCACAGCAGCCTTAGTTTGACTAGTGATGTGTATTCAGAGTCTTAGCTGTGTTCTGAGAGAATGTGTACATAAGATGTACACACTCAGTGTCCACATGAATTATTGTAAAATGTGTCTTTATAACACCTAGAATTAATAGGTAGCCACATCTTGAAAATTATTCTTAAATCTGCAAGTCTTGTACTTTCCCATCTAAATTTTTATATTTCTGTCAATCAGGCCTTAATTTCGAATTACCTTATCAGTAAGAGTTCATTATTTTACAATTTTATGTTTATTACAGAATGCTTCGGGTTGTCTCAGTGAATAAAAGCATTTTTACTTGCTGTATTAAAATATTTTATAACTATTTTTCTGTAGCTCTCTTTTTAAAAAATGTCTTTGAATTACCACTATTAAAGATGTTCCAGTTAGTTTAACTTAAACAAAATAAGGGAAATTTTATTTCTACATATCATGCTGTTCTGAATTCTTCCTCAGTGATTTTAATTGCTATAGCTGCTAGAAGATTTGCATTTCATTTATATTTTTTTAGCAGAATTATTTCCCAAGAGCCATTATTTTTATTAAAGAAGACAAAGAAGCCAAGAGTCTTATTTGTGGCCTTATCAACTACTCTTGCTCTTAATTCATGGATTTAAAAAATATTATTATTGACCTGACTATTTAACACTGTCCAAGGCAAAATAAATAATTTTTAAAATTTGTCTTAATCACCAGTTTAATAGCAGGTTGAAAATAGTATGTGTGTGTGTAGTGAAGCACATTCATTTATAGATGGCTTTCTGTGTATGTTACAATTTTTGTGGTGGTCCTTGGTATTTACTACAATTTTGTTATGCTCATTATTGCTCCATTTTTGGTCCTAGTTAAGATTTATGGGCACCATGTCTTCTCTTTGGTGGCAGTGCCTTTCTGAAGAGGTAAATTGGTCCCTGACAGACACCTCTCCCCACTCGCTGTGGTAACTATGGAAACAGGCATGTCATAACAGTTTCTACGGTACAGTGTGCAGAGCTGCTGCTCTTGTAGGATGATGACATCTTCTAAGACCAAGATATTTTTTTAAATCAAATGCAATAGCAAAAAGATACATACTTACATGTAAATGTACATATATATATACACACACACATATATTCAGACAACCATTAATAAGAAAGCTGTTGTGGAATGGAATGAAAGGTTTGTTTTCTTGGTTGTTTATTTCAATATGAAAACAACACCATTTTCAATAAACAATATTTTATTTCATAAATGTTGATAGACAACAAACAGTAGCTGTTTTTGCTCTCTGAACCAGAGATTCTGTAACTACTGACTTTCATAAAGCTGAATGGGGTTGAGGTAGACATTTCTATGGTGAATACTAAGAATGCTAAAATATTTTTAATTAAATAAAAATATACCAATAAGTCATTTAAAAATATATTTCTAATTTTATTGGAATGAAAATATAGTTAAAGAATTTCCATATTGTTAAGTTATGGATTGTATCATTTGCTAAATTCACAAGACTATACATCTGTCTCAGGAACTTTAGATGAGTTCAGAAAGTCACAACAGTGCATCTATCAGTCACTACTTAAAAAATATTATTCCTGAATCAAAATAATATTTTGATACTGAAATAAATCCTGCTTTTTTAAGAAGTTTTCATCTTATGTTTTTTATCACTCCATTTTCAACTAAACTAAACTAGTTGGAGGCAGCATATAGAAATAGACTCTAAGAAGCATAATATTATATATATTTTATATAGCTTACCTGTAAAGTAAAAGGTATCCTATTAGTTAACAAAACTTAATGTGTTTACCTCTCCTCCACTTTCCTCTAGAAAAAACAGAAAAACATTTTACGAATAGGAATCCAGAGTCTTGGTTCACCTTTGTGGGGAGATGACGTCTGCTGTACAGAAAACTGTGACAACAGTCACAGCCTTACAAAATTCCTCTACGTTCTCCGTGGTCTTCTGCGCACCTCTCTTTCAGCCTGCATCATCACTGTGCCAACACATTTCATCCAGGTAAGAACTTTTCAAAACCACTTTCCCCTAATTAGTGGTGCACAGTAAAGAGCAAAATGCAATTGCTTTAGGAGTCTGGTAAATTATTTCCACATGTCCTTTACTAATTTTTTTCTTTGCTTTCTTGTGAACTTGCTAGATCATTGCAATGAGAGGTTGATTTTGATCTTTTAATTAATCATAAACTGATCTGAACATAGGTCTTGAAGAAATATTTGTAGACCTATGTGAATAGCAGCATTAACTATAAAATGTGGAAGCAAATTAAGTATTCATCAACACATGAGAGATAAGCAAAATGTATCTTATATTTTAATGGAATATTATTCACCCTTAAAAGGAAAGGAAATTCTGACATATGCTACAACATGGATGAATCTTGAGGACATTATGTTAAGTAAAATTAGTCTGTCACAAGAAGATACTGTGATTCCATTAATATGAGGTAGTTAGAATAGTCAAAATCATAGACAGGAAGTAATATGGTGGTTGACAGGGACTGCAGGTAAGTGGGAGTGGGGTCTTATTACTTAAAGGATACAGAGTTTTTGCCTGGCCAGTGTTGCTCAATGGTTGAGCATCGACCTATGAACCAAGATTCCAGTTCTATTCCTAGTCAGGGTTGCATCCCCAGTGGGGGGTGTGCAGGAGGCAGCCTATCAGTGATTCTCTCTCATCTTTGATATTCCCATCTCTGTCTTCCTCTCTTCCTCTCTGAAATCAATAAAAATATCCTATATAATAAGAGGAATATGCTACACTGACGGCGTAACGACCGGATCATGGATCTGCAGGAGGGTGGGGCAGCGAACTACAAGCAGGCGGCGGAGAGCTACAGGAGGGGACAGGGCAGCAAGCAAGCAGGCGGCGGAGAGCTACAGGAGGGGGCAGGGCAGCAAGCAAGCAGGAGGTGGAGAGCTACAGGAGAGGGCAGGGCAGCAAGCAAGCAGGAGGTGGAGAGCTACAGGAGGGGGCAGGGCAGCAAGCTATAAGCGGGGAGCTACAGGAAGGCGGCAGTGACCTACTGGCGCACAGATTTGTGCGCAGGGCTACTAGTATTTTAATAAATAAATAAAGGATACAGAGTTTCAGTTTTATAAGATGAAAAGAGTTCTGAAGATGGTGTGATAGCAGCACATTATGAACATAATACCAATGAACAGGATACTTAAAAATGGGTAAGATGCTAAATTTTATGTTATTTTTTTTCTAATGCACATACTAAAACACTTTAATTCAAAATGCCTTAGTTTTATAACAGAAGTTTTAAGTTTTGTTTTGCTGTATTTCTCTAGGAAATAGCAAAAATAACAATAATGATAGCTGCTCAAGATACTGAAATATCATTCCTTGGTCATTTGAAAAGTATAATTTCACTGAGTTATGCAGATCTTCCAAATAGTTACACATTTCATTATACAATATCAAACAATCACATTGGTTATTATCATCACCATCTACAATGTTGTATGTGTTGTGAGGTTATTTTTATCATTACTTTTCTATTGTAAGAATATGCCACAAATTCTTTATCTTTTCACTTATTGAAGGACATTTGAGTTGTTTCGAGATTGATGCTATTATGAAGTAGCTGTGACCATTCATGTAGAGGTCTATGTGCAGATATATATATGTATTTTATTCCCTCTAATAATCACATCTCTCCAAAACTTTTTATTTTAGCCATTGCAGTTCATGTGAAATGTTGATTGTCATAATTTGTATTTCCTAGGTAACTAATAATATTGACCATCTTTTCATGTGCTTGTAGTTTATTAGCCTATCTTCTTTTGTCTAAGTCTTTTGGCCATTTTTTTTTTTTTTAGTTATCTCCTCACTAGTAGCCCTGTGCACTAATCCGTATGCCACTAGCTCTCTGCAGGGCCTGGCCACTCCGTGCCCGCTGCCCAGAGGCTCTCCGCAGCCCAGAGGCCCACCTGCAGCCAAGCACAGAACGCTTCCCTCATCACCGGGCGATGATGCAAGTGTTTCCCCACCCACCCCGGCTGCTCTGTGCCTGCTGCCCAGAGGCCCTCCACCAGGCCGCTCACACTGCCTGCTCTCAGCGGCCGCCCCCGACCCCCTGGGACTGGTGGACTCCGGCAGGGCTAAGAGGACCGGGCACCACCATCTTATGGCTATGGGCACCACCATCTTTGTGACGGAGTGACGGTTAATTTGCATATTACCTTTTAATTAGATAGGATTATCAAGTTTTAAAATTGCTTATTTATTTTAGGTAAACCTCTGCATTAGTTTTTTCCTGTCTGTGATTTGTCTTTTGTATTTTCTTGACAGTATCTCTGAAGAGCTGAAGTTTTTAATCTTGATAAAGTTTAATTTATCTATTTTTTTAATGGCTAGTGGTTTCTCTTCCCCATTTCTTCCATCTCACCAGTATTTGTCCACTACCAATCTTTTTTATGTATGTTTTCTTCTCAAACTTTCATAGTCTTATCTTTTCAAATAAATCAATGTATTCCAATTTGAATCTTTTATACTTTAGTTTGTATGCTCAAACAACTTTTGGCTTATTAGTTAACATCCTAATTATATGTTAACTCACTTTATATTCACTAGTTTTCTTTACCAAAGTACTCATTGTCTACCTCAAACATGTGATTTCATATAATCTTATATGTATATCTAATATATTGTAGTCTCTGTAAAGGCAGGGCCACATATTTGTAATTTTCCTTTTACCTAGTGTAGGGCTATGATAATAATATATTATTAAGTGAAATAAAGTATAAAAATTCCTAGCACAATACCTAGATTTTTTTATATTTTCAATAAATGTTAAAGGAATATTGATTCTTACTTGGAAATTTATTTCTAATACTTGATTGTTAAAACTTGAATCTTTATTTAAATTTATGTGATTTTAGTATCTTTGTTCAAACCCTATATACAAATGGCAAGTTTATTAAAATGTCATTAATTATACATAGTTTATTAAAATGTCATTAATTATACACAGTATATATAGTACATTTCAAGTCCTATGACTAAAGAGTTCAGCATAAAAAAGAAATGAATTTTGACTCCTTGGCTAATAGAATCCTCCTATATAATAAAGAGGTAATATGCAAATTGACCATCATGCCTCACAAGATGGCTGCCTACGACCAGGCCAGCAGGGGAGTTAGTGAGGGATGACCAAAAGACTGAACAAGCAGGCTGCATGGGGTGACCAGGCCAGCAGGAGGGTTAGTGAGGGACAATCAAATGACTGAACAAGCAGGCTGCATGGGGCGACCAGGCCAGCAGGGGGGTTAGTGAGGAATGACCGAATGACTGAACAGCAGGCTGCATGGGGCAACCAGGCTGCTGGGGGGCTGTGGGGCGACCAGGCCAGCGGGGGGGGGGGGGTAGGTGGGGGCGATTAGGCTGGCAGGGGGGCAGTGAGGGGCAACTAGGCTGGTGGGGGGGGCAGTTGGAGATTACCAGGCCAGCAGGGGGTCAGTTAGGGGTGATCAGGCTGGCATGCAGAGGCAGTGAGGGGCGATTAGGCCGGCAGGAGGGGGGCAGTTAGGAGTGACCAGGCAGGCAGGCAGGTGAGTGATTAGGGGCTAGTGGTCCAGGATTGTGAGAAGGATGTCGGGCCTAAACCGGCAGTTGGACATCCCCCAAGGGGTCCCGGATTGGAGTGGGTGCAGGCTGGGCTGAGGGGATTTCCACCCTCCCCCCGCCACCCGTGAATGACTTTTGTGCACCGGGCCTCTAGTTTATTTATAACAGTCATAAGAGGGTAACTCTGTTTTTCTTTAAGGGCTTTTCATAGACGGTGCTTGAACCTAACTTACTATTATGAGTTTAAAATCACACAAATATTATAGGGAAACTCCTTTCTCTAATCATCTTAGACATTGTACACATACATTGTTTGCATTGTTAATGATGTTAAATCATGATAAAGTTAATGCTTTAATAATAGTTTGGTCAGATTTAATGAGCTTCTTGATTATGATGATGAATGAACCTGGAACAGACCTGTCAGATGCTAGTAAAAATAGTGGAACTCATACTACTACTACAACTATGCTATTGCTACAAATATTTACCAGGCACATACTACCTGCCAAGTACTATACAAGTATTATGTCCTTGAATCTTCACCACAGCCCTTACCTCTTTTTTTTTCGAGGTAACACAGTTAATAAGTGGCAAGCCAGTCATATCCTAACTCATGTTTTTCTCTGACTCCAAACTCCACCCTCTTCATTGTTAGGTTTTATGGCTTCCCTAAGCATCACAAAATCTCTGCAAGATAGGTTCAATGCCAATTGCAAAGAAGATTAAACTAAAGTGATTCTCTAAAGCCACACCTCTATTACACCTTTAAAGCTAGTATCCAATTCAGATCTGCTTAACACTTTCTTCTCTGTTGCACTACATCCTATGAGTCTTGAATTATTAACAACCTGTGATAGCAGTAATTTTCCATTAGGAAAAAAATGTTCTAGGGTAACTTTGTTATTATTCAGTTTTATTTTTTTCAATAATCACCTGAGGATATTTTTCAATTGGTTTTTAGAGAGAGTAGAAGAGAGAGGGAAAGACAGAGAGAAATATCGATGTGAGAGAAACACATCGATTGGTTACCTCCTCTAGAGCCCTGACCAGGGCCCGGCTGAGGAGGAGCCTGTAACTGATGTACGTGCCCTTGACTGGAATCAAACCCAGGACCCTCCAGTCTGTAGACAGATACTCTGTCCACGGAGCCAAACAGGCTAGGGCTTACTCAGTATTTTTAAAGAAAAAAACCATCATTGTAAAATCTTTAACAAATTAGTACATGTGAAAGACTAAATGAAGAGTTACATTCTAGACAAGGGAGGAAAAAAAGATGGAAGCCTATTTCCTTACACATAATTGCAAGAAAATAAAAACAGTTACGAAATAAATATGTGTGTTTTTTATGTGTTCCAAAGGGACCTATGCAAAGCAAGGGAAAAGAAAGAAACATTTTTCAAAAGCCATTTTAGGGGTGATTACCTTTATTACTTAGAGAAGAGACCCCAAACTCATTGTGAATGTTTGTGACAGTGCTTTCTCTAGCCCCAGTGTAAGGGACCAGCAGTAATATGATCAAACTACAGGCCCAGTGCACAAAATTCGTGCAAGGGGCTCGGCCCTTGCAGCCATGGCAGTTTGCCTTGGCCCTCACAGCCCCGGCTTCATCTGCAAGGTCATCTGGAAGGACGTCCAGAATGTCGTTTGGCTGTCCGGTCTAGTTAGCATATTACACTTTTGTTATTATAGATGGTCTCAAGTCATCCTATCTCATCAGTGATTAAAAGATTTAGATGATAAGGTGGACTGGATGTCTGCATATTAGTATTGAAATTTTGAAAATTTATAGACATGTTTAAATCCTTATATAACTGGAAGAGATATAGTTTAAGTTTTTGCTTTTGAAAATACCAGTAAAGAGACTACTTTGAAATGGAAATAGGAAAACATAGAGTCAGACTTTGATGACTGCCACTTCCCTAGACAATTTTGCCTATTATAATATAGTAGTATTCTGACCCTAACATAAATTGAGCTGTAAAAAACAAATCATTTCTTTGCTCTTTGAACATGACACCTAACCATATATTTGTTTTTATATCAAAACTAGGGGCCCAGTGCACAAATTCATGCACCTTGAAAGGAACTGTGGGCTGCAAGGCTGCACTGGGCACGGGGTGGGTCTCGGCCCATCCTCTGTACCCCGCCTGGCCCCTCCCACTGAGGCCCCTGGTCCCCTGTCTGCCAACAGCCCTGTTCCTGCTGATGGCACCGGCCCCACTCACACCTGCTGACAGTGCTGAGGGATCAGAACCAGCGCTGGGTGCCAGCATTGGGTGCTAGTGGCAGCTCCTGCGCCAGCTGCAGGTGTGATCGGGGCCAGTGCCAGCAGTGGGTACAAGCACTGGGTGGGACCATGGCATGCAAGAGCAAAGGATTTTCAGTAACCACCAGACCCTCACCCAGGTGACAGCGACTGGAGTCCCACCTTGGTCTGGCGCCCCTGCTCACCTGCTCCACCATCCAGCCTTGGCCGATGTGTGCCATGTTCCATGTTCTGCCGCCTGCTGCCCACTCCCACCATGTTCTGTGCGCGCCCCTTGGTGGTTAGCGCACGTCATAGTGACCGGTTGTACGGTTGTTCCGCTGTTTGGTCTATTTGCATATTAGCCTTTTATTATATAGGATATTTAGAAAAAATATAAAACTTAATAGTTTTCTTAGACCAGTTATGATATAAATAGGGGATAATGCTAACTCTGAAAGACTGGTAAGGAAAATCACAACATTTAGGCTAAAGAAAGAGTCTCAGAAGCAGTATGTTTACACTGTTTTTAAATTATACATCAACTTTATCTCCACTCTAACCAGTGCCATCCCTGCAAACTCCAAGTCAGGTTTAAATGGTGATTAATTGACTAAGGGAATTTAGCTTATTCATTCATCAAACAATTTATTGCAGGCATTGTTCTAGGCACCTATGGGGTTATAGTATGAACAAGACAAGCAAAGTCTCTATCCTGCGGAGCTTTTTCAGCAGTGTAAAAGATAGCATGGATGAAGCAGAAAATTAATATATACAGTATAGGTATTTGCACACTTGAGCTTAGAATTTGATAGTAAGGTGGTTTCTGGCAGAAAAGAGAAATGTAGTTTAATATCCTTAGAAATTTTGTCATATAATTAAAAACCTATACATAATAGAATTGTGATACTTTTATTTGAATATGTTATATAGGGTAACACCAGCTTTAAAGTTATATAAAATAGCTATATCTCTTGGACTGGTAAAACAGCCAATCATTGCTCTTTCATTATTAGCATTCTGTCAGACTTGTACAGTAATGATTAGTTACCCTTTATTGTACTTTTGGCATGCTTCCCATGTTTAATTTTATTGTAAGAAATGAACACATAGTTAAAGAAATTATAAAGAGGATAAAAAGTTAAAATAAGGAAAATAATGAGGTAGAGTCAAAACTGACTTTAACTTATTGATATTAACAAGACTTTTGCAAGTAGAATGAAAAAGAATTATTTTTAAATTTATATTGTATTCAGCCTCACAACTTTGAACTTGAATTTGTTTTTTACTTCTTTTGGGTTAAAGATTATCTCCTTAACAGCACAGGAAAAAGTAACAAGCATATGTTGAAACAAATGTATAAAAATAAATTCTAAGTATCTGTTAAGAAAACCCTAAAATTAGTCATTAAATATGTCTTAAAAATATATATAGCCCTAAACAATTTTCCCTGTGAAGTAGTAGTATTGCTCATATAGTCTCTTTCTAGAATATAGTTTTAGTATCTGCCCAAAGACGTTGCATTAAAAATGTATGTGAAAATGGCCAAGATAAGCACAGACTTTGTTAAGTGCTGAACTGTGGATTTAAGTGTCATTCGAAGGAGCAGCACTATGGACGGCTCCCCTATATTCCAGCATTACTCCGTTCCCAGATCCCTGCTGTGTAGTTGTTCTACTCGCCAAGAAGCCTGTTAAAGAGCCCCCCAGAGCATGTGTACAGCCCTCCATGTTAATAGTTAATTGGTGAGGATGGCAAGATGAGAGGACAGCCGAACATGTGGTCTCTCAGACTCAAGCAGTAGACAGACCTTTAGTTATAATAACAGCAGCTGCTCACATTCTCACAACTCAACTGTTCAGAACTGTTGTCAAGTGAAGGTTGTGGATTGTGGGGGAGAAGGGTGGAAGGAAAGTTTACTTCTAAGAAAAATAACTACAAACCTACCTTGAAACTCTTACAATATATTATCTTAATGTATGAGAATATTATTTCAACTTTTTAAAACTTAAGTATAAATTTCTATGTTAAAGGTTGTGATGTTTCAGCTACATTGGGCATTCTGTTGCTTTTCCCCCTTTTGCTTTTAGAAACAAATGTTTGTGTACCCTTTGAAATTTTTAAAAAATTTTTTATTTTTCAATTGTAGTTGACATACAATATTACATTAGTTTCAGGTATACAAATAGTAATTAGACATTTATATAACTTATGAAGTGACATAAGGTATTATATGCTAAGTAAAATAAGTCAGACAGTTTGAAAGTTTTTAATGAGTTTTTTTTTATAAATCATTATCTTTGAGGCATTTACAGTAGGATACTGTTTTATATACATATCTTGCAAGATATAAAACTGTGATTTTTTTGGTCTTAAAAATAAGAACTGGCTTACTGTTAGTGAATTTGTAGTCCACCTTCAAGTTATACAAACATTTTGTGTCTTCTAAATTAATTTTATTTTTAATTCCCAGTGACAGTTGTGTGCTTGAGAAAAAATGGTGACTGATAACATTTATTCTTTTTGGAAATAAAAACTAAATTTTATAACTTATTATGATTTCATTAGCAAGGTGATCGGAAAATACATTTCCCCTAGTTTATTCATCTTATTTACACAATCTATGATAGGTTGTTGTTCTTGGTTTGTATTTTTTATTCATTAAAAGCAGTATTATCTGAAAATGTCAGGGAATATTGAAGCTCTTAGAATTATAGTTAAAATAGGGAACGCTTTTTAAAATACCTTTCTCAGAGTTTTCTATTCAGAAGAAAATTTACTTTTTATTTTTGCTAATCTATTCTGTCATAGTTTATACTTTTAGGAAATTATAAACATAAACAACCTGTTAAATTTCTCCTTAACTATAATAACACAGGAAAGTAACCTTCTTTGACATTATTGATAATAAGATATGAAATAACATTTTCTCATTCTAGAATAATTTTAAGTATTGTCAACATTTAATGTATTTGGGTACAGAACATTAGTTGGTAAACTATTTAAAGTTTCTTTTAGTCATAACATTTCAGATTTTAAACTGGGCTGTAACATATCTTTATTGGTCATCATTGGCACTTGGTCAGTTAATCGCCTCATTAAGTTTTTATTATATAACCAGTTTTTCAACAATTTGTCCTGCACAACTCCCCCCAACTCTTCCTCCAGCTATCTTATTGAAGAAAACTGTTACCGCATGTTAGCTTACCTAGGAAAATTTCTTTTCTAAAGAAAGCGAGAAGAAAGGCCTTATTATAATGTCTCTTGAAAATTGAATAAGGTTTTATTTAGTGTGTTATTTTAATTTATACACAGTATTTTCAAATTAATCTTCTGTAGTATTAATTATATTATAGCTTTGAACCCACTGAAGTGAATGATACAGTATCTTTCAACATAGAGAAATTCAGAACAAACCTTTTCCCATCCATAAACTTTTATGTTCATGCTGAGTATTTTAGCAGCTAAACTCTAAGTCAAGTAATGAACTGCTTTAGAACCAACCACTAATATGGGATTATGAAATGTGGACTACAGTGGCCTTGTGAATTTCTCTCAATGTGAAATCTTTTATTATTAAAACAAGAACTACGGACAATTGCATGGTAAAGGAAACACAGTCCTTTGTGAGTTCCTAACTATAACGTTTTGGAAAATGTTTTTAATTGTTGATATGAGTATCATTATAGGAAAGCATAACACTACCTCTGTTTTATAACTTAATCTATTTAAATGGTCTTTTTAAATGTAATGAGAATATTTAAGGATGAAATTTACAGATTTAATCTCTTGATCATAACTATCATTACCAAAGGATAAAGTTAGACATCCTGGCTTGTCAGTTTTTCATGAATTCCTTAAAAAAAAAAATTATATTCTCAACTGAGAATCTGCCTTTCATTTTTCTAGCTCTCTCAACTACTCTGAAATAGATTGTAAAAAATTTACTTTTAAAAAGTTTTTAAAGAAGCAATGTTAAAAAAATGAACTGAATCATATTAAACTATTTTAACTATACACCGTATTTGTCAAATACCAGTTTCTGAAAATTTAGTAGCTTCATGTGAGTCTAATGAGTTGTAAACAAAATCTGTTTTTCTTTGCAATAACAAATAGAACTTCGTTTCAATTCTGCTGCTGCAGGCTTGGGATCTATGTTTTTATAGCTGCAGTGTTTCTTCTCATCATATCATGTGTGTACTATCTGATTTATTTTTTAAATCTAACCTTAGCTTATATGCATTATACATGCATATCTAATTTACTTTCTTGTCAAGAATGTTTGAAACTTTTACATAAATAAACTTCAAATTATGTATAAGTTTCTGTCTATATAGAGCAGTAGTAACAGTATGTGTATCATTTTACCTTAGTGTAAATATGCATATTAAATAAGAGCAGGATATTTTAAATTGTCAATATGATAAATGTGCATCTTTAAAAGAAAAAATTACCATTTAGAAACCTTTTGTTATACTTAATCTAAGCAAAGCATATTTGGTAAGCCATAGAAAGCAAAGATTTTTTAATGGTTTTTTGCTTTCACTAAAATAATTTTGTGATGTTATAGTTCACATTGCAGTTCATACTATAGTTCCTTTTAGATTATGGTTGTTAAAGTATTATTTAGAGCCAAAATTTTCAAAGGGATCAACGATAGGAATAGGGAAATGTCTCATCACGGTATGGAGATTGAGTCATCTGTTTGGGCATATGGAATCTTTGGCTGCTGGACGGCGTAGTCTTTATAATGCCCAGTGTCCAGGCATGGGCACAACTGTTCTGAGAGCGGAAGCAGGGAGGGACCTCTGTGTTCAGTCCACTAGAACATGGTAGGAGAGAAAAGCAGGGAGGGACTTTAACATTTTCGTTACAGGCTGTCCTCTACTACATTGCCTTTCATGTACAGACAAGAAACACAACTTCATTTAATTTTGCACTTATTTTACAGATGATATTACTAAGCTTTTTATCTTTGGTGTTACAAGCTATCTGAAAAATACCCATGAGAAATATAGGTTTATTTCTATTTATATACTTGGATGCGTACCTTCTCATAAAGATAGATGACTGTCTTCAAAACAGGATGACACTTATTTCTTCATGTTGAGACAAAACGTGCTTGTAACTAATTAGAATTAAAAATTGTTTAAGTATCAGGTCATATATTATATCCTAACATTATGTTGTAGCCCTTTGCTATTAATTACATTATTATTACTATATAAAGAGTCCCTGCTTCTTTAATAATGTTTTCGCACTCTATGTAGTTAATCTTTAATGTTGGGAGGACAGGGAAGAGATTAAATTAGCCTTGTAACCTCTTTCTCTTCTAGGCTGATGATGGAAAATAAAAGCTCATAGCTACAAAATGTAACACTTAGAATTAATATTTAATTAGATTAGCAAATTGTACTCTGTGGCTGAAAGCTTCCAAAGAGTTGTTAGTGCCACAATTGACCTACAGGTTTAGTAATAACTCACTTCTAGAAGCAAGTGCCAGTTCAGCATAGTAGAGCCACTGTAAGAAAGTCCTGAGAGATTAAAATCAGCAAACCAAATGGCAGGCAGGGATTCCTGGGATGGAGCCTTCTGGAAAGCTGGGAGCTGGAATAGCTTTTAAGCCAGGATTCAGATGAGAACAGTGGGTGAAAAAGCTGATCCCTCCTGTTCTGGGAGCTTCTGGTTGTAGTCCAAAATCTTAGAACAGATTTTTACTAAATGTTTTTGCTGAAGCTATTAACTTACATTGAAAATCAAATATTGAATAATTTTTCTGTGAAATTTAACAAATGTTTGTGTAAACATCAGTTCTTAATTTCTTACATATTAGTACATAATATCTGTAAACTCAGATCATTAGATTATCAGATAAGTTTGGCGCTGTACATCTATGCTCTTTTGCTGTGACATGCTGTTTCCTTGTTCCCTGTATAGTTGATTTATATGGTTCATTTCTATATTATTTCATTACGGGACATTATGCAGAGCTAGAGAAAGAGATTCTGAAGTCTTTAGCCCAAGATTGTTTTTTCCTTCTGGAAAATATATATATTGAAAAATATAATTTGGTCTTTAATTTTAAAGACCTTTCATTATAAAAGCAATGCTATATTTGCTTATTTTTATGATGCAATTAAATTACAAGATAAATAATTGGATCTCCTGGTGAAACACTGGATCCTTATATTTCTGATGACTTAATCTGGTGAAAAATAAAGTACCATGAGTTTGAAAACGTGCAAACACAGAGCAGCCAACTGAAGAAGGAATACCTTACATAATTTATTGGTTATATCTTAAATAATTAAAGGAAAGCTCTTCATTAGTTAAAAATTCAAGCAGGTGAGAGCCTTGCCAGCAGAGGGAGTAGTCCTGTCTTCCGTCAGGTTCCCATCATTTTCCCACCTGCCTCAGCTTTTTCCCAGCCAGTTTCCCATCTGGACCTGGCTCTGTCAGCCTGTTTCTGATGACAGGCTATAATTTTATACTCAATGTGGGATTATTCTAAGCTGATTTTAAACTTTACTATCTTTAACCTACCACTGCATCACGAACATCAGCTGGATGCTCTGTTTGATATTTGGATATCTGCAATTGTTTTTCTGGGCAGGGTATGTGTGAGCTTTTGGACATCTGTGAATGACATTTTAAAGATTTCAAGAGTAAAGTAGTAAGCAACAAATTTCTGATTTAGGAAGTTGCACCATAAAACATTTTTAAGCCAAAAATACAGACAAATTTCTATTTGAATAATTTCTATAATATGAAACTAGAATATGTATAGTTTATGAAAATGCCTAAAAGTAATTTAAAATATCATACTTTATTCTGTTTAGCCTATTCATTGCAGTATTTTGTTCATCCCATTTTATAAGCATTTTAAGAATGTAAGATTGTACAAATGTTTTATAAAATAAAACTTACAAAGAAAACTGATATAAATAAATGTTCTGCAAAGTATATAGTGTTTGAGACCATTGTAAATGTAAATAATGTTTCTGAAAGTGTTCTTTTAAAAATGCTT
Source organism: Corynorhinus townsendii (assembly GCA_026230045.1). Taxonomy (NCBI): domain Eukaryota; kingdom Metazoa; phylum Chordata; class Mammalia; order Chiroptera; family Vespertilionidae; genus Corynorhinus; species Corynorhinus townsendii. The sequence continues at coordinate 22,307,814 of JAPDVU010000008.1, read as the reverse complement.
GTTTTAAAGAGCCAACATTTTCATACCAAATTTACAATACCAAGTATTTGATCAGATAAGAGACACAAAACGATGTGGTTCCATTGCTTAATCCTAGCAAAATGTGGCAATTTAGCAATTTCTTTTGCCCTTGAGTTTAAGTATATTTACCATTAGTTCCTTTGTAGATATGTTCTAAGCATTAGAAAATGGAATCAGAATGTGTTTGTTTTGTGATTTCCCTACGTGAATGTCAGCTTACCAAAGTTTCTCTGTATTTTAAACTAATTGTGTATGACTTTGAATAAAGCTCAGTATTAAATGTGGAAAGATTTAATTTAATACCTTCCTTAAGGCATTAATATTATTATTAATATTACAAATATGTACTATTTTATTTGATGCAAGTATATTCTTCCTTAAACTCAAGGTATTTGAACAGCATTATTTTTCCCACTATCAAAATTTTTCAATAAAATAAAAATCTAATTCACAGAAATAAGTGATAACTCTGAGCAAGAAAAGGGAAAGGCTTATAAAAAATTACAAACAGTAAAAATAATTTTGTTATGTCATAGTCTCTATTTCTATAGGATGAAAAACTTAGTAAGAATGGGAAAACAAATACATCATTTAAAAAATCTCTAGATTTATCCTTTTATCCAAGTTTATTTTTATAATTACATGACAAAGCATACACTTTAGTCTGATTGTCTTCCTGTACATATTATTTTTCAGAAAATGTTATCATTTGAGTTGTTGAATACGCACACACACACATCATGTAATGTAATAGGGTCAAACATTAAGCAACTTAAATATTTCTTTAACTTTTCAGCGTTAACTTACTCATGTTTTTGTGCTATGTATCCCAAATTGGATGTATGTGCCATACTCAGTGGGGACTTTGCCCTTCATACTGTGTGTTTGCTGTCTTTCCTAGTTGAGTAATCCAAGAACTTAACTCTTATTTCAGGCATTGCATGAATGCTTTATGTTATTTGGTTTATTCCTTTCAAGCTTCTTGATAATTAAGTGATTGGTTAATTAATTTTTAATTCTCTTGTTAATTTTTTCCCAGGAAGTATATTTGTTTTGTTATGTACTAAATCTTTTATATTGTTGAGATAATGAGGTCCAAGAAAGTTTAAGGTATGGGGTATTCTGATTGTTACTTGGCTACTCTAAATAGGTATCTGAACTTTTTCTATTAAAAAATAGAGAGAGCTTTATATGGCAGTAGTTGAATTTTTATCTCTTAACAAAGTTCATGGTGTTGGCTTAATGAGTTTTTAATTGAAAGGGAACATTAAATTAATCTTCCTTTATTTAAAATCCATTTAGTGAATTTGGTGTGTCCTAGTAAAAAGTGGTTACCATTCTATAAAAGCAAACAAGAGGCATACTATGAAACCAAAACAGGAACAATCAAAACAAAATCTCAAGTTTTTGTGAAATTGGACTTGAAAGTAGACAACTGGGCAATCTGATTTGCCTTTTTATTTGTAATAGCATTGACATAATTTAAACTTAAATAATTAATTAAGAAATTACACTGCAACAGAACATTTTAAGAGCCTTTTATGTAACTTAATACAATGCTATTTGAATCTACCAGCAAACTCTTAAAACTCCTGGACACTGGCTCTCTTCTCTCCTGGCTTCCCTCCTAGTCATGTCTTGGCTACTATCCAGAGCTGACAACTTTCACCTAGGAGCGAAGAGAGATTTGTCTAATACAAGAAGGATTTTTGAGCCATCCTAGACTTTCACATCCAGATGGGCAAGGAGGAGGGATGGCAGTGTCATTGTACATGCCTGGGTGATGTCATTATGCCATGCATTCAGTATAATCATTAATTTACTCATACTGGTGAATCCCAAATGTCCTTATTCAAATGTTCCTTATTGGGAATTGTAAAGTAACAAGTTCAACATTTTAAAAAGTTACATTCAAATGTATGCCTGAGTAATTGATGAACATATCTTTGCTTCTCCATTTTCAACTACATATACTGTAGGCCAAGAGGTGTGTGTTGGCTAATCACAGAAAAACTCTTAGAATCTGTTAGGATGAGAATGTGAAAGTGCTAGTGTTGAGGCCTCTGCTGAGATCCTTATGCTAAAGCTTTCTGAGCATTGCGGGTTATATTATGACAATTTATTGTCCACAGTGTACTAGTATTCCTCCTAAAGTGCATTGTAATTAGTATTTTAAGGACTTTTTTATAATCATTAATTTTAGATTCTTTCAAGTAAATTCACCTACCTTTTATCTAAAAAACCATTTGGTATTAATATTATAATTTGAAAGACCTTTTGACAACAGTGGTTTTAAGGTATGATTACATCAGTAGACCATACTCTTTATGAATCATGGAGGTACAGAAGTAATCTGTAACACAGTTTTAATAAATATGTACATTTACATACCCAAATATTTTTCATGCTTTTACAGATAATTGGAAGATTATATATCTTTAATTACAATAAAGTTGGGCTCTTTGATGTTATGTAATTTCCAATGTTTTTGATTCTCTAGACATTTTTCAGATATCTTTACAAATTTCACAATTAATCTAGTTTGCCACATCACATAAACTACTGTGCAGAAAGATGTAAGGTCATTGTTAAATATAAATTATTTTCTGTTAATGGTATGATTAAGAGCTTATTCTTGTGCAAATACTTCATGAAAGTTTTAAAATAGAATTTAGTTTGTAAGTTAATGACTATAATATAAACTTATGGAGCCTAAAATATATAACAAATGAAATATATATTATGAAATTTTGAGATTTGAAATCTAGGTTATACACATCTTTTTCATTTAGAATTCTTTCGTTTTCCTCTGCAAAATGGAAATTAATTTTTTTGTGTCCTACAAACTACCTTAAAAAGACCTATAAAGTTGATAAATATTACAGAGTGTTAAATGGATTACTAATACATTTTAAGGTTAAATTAAGGAAGAAAACCCTCTTTGAAATAAACAAATGTCACATTGACCATGTAAATACACAGGATACTACCAGAATGGAAGACTAATCCCACCCTTAAGTCTCATAGTATATTATTCATATAATTGAGAAAGCCCTAGATTTTATATCAATGAAATCCTAAATATTTGAGTTCTAACAAAAACTGGCTTTTATCATTTTAGATTCAGATATTTAGATACAAAGGCTTAGTCTTCTATTTATAAATAAAAAGAAATCTGACATTGGGCATAGCCTGTAAAATTCCCCCCACACACACTCCCCCGTAGCCCTCCAATAGCCTTTTTAAGTGCTTGTTCATCAGAGGATCCATGAGAGGAACACTCGTCCCAGTGGAGTTTATCCTAAAAATGAAATAATAAGAGCTTGCTGGTTGTTATCTAAGAGTCTTCTTAATGGGAGAACCACATGGTTATTCTTCATCTCTCACTCATTCTCACCCTCCCCAACCAACCCAGCCACACCCCACCCCCACCCCAACATTGTTCAGTACTCAGCACAATGAATCATTTTCAAGTTGACTCATTGTGAACTGTCTCCCAGCTGTTGGAATGTCTGGCAGACATTTCTGTTTGGGTGAAGAATAACTGGCTGAAACCCAACCTGGATGAGTTTGATATAATGGTCTTTGGCTAAAGAAATTTTGAGAGGAGCATATTCTGAAGTCCCTGTTATTCCTGGAGTAAGACTGTCCCCTGTGACACAGAACTGAAAGTAAGGAATCACTCGGATTATTTTCTCACCATTGAGTGAAAAATTGCCTTAGAAAAAATGGGCATTTCCAAATGTTGTTGTTTTTTTTATACTTGGTGCTCACATGATTGAAAGTATTAAAGGCAATGAAGAATAACTATTTTTACTTCTTCCTTTTAAGGGCACTAATTCAAAGGCTGAAATATCCTTTATATAGCACACATTTCTACCTATGGGGGAGTTTCAGTACAACCCTAGGTGTGAGTTAGTCATCCTATATAATAAAAGGGTAATATGCAAATAGACCAAATAGCAGAATGACCGAACAACCAATCAAAGTGTAATATGCTAATGATATGCTAAGGTTGCTCGACTGCTCGCTATGACGTGCACTGACCACCAGGGGGCAGATGCTCCAACCGGTAGGTTAGCTTGCTGCTGTGATCCAGCCCTTCCGGACTGAGCGAGATGGGCCAGACACGCCCTGGAGCCCTCCCCGGTCAGATCATGCACCAGTAGGGTCCCTCGGCCTGGCCTGCACCCTCTCACAATCTGGGACCCCTTGGGGGATGTTGGAGAGCCGGTTTCAGGCTGATCCTGCAGGCCACTCCCCTTGGGAGGGTTCCAGAGGCAGGGCTCATGGCTGGTGAGCACTGCTGTGGCAGAGCTAGCCTCTCCCAATCGGGGACTGTTAGGACACGAGCCTGCGGCAGGCACAGTGGGGCTTGGATGAACCGGAGCAGCAGGTAGGAGCTGTAGGCGGCATTCGACTGTGGGTTTTGGCCCAGTCCCTGCAGGCCACCCAGAGGGACCCCACCCGTGCATGAATTCGTGCACTGGGACTCTAGTTTCAACATAATGATCAGTGACAGGGGCTACTATGTACTTCATGCTGAGTCTGGTAACATCAACCAGCCCTTTTTTATTTTTCTTTCTTATTCCATCTTCATAAGAGGACTTAAGAAGCAGAGGAATACTAATAGACTCAGTAGTCAATCACATTTTCAGAAAGTGAACATCTCTGACTATATTTGGACTTTTCTCTAATAGGGGACATGGCCTCTAACTAATAAATGTTCTTGACTGTTTTACATTTCTCATCCTTTTTATAAAGATTAGTTTTAAACTGGTGGCCATTACCAGTGTGTAAAGTGGAAGTTTCCAAATGATAAAATTTTACGAACAATACTTTTTTTTAACTTATCAAGCTCTTCATAACTAATATTTTTCTAGGATGTTATAGCTTATACACAGTTTTCTGACCTATCAGTCTGTCAGATTAAAAGAAATGAGGGCTTTCTATCAAATAAAATTATTCAAGAAAACTTATATTTAATGATTATATTGTAAAGCCATGAAATTCTGGGTATTTTAGAACTTTTGCTACTTTAAAACGTGACTTTTTAAGGGTGTATTGTTTAATAATACTTTTGGTTCATATCAAAGTGAGTTGGAAAAGGAAGGGTGGGCTACTAGTCTAGTGCTAGTTGCCTACCACCTTTTCTTTGTCTTTATTGCTATACCAGAGCCAAATAGCAGCATCTGGAAAGAGAAAACAGAAAACTCCAGAGCTAGCCACGCTGTAGCATTTTAGCTGCATCTTTCCCTCTTTCTCAGATGAGAGATGACCTCAGCTGGTTCAGGGCTGGGACCTGGTCCCATTTGACAGATGATGGTAGGGCCTTTACTTATACATTTACTATACATTCTACTGCTCTCGAATCCTGATGTCCATCATATTTTCCAATGGCCAATGGCTAATGTAATTTGAAAAATAATAGTATATGAGCATAAAAGTATCCTTGCCCCTTAAGAGAAAAATAATTTATATTTTCTTCCAAAACTAAAGTGTGTCCCCCCTCAGTTCTTTGATTTAAAATAGAATATTTACATGTATTCATGGAATTTTCAATTAAGGACATATTTTCATCCAGTTTTTGTTATTAGTCTGTCTCCTCTACAATTTGTCATTGAGATGGCTTGTTGGTATTGTATACAGGTCATATTTTAAACATAACATGAGAGTTTTGTTTGCTTGTTTTTCAGAATAAAGCAATTATTGCTCGTATTACAAACTTGTCAGATACAGTCATCCATCTGGAGTCCTTTATCGGTTCTAACAGAGAAACCAACCCATTATATAAGGATTATCATGGTAAGCAGCACCTTCATGATAAGAATAGCATGTCCTGGTTCCTTCTAACGTATGTGGAAGCATCTTGTCCATTCGTAATACCTATTGTCCAGTGGCATGGATTCTATTTTGTAATACATCTGTTAAATGTTTTCTACTCCTGGCCAGTCTTCCTTGGCAGCTTGTCACCAAAGGACATTAAGACTACAGACAATGGTAACTGCTTGAAAGGAGTCACACCCAAGTGCTAAGGCATGGCACAGCCAGATGTGCATTGTTGTCCCAATGGCTTGAACTTGCCATGAAATCAGTCATACTTATTTGCCATGTTTGAAATAAGTATATTAATTGTAATAATAGCAGCTTTGTATAAGGGTTTATACTTTACAGAGCTTAGCTGTATAATAAATAAATAATAAAATTTGCACTGCATTATGTTTTAAAAATCCTTAGTCAGTCACATTTCCAGAAAGTAGGCATCTTTGAGTATATTTGGACTTTGCTCTGTCTACTCATTTTGTTGTTAGTTTGAGTTATGAACAAACTTTAAAATATCATTATCCTAGTATATACACAGGTCAATTAATTGGACTTTTTAACTTACGTGTTTTTAAGCTTTTAATAATATTTTAGTCATTTGGTTGATTTAGGGATTTTTGTTAAAGATTCTTACATAGAACTTTTGCAATAGGAAAGGTTTAGTAGTTATGCATATCTTAGCTCTAAACTGAATATGGAGTGTGATGAATAATAGATTTTTACCTATTTACTTATTCTGAATAAATGTTAATTATTGCTGTTACTGTTGTGGACCTACTACACTTACATGGAAACCTCTAGTCTGATGCCTGAATAGCTTATTTGAAGTCTGCTGCAAGATTGTGCAAGGTTGATTGCAGACTATGGCAAGCCTAGTCTACAAATAAAAGGCTACATGATGATTGCCACTGCTTTGAAGCGTCAGCATACAACCTTTAAAAAATAAAATAACACGATCAGGTGTGCGTGCTTTTTAAAGCCTAAAAAATGTGATCCATGAACAAAAGCTACATAGAATAATTTGCCTCAGGATCATTTACTTGCGTAAGTATGTGTCTGATATATGCCCATACCCTATGTAGAATTCATGTAATATAGTATTATCATTATGATAGGAAGAGAGCTATTAAGATTAAACTCTTTTTTATTGAGCTATAATTGATATGTAACATTTTATTAGCTTTAGATATACAACATAATGATTTTATATATGTATATATTGAGAAATAATTACCACAATAAGTTTAGTTAACATTCATCACCACACATAGTTCCAATTTTTTTTCTTGTGATGAGAACTTTTAAGTAAATCTACTCTCTTAGCAACTTTCAAATATACAATACAGTATTGTCAACCATAGTGACCATGTGGTACATCACATCCCAGTTATTACTTATTGTATAATTGGACATACTATTTCTTTAACTAATCATATTTCTATTTTCTTTTAAAACAACCCAAATTGAAGAGTAAACTTGGTAAAATTATATTTTATATTCTAAAAAAAACTTAATTTGATTAAAATATTTCAGGGGTTGAAAGATTATGACTTTTTGTGCTGAAATTTCTGAACTGATAAATGATTCCTCACAAATTAATGAGTAATTCTGATGACCAGTGAACTTTTTATTAATAAGAAGGGCCTGAGGAATCATTCCTTCATTCTGTAAGGCTTCCTGATTTAATACTTAGCTAAACAAGCACTTGCAAGTTTAAAATGAAAAATGTGCAAATCAAAGTATGGTGTGCCTATTTCTAATATGTTTAACTAAATAGCTCTGCATGAGATATTTTTAATTTGTATCTAAACTGTATTTTTAATAGCTTTTAAAGTAACAAAAAATAAATTGGATATTTTAGTGAATTATATTTGCAAGGGACGTTTCTAAAGTTAAGCACCTAGAGATTTATCATTAAAACTAATACATACATTACTAAGCCTTCAAACACACGCAAAACTCTATACTAGAGAAGCAGTTCTGTAAATAAGATTTATCTACTTCATTCAAATCTGGACTTGCCTTCTTGCCCCATTGTTAGGGATCAATGTCTTTGGGATAGTGATTTCTAAATATGGGCTGAGTCAGGCAGAGGGACACACTGAAGAATCTTCCACATCTTCATCTGTGGCAAAAGACCCCTAGTTTAGTCAGGAACTGTATTAAGCTGCACAGAAGCCATCCAGTGCCCTTGTCAGAAAAAATTAGCAAGTGTTTCCACTGACAAGAGGCCAAAGCTCACGGTTTATCTAGCTCCTAGCGCTGTTAGAAAGCTCATAGCAGCTCCAGGAAGGTCTAGCATGCCCCAGAAATGAGTGTCTTGGGATGGCTTAGGGGTTAATGTTTGATCCTAGACTGTGCTCTAAAATGTTGTTTTCTCCAATGGTTTGTTCCAGTCATTCATAAGGTACAAAATGGAATACATTTCATGAGTGTTTACCTGGTTATAGGTAACCCATAAGCCTTGTTTTGCTGCCTGCTTACTGGTGCATTTAATAAAATAAAGATCACCCAGTGGTGCCGTGGGCAGCATGCAAGGTGATAGCCATATTTGCTTACTGTAAATACAAGAGAAAATCACACACAACCCGGCTGTAGTTTTGACAAGTGGTAAGATCCCTCTTTGCATCTGTACTTCTGTACCAAAGACAATTAGTTTTCCCCGCACAAGGATTTCTGTTTATCTTATTCTGCTTGATTACTTGAATATAATCACACCATTTGCTTCATTGCTCCTGGTAGTAAGCTCCAGTTTTAAAAGGGAAGGATGCTTGTGTGTAAATTTACAGGATTCTGCTGTAACACTCTCATTTATGCATCCAATAACTGCGTTTTAATTTTTTTCCTTTTTCCTTTCCACAAGGTTTGATTCACATACGTCAGATTCCTCGGCTTAATAACTTGATGTGTGATGTGTCAGATGTCAAAGACTTAGCTTTTAAATTGAAAAGAAAGCTATTCATCATTGAGGTAAGAGAATTTTTATATTTCAGTTTACAGTTTTGAGGTAAGTGTATGTATTATTTCAATGAAATTCTTAGATGGTTCATGCTAAATATTTTTTTCTATGCTAAATATTTTTACATTCTTTTGGTGCAATAAAATAATTTTTAGACTATTTTATTTTATTTTAATGGCATATTATTAGAGTATATAGCAAAAATGATTTTGTTTTAAATATCCATTTAAAGTAAGCTCCAAATTTACATGAATATGACATGCATATTTTCAAGACTTTCAAAGGCATATTTAATTAAATGTTAATGAGCTGTGCTTATTTGTATGTGGAATGTGAGTGCTACCCACAATTGTACCTGGCTAGGAAAAGAGGATCCTATTTACCTTCTAAAAGCTGGTTTTTTATTAGTAGTGGCGTCACCTTTCTGCTTTTCGTGCTGAATCAAAGTACTCGCTCTAATTTACACTACTATCTTTAAGTAAATTTTCCACAAAACTGAAACTTTTTGTGTGACCTCTCTGTGAGTAATAGTGACAGAAAGTGGTAGTACAAAAGATTTATTTCAACTTAATCTTGCTAAAGAGCAAATGAACATAGCACTATTAAGCAATTAGGGTTGATGTATTTATTAACGAAATAAATGCTCAGAGAGAGATGGCTTTTGGGTGATGTGATAGTTATCAGTATAGTCGGTGCCATTTTTTTAACAAAGACATAAAACAGCCAAGCAGCCTTGACAAACCATTTTGTTTAATCTCTTTTCAAATGAAAAGCTCTTAAGCAGGCCACTTGTCTTAACTGCTTGAAACCATAAAAAGAGAGAATTGCCACCAATAAATTAGCATATTTTTAACTTCATCACCAAATGATGGTCAATGTGGCTTGGCACTGCTTTGGTGTTTGGGACTTCACCCTGAAGTGACCACTTTGGCCCTTTTTTGACCCTCTGCCCTCTTTAGCTGGCCACTTGATAAGGTAACTTAATGGTTCTCTCTCTTTTTCTCTTTCCCCTCACATTTGCAAGTAGCACTAACCTATAAATCATTGTAAGGGCCCTATCCAGTGACAAATTAATGTGCCCTCCTCCTAATTAATGGTCATCAATGTCCTTAATTATCTAATCCTATTGAGAGCAGTTAATAGTTAATCAGGCAGCCCGTTCTTCAAGCAGGTCATCTCTGCAGGAGTGTTAGAAGTTTCTCATCTGGGGATGCTCCTTCAAAAGCCACTTAAAGCCAAAAGAACTAGAGTGCAGAAATGCTGATTCTTGAGCTAATTTGCTTTAGTTCTCCAAGAAAACCATTGAAAGGAAATCCAACACTGTAATTGTTCAAGCATTGTTTTAGCTCTTCTGACAGAATATTGAGAAATTTACCATAATATATAGTTATGAATATAAATGTGAAGTTGTAGTTGTTGATGTCACCAAGAGAGCATGCCTTATCATTTTCTTTTAGATGAATTTATATTTTTAATGAAAGACATGTGTGTGTATTTTTCCCATGTGACACCTTTCTCTTCAGATGAGTATTCTGACAACCAGGTCTAAGGTATCATGTCTATCACCATAAAAATTAAGCAAGAAGATTCCTTGATGATAAAAATATTACACCTAGAGAAAAAGTAGCACAGTAGTTGAGTCATGTTTATTCATTCTCTCTCTCTCTCCCCCTCTCTCTCCCCCCTCTCTCTCCCGCTCTCCCTCCCTCCCCCCCCCCCTCTCTCTCTCACATTCACACACACTATATTATTTTGGGGGTTAGAGGGTAGTCATAAAGTACTTATATAATGTCAAGTGAGACCTTTCCTCTAAATAACTTTAGGTTCTAATAGTGACTACATTTTACCATTGAAGCTAATGAAAGGTCATTTATTAACCACATGGGTTTCTTTCTGTTCCATTTCCTTTTTTCTCTTCTTACTAATATAAAACTAAAAGAACCATTATAATTGGTGACTCTGTAGTTTAGAAGCAATATATGAAAACAAAACTACCTTGGGTTTTTTTTAATTAATATTTATTACAGTCAATCAAATCCTTCATATTTTTTGCTTATAACCTAATTAATAAGTGTTTGTGTATGTGTGTAAGTTTATATATGAATAAGTATATATATAAATGTACATCTATATTTATGTACATAAACTTACTTATGCCATGAAATTCAATTTGGTGGTTAGAAAAATATAAAGAATTAAACAAACCTAATAAAAGTACAAATAGTTATAGTTATAGTTGTATAAAATCATGTGATTGGTGTAAAATTAAGCGCTTAAATATAGCATTGTAAATTATAAAATGCATACCCAATTAGATAGCAATTCCTTGGTGATATATTCTAGACACTGTTGAAACAAGAGGACTTTTTTTATTGGGAGAAAAAAAATACCTACCAAGTGGCAATGTTTTAATATGTACAACAAATAAAAGTTTTTTTAAGAAATGCCCTGGTATTTAAAAAAATAAAATGTACACTTTACTAGTCTATAAAATCTGAGGTAATAATATACCAGGCATTGACTCTGCATCTTACTCTTAGAAGAGAAAGGTAGTTTAGCAGGTTAAGCAGATACAACGTTTTTTATTCCATAAGTAAATTTGTTAATGTTGGAATGTGCTGATAATCACAAGGTCTAAAAAGACAGCATGGCCAGAAGTAAGGGTGCAAAGAAACAGGCAAACACTCTCATCTGTATTTTTAGGGTACTTTTCCTTTGATTTATTACATCATTGCCCTTTTATGTATTAAAAAACTGAATTTTTTTTTTTTACTAATGCCATTAAGGGCCTTTAACAAGTAGAGCAACTTTAACTAGTAGTCTGCAGTTTCTTTGAATGATTTGGAGATAGCAACAGAATATTTCTTCCTTCTTGGAATGTGTATTGGTATTGTCCAGATTCAGGTGAAAGCATTTATCTGATCATAGTAAATTTTTACTAATACCTAATATTCATCAACTATGAATCCCTATAAATTAATCCCTCTTAAAAAAAATTTGTAGCAGAATCCTAACTAGTAAAGACACTGAAATCCTGGCATACATTCTGGATAAGCAAAAGAGAAAGTTTAAAGTTGGCTCAATAAAAGAAGTTAAAAGAAGCAGTTTCCAATTTTCCAAAAATTGATAATTCTTATAAACTGTACATGGTAACTCTCTAACATCTTTAATTATCCACAGTATACTACTTAATCCTTTGTCTTAACATATAACCTCCATTCAATCATGGCAACCATTTATTACGCCTTTATTGTGTAACAGGTACTATACTGACTTATTTATATTTTCTAAATAGTGATTAAATACTTTATAAAGATAATTATAACTAAGATATAATACTAAATATACAGAAGCTGTCTTTTTTTTCATTTTATAACTGTCCCAAAATTAGAAAAACAAAAATTACACAAATTGAAAAATACAAGTATAAGTAGTTATTTCACTTGGAAGCTGTGTGCCCAAGTTATGTATCTTACAGAACTTTACAGAGAATGAGGAGCCAGTGTTTATAGCTCACTTGGCCAGTGGAGTTTATATAATACCTAAAGCTGTATTATTTAAAATATTTTTAAAACTCTATAATTTAGCCCTAACCAGTTTGGCTCAGTGGATAGAGCGTCGGCCTGCAGACTGAGAGGTCCCAGGTTTGATTCCGGTCAAGGGCATGTACCTTGGTTGCGGGCACATCCCCAGTAGGGGGTGTACAGGAGGCAGCTGATCGATGTTTCTCTCTCATCGATGTTTCTAGCTCTGAATCCCTCTCCCTCTCCCTTCCTCTCTATAAAAACTCAATAAAATATATATTTTTAAAAAAACTCTATAATTTATATTACATGTATTTCAGCAAATATTTTATACCTACTATTACTAAGTATATGACTCTGATCTTAATTTTGGTATACTTAGTAGGTATAAAATAGGTATTCTATAAACTCCACTGGCCAAGTGAGCTATAAGCACTGCCTCCTCATTCTCTGTAAAATTCTATAAGATGCATAACTTGGGCACACAGCTTCCAAGCTGAAATTAACTACTTACACTTGTATTTTTCAATTTGTGTAATTTTTGTTTCTCTAATTTTGGGGTTATCATTAACCAGTTTTTTCTTTATATTAGTCATTTTGATATTATAGTAAGTAAAATTTCATAAAATTTGAAATGCGGTGGTATTAATTTGATGACATGATAGGAGCAGCATTTTACTTGGATTTAGTAGTGTTTTACTATTTTGATGTTGTATTGTTCAGGTTGATCATATCTTAATATACTCTAGTAATTGATTTTCTAATATAAGTGATAATAATGTTTTATTGCATTGGTTACAACCTCTATCAAGGTTTGGATAGTGCGACAGTTTTCCAGATCTAAGATTCAGTGTTTTTAAGTTCAAGTCAGAAAGTATGGTTACTGAGCTGAAATATACAAAAGATATATACTGTTCTCTGCAAATTTTCAATCTAAGGATAAATAATACTTATGTAAGCTTAAATTGGTCCAGAAATAGTAATTGTCATAAATATTGTATCTATGTGGGTCTTGTATACTAAATCAATATTGATAATTCTATAAATCAAGTTTAGTTAAGGTTATCTTATCATACTGTACCCATAATTCAGAATATAGAACCTCAGTACCTCTTTAATCACAAAAAACTTTTACTCAAAGAATAATAGATCAACCAGTATTTATTAAGTATCACTATTTTTTATGCACTTACCTACTAGATTCACTCTTAAGTATTAAAACCAGAGTAGTATATGCATCAGTATAAATTAGATTTATAATCATACTACAGTGTACTTGATATGATTCAGTAGAATTATTTAAAATTATTACATATTGGTAAATCATAAACTCTTGCAAACTACAAGGGTGTCAGTCACTGTGACAATGTTGGACAATAGTGTTGCATAATATCTTTGATCCTAGGTTTCCTTACTTCCCTACATTTTGTCACAGTCTTTCCAACTTTTAAATGGGCAGTAGAAAGGTGACTATATGTTTACAATATCTAGAGATAGAGGGGAGGAATAGTGAACTTATTTGTCAATTCACAGTTATGTCACTAAAGTATAATAATGGAAATGCAAATGTCTGGCTCAGGAGCATTAAGTTGCAGCATTATGGACTACATAACCCAAAATACCTTTTCTGATAATGATGCCCTCCACAAATATTGGTTGGTATTTCAATTCCCAAATATACTACAGTTAACAAGAGAAAATCAAAGTAGAACATAGATATCTCTGGATGAAATCATTTGTCAAAAATAGATCCAAATTGATAATATTTAACAATGGAAATGCCATTTTGTAGGTGTATATATTTAACATATTCATTATATTACCATTCCCGTATTTATACTTTAATTCCCAAGTGACATAGACATACAGTAATGTCCCATAGGTTTCACAGAATCTCCAGAAGTTGGTTTAATACTATGCTTGATATATTTCACATGTCATAGGGAGCCTATCAAAATTGCATACCACCTTAAGGGGAATCCAGTTTTGAGACTTGTCTAATCCTATTTCTTCCCACTTTGGAATCTTAATTAGAAGAGATAAGGGAGAAAAAAAAAAACATCATTTAACTAAATTATTGTCTTGAATCTGTAGCAAAAGGTATAATCCGCAATTGGGCCAATTAGTGAACCCCATAGTTAGCTATGCTGCAGCGAACAATTTGATTAGATCTGACACCATCCTAGTTCCCACTGTTGTTTTGCCAGGTATGATGGTCAGACTTCAAAGAGCTTGAGGCATCAGCAGGGCAAGGTTTGGAGGCCAGCTTAGGTCCGGTTGTTAATCTCTCTGCTAAAACCACAGCGGCTCTCACACAAAACAAGCTTACACGACACAATCATGCGGTATTAAAGTTAGGGTTGAGTCATGCCAATTTGCCTTTGATTTTTTGATGATTGACCAAAGATGGCTACATGACTAGACCCATGCTAAAAGTATCCTGATTAAGTAAGTTCCAAAATATATGAAGTTTTTTTAAACTTCCTATATAAATGTTGTGAAAGCTTATTCCCTTTCATCAAACTTCCAAAGTAATGGTTCTGAATCAGGGGAAATGTGTGTTTCTTACCAGCAGCCTGAATCCTGAACTTTCCACTTACCACTTCATACAAATGTTTCCTTTCATTAATAATTCCTAAAGGAGAATTTAAAAGGAAATTGTTTCTAAGTGGTAAGCTTTTTGAAAGTCTATTAAGCACCTTGAAAGAAATAGAAGGGAAAAAAATTTTTTTCCCTGAGTCATTTATGTTCACTGGCAATTTTTCTGAAATTTCTTTATAATTATTTTCCACTTAAATGTTGAGTAAAGTGCCCTTCCAGGATGTGATTGCATAAGTGTTCTTTTCTCTGCATTCTGATTTGCTGGAATATTGCGATAATGGTGACATGTTTCCATTCTGAGGAGAGCCCAAGGCGGCGTTAGTGTTATTCCGAGTGATTGAAGCTGCCATCTTGCTGACTTTCCCTTGGGCAACATCAGGCCTGTTTGCTTTTGTGTTCATTGCACATGCTTCCTGTGAATTTGGCTGGCAGAGCATTATTGCTTCATTTAGCAAGAAAAAGTAAATTCATGTTTGGCTATTATATCCCTCCAAGTTTCTGTATGGTCACCGACATCGAAGGTATTAAACTTATAATTTGTTATATCATATGAATACTGTTTTATTCTTGACATTTAAGGAAAGCATATGTTTGAATAGCAAGGTGGTCGCAAAAAGCATAAGTCAAATATTTAGAACCTTTCAAAACAGTCTTCAGTCCATGAGTCTCTCTCTCTCACAAAGATCCTCTGGTAGCTGTGGTACAGTGATCTCACCTTTGAGACCAGGATGATAATAGATTCATCACCAACTAATGAATGCAAAGAGAAAAAGAGCTCTCCTTTTAAAATGCTGCAGATGCAAACATTTCTATATGCTGTGTGGTGTGCCTCCAGGAAAATTACACTGCAGTAGTCCAAGAATTTTCTTCAAACCTTTGTAGAGCTACTGTAGTAGAATTCGCCCAGCTTCCATGATACTCCTTGAATCATTTCCTCCGACATTATTTTTCTGTCGAAGGAAGTAAGAAAAAGAGAAAACAAATAATGATAACAAATCTTGGCTGTCTCATTTCATCAGCTAGAAGGTAAGAATGTGTATTTTACTAATATATTCTGCAGGATGCCTAGAAGAGTAACAGATGCAGTACTGAGCTTAATAAATATGGTATCCATATTTGTGATATGTGATACCACATATGTTGTTGATATAGGTAGCTTTACGGGTGTTTTGGACCAAAATATCCTCACTTCTTCCTCCATATCTTTGCACAGCTGATGTCCAGAATATTCATCCCTCCCATCCCTTCATAACTTCTTCTTCTCTTTGGATTGTAGGTTAACTATCTCAGTCTCTTTCTTAGAGATGGTGTCTCCTACTAACCCATCTGAAGTATTCACTCAGTTACCTGATGTCATGTACTTACTGTACTTTAATTCTCAGTATAGCACTTACATATTATATAGTTGTTTTCTAGTTAATTTGTTTATTTTTCCCAACCTCATTCACCCTCACCTGTTGTAACCTTCACAAAAGTAGAGACATAGTCTGTCTTATTTGCAGCTAAATCCTAATAAGCACATATAGTAGGTGTTCCATAAATATTTGTTGTTAAAGTACTAGTTTTAAGGTAACTCATGTCTACCCTCAAGGTATTTAAAAACATACCTTAGGTATCTCATTTGATTGTGTTGGGTGCTTTCACGTACATGACCATATTTCATTCTTATTTGAGCCTCACAGAGACCCTTGCCATAGGCATTACTAAACACATTTTTTAAAAATTCATCTTTATTGTTGAAAGTATTATAGATGTCCCCCTTCCCCTCCCTATTGACTCTTTCCAGCCCATTCTAGTCACCTCCCCAGGCCTTCCCTGCACTACTGTCTGTCCATAGGCAATATATATATGCATATAAGTTAGTTTATTTCTTCCCACCTCCACCCATTCCCTTTGAAATTACTGCACACATTTTAATGTAAGGAAATATAAGGAATTCTATAACCCTCCCAAAGTCATAGAGCTGTGTTTAGAGCCAGGATCAAATCCACATCTCTGACTCTATGAGCAGAATTACCCTGGAAAGTTAACATGTTCAGAAGCTCTGTTAATTATTATTATTTAAAAATAAAACATTTATTCAGTGTTTGACAGGGGTCTGGGACTAGTGCAAGTGCTTTATAGCCATTACCTCATAGATTTCATAACTACCACATATTATTATTATCTACATTTTATGAATCAGGAAACTTAAGATTCAGAGAAACCAAGCAACTTAACTAATCCAAAGTCACAAAATTAATCGCTGACAGACATGACACTTAAATTCAAGTTTGTCTTATTCCAAAGCCTGTGCTCTTTAACCGCTAACTACTCATCATACCCCAAGATGTACTACCATCTCAGTTTCAGTACAAAAGCCAGAAGGCCTCTGCCATGATGCATTCAAACAAACAAAAAACTCAAAAAAAAATGTATCCTAGCAAGCATTTCTACTCTATTTTAATAAAATACATTATAAAATTCAGATTGGCTTACTCATAGTTTCTCCCTTATATACCAGTTTGCTACGTATATAGATATGAATATGTTAGGGTGGCAGAATTGCTTTTTCCTTATTTTTTACTTATTTTTGGTATGTAATAGCTATTTTTTAATTTAAAAAATTAATTTTAAGAAAATATAATGCTATGCCCAGAAATACTATCCACTTCTGTAAGACTTCTGGATTTTTGCTGCATAAAGTAGGGAAAGTATTCTGTACAAACACATGTAGTTCCCTTGTTCCAGTCAACTGCTTTGATGTGATTCAAAAGTATACCAAATTTAATTACTATTATTAAATTGTATATTATTATTATATTATTATTTTATTCACATAAGTTCTACATTCAGGTACTTTTGCAAATATTAATTTGCTCATAGACAGTTGCTGTGTTTATATTTTATTTCTTGTAGTTTTTAAGTTGTTTTAAAAGTAACTTCTTTAGAGCATCAGACATTATTTTGTGAGATAATTAAGGTATATACAACTTAAAAGACAATGAATCTACCAAATTCAATTTTTTAAATTTCTAATTTTGCTTCCCCTTTTATTATAACTAGTTCTGATGAAGATTTGATCCATTCATAGTAAAACCTATTTTCTGTTACAAATGTGTGTTTTTTATTGAAAGTTCTCTGAATATCATCTACAAGCAAAATTAAACAGTAAATCTTATGATTGTGAAATGTTTTCCACTGTTATTAATATTACTAAAAATGTTTCCTATAATTTAATAAGAAGAAATTGTGTTATTCATTAAGAAAATATGATGTTAAATATACTGATAAACTATTAGTTTTTATAAGGTAGGATTTGGGGATCGTAATAACTAAGAGAAACTGGGGTATGATGGAAATGCCTTTATCCACGAAGCCAGTAAAGAAGTTTTCTTATCTAAGTGAAAATTCAAATTTTGTCACAGTTATTACTGTCATAACTCCCTGCCACTGTAGACATTTCATAGAGTAGCCAGTTCAGGTTCTGTGTGTCTGTACAGTGAAGTTCACTGAACTGTTTTGTCAGATGCTGTCAAGTCAACCGACCGTTATTATAGTGAATCTAACCAAATCATTGTGACGTGAGCCTTCCAGAACTAAGATACCCAATTTGAATGGTTTAATGAAATTGAATATTTGGTTTCCATTTTTTGTACGATTGTCAAAATATATTTCATTCATTCATAAATTTCTGAGTTAACTAGTTGAAATACCTGTTCCTATACTTTATTAAAATTTTGTTTTAAATATTACTTAATATAAGTAACACTTGAAGTGCATTTAGGTATTTGAGTATGTTTTGTTAGGTACTTGATTCTTCACCAAACATTTTAAAGTAAAGTTCTAATTGTATAGCTATTTAGTAAAAAAGAGAAGTGTCTTCTACTAAAATTAAAATTTTCTGTTATAAGGAAGCTCGTTTCAAGTTTCTAATAACTATTTTTTTAATCCTTATGTGAGGATATTTTCCCATTAATTTTAGAGAGAGTGGAATTCGAGAAAGGGAAAGACAGAGAGAAACATCGATGTGAGAAAAACACATCGATTGGTTGCCTCCTGCACGAGCCCTGACCAGGACTGAGGAGGAGCCTGCAACTAAAGCGTCCGCACTCTCTCCACTGAGCCAAACCGGCTAGGGCTCAAATAACTTTTTATTTCCAAAGGCTATTATGAAAAACAAAGTTGTATTTGATTACAAAAAACTTAATGAAAGTTTTATGCATGTTATAAATATTTCTTACATAATTGGAAAAACAGTTTATTTTTCTGATCAATTGTTATCTAAAAGGTATTATTACAGTGTAGACTTAGTTAAATGCCTTACTTATGTACATATTTTGATGGGTGGGGGTGCTGTTGCTATTTCTGTTCAATAACCTCAGAAATATTTTACCAACTTATACTGTAGCTATGGTGTAGCATTGAAAACCTTCTAACAAAAAGCTTCTTGATGCAATTAAAGGTCACTTGTACATATTGTAATAGGCTACTCATTTACAAGATCTTTGTTAAGGGTCAGTGATACAGCATGAAATGGATTGCCCTTGTTGAGCCTATAAATAAATTGGTCCATTTATGTCATATTCAGTGGGCAAAGAAAAAAGCTAACACAATACCAGTTTATTAATACTTTTACAAACAAATTGCTAAAATGTTAAGCAAAACCAAATGCACTAGTACTGTATTCTTGACATAAATAATTACAGAAATTTATTAGAATATATAACTGCAGTTTTTAAGGAGAACTGCGTATATACACACATTTTTGTTTGTTTAAATATATAGATCACATGCAGATAGAGAAAAACACCACATAGTGATAGTGTTCAAATGTCTTTTACCATAAAACTAGCATATTTTAAAATGGCTAAGATGTATATACTCCATTTTTTCTGTATTGAAGTTCAAAACTTGTCAGGGATAGGCATGAAAACAAACTCAAACTAGATAATGATTTATTTTAATTTTCTTTCATAGCCTTTCCAATGCTCTTAGGGGGGAAAATTTTGGTGCAGATAAAGTATTAGTAATGAATTCAGTCACCTGATTTTTCAATAAATTAAGACTTTAGGGTAAAAATATAACTAATAATGAAAAGAAAATGTTTTATACCTTATAATAATTTTAATACACTTAGATTTTACATGTTATATATATATTTGTGAGGTATAAATCATTTTTTATTCTCAAACTAAAATGAGTAAAAATGTTCTAATGAAATAAATTTATCCAGCACTTTCTAATTTTCTTTTTGGTTGCTGTATACTATCAAAAATGAAAAAAATTTAAATTGTAATTATTGCCAAATCAAATCTTCTGGGTCAAATAAAAATAATTTAACAATGGGTTTGAATTAAGAATCAATGAATAATGACCTATCACCCTATAGAACCAACTGGTCTATAACAATACTAAGGCCAATCAATTATAAAATAAGTAGCCAAGAAAAACCCTGACCCAAGTAATCTCTGCTTGTTATTTAGCTCTTGACTACCCATTCTTCACTGTTGTTTGTTTTTGCTGCCATACTTTAGCACAGTGAAAATACCATACGTAAGCCTCTTTTATAAAGTATCAAAACTTTGGAAAAATGTTCATTTAGGGGCATAAATGCTGTAAACTTATGTCTGTTTTATTCATCATTGTATCCTCTTTTTCTAGTTCAATGCCTGACCATGTAAGTGCTCAAAAGATATTGAATGAATGAATGAATGAATGAACAAGTGAATCCTCCTAACAGTGCTCAAAACACATTAGAGAGTGTGACCGTAAAAATCTCACCGTTCCAGACTATATGGAATAGTATGATAATGCTAATACAGTTTTCATAAGTGGGTAATATACTTCTAGATTCTGCATAAGTAAAATGACCTTCAAAAAATATTGGCTAATAATATAATCAACTGTTATTGCTGAAATAAAGTCGAACTCTGTCCTCAAAAAACACCAGATAGGAAATGAGGTAAAATATAATGTTTACTTAACAAAAGTGATTGATATGCAATTTGAATCATGATTTCCTTTTTGTCATTTTCTTGCCACTTGAAAATTATTTTGAATGTTTCATCTTCAAAGATTCTGTAATAAGTTTTTCTAATTTGCAAAAACCTTCCAGTGTTGATTCCTATTGTCTCTTTAGGTTTAAAGTAGTTATACTTTCTAACCCCATTGATTCAGCACTTGCCTGTTAATATGTCCGGTCTTCTCTGGCCAGTAGGACTGATTTTATTGCCTATATGTTTTCTTGGCTTTAAACAGGAAAAGATTTGTGAGTTAGGGGTGAAATAATTATGTACAATGGATTCTGAACACAACATTTTGGATATTCCACAGTTCAGATTTAAACACACATTAGCAGTAAAGCAACTAATATCTAGATATAACAGAATCTGGTACTATCACTATTGAAAACTCATCCCCTTGAACTCTGTGCACATGGAGCCAACAAATCCCAATCTAGTTCTTTAGTTTGGCTTCTTAAAATTTTCCTCCTGGAAACCCTTCTAGTCCAGATAGAAATTTAAGGCAATTATATTCAGAAGAAAAGTTTTATAGTGCATAATTTATACCGAACGCATTCCTTCATAGTATGTCCTATTGACTTAACATATAATTCAGTTGAGAACCAGAAAGTACATATAAAGATATTTTGAAAATGTGATCTACTCTTCGTAGTGCCACATTGGCCTTTTTTTTTTTTCTTCAACATTCAATTATTACAGTATTCCCATCATTTTATTGGAAAAGTTCTTTTTTTAAAATTTTTCTTTTTTAAAAATATATTTTTATTGATTTCAGAGAGGAACAGAGGAGAGAGAGATAGAAATGATCACTGATGAGAGAGAGTCATTGATCCACTGCCTCCTGCAGGCCCCCCACTGGGGACCGAGCCCACAACCCAGGCATGTGCCCTTGACCGAAATCGAACCCGGGACCCTTCAGAGCTGGCTGACACTCTGTCCACTGAGCCAAACTGGCCAGGACATTGAAAAAGTTCTTATGCTTTGTTCCTGTAAATTAGATAAGTAAAAGACAATATTAAATCAAGTATGCCTCTGATGCTTTAAGCATGAGATTAGCAAACTGTGGCCTGTGGGCCAGATCCAACTCCACTGTTTTTCTAAATATACTTGTATTGGAACACAGACAGGTCTGCTCATGTATGCATTGTCTATGGTTGCTTTCACTCTACATCACTAAGTTGCAATCTTAGGGCACGCAAGGCCAAAGTACCTACTATCTGGTCATTTACAGAGAAAGTTAAACTTTATTTGACTAATAATGAATTCACACAACCATTTTTGTGTAGTTTGCACTTTTAGAATTAATGCAGGTATGTCTCTTGAGAAAACACCTGGATTTCTTAAAAGATTAAAATTGGGAGGGAGCTTAAAGTGTTTCAAAACGGACTTATTATCATTGTGTGCACCCAGCCTCTGTAATTATGTGGAACCCACTTTCTCAGAGGTACCCTGTTTCAATCTACCAGCTCCAGTTGCTAGAAAATTCTTTCAGATACTAAAGCATCTTCCCACCTATTCTTACTAAATCTACTTTCTGAAGCCACAGAAAAGTTGCTATTTTCCATGTAATATCACTGGATTCATAATAAATACCTAATATATGAGGAATAGATATAATTTTTTCTTGGTTTTTCTTTGGTTTATATTTATTTTCTAAGAGATTATAAATTATGTAATGATATTTGTTGTACATTTAACTTAGAATCTTCAGCATAAAGTCCATATAATTTTTACAACATCTTTTAAAGGAATCATTTCTAAAATAAATAAATAAAGCATCAATGAGAAATATGAAAGTAATAGCCTTGAATGCTAAAGTAAAATGCTTTATGAATTATAGGTTCATTCAATTTAAATACTATTAAAACTCAATGTTTTTATTTATAGCATGTTTGAATTCACAAATGAACTTCAAATGATTAATAGTAATAAAAATCAACATTAAATGAGTTTTTCAAGTTTATTGTAGCCTATTTAACATGATTTTACTGTACAGTACATTAAAATATAGTATTAAATTTTTGGTGATGGATAATGAGTTCTAAGGACATATTTCTAGCAAGTATTAATTTTATAAAAGGAATTATACCAAAAAAGATTAGCTGTTCACTATCCACACTACCTAGCATATACAATTGATAATCAAATTAAAACAGTAAGTTTAAGCGGGCACCATGGGTCAAGAAGTCTTGTTAATATTTCATTTTATTTTTTTAAACTGTAGGAATTTCTTAAGCAAGGAAATAAGTTCATATGGAATCTTAAAATGTAAATATATTATTATAAATAATTTTGGGGCTGATAAAATAATTTTTAAGTCTTAAGATTCTTGAGTTGGAATTTTTTGGCATTTTAGGTAGGAAGTTTAAACATGAGGACAGTTTTACTCAAAATTGCTTTTATTTAAGTTAATGCCTATTATTATTTTTAAAATAATTATATAAAGATTTGTGTCCTTGGCATTTAAAAATTATTTTAAAATTAGATAAAACAAAATTCCTTTTTAAAGGTGTTTTATTATAAGATGTAAAAGATTGCATGAAACCTCACAAAAAGGACTCAACTTGGTGTTTTCAGCCTAATAAAAATGTTGTAGAAATACTTGTAAGCTTGAAAATCACACTAGCTATTCTTGTTTCAAATTCTGTTTAATATATTGTTCAGTATGATTTTATAATAAACAGATTACTCCTTGAACAGGAATTAAGAATAAAGCTGCCAGGAAGGGGTTTTGTTGTCAGAGTAGTTCCCGCCTCATGTTTTGTAAGAGATTTCATGGTCCCATTGTAAAGAGTAGATGATTTAAAACGTGTTCCCAAGATAAACTTTCCCATTGTCATTAATGAGGATGGATAATACTGAGTGACAAGTGCATTAGGAATGACACAGAAAGAGCTGTTAGATTTGTCAGAGTCTATCACTTCAGGCGGTGACACTTGAGGACATTCTTTTTTTGTGGATATTTGGGATGAGGGATCTGATTTAAAGATACCAAAGTTTGTGTTTGCTTATAGAATAATGTAGTTTACAACTTACAGATATATATTTTACAGTGTAAAGAAAATATCTGCAAGGTTATTTCGATTTTCTTTCACATTTTAATTTTATTCTCATATATTCTTATTTCTTCCTAAGAAAATCATCAAACTGTGTAACATTAAATGTTAAAATATTGACCAGAAAACCTAATTTTTAGGAAAAGTCTTATTTTTTGGAATATCCAACTGAAGAAAAGATATTTAAAATTAAATAGATTTCTAAAAAATATTTTGCTGTCTTATTCCTCTGTATGAGGGGATTCTTCTGCATTACCTTGAGAATAAATATTTTCAAATAAGATACATGTAATTTATATTATCTTTTAAAATATATATTACTTTACAGAAACACATTTTAAATATTAATCAATGAATGATTAATAATGAATGACTTTCCTGGTATTTAAAGTATTTACAAACTGTCGTATGCCTCTCAATTTCGGTTTCAAATATGCAATTGGTCACTTTTTCGCCTTGATTCATCTTTCATGCTGCCAACCAAATTTTGTCTCTGTACACCTTTTTGACACTAATAATGACTGAGTCTGTGCTCATTTGAGTTCAAGATTTCCCAGGCGGCAGTTTGGAGCTAAGATAAACTATCTATCATGATTGCATACCACTAATCTGTCTCATCCAAACCACTCTATGACTGAAATTATACTTGACAGTTCACTTCTTCTTGATGAGCCTGAGGTGAACATAGCTACAGCCCATCCCTGGGAAAACATGGCAACTACTCCATATGCTGGGAGGGTCAATTTATTAGTGAAACAAATCTTAAACTTGCCTGTGGTAGAGAGAGGTTTTCTCTGTCTCCCCCCCTCCCTCCCTCCCTCTATCTCTCTCTTTTTGCATTTTCATTTTGTACTTTATACTACTAAACTTTTTTAACCCCAAAACATTTACAAGTTCTACCTATAAGTTAGTTTCACAGTGTAGTTTAAAACCATAAAGTCATTTTTAAAATATGTATGCTTTCTAAAATATTCTTTACTTATATACCGTAAGTGTCAAATATCAAAGCTTTCCTGTTACTATTTTGACTCTTACCAGAATTTACCGGTTCTTGAAACATCTCAATAAAAAAAAATTTTAATCTTCACTCAAAGATATGTTTATTGATTTTAGAAAGAGGAAAGGAGAAAGATTAAAGAAACATGGATTGGTTGCCTCCCATACCCACCTAAACTGGCTACCTAGGTATGTGCTCTGATCAGGAATCAAACCGGCGAAGTCTCAGTGCATAGGAGGACACTCCAACCAACTGAGCCACACCAGCCAGGGCCAGCTCAGTAAATTTTTGTATTACAAAAATGTTTCTATAAAGAGTGTCTGTCATTTTAACATGATAATATTTTAAAATAAGTTTCAAATTCTTTATTTAGAAATTATTTTAAAGATTTGAATAAAACAAACTGAACAGTGTGGTAAAAATATTTTAATTTTTTTATAAAGATTCCTTAAGTAAACTTAATTGTCATCTTTACTATTGCTATGCAGAGTCTAGAGAAAAATGACTACCTGGGAAAATAAATTCATTAACTGCCTTATACTCTTTTTGTAAAAATGCCTTTCCTTGGGGATCAGAAATACCAAACATTTTGAGATGGTGGACAAGGAGATGTTAAAGGATTTATTACTAATACCCTGGAAAAAAAGAAATCTAAAGGAACTTTCAAGAATGTATAAGGAGGGTATAATAGTAAGGCTGCTTTTACTATACTAACCAACACAGAGAACCCAGTGAACCACAGGTTTAATGTGGAAAAGGAAAGATTGAGTTTATTTAAACGAAGCACTTTGACTAATTATAACATATAGAAAGTTGTTATAAAGTGGAACCTATTTTAATCTGTCCTGGATTATTGAAATGTAATTTCACCTGAAGATGTTCACATGGCCTGAACAATTTTGCTCATGTTGTTCTGTTGGTCATCAGAGTAAGCACTTAGTAAGTTTACTCCTCATTGTCCTTTACTTAAAAGTTTCTTATTCCCTGGAAAGATTCCTTTAGCAAGGGCAGTATTTTCTATAACCTATTAATCAGCAGTGGAATCACTAGTGCATTCTGCACAAAGCTTTTCTAAAGCACCTCATGTCTAATAACCATCAACTCTATTTTGGAAACTTACATAAATTAATTTCCTAGAATTACAGAGATAATTATTTAGTCAGTATAGTGAATGAAACACTCATATAGTGGGGTGCAATATAAATTATTTTTAAGTGAGCTTAATTTGCTTCAACTTTTATTATTTTCTACTACAGTATTTTTATTTCAACTAACGTAACAGTTACTGGTGAGCCATTTAAGATTTCAGTAACATCACCTAAAATAAATATCCTGGGGGAAAAGTAAAAATAAACTATTGATATATTTCCACATTTTAATTTTAACTCCATAATTTCTGCAGTGGCCTGCATATATCTTCCTGAAGAAAAGGGAGTTTTATCAAAGTAAATTAGAAAACTACCTATGTATAGTCTTTATTCTGAAAGCAATTAAATGAAAAAAGTCTAACTTATACACTGACTCCAATGGTATGCAGTCTTAATTTTGTGCTAAATTTTAACTAAGGCAGTAAAATCTGTGACCCATTCATCTTACCATATCCAATTACTCCTCCTCTCTAATTATATGATCATTAAATGTACTTTTTTATTATATGATGCATCTACATATTTTAAAAATAAAATTGCTTCCATGTTTCCCAAAAGCATCTATTTTCTAATCAGAAGAGTTGATATTATATTGCTTTACAGTAAATATTCAAAAAGTTAAAACTGTTAATTATTGAATAGTTATGATCTGAAAAACTAATTGCTTCATTTGCAAGAAGGAATTTATTTTAAATTTAGAAAGCAGCCGGATAAAATGATGTTGTGTGGAATATTTAAGTAATTATGTTTTTTGTTTGGGGTTTTAATATAGCCTTTTAAAAATACTCTTGTAGGCCTAAGCATGGTACACCATGAATCCTGTTTAAAAAAAAAAAAAGTGACAAAATAAAGGAAAATGCTAGTGCTAAGTAAGTTATATAAACTTATGCTGGAAATGTGCCTTAGTACTATCACATAAGGAAAAATTATTGTGCTATACAGACTATTTTTAATAAAATAATTGGCACCAGAAGGAATAATACTTTCTCACTAAAATAATTCCCTCATCTTTGCTTTTGAAATTGGGACAAAATTTTTTTTGTGTGAGTGTGTGTGTGTGTGTGTGTGTGTGTGTGTGTGTGTGTATGTATAAGAGTCTTGTAGAGAAAAATAAAAGAAATTCTGTCATTATTAATACGCTGACTTATAATGAAACATTTTATTTCAATATAATGTACATATTGGTCAAAGTTTCAAAGACTAGTAATGTGAAAGCAAGATCAACTTTAGATTTTTATTAATTCAGTTAGTAATTCTTTATGAAGGTACTTTTAGTGTTTTTAATGTAGTCCAGTGCTTTTTATCAAAATACATGTCCTTAAGATCTGGCCTCTGGCTGCCTATCCAGTCTTACCTCTTGCCTGAGCTCCAAATGGCAGCCTGACCCTTACCTGTGGTCCCTGTACTGTCCCATTCTATCACGTCCGGGTCTTTTGTAAATGCCAAAAATATTCTTGTAAATTTTCTATATATAGCACTTCCAACATTATTTTAATTTTCTTGTTTCCCTACTTTACCCTACTGTAAGCTGGTGGCAGAAATTGTCATATTATTCACTGATGTATACGCGGAACCTAACACAGGATATAGCATACAGGGATGGGCAAAAGTGGGTTTCCAGTTGTGAGTACATGAAACAACTTATTCTTCGATTATTACTTATTAATTATCATATTATGTATTTGTATTATACGTTAAACCTGCTTTTGCTCACCCTGTGCAGTAGGTGTTTAGTAAATATTTGTTGAATGAAAAAACTGATAATATATGTGACTTGGTTAAGTATCTGACATCTGTTTTTTTTAATCGTCATAAGAACACTTCACATGAGATCTACCCTCTTAACAAAGTTTTAAGTCGATAACACATTATGGTTGACTATAGGTACAGTGCGGTAACCTGTCTGCATCTGTAATTCGCTCTCCACGTGGATCTCAACTGTCTGCTCTTTAGGGAGCAGCACTGCTAATCAGTTCTCAAAGCTAGTCAAGGCAACCCTTTCCCTGCAGTAGCAGCCGTACCAAACTATTTAAATTTCCCTAGCTACAAAGCTGTTTCTTGTCTCTAAAGTTGCAATACTTCCCCATACCAACTTGGAATTTTTCAAAAATGCTTTAACAGCTAACTCAATCTTTCCTTCTTTGTGAAGATTTTGCTAGCTCCTTCTCCACTCACCCTTCCCTGCCACTTTATTGACTTCTCTCTAAATCAGTGGCTTATGGTAAACTACCCTTTTAATGAGAAAATCTGTTACTTGATGCATTAGAACTCTATCAAATAACTTTTATTTTTATTTTAATGCATTTTTTAGATGGTCTGCATTACCTCTCACCTCTGTAGACCTGTGGTAGAGGTTCACTATGGAGAGCTATCAGGATCACTAATTAAAGCCCAACCAACTGAGCATTTAAAATGTACCCTTGAAATAGAGGGGAGGTGCCAAGTTGATAACATCTTGATAACATTGGATAATGATATCCCATGGGCTTACGTATTCATTGTTCTTAGTCAATTGACATTTATATCTATTATCACTTGAGGGAAACATGATTAATTATTTTATGATAATTTGAATCATTGTTTAGAACTCAGTTTGGAAGTGTTGTGCCCTGGCCATTTTTGCTACCGTTCCTTTAGAGGATTTGTAGCCAAGCCAGGGATGATTTCTCCTTCCAATTCTTACATAATAAGCCTCCTTGTTTTCTAAATAGGAGATTCCTTTTCACTCTCAATAAGAGTGATAAATTTATGCTGCAAGCATCAAAAATGAGGACAAAAATGTCACATTGTGATTCTGTCTCCATGACACTCCACAGTGATACAAAGTGAAAAATTAAAGCCAAAGAGAGCCTTTTGCTTTTTCCATGGTGTCAGAAGTCATGTTTCTCAGGTTTTCCCCTGCTAAATTAGGCATTAAAATAATCATTTTTATAAATTTAGAAAGTTGTCATTGAAATTATTTCTTGAAATTTTTATTCGTAAAATATTCCCCCAAATCACTCTTTTTCATAAGGTTGTTTTTTCCTAAGAAACCAGAATTATAGTTCCCACTTTTTAATTAACTCTTATTTTAGTTGGAGATTTATTGCCTTAATCCATATGTAATGTGTTTATCACTTAGGAAACATTTTTTTAAAACCTGGGTTAGTAATTTTGTATAATGCTATAATTATATCTTTCATCAAGATAATTATGTAAAAGTAAATAAAGGTAGGACTAAGATAATACCTAATTTAGGATGCCTTTCAAATGTATAAGGCTGATAATTAAAGATTTAATATTGAAAGTAAAGGGCCTTGGTTTCCTTACACATCAGTCTAATTTTTCAAAGTAAAACTTAGCTGAATGGTTTCTTCCCTTACACATTTAATCACAGCAGTCCACTTAGAAGCTTTTTGTTTTTAAAAAAAAAAAATTGTTAGTGTCTTTACACTGGGTATCAGAACTTCAAGATTAATTTTATAGCTCAGCTAACATGCAAGGTTGAGAGCAGAAACAATTGAACTAGCCTAGTGCCATTAGAAAATATTTAAGATTTACAATAGGAAGTATGTAAATTGTTCATTTTGTATAAGTTAAACCATTGGGGGGTAGAGGGAGAATCATATTGTCAATCATTAAAAGTAAACATGTTGCCCTGTACCTCATTTGCAGGTTCCAGGTTCCATCCCTAGCCCCATTTGGGGCACATAGGGGAGGCAATCAGTCAATGTGTCTCTCACATCAGCACCTCTCTCTCTCTCTCTCTCAAGATCCATAGAAAAAATATCCTCTGGTGAGGATTAAAAAATAAATAAACATTATGTATTATATGTTATTTCGTAGATTTAATACGTCCTATCCAATAAAGAGGGAATATGCAAATTGACCGTAACTCCACAACAAAGATGGTCGTGCCCACAGCCAATAAGGAGGGAATATGCAAATTGAGGGTCACTCCACAACAAAGATAGTGGTAGCGAGGCCGGGACGCTTGTGTCGTCACCACAGTGATGACACAGGCATTCCGCCCCACCCCGCCCACAGAGAGCCTGTGGGCAGCGCAGAGGTGTGGAGCGGCTGGGGCGCTGCATGCCGGTGGGCAACGCACTCCAGGCCGGTGGGCAGCATGCGCAGGCACAGAGCAGCTGGTGGGCAGTGTACTCCGGGTTGGTGGGCAGTGCGCGCAGGCGCGGAGCAGCCGGTGGGCAGCGCATGCGGAGAGCCTCTGGGCAGGGGAGGCGGGCCAGGGGAGAGTGACCTGTACTCCCCACATGGCAGCGGTGGCAGCCGCGAATGCACCAAGCAAATCCTGCAGGCCAAGCTGAAGTAGTGCCTGCAGGCCATCAGCACCGAGGAGAGGCTGCGCAAGTCCCGCCTCCTAGCCCAGAAGGTGCGTGATTGCAGGGACAGCCACCGTGACAGGCCAGATTGACATCCTCTTGGCCACGCCACCGGGGGTTGCAGATATGCACAGCCGCAGGCCTCTGGTGCACCCATCCTCTCCTCCCCCCCGCCCCCCGCCCTGGCGTGCAAACATCCCCCAGCGCGCTGTCACCCACACACACCTGCAACAGTCCTGAACCATAGCATGCGCAAGTTCTGCCCCTCCGCTGCACTTCCATTAACCCCTACATCCCCCCCAATTTTAAATCTTTAATTATCAGCATGCCTGCATCCCCCACAGGACGTGCGCATGTCTCCTCCAGCATGCTCACATCCTTTGGAGAGTGTCTTGATGTTCTGGGTGCTGAGGGTGGGCGCCTGTGAGATGACAGTGAGAGGGCCGAGTGGTGATGCCTTGTTCCCACGAGGCCAGTACAGCAACGAGATAACCTTTGTGGGGCTAATGCAGGTGCTGAGGCGGGAGCAGGTGCCGACAGACATACCTGGTGGGCACAGGCGGCCCTCGCTGAGGTGCCTTAGGTCAGTGTTCAAGATCGGGAACCCAGAGGAGGTGAGGAGTTCTGTCCTCTCAGTGAAACGGTGGGATAGTTGGGGCAACTGTAGAGGAGGAATGTGCACTTTGGGTGGCACCCATGAGCAAAGGCTGCCCTGACTGAGCCTTGCTCGCTTGGGGCCTAGCGCACTCCTGCTGGGCAGCGGGTGACAGGATGTGCTTTTCCAAGTTAATGAGAGAAAACATTGATTCTCCCACTGCCCACAAAAGTGGAAAGTGGAGTGGGAAGACATGCGGGGAGTGAGTGAGGTTACCTGTCTAGGGGTTCCAAATCCACCATTGGTTCCTTTCACTGCTGACTAGAGATATACAGGGTGTCCCCCCAAAATGTATACACACTTTGAATACCTACTAATTCCAATGGGTTTAAGCATGAAAAGAAACAACAATGGAGCTGTCATTTGTTAGAAGTGCGGGCACCAACCAGCAGTCCGACATTCCCCGAGGGGGTCCTGGATTGGAGAGGGTACAGGCCTGACTGAGGGGACCCCTCCTTCACCCCTCCCTGTGCACGAATTTTGTGCTCTGGGCCTCTAGTTATATATAATACCTCACTAAATTGAGATGTAAATAAGATTTTATGTCTTTATAAACAAGATATTTTCCCATTTTCCTACTTTCTTCTAGTCGGACCAAAAGGCACATAAAAACCTAGCCTCAGCTAGTCTAGCCGATCACCTAATAACTCTTACAGACACATAGTATCTAGATGCAGACAACTAAATAAAGATACCCCAAGCACAACAGCCTTTCTTATGGCACTTTGAGCTCCCCAGTGAATAATGGCCACAGCATCTCAAGATAGAAAGCAGCAGCAAGACCCATGTGTGAAGTGACTGTGAAAAGCACTTGTCTTCCCTGATTGCTAAATACAGATTTCTGTGAACCTCTGAAGTAGGCATGTGACTTGAAGTTTAACTGCTGGCAACAAAGATAGGTCATCAAGCTCTGGTCTGCTACTCTATTACCATTCTCTTAATCCTACCACAAACTTTATTTTAGGCTATTAGCTGTGTAGTATTTTTTTTTCCCTGTGAGGAACATAGAAAGGGGATGAGAGGAGGGAGGCTGATGGCTGACTCTTCAACTCAGTTTCTGATACAGACAGGGAAAACCTCTAGATACCTCTGCACATCACCGCATGGTTTTCACCACCAGCCTATTCAGCTGGACCTAGTTTTAAGTAATGGCAATGGAGCCAGCATGAGTGTACCCCATATTCATTATTATTTCATGATTCAGTAGAGGGCTTCTCTGTTGCAGAAGTTTCCAAAGACTTGTACAAGTTGTTTGGTTACACTGAAGTTGTATCAGTTACTACTTTTTTTAAAAAATATATTTTATTGATTTATCACAGAGAGGAAGGGAGAGGGATAGAGAGTTAGAAACATGGATGAGAGAGAAACATCGATCAGCTGCCTCTTGCACACCCACCACTGGGGATGTGCCCACAACCAAGGCACATGCCGTTGACTGGAATCAAACCCGGGACCCCCCAGTCCGCAGGCCAACGCTCTATCCACTGAGCCAAACCAGTCAGGGCCAGTTACTACTTTTTTTAAAAGATAAGCCATCATTTGCGACTGAAGTCTGGTTGTACAGAGATTGTGTTATAATGGCGTTTGTTATAAATGGCGTTTGTTTTATTACAGTGAAAATCTACATTTAATTCTTCAGATATGACACTTATTGAGCATATGTGAATTAGAAGTAATGCTCCAAACAACCATCACATGCACAGTCCATTTACTGTACAGTTTCCAACATGCTTCCAATTGGCTTCCATATGAACTGATGCTAGTCTGTTAAGTATAGAAGAGTAAAACTCAGAAATTTCAGAAACTGTCATGATAGGACAGTAGTTCTTGATCAGATTACATGTGCCATGTTTTTGATGAATAAACTAATCCCACTATCATCATTACAAACTCTACTTCTTCAATTACCAAAACTTTATAGGTATAGATATGAATTATTTAAGTGGAAATACATGCTTAACACTCCAAATATGTTTGGGATTTCTACTATCCTATCTAATAAAAGAGTAATATGCAAATTGACCATCACTCCAACACACAAGATGGCTGCCCCTATGTGGTCAAAGATCCTGGCCCCATGTGGACACAAGATGGCTGCCACAAGATGGCCAGCAGGGGAAGGCAGTTGGGAGGAACCTGGCCTGCAGGAGAGGGCAGTTGAGGGGGACCAGGCCTGCAGGGGAGGGCAGTTAGGGGTGACCAACCCTGCAGGGGAGGGCAGTTAGGGGTGACCAACCCTGCAGGGGAGGGCAGTTAGGAGCAATCAGGCTGGCAGGGGAGTGGTTAGAGGGTGATCAGGCTGGCAGGCAGAAGTGGTTAGGGGCAATCAGGAAGGCAGGCAGGCGAACAGTTGGGAGCCAGCAGTCCTGGATTGTGAGAGTGATGACCAATCTTGGTAGGGCCTAAACGGGCAGTTGGACATCCCTCGAGGGGTCCCATATTGGAGAGGGTACAGGCTGGGCTGAGGGACACATTCCCCTCCCCCCCCCACCACCTCGTGCACAAATTTCGTGCACCAGGCCTCTAGTACAATATAATGGGCTAATATTCTCAATTCTTTTGATTATGTCTCTAATGAAATTATAATTAGCTCATCATTTCTGTATTTAACAGAACCAGATAAGGACTCCTTAAATATACTATTACAAATAGACTTCAACTTATTATTTAAGATTGCCTTTGGCTTCGAAAGGTAGTATATAACCATAAAAATAAGCCTGAGTATGACCTTTACAAGTATCCAGCATGGATGATACTATTAGCAATTCATTAGTCTGTTTACTGCATTGGAAAATGTAAAGCCACTGGTATTTCTTAATATAAGTAAACAATAGAACAAGATCTGTATAGAACCTCTTGAAGACTTTATTTAATAAAGTATTTAGTAGAATATTATTTAACAAACCTTTTAGAACATTTTAACAATTAAATTATTTAATAAAGGATTCACATCAAAGCATTGAAGATACATTCTTCAGTTACTAAATATGGAAAAGCTTGCCTCTGAGTGGGTGTATTAAATTGCTTGCATGCTTTTGGCATTTTAATAGGAAAACCTCAAATGTGATGCTACTAGTCATCACCATTTCTTTGGTTGATACATTTTCTTGATAGAAAATGGGGAAACAGGTATTTCTATTTAATCTGAACAGAAGTCTGTGTTCTGAGTATATTTGAAAAGCTATGCCAAAATACTTGCTATGGAAAATCTCATTTAGTAGACAATTAATATGACTTACCTTTCTAGCTTGACCTACCAACCATTATTTTTTCCTTTTGCCAGTTATCCATTTTAGGATTAGAAGTAAATGGAGCTGAAACATTCTTCCCTATAGCATTGGGGTCTTCACCTAAGGCTTGTTTGAAAAATGCCAGCCACGGCATGGTTTTTCTCTGAAACCCAAAGACACTCTCGAAATTAAACATGATTTATTCAGAAGCAATTTAATTTTACATTTATGGACTATATTAACATTCTGTTCATATTACTAAAAACTGAATGTAGTAGCTTTTTATATAACATCAGTATCAGTGTCTTCATTAATTCCGGTTTCTAGTACATAGTTTTATATGTTTAAAAAACAAACAAACCTGTGATTGTCAAGTATGCTTGGTGTTGTTGTACGTGATATGGTAGTGATGAAGCTTTGGAAACTACTGAAGTTAATTGCTTGGCAGTTGCTATTCTCTTTTTCCTATTATATTGCTAATCTTTGTAAAGATAGTTGTTTCTCTATCTGATTTTCTTAGCATATAAATTCTTTGCAAGCAGGAAAATCATCATTGTCAAATAGAAATGAAAAATGAGGCATGGGGAGGGAAGAGATTATGACAGAATGAATGAACAAAATTCTTGCCCCCTGAAGTCATGAGAAGGGAGTGAGATATAGCAGTTATTACACTTAAACTGTATTGTGAACGGGAAACGATGGGCTTTTTCAATAAATAGTGCTCTCAATTGGTATCCACATGAAAGAAAAAGTGAATCTTCAGTCCTCCTTTACACTAAATGTGAGACATGAAACAACAAAGTTTTAGAAACAGACACAAGAGACTATCTTCCTGGGTCGTGTCTGGAAAGGGTGGAAGGTACTGCTGGGATGTTACTAATAGTCTTGATTTTTATCTTACTAAACTTATAAAATGCTATTTCAATATGTATATACACATATAAAGTATAAATTGTTACTTTAGGACATAATGCTGAAAAGTTTTTAAAGTTACGCAAAAGGAAAAGGACACAATACAAAGGAAGTTTATTTGAAAAAAGACATTTCAATATTGAATAATTTACTCACACTGCCCATTTTTGCTACTACATATTTCCAATTATGTAGTTAATTGAAATGTGTTTCAAAGCAATAGTGCAGTTAATACAAGAACAGGAAAAATGGTGGTGAATATGTAACAGAAGAATTGAAACTTCACATATTTGGATCCAAGCCTCAATAAATTAGTAGAGACGCATGAAACAGATATTTTAATGAATTTAATTAATAACGTTTAGTTTTGAGATATTGAGTTATTGAATTTGAGATATTGAATTTATTGGAGTGACATTGGTTAATAAAATTATATAAGTTTCAGGTGAACAATTCTAAAATACACCATCTGTATATTGTATTTTGTGTTCACCACCCCAAACCAGGTCCTCTTCATCACCATTTATCTTCCCTTTACCCTCTTCTACCTACCCCCTTCATCCCTTCCCCAACTGCTCTCCCCACAGGGATCGGGCCTAAACCGGCAGTCATACGTCCCTCTCACAATCTGGGATGGCTGGCTCCCAACTACTCGCCTGCCTGACTGCCCCTAACCGCTTCTGCCTGCCAGCCTGTTCACCCCCAACCACTCCCCTGCCAGCCTGATTGATGCCTAACTGCTCCCCTGCCAGCCCAGTCGCCCCCAACTGCCCTCCCCTGGAGGCCTAGTGGCCCCTAACTGCCCTCCCCTGCCAGCCCGATCACCCCCAACTGCCCTCCCCTCCCGGCCTGGTTGCCCCCAACTGCCCTCCCCTCCCGGCCCGGTTGCCCCTAACTGCCCTCCCCTGCCGACCTGGTCACCCATAACTGCCCTCCCCTGCCAGCCTGGTCTCTCCTAACTCCCCTCCTCTGCAGGCCTGGTCTCCCCCAACTGCCCTCTCTCCCCTGCAGGCCCAGTTGCCCCCAACTGCCCTCCCCTGCCAGCCCAATTGCTCCCAACTGCCCTCCCCTGCCGGCCATCTTGTGGTGGCCATCTTGTGACCACATGGGGGTGGCCATCTTGTGGGAGGGCATGATGGTCAATTTGCATATTACCTGTTTATTAGATAGTATTTCTTTTTCTAATCCTTTCTAGGCTTCATCACTTATCAAAGATGAAAGCCAAGCTCACTTGTGAAAATATACAGATATTTTATATTTCCGTAGTCTATCATTTACCTTGTCATGTTAGCCTTAATTCAATTAATGTTGTCAACTGCTTTCTCTTGTCAATACCAGTAAGTCTGGTCTCTTACTCTTTATTTTAACACTGATTTTATTCTAAATTCTACCTATATTGTATTTCTGATCTTTCTTTCATTTTCCGTGTGTGTGTGTGTGTGTGTGTGTGTGTGTGTGTGTGTGTGTGTGTGAGGTGAGAGGGCAGTGTATGAAATGATTTCTTAGTTATCTTAAATGCAGACATATTCACTATAATTAGATGAAAGCATTTGACTATTTCATTTTGACTTTAGTTTACCTGAATAAGGGAAGGAAGCATTATTGGTGTTATTTCTGGAGAGAATGATTTTTGGTTCTCTCTCATGGGTTATGAATTTTGCACAGGGACTACTGATCAGATTTGTGTTTTAGAAGTATCACTCTGGCAGCAGCATGAAAAGATAAATTGAAAGGGATGACAAGACTGGAGGCAGAGTCAATTTAGGAAAATATTGCCTGAGACTAGGTCATCATCATCATCATTATGATATCCTGAAATAAGGAAAGAACCTGGCAGAAATGAAATAAAATCACCTAAGTTTAGTCACTTGGTGAGGGAGAAGGAGGAGTATAAGTTGGCTTCCAAATTTCTGATTTGAATGACATGATGGTATGGGTGCCTTTCACTAGAGTAAAGACCATAGGAAAAGGTGCAGTTTGGGTCATGTCAAATGGGCCCTGCAAGTGAAAGCAACCTATGAACATTTGGATGTGTGACTTGGTTTAGAGGAGGTAGTTGGGCCAGAGATATCAATTTGGGAATCAGTGTTGTATAGTTGATAGTTAAGGGTTTAGAATACGTAAGATTAGAAAATGTATTTAGATTCAGAAGAGGATAAGGCAAAAAAAATCTATGGAGTGATCTCAGGGAAATTGAGAGAGGAAAGAATTTTGAGAAGAGAATAAAGAACAATGCTATATCAATTGAACAATGAATAAAAATCAACAACTGAGTCATGGAAAGAGCAGTCCATTTTATTTAGTAACTAGAGACCCAGTGCATGAAAATTCATACACTGGAGGCGCGGGGGGGGGGGGGGGGGGGGGGGCGTGGCCCTCAGCCCAGCCTGCCCCTGTCACAGTCTGGGAGCCCTCAGGGGCAGGAAGCGACCCAGCAATCAGGGAAGGTGACGCCCTGTCACACCTCTGTTGCTGCCAACTGTGGGCAGTGCAAGCCTCGGCCGGCCCTGGTTACCTCAGCTTGCCTGGGCCTCGGGCCGGCCCTGGGCAGCTGGGGGGCTGAGGGAACTGGGGGACTCTAGAGGCACGTGCGTGGAGCGCCCAGGCCCACCTGCCGCCCCAGCAGGGCTGAGGGGACTAGGTGCCACCATCTTGTGGCTGAGGGTGCTGCCATCTTTGCGGGTGTAGCAATCAATTAGCATATCCCCTCCTTATTGGCTGTGGGTGCTGCCATCTTTGCAATGATGTGAGGGTCAGTTAGCATATTCCCTCTTTATTAGATAGGATGTGAGTGTCATGGGTGATGGGCCATTGACTAAGAGTTTCAGGGATATGGATACAGAACCTTGATTACATACAATTGGTTAAAGACTGGAATTTTCAATTTTAAAAATATATTTTAAAAAAATGAATGGGAGCCTGACTGGTGTAGCCCAGTGGTTGAGCATCAACCTCTGAAACGGGAGGTCACGGTTCGATTCCTAGTCAGGGCACATGCCCAGGTTCCAGGCTAGATCCCCATTGGGGGCATGCAGGAGGCAGCCAATGAGTGATTCTCTCTCATTATTGATGTTTCTATCTCTTTCTCCCTCTCCCTCTCTGAAATCAATAAAACTATTTTTTAAAAATTAAATAAATAAATAAATAAAAAAGTGAATGGGAGGTGAAGAAATAAAGACACAAATATCCACTCTGTTCCTGGTTCTTCAGTATGAAAGAAAGGAGAAAGAATAACAGGCAGAAGGATAGTTTTTCAGTTCTTTTGTTCTTCCCACTTGGTCTTTGATTAAAATGTTGCTTTAGGTTGCATTTTCATAAGTTAATGGTAAACCTTGTATTTTTCTATAATTAATCATTCTATAATTTTTTGGCTAGTGGCATACATAAGTGTGAAAGAATCAGGGCTGCCCCCAAACCAAATTAAGTATAAATACTAAATTGTGTGATTTCCATGAATGCACAGGATTAAAAAATATTTATGACAGAAATATGTAAAATCATGATTGAATATAAGGAAGAAGTTGACAGCGTGTTGGATAAATGTGAGATATCTTACAAATGATTTTTAAATGAGG
This sequence comes from Corynorhinus townsendii, assembly GCA_026230045.1. Taxonomy (NCBI): domain Eukaryota; kingdom Metazoa; phylum Chordata; class Mammalia; order Chiroptera; family Vespertilionidae; genus Corynorhinus; species Corynorhinus townsendii. The sequence continues at coordinate 22,268,986 of JAPDVU010000008.1, read as the reverse complement.
CCATCTGTTAAAGCTTGCTGATGCTCTCAGTCTGGAGCAAGAGGTTATTAATGTTTTCACGCAAATCAGGCTTTAACCAAAATACTTTGGGAGAAAAAAGATGCCTTATAGAAACTCATTATTCCTAAAATAATTACAACCCCATAAATGTTAAATAAGAATGGTATTATGCTAATACTGTTTATATATGTGAATGTAAAATTATGGTAAATTATTGTATCATTGCTGTAATATAATGCAATGGTTTCTCCCTACCCCACTTCCAACCTCACCCCCAGGAGATACATGCCTGCTTACCGGGACCAATTTTCTACTTATTTAGCCAAAAATAATTGACCTTTGAAAGTCATAACCCAAGTAGTTGCATTTGAACTAAAATCTAAAGATAACCCTAATATTTTCAAGCATTCTCTCCTTTCACTCTTAGGGTCTTTTTAGACCCCCAGTAAGTCTTACCAGATATAATGAAGTAAAAGAAATTTCATAATAGAATACAGTTATTCTGTCCCATTTCATTAATGTTGAAGTTGAAGAATTAGTAATATTTTGCTAGAAAATGAACTTCCAGTGTTACTACTATTTTACTAAAGTGCATAGTCACTCACAACATTATAAAGTGAACAGTGTGCAGAAGTGCCTAGAGACAGAGAAATCATGAGAGTCCTTGAATTCTACATACATGCTGCATTAATTTGCATCTACACAAAAAGAGGTCAGTTTAGAGAAAAAAATGAAGAGATTTCTTATTTGCAGCTTTTATCATTACTGAGAGAGCAGTAAATTAGACTAAGATTTGTGGTTTCTCTACTTTATAGCATTTTAACTTCGTCACTGAGTAGAATGCTGGACCAAGTTCTGTTGACATGTAAGCACCTTGCTCAAGGCTCACTTTAGTACTTTGAGAAGCTTTTGAGCATAGACTCTTTATTTCATAAACTAATAAAAATATTATCAATTGGTATCTTCTTGCTTTTAGCTTCAGTAGGCTCTTACTTGAAAATAGTGGCTCAGCCACTCAGATGATCCATCTCTTTTCTCCTTCCTAACTGCTCTTCGGGTTGACACACTTGTCAGAATGGAGGACAGAAAGACTGGAGAATTAACGTATGTCCAAGCCCCTGCCTAGCTCTGTGCTGGGGTTGGGAAGTCTATACCTACTAATTTCTTATCTTATGTTTATGTGCTCTGTAAAGTCGGACGGTGTGGTGATTTAGAGTGAGGCTCTGCAGCCTGGTGGCCTGAATTTGAAAATTAGCTCCACCACTTAATCTCTCTTCCTCAGTTTCCTCATCTGTAAAATAGAGACAGTAATAGCCCCTTCCACATGCGTGGTTATCAGGATTAAATAAGTTAATATGTTTAAAAGGCTTGGCACAAGGCCTAATGGTTGTTGTGGTGGGGATTTTTTTTTACACAGACAGCAAAGCTTAGCTGTGCTCATGGGAATCTGGAGAAGTGCTCATTAATAGGCAATAATTCTACCCTCTACAGTCCATTATCTACTACGGAAATATTGGTGATCCCAAAATATCACTCCGCTCATAAAGGAAGGAAAAGAAATGCCATGTGTTTTCACAAGCGTTCTCTCATTTAATCTTCAGAACAATTCTTGCAAAATAGGTTATTGGTCAGTTTTTACATGTGCGGGGCTTACACAAGATCAGATGGCTACTAGATATCAAAGTCAAGATTTAGCTAGAGGAGCACCTGATTCCAGAGCCTATCAGTTTCCTCATTCTGCTGGCTAAGTGACCAACATTTAGGGCATAGCTGCTTTCTTCCCTTTCCTGGTGTGGCAAATTAAGAGACTACTGCAACAGTCCAGTCCATCTATCTGCCTCTTCTCCCTTCAAGTGAGAGACCACACACAGTAGACACTCCAATAATGTTGGGTCATTGACCAGTCAAATACTACTACTTTTCTATGAACATTTTGCATCTTTAGTATTGCAGTGGTTTCTTTGTAGTGACTTTGTGGAAAAGTAAATATAGAACTTCATGTCTGAGTCAAAGTTGTTTTGATGTAACCGATATCCTCTTCTACTGAATAGGTTACAAAGTCTGAGTTAATGAGAAAGAGTGACTGTAGTAACTTCCTATCCTCGTCTATTTTGATTTTTTTGTTTGTTTCTTTAAAGAAAATGCTGGCCCTGGAATTCTTGCCTTTGGCCAAAAACAATAAAAATCTTATCTGGTAATAACTTTGTTTAAAAATATGAAAGCCATGTGAGTGATCATTATTTTCCACCTGAGATAATAATGCATTTACATGTGTAAGGCACTTGTGTTGTGGGGGACTTTACAGAAGGAATCAACTTTCAAAGTAAAGATATCTTTAGTGAATCTATTTCCAACTGATGCACAACTATATGAGAATACAACTGTTATTTTGCTCACCTAAAGTATGTTCTTGCATTGAAACCCTGCTAATGCTGATCATTCTGGAAACTACCCACCATCCTATTAACCCTTCTAGCCATATTTATATCTCTGTACAGCTGTATGTTTGATAGGCATGTACTTATCACCTGTGTTTATATGTTTGCTTTCCTTTCCTCACAGCACAGAGTTGAAGACTCTTTTGCTAATTAGTTGTGTAACATAGCTAAATAACACTAGAGGCCCGGTGCACGAGATTCATGCTGGGGGCGGGGGGGGGGGGGGGGGGCGGGGTGTTTCTCAGCCCAGCCTGCACCCTCTCCAATCTGGGACCTGTCTGACTGCCCATTTACAGTCAGACATCCCTCTTACAATCCAGGACTACTGGCTCCCAACCACTCGCCTGCCTGCCTGCCTGATTGCCCCTAACCACTTCTGCCCGCCAGCCTAATCATCCCCTAACCACTCACCTATCAGCCTGATCGATGCCCAACTGCTCCCCTGCTGGCCCAATTGCCCCTAACTGCCTTCCCCTGCAGGCCTGGTAACCCCCAATTGCCCTCCCCTGCAGACCTTGCCCCTCCCAACTGCCCTTACCTGCAGGCCTGGTCACCCCTAACTTCCTGCCCTTGCCAGCTGGGTTGCCCCTAACTGCCCTCCCCTGCCAGCCTGATTGCCCCTAACTGCCCTCCCCTGCTGGTCTGGTCATCCCTAACTGCCCTCCCCTGCTTGCCTGGTCACTCCCTACTGCCCTCTCCTGCAGGCCTTGTTCCCCCCAACTACCCTCTCCTGTAGGCCTGGTCTCCCCCCCCACCAACTGCCCTCCCCTGCAGGCCTGGTTCCCCCCAACTGCCTTTTCTTGCAGGCCTGGTCGCTCCCAACTGTCCTCCCCTGCAGGCCCAGTCACCCCTAACTGCCCACCCTTGCCATCCCGGTTGCCCCTAACTGCCCTCCCCTGCCGGCCTGGTCACCCTCAACTGCCCTCCCCTGCAGGCCTGGGTCCCCCCGACTGCCCTTCCTTGCAGGCCTGATACCCCCAACTGCCCTCCCCTGCTGGCCATGTTGTGGTGGCCATCTTGTGTCCACATGGAGGTGGTCATCTTTGACCACATGTGGGCAGTCATCTCGTGTGTTGGAGTGATGGTCAATTTGCATATTACCTCTTTATTAGCTAGGATTGGGAATGTTACCTGACTTCATTGTGCCACAGTGTTTTTTTAAATATAGTTTTATTGATTTCAGAGAGGAAGGGAGAGGGAAAGAGAGCTAGAAACATCAATGGTGAGAGAGAATCATTGATTGGCTGCCTTCTGCATGCCCCCCATTGGGGACCAAGCATGCAACCCAGGCATTTGCCGTTGACCCGAATCAAACCCGGGACCCTTCAATCCACAAGCCGACACTCTAGCCACTGTGCCAAATCAACTAGGGCGTGCCTCACCCTTTTAATGTTTATTTTTTGTCAGCCACAGTACCAGTTGCTTTATCTGTCTAATTTCATTTAACTGTATGTTAATGTGAAGGAGAGGCCAAAGAGCAAATGTGTTTATTCATTTAATTCTCATCACAACTTTGAAGTTAGACATTATTATCATTTTATTGATTAAGGTACTGAGATACAACGCCTGCCTTATTGCTTGGCCTTTTATAAAGATGAACCACATACTCAAAGGTGGCCTGGTAAACCCCAGTTTGGAAGAACACCTGGTTAAAAATGTCAGACCATCAGTGACTAATTCTGCCCTTTTTCTTATTTAATTTCAAGTGTCAGTTTTCTTACAAGCTACTGAACAGATGCCCTATTGACTTCCAGTTCTTTGCCCAAATAGATACTTAAGAAATATTTGTCCAGTTGGCTGTCCTAAAAACATAAAATGAACACTTCAAACAACCAAATCTGTTGATAAGAATGTGTAGGATAGCACTGAAGTGTATGAACTCCAGAGTCCGGTAGACCCAGCCCGCCATTTGCTAGTTATGTTACTGAAGGCAAGTTATTTCACCTTTTTCTTCATCTGTAAAATTTGGACAGTAACATTAGCCTCATGAGATGGCGTGAGGATGAACTGAGAAAATTATGTAAGTACTTGGTACCCATCCTATATAATAAAAGGCCAGGGACCATAAGCGTAATGACCAGCATGACAGCTTGACCACTTGCCATGAGGTGCATTGACCACCTCTTGGTCCCTCACCTCCCCCACCTCTCCCACTCCCCCACCCCCACCCGCAGGCAAATGGGGAAGTGGGCGGGTGGCAGTGGGGCGGGACTGGGTACTGGCGAGCGGGCGGAATGGCTGACCTCTTGGTCCCTCCCCTCAGCCCACAGGCTCCAATGGATCAGCAATGTTGAATGGGGGAACCGGGGTGGGTGACTGGAGGACTGGGCTGGCTGTCAAGCCCTTGGGATCCCCAGCTCATCCCCTGCTGCTTGGATCCTCAGGCCGGCAGGAAAGCGGGCGCCGGCAACTTCACCTCCATGCGCGTGCACCAGGGCAGCGCTGATGGAATGCGCTACCCGCTCAGGGCTGCTCACATGGGTGCCGCCGCCGCTGCTGCCGCCACTGCTGCTGGGGCTTGTGGCACTGGCAGAAGCTGCAGGGCACACCTGCGACCTACCCACCCCAGCGGTGGAGGCGACATTAGGCCTGGGGACTGGCGAACAGGCAGAAGATGGCCCTGATCGCAGGCTAGGCCTAGGGACCCTACCCGCACAATTTCATGCACTGGGCCTCTAGTAGTACATATTAGTCTCATAGTGAATAGTCACCATTACTAATAGTACTTAAGGTCTCCTTTACTGAGTAGTTCGACTCATGCTTTCTTATTCGAGACCTTTCTAAAGTACTTCTGTGGCTCTTTAATTTTTTGTTTTCATTCAGATACTCTGGAAATTATTTTAATTCTTTCAAACACCAGAATACTGTTTAATACCTCCCCAAATGTCCTACTTTAAGACTTAAGAAGTCTTAACATTAAAAAGCTGCTACATCTTAAGTTGCATTTAAAGTATCTCAGCAAAGCAAATTAGTGCAGATCATTTAAATGACACCCAGTCATTTCCATTTATCTCTTTTTCAGAATATCTTTTTAGTTATGTACCTTATGAATTTAAAACATGATGAAAGATGAATTTCTTAATATGTACATTATGTTTTCTGAACCTGTTAATTCTTTGAGGAAATTAAGGGAAAAAATAATGAAGCCATGTTATACAGGTACTTAATTTTTTTTTAATCTGTGGTAGTACTATGGTAATTAATGCTTATTTTATGCAAACTAGACTATATCTGTTAACGGACACATTACTGTCAAGAAAATATTACTTGTCTTAATTATCAGTAATGAAGCAGGGATAAGCTGCTCACTTAGATATAACATATCTAATGACCTTTTCAGTTAGAGGTTGTGATGAAAGGTATATCAGTTTCACAAATTATGCTTCATTCAGCTTCTGGCCTTTGTGTGGATTAATGTTTTGCAGATGAGTTTTAAAGTCAGGCATAAATTGTGTTTCATATTTAAAATTGATTTAGTGTCTTGCTTTTAGTACATCATTTTCTCATTTATAAACCCTCAATTTTACCTTCAAGCTTAAAAAAATAGTCCATAGTAAATTTAGGACTGCTTTACTAACTGCCCGTGTTGTCTGAACCTTTACCAAATCAAACAGTACATATATTTCCACTTGTTCAACCACAAGACAAGTTTGTCATTTCTGAATTTAGGACAATAAACACAATGTTTATAATGACAATTCTGAACTAGGAATATAGGAATATAAATATTTCGAATACTCTTTTTCCTGAAACTCTCTGAGATGACATAGAGCTAGTTATTTTGATAGAATTTATCTCTTAATTAGTCACTTACTGAATAATAAATATCTTATCAGGGTATGGAAACATCATTCAAGAACTCAGAGATTTATGCAATAGGAAAATTCATAGCAATAGGAAAATTGCCCTGTGTTTTAAGTTACTACTAGTAAGTAAGGATTTAAGCATTGGGGGTTGATGCAATAAAGCAATAAAATGGAAAGTGATTTTCTAATTTCTTAAGCCATGGAAACTTTTATCTCTCTAAAATCTTATTCAGAAGCCCAATTTAAAAATCTGACAAAATCAGAGCTGCTCTGCTTGAATGGAAAGGTTCCTACAATCACTTGAAGGAACCCAGAGGGTTCAAGGAGCAGAGTCTTGATGCGTACCTGAATTGTCCACAGAGCCAAATAGTAGAGCAGGAGGGAAGAGTAAAGACATCCTTTTCAACCCCTTCATTTTAACTGTGAGGCACCTAAAATTTAATACAGAGTAGCCAGCCAAGTTCATGTCAATAAGTGCTATGATCTGAAATCTAAAAAAATTATAGCACTTCTAGGAGTGGGATCTTTTCTTTACTCTTTGCTGCCCCACTACTGTGATAATGAATTTTGAAAACTCTTTACAGAACAGTTTCTGAGTTGACCTGTTCTTTCCATTAAAAAAAAATAAAAAAATAAGCCAAAGATTTCCATTTCCAAGGGCATAGTAAGTCCTACCTGTCCCAAAACATCTACTGTTTACTCATTGTCCATTGCTCATCTTAGAGTAGTGTGGGATGTTGGGTGCTGATTCTTCACTCTGGCTTTGCTGAAGAGCAAGAGCAGGACCAGGTTAGCAAAAGAGGAATTTTCCTATGCTATCCTTAAATTCTTCAATTCCTCAAAAGTATATTCATGCATAGAGTTGCCTGTGATTAGAACTCTCCATCTAACAGCTCCTCCACCACCTACCAGTGTCATGTCCACCAAGCTAACTTTCATTTATTCCTCAGGCTACATCAAATGTCACTGTCCCCTTTGGGGCTTCTCTGATCATCCCTTATTTGTTCTCTCATAGCATCCTTTACTTCATCATAGCGGTAACCATACTACATTGCAATTACTTTTCTCATCTCCTTCTGCATACTCAGTTCCTAAACACAGAGACCACAAATGTCTTGTTCATCATTGAATCCCATAGCCTATCAGAGTTTCTGACATGTGGCAAGTGCCCTATATTTATTAGGGAAGAAGGGGAGAGACCTAGACTCTACTCCCCGCTCAAAGGGTATAACATGCTGATATAAACTGGTTTCTTGTTGAGAACCAGCCTTGGACTTCCATATGACTTTGGAAGAGCTATCTATCTCTGGGTCTTTGTTTCCCTTTCCGGTAGGATGATAATGCCTCCATGCATAGCTTGTGTCTTCATCCTGCTGAAAAGATAAGGTGGTGAAGGCCTGGGGCCAGGCAGGAACCTGTTGGAGAGGACAATGAGGGGGGGGGGGGTGGGCGGGGAGGGGAGGGAGACATCTGTAATGCTCTCAACAATAAAGATTAAGAAATGAAGTTTCCCTGTATCAGAGCTTTCTTCTCAATTTCTGAAGTATAATGGAGAAGGAAGTTATGTTTTCCTTCGGATAACAGATTAAGGCGTTGTCTCTTGGGAAATAATTTCTTTAAAATCATCTCACTTTTTTCCTATGTCTCAAGAAGTTAAGTAATGTACCACCTCCTTCATTTACAAATAAGGCAATGTACTTTTAATGCTGATGACGTTCTTTAAATTAAGTATATTTGTAGTTATTCTTAGAAACTTGAGAATTTTATTTCTTTGTGTTATCATTGAGCATTGTAATTATACAACTCATAATTTTACATGTGTACAGTGTAGCTATGATGGAATCACTGTCCACAATTTAAAATGTCTGAATTGGTTTCTGTCAAAAATCAGGAATTTAAGTACAATTAATCAGTGCCCCTTCAAAAGCAGTCCCACTCTTCCAGTTATTAATTATATTATTTTTGTATTGTCATGAGCAGCTGATGAGGTTAATGGAGTGCAGAAGATGGGAGATGAGGTTAGAAGAGAATTATTCCACTCAGTTTTTTAGGAAGTTGGGAAAGAAAAAGTTAAGTTCAAGAAAAAAAACCATTGAAATTCAATAGTGATTCTACTACATATTAGGAAATAAACTTTTTAAGGATTTTTGGGGGGAGAGGGAGAAATAAAGCATGCACAGCCAGAATAGCAATTTATATTTAACAGAACTAAATGGTCACATTTTCAAGTAAAATACTCCCTGGCATTTGAACAGCTGTTATATCTACATCAGATTTGAATACTGTTGTTTAACCTTCCCAGCTGTAGCGGGGGCAGTTTGTTAGTTTAATTCAGTATAAAATATGCATAGCATACTTAAATTTGAAACTTTAAACACATATTTGTATTAAATTGATATATTTTGGTTCCCTAAGCCTATTTTAGATAAGCCCTTTATCTCTCTGAGTTATTTATTGTTCTCAACGATATGTTTGAAAATAGTTAAAATATATTTCCAGCCCAGGTCAGGGTGGCTCAGTCGGTTGAGCCTTGTCCTGTACACTGAAAGGTTGCTGTTCAATTCCCAGTCAGGGTGTGTACCCAGGTTGTGGTTTTGGTCCCTAGTGGGGGTGTGTACAGGAGGCAACCGATTGATGTTTCTATCTCACAAAAATGTTTCTCTCTCTCTCCCTCTCCCTGTCTCTCTCAAATAATCAATAAAAACATATTTTAAAAATATTTTTCCAAATCCTTTTTATACTTTTGTACTGGGAATGCACAAAAAAATATACATTTTGGGTATATACACCTGTAATTGCATTGCTGTATTCATAGGAAAATTTAAATAATATGTGTTCCTATGTTTCTTCCTACTCGATTCTCTAACAGAATTTTCTTTGATAATGCAATGATGGAAATGGAATGAGGACAAGGTGGTTGCTGTAAGAAAGCAAAATAAAAGACCAGTACTTCTCAGTCTTACAAGACTAAGGTTAAAAGGGGTTAAGATCAAAATACATGTAATTATATGGCATGTGAATTTAGTAGATAAAAATTTTGGTCTGCTAAGCTAGAAAATATTGCTTGACATTTGAAAGAGATAATTTTAGAAAAAATAAACACAACTGCTCATGGGTATACACCACTCGCATGTGCTCGCACACATATACAGATAAATACAGGAAGAGTTATAGATTCATCTATATGTTGTATATGTACTGTATACATACATATGTTCTTAGCTTTATTTTCTGGAGAACTTAGAAGCAATAACAACCTAAGGAATTCTCCAAGTACCCAGACATTGGTTTCTAGGTATCATTTCCCACTCATAAAATAAAATAAAATAAAATAAGGAAAGTGAGGGAAGGGAGGCTTTGGCAAAATAGCTGATTCTGGGGCTGGGGCACAGAAAGTATAGCAGTAAAATTGATATCCATGAGTCTATACTGAGACAGATGGATGGATGGATGGATGGATGGATGGATGGATGGATGGATGGATAGATGGATGAAAAGAGAAACCTCTTTCATACAGAATACCAATGAATAAACTGGAGTAATAATGAAATAGAAAATCACCATTTGACAGTCATAGTTGTATTTAGTTCAGACAGGAATTGTCAATGGAGGCTAAAGTGACTGATGGATTGGTGAGGAATAGGATATTGACAGAATCTCGAAGTATTTCCAAACTACTAGTCAGTTACAAAGGGAAGAATTATGACTTTACAGTACAAAAACCTGATTAACAACATGACCAAGTGATCAGTTCACATCACAAGTGGATTGAGGTCACGTTGGGCATATCACCTTGATGAGACACTAAAGAACAGAGTCTCATATTAGTGGTTTCCCTGTGCAAAAAGCATAATCAAGAGGAAATATCAGACAGACCGCGGCCATCAAATATGTTAAGGTTTTCAAAGTTTTCTTAGATTTGTGACTTGAGGATATTGTTGGATCTGTGTAAGGTACCAGAGGCCCAGAAAAATAAGTTTTCCAGTCTCACACAGAAAGTAACAGAGCCAAATCCGAACCAAAGTCTCCTGATTCCCAATCCTTGGATGACAGCTCAGTAACAGATTACTGAGGCAAGAAAAGGGATCTTTGTGTTCAAAGATTACTGACCTTTGGGAGTTCATTCAGGGAAGCGTCTGATAAGAGCGCATGTTCTGTGTTGCAATTTCAAGTGCATCCTGAAGAAATATAGAAAATCTTATTCATTCTCCTCGCCTATTTCTGACATGGTAGTATAAATGCACACATGAGTAGATTTCTTGCTCCCTACCTTTCATCCTCATCCCTCTCTTACCCTATACAGTGTCCTTCCTCTACAGGACGAGGGCATAGACTTGGACTTCAATCACTCCTTTTTTCTAATGTGATTTTCCTTTCACTTGAATATCCCTAATGCCTAAAGTGTTTTTAAGGTTTCAAATAGCCAGCCATTGACTTGAACTGCTGTATAAGAAAAATGGTCTTTCCGGAATACTGTATCTCCCCATATAGTTTTTGGATATCATTAAGGATTGTGTACTCAGCATTTCCTTCTCTCTCTCTCTCTCTTTTTAATGTTCTTTTTTTACTGTGAAAAGAAAATATCCAATATTTCTATTTTATAACCAGTATAAATAAGTTTATTTTGAAAGCTAAATATTACCCTTTAAACTGTCACAGTTGCTTAAGTTCATTTTCAGTAAGTTTCTTGTATCTTACAACTCAAATTTTTAGTCTTTAAACTCTGTTTAAAATTTTAGAAAATAACAAAGAATCACAGCTTTGCTATTTAAACACATGATTAAAATAAGATTGTGAGTAAAATTATGCTATTGCCTTGATTAGGTTCTAATATCATTTTTTATCCTGTGGCACAGATACTCGATATCCTGTTTTAAATGTACACCCAAAACTGTGGCCTGAACATAATTGTTTAAACAGCTGCATCTCTTGGGTTCCCAAACTGCTTTTTTCCACTCTTACTCCATCTTGATGGCCAGGTTTGTTATTTCTTTTCCTGTGTTTTTAGGTTACTAAATTAAGAGCTCTACATACAGACTTAAAAGTTTTTGTAGATTCTAAATATTTTATTATAAATTTAGCCTTGATAATTCTTATTTGCCTAATGTAACAGGTATACATTTTCAATATTTATCAGTAAAGATAGCACTTTAAAAAAAAAAAAGATGAACAAAGACATTTTTTAAAAATATGTTTTATTGATTTTAGAGATAGAAACATTGATAAGAGAGAAAGCATTGATCGACTGCCTCCTGCACGCCCCCCCTGCCCCCCCACCGGGGCTCACAACCCAGACAGGTGCCCCACCCAGTAATCAAACCAGTGACCTCTTGGTACATGGGTCAACACCCAACCACTGAGCCACACCAGCTGAGCTGAGCAAAGACATAATTTAAGTAGACCTTTAGTATACCTTTACTTCTCAATGTATATATCTTTAGTTTTTATAGATTATGGCCAAAACTGAATAACCACCATTAGCCCAATAGAGAGCAAATAATATATTGATGACATATCACTGTCTGTCCTTAAATTTTTGTCTGTCCCTCTAAATCTACTTTATTTAGTAAATACAATTGTAATTGCATTTCCAAAAGTGAACTTTTTCTCCCATAATTGGTACCTGTGATCATAACATACTACCACATGATAAGACAGAATGGCTTTAAGCACTAACATTCTGAGATTTTAATCAAATAATTAGACTTGAATTAAATACACACCCCCACACACACACGGAGAGGTGGATGAGGAGTTATTGTTTAATGGGTACAGAGTTTCAGTTTGGGAAGATGAAAAAGTTCTGGAGATGAATATTTGGATAGTGTGATGGTTATACAACAATATGAATGTACTTAAAGCCACTAAAAAATGTACACTTCATATATAAATTTTATGTATGTTTTGCCACTATATATATTTAAAATCTGATTCATAATTTTACATCTGTAGGTGATTCTTCCTTGTCATAGACATTTGCTACCATTTAGTCTTTAACCATAATATATACTATTTATTCACTTAACATGTGTTACATACTTAGTCTATGTTAGGTGTATATTCTGGGTGTAAAATATTTCTGAAAGTTATTTTTTTAATTGACTCAGCTTTTTTTTTTAAGCTATGTGACCTTGTATAAATTACTTGAACCCTGTAAACTTATTATAAAATAAGGATAATAATATCTATTCAAAAGGTTGTTATAGAGAGTAGTTAATATTTAAAATTTTATTGGAAAGATGATTATTATATATAAAAAGCACTTAGCACACAATGACATGCATGGAAAGCACTCAGGAAATCATAGCTGTTAGCACTTTTTATTAAACAATGCAAATGAATTAACACACCAAAGTTACTTGCAATTCTTGGTTGTCTTTTGGGGGCTGCATATATGGGTTACATCTTAGTCACTTCCTGCATTCTCTTTATTTATTTGTTTATTTGACTTGCTAAACATGACACATACTAGTACAAAGGATCTTGTGACCCTACGTGTGATCTCTTAGGACCTCTTCAGCCTCCCAGGCCTTGCACCAGTGCCTTAGTCAACAAGCTTGCTAAGCAAGGGAAACAGAGAAAGAAGTAAGACAGGCATGCAATGTGCTGGTATTTCTGTGGAACAACTCTTATTGCCTGGCAATCCCTAGAGAGCCTGAAACAGCTCTAACAGCTTTCAGATTTAGATAACTTCTTTATTAATATATCCTGTGGGACTGCTAGTTTTAAACAATTACTATTGATCAGAAAGGTTAACCAGTGTTCATCAAAGTATGAATACATTATTCAAACATAATTAATATACGTATATGCTGCTTCATTTATGAAAGGATTTGAGTCAGTTACCTAAGTGCTGTTATCACCATTTTATTGAAATGCAAAATAACTAGACGAAAAGGAGTCTCAGAAGTTTGTCTCCTCAATGTCTTTGGCTGTGGTTATCCAGCTAGGTTACCCTAGACCAGTGGTCGGCAAACTGCGGCTCGCAAGCCACATGCGGCTCTTTGGCCTCTTGAGTGCGGCTTTTCCACAAAATACCACAGCCTGGGCGAGTCTCTTTTGAAGAAGTGGCATTAGAAGAAGTTTAAGTTTAAAAAATTTGGCTCTCAAAAGAAATTTCAGTCGTTGTACTGTTGATATTTGGCTCTGTTGACTAATGAGTTTGCTGACCACTGCTAGATGTGTCGTATCTGGTGGTAAGTATTAGTTTATTTTTTAAAGAAATCAAAATGTTTTATGATTTAAAAAGAAGAATTAGTACAATTGCTTTTTTTTCTCTTAGTTAATATACCCTCTCCTAAAATTATTCTCAACTTGTTTGAAACTGAAGGCCAAAAATGTGGAGTGAAATGGAAATGATATGAAACAACTAAATATATCACCTTTTACATATTTATCCACAGCTTAAAATTCAGGATATTATATGTACTCACATATCCAGCACTATTACTTAAGCTAAAGCACACTTCTGAAACCTGATAGGAACAATACTGTAAAGCTTAATTATGTTTTTATGGCCCATGCCATCTGTGCGTTTGTTCTGCTTACAACAGTAATAGAGTATTAAAAAAACACAACAATACATTTAGTTTGAGGCAAATTATCTCATCATTTAAGATCCTGTGCTTGTATTGTGGATTTTTGTATCTGTTTGAAATAGAAAAACTTCTCAGTTACTTAAAAACCATAAGTGGTTGATTCAAACAGAAAACACAAAACTCCTGTTTTTGTTTCTTAAATTCTAATTTAGATTAAAGAAAGCACTATAATTGTTTAATATACAATGGTATATGACATAAAGTTTATTTTCTGATACCTAAAAATTAAGAGTGTCGAAGTCATCATATGATGTGCTTATATTTAATTTATCATTGGAAGCTATAGACTTAAAAATTATTGCTATATAGACTTGAAATATGCAGATTCAGTATCTATTTGACATTTTAATCATTTCTCAAAACACTATTACAGATGTTAAAATTTCTCTGTAATCATAGTGTAAGTTATATACCTCTTAATAAATAATAATGTGGCTATGTCATTTTTTAATTTCATTTTTTCAAAGGAAAAAATAGGGTACGATTATAAAATATTTAGTAATTTCTCTAAAGGTAAGAGATAGGTATTAAATTAATCTTATGGTGTTTAAACCTTAAAAATGTTTGATACTCTAAATTTAAATTTTCTGAATGATGTATTTCTTTATGTAATATAATATTTAATACCAATATACATAATTTCATGTATATACATGTATGAAATAAACCTTGTAAGTCATGTTAGTAGGAATACTATCTACTATCCTTGATATTCAACTGAAGATATCAGCTGGTCAAAGTCTTCATTTTAGCAGGAATAATCTATTGAAAATAAGCTTTTAAATCAACAAATATTGAACCATCTTTGTAAGTCGTAAATGTGAGAATTTTAATGAACTCTCTATTAAACTTCCCTTTATTCTGTAACAGTGTATTTCATTTATTCTATGATTCACATATGCCATATAATTTCATGGTAAAAATTGATCAATTCTACTTTGATAGTTGATGCGTTATTTTTCTTTAAATTATATTAAATCTGTATGAGTTTCTCATTGCTGCTGTGCCAAATAAGCATAAATTTTATGATTTAAAATAACCTAAATTTATGTTATAGTTTTAAAGATTAGAAGTCCAAAGTCAGTCTTAATAGAATAAAAATCAAGGTATCTGAAAGGCTAGTTTCTTCTGAAGGCTCCAGGGGAGAATCCATATCTTGCCTTTACCAGTTCTAGAGACTGCCAGCTTCCCTTTGCTTTGGGTGCATCACTTCAGCCTCTACTTCCATCATCACATCACCTTCTCTCTGAATTTGACACTTCTGCCTTCCTCTCATAAGGATTCTTGTGATTACATTGGGTCCAGAACAATCTCCCAGTCTCAGGATCCTTAACTTAATCCCATCTGAAAAATCCCTTTTACCCTTCATAACATATTTACAAGTTTTAGGGATTAAGGACATGGACATCTTGCTGGTAGGCAAGGGCATTATACAGCCTACCGCATATCCTTTTATTTTTTTTAGTTTTAATTCCTTAAAATGGCATTGTTCTCTTTTGCCAGAAGGTCTTTACACTGGATTCAGAGTCTTCCTAGAATACCTTTTCCATCCCTCCACCCCCATTCTCCACCTAGATAATGCTTTCTGGGGCTCCAGAATAATTTTTTCCACAGGGTAACCTTCCACAACCTCTCTCACTAAATTAATTTCTCCTCTTATATATCCTCAAGGCATCATGTACTTCTTCAGAGCACTTATCAGTGCATTATTTTTATATTTACTGGTAATTCTTTGAAGTTTTTTACCCCACTATAATTTATAAACTCTGTAAGGACAGGCACCATGAGTTTGTCATTTATTTATTTTCTTTATCATTGTAGTCCCATCATCTATTCAGTACATATTTGTGAAAAGGAATGCATAATCTTGTACATTCCATATTAGATTTATTTTCTAAATATTTTGTGAGGGTTTTATTCCTATCTGTTGTGAATGGGATTCTTTTTTTTGTTTTAATACCTTTTTGTATTAATGCTTAAATGTTGATCTTGTGTACATCCACTTTATTGAGTAATCTCATTAATGCTAAGTTTCTCACTTCAGTCTCTTGGATTTTATAGGTGGATGATCATGTTGTCTACAAATAATGATCATTTGTCTCTCCCTTTCTGTTATTTATACATTTTATTTCTTTTTACTACCCAATTGCATTGTTCAGGACTCGCAGTATATGTTAAATTTACGGGTGAAATCTTTGTTCCTGTATTTTGTTTTACCATTAAAAGAATAAATTTGTTTCAGATATTTGGTAAGTCTTATTTTTTAGTTAAAAGATGCTTTTATCTATTTCCTAGCTTTTGAAGAGACATTGAGTGTTTTTTCTGTTTTTATTTTTGTTCTTCAATCTTTCAACATAGTAAATTCCTATTTGTATATTCATATCATGTGTTTCTCTCCACCCCACCCCACTCCTTTCTCTTTCTCCTTCTGTAATGCGATTTCTCCCTTTACTCATGAGACACACGAAGCCAGTAAAGAGTTCTGTCTTATCTCAGATAGTTTTCATATGAGCCCATAAAATGTAACTTCAATTTTTGAAAGTTTAGCAGTGTTGAGTTCAAGGCATAATTTTAAAAGCCAGTTCTCAGTTATCTACATGTGTGTATTAACCACATTTCAGTTTATCTGCAATGAAGATTTCAAGTTTTTATTGACAATGTCATATCATTTTCTTAACTAAGAAACTCTTTATATAAATATCTTGTGAGGGATCCAAAATAGTGAAACTCATAGAAACAGATAATAGAATGATACTTGCGAGAGTCCAGGGGGTGGGGGAACTAGGAAATTGTAGCTCAGTGGATATAAAGTTTCTGGTATATAAGATGGATAGTTATATATTCAGGATAGATTGCATATTAAATGTTCTTACCACCAAAAAATAAACATGAAAGAACACAAGGAAATTTTTGGAGGTGATGGGTATGTTTAGTGCTTGATTGTGGTGATGATATCATGGGTATATGCATATATATATATAAACTTACCAAGATGTATATAGTGTTCAGCAAAAGTAGGCTTACAGGCCTAGCTGGGTTTTCTCTGTGGATAGAGTGTCAGCCTGAGGACTGAAGGGTCCCTGGTTCAATTCTGGTCAAGGGCACATACCTCAGTTGCATGCTCAGTCCCCAGTGGGAGGCATGCAAGAGGTAGCCAATTAATGATTCTCTCTCATCATTGATGTTTCTATATCTCTCTCCCGCTCCTTTCCTCTCTGAAATCAATAAAAATACATTTTTAAAAGTAGGCTTATAGTTGTGAGTACACAAAACACAGAGTTTATTCTTATATTATTACTTATTAATTATTGTATTCTTTTCAATACGAACTATGTAAACCTACTTTTGCCCCAACCTATACATTAAATATGTGCATTTTTTGTACATAAGTTATGCCTCATTAAAGCTAAGTAAATAGAACACTCATTTACTATAACCTGGCTAGATCTATAAGAGAAAAGCTACCAATTCATTCAAGTAAAGGTGAAAGACAACAAATTAATTAACTGGTGCTTTCTTAAGCTCTCATTTGAACTCTTAGGTCAATACAAGTGCCCTCAGAAATTATGCTCGTTTTTGCCAGCAGTGGGAAAGCCACAACAAAAATAATGCTGAAGTGTTTTCTGAATCAAATATACTTTTTTCTTTAAGCTCTTTTGGATTAACCATGCCTAAGATCTAACTCAACTTTGTGAAAGGGGTCCTTCATTAATTGATTTTACTAAATTTCCTACTGTGTGTGCAACAATTCTATCTATACATTCTTATCATTGACTATTTTTAGTTTTTGAGTCAAAATAATTTGAGCAAAAGAGTATAAACTTAAAATAGACAATTGCTAGTATGAGATTCACATGTCCTTAACAGGAAAACATCATGCATACCTAACTTGGTTCCAGTTAGGAATAAGATGATCAAAAACTGTTAGAAACTAGATAGAAATTCCTTTGCCCAGTATTTTCGATCCAAAGGTCTGTACCTTTAAGGAAAATCTTTGAGCCTGGCCAGCGTGGCTCAGTGATTGAGTGTTGACCTATAAACCAGGAGATCATGGTTTGATTCCTGGTTAGGGCACATGGGCTTGATCCCCAGTAGGGGGTGTGCAGGAGGCAGCCAATCAATGATTCTCTCTCATCATTGATGTTTCTATTTCTCTTTCCTTCTCCCATCCTCTCTGAAATCAATAAGAATAGCTTTTAAAAAAGAAAGAAAAGCTTTAGAGGCCGATTAAGTTTATGCTCAGAACTGGAAATTGTCTCCAGAAAATGTAACATCTACTGAAAGAACCAAGTAAAGTATTATGAGTTAACTGCCTGTTATATGCAAACAACTGATACTCAAACTCTCTAAATATGATCCTTATCTCCAAGAAGGAGTGCATTTCAGACATAGATGTTAGTTCCAGCCTTGCCACTCACTAATTGTCTGACTTTTTCCTTATCGTGAGTAAAATGTGGTAATGATGACTATACCTACTCTGTTCTAAGGATGAAATGGTAAAACACACGTGAATTGTCCAGTACAATAATTGGCACATCTTAAATCCTCAGTTACGACAAAAACTATCATTGTTACTGCAATATCGTTTGGAAAGCAAAATTTAGATACAAAATAAGTCAAATATCATCTTAAGATAATGGATTAAATTATTAGTTGTTTCTGTGTACCAAGAATACTATAAGAAAGAAGCCTTCTCTGATTATACTATATAAATAATGTACATGTGCACACTCCCTCAGCCTTCCCTGTACTTATCACAATCTTCGTTTGTTAGTAGTTTCTTATCTGTCTTTCCCACTATACTATAAGCTCTTTTAGTGCCTGGGCCATGTTTCTGTCATGAATTTCTTGCAGTCCCAGTACCCTGATGCAGAGTGGGGACTCACTAAATATTTGTTGAATGTATGACTTAAAGAGAATAAATTATTGTTGGCCAACATTAGCAAAGCAGCATTGTGGAGAAGATGACATTTGAAAGGGATCTTGAAAAATTAGTAAGATTTGGGTGGACAGTGCGAAAAATGCATTTCAGGTTAATAGGCATGAAATAACTGAAACACAATGGGTAGACAGACACAGTGAGTAAGGAAGGAGCCATTTAATTTTAGGTAAAAAGAGATTGAATAAGCTTTTCACACCTCTCCATTTTACAGATAAGAAAAATAAGACCCAGACAGTGACAGAATCTATACCTTTTCTATATCATGTAACTAACAGAGCTTAACAGGACAGACTAGAACCTGTGACTTTGGGCTATCAGTTCAATGAAGGAGGAACTAGATAGGGAGGTAACTGTAAGCAAGAAGTCTACTTAGGAAACAATTGTGGTAATCAAAGCCCAAAGTGATAAGGGAACAAGCAATAGAGCAAGAGGAGTCATATGTTATGTTTTATTATACTCTTACATTGAATATGAATGTTTATGGTTAGAGTAAACATGAACCAAGTAGAAAACTGGAAAGGGCAGATATAGCGCTCTGGGATATTGCACTCGAACCATACGTAAATATAAAAAGCAAGATGTACTTTTTTAAAAGATATTCTTTATGAGAAAGAAAACAGATTCCACTAAACCTAGGGATAATCACAAACTTTATCTGGCATACTTTTGAAAATGAAGGCACTGTGTGTACCATGTGGGAAATGTTAGGTGCCCTCTTAACAAATCATACACAGAATAACTGTAGGCAAATAAACCTTTCAAAAGTGGGCTGACGGCTTCTGACAGCAATATAAAGCCATCTTTCAGAGACAGTAATTCAGGCAGGCCCATCTGAGTCATTTCCTCTATAAAATGTCTTTAGTGGAAATACAAGGAAAAACACCAGTAAACTAATAATTATCTCCTCTTTGTCATCAGGGTGGCCTAGGTTAGCTAAATGCCACCTTGAAATTAATTGCATCTCATTTTATCTACTTGGAATTATTCTGTTATCCTTTTCTTAAACTATAGCACCTTTGTATGTGACCTGTTTTTCTTTTATATGTACGGATCCAGAACATCAATATGATGGATGATAAAGATAAGTATGTATCTCAAAATTATTCTACACTCTCTCTATAATTTTTTAAATCAAATATTTTGACTGAGTTAACCACATTAGTCATTTATTTAATAGACCGGTAGGTACAACTTTGGTCTTTATTATTTTCTTTCTTTTCGCTTTAATAAAAAAAAAAAAAAACACATAATGAATTAAATCATAAACCTATAAATTAAAAACTGCCTCATCTTGCAAATTCGTATTAATGATGCAGCTGATGAAAATAAGTATCCATAACCTAAAGATGCACAGTGCTAGGGACAAAGGTGGCATTTTACATTTTTATTAACACTTGTAATTTTCTCCTGCTTGATTTCTTTTAGGCCAAGCCCAATTTCTTCTTAGCCATGGGTCAGTGAGCTCATGCTGATTCTCATATGACGGATGGCTTGATTTTGCAAAGATATCACCAACTACCAATACCTAGGTCTAGCTGCCATCATCATGAACAACCTAGAATAATAGAAAAGTATGAATTCGAATGTATTATTGCCTTTAATTTCACTGACTAGCATACCTGGTCGCCATCAGATTTGTGTGTATTTGTGAAAGATTAAATTTTTAAACATTATTAATGTGGTAGTAACAAAATAGCATAAAACAGCAAAATAGTATTCTGTTACACATATTTGTTATCTTTTCTTGTTAAACGTCATAGGAAAAAACAATACACTTTAAATGGTAAAATTTTGTATTTAGTATATGATCTCTTATAACCAAATGTAAATTTAAGAACAAGTGGATTTCACTAGAATATGATACACATCTGCTTTAATAGCTGTTCTACATCCTCCCAAATGAAAACAATATTATATTAATAAATCATAAGGGGCTTCTATTAGCTTGATAAATAAGTACATTTAAAACACAAGTTAGAAAAGGATTTGTTTAAATAAGTCTTTATCATACTATTCAAATGATGTCAAATACAACCTTCATTCTGAAGATTTTAGAGATTTAATCTTAGAAAATATTAATAACAGCTTACAGCAGGTAAGCTATAAAATAATACTGGATGCTGTCTATTTAGTTTCTGGTTGAAAAAGCACAGCAGTACTTTAGTTCATTACCTTTGAAAAAACCAGTAACAAGATAATACAGCTGCCTCTGATTAAGATGTAAATTCTTTCTAATTAGAATGTAAATTCTTACATTTAAATGAAGACATCAATTGTCAGGATGCCATATGATATCTTATTCCACCTTGCCTGAATGAAGCCCTCACTGCTCATCTATGGCACTAAAATAGTTTTGCAATCCCTTTGTTCTCTGATTCTTGTAATATTCTCTCTTCATGTTCCCTTTTCACATTGCTTTTGTTTGTTTTCCCCTTGCATCTGATATTGCTGTGCCTTGGGATTTTGCAGAAATTTGGAATGAAAATTGAGTTCAGTCAGTGCCAGTATTTGCTTGTGCCTCAATTACTTCTGCTGAATTTTCCTCAATGCAAATCAGGCAGGTTGTATAAAGTGGTGCATGTATTTGAAATAATTAATTTTCCGTAAAATGATGGATCAAATCCAATCAACCTTTATGAAATCTAAATAATAGAATAAAGAATTAGAAATTAATTAACATTTTGTGTTGTTAATACTTT
The DNA here is from genome assembly GCA_026230045.1 of Corynorhinus townsendii. Lineage (NCBI taxonomy): Eukaryota > Metazoa > Chordata > Mammalia > Chiroptera > Vespertilionidae > Corynorhinus > Corynorhinus townsendii. The sequence goes on along the minus strand of JAPDVU010000008.1, from coordinate 22,247,503 downwards.
ATAGTATAAACTAACAATAGTAAGTTTTACTGTTGATTCTAACTTTGTCTTTATTAAATGTTGATGAAAACCTGCCTCAATCATTTCTTGCCAGAAATATGCTAAAAAGGAATCCTATATCGATAACATGGAAGCAAAAGTTTCTAAGATTATATAAATTATTAACCAATGAGTTGGATCATTTGTGCTTCTCTTCACAGAGCAATAGTCAAAGTTTTATCTTGAATAATATATACTAATTTATAGAAATCTACTGTTATATTGGATAGGCCATAAACCTTTAAGCATAGCATTGTACCTTTATTTTATATCCTGTTTCTTCAACAAAAAGAGGTATAAGTTTAGAAGTGAACCAACTCAACCAATCTTACAGATAGAAGGGGGCCTCCATAGTCTTTTTAAAATTATTATAAAATTATTATAAAAGTATTATTATAAAATTTCAAACATATACAAAAGTAAGGACTAGTATAATGAACCCCTGTGTAGCCATCATCAATCATCAAGGAGCTAATAGGGAAGCAAATCATACAACCTGAAATAATAATAACATGCAAGTAATCCTATATAATAAAAGCCCAACAACCAAACAGCAGAATGACCAGTCGCTATGACATGCCCTGACCACCAGAGGGCAGATGCTCAACACAGGAGCAGTGCACTCCCGCAGCAGGAGCAGCCACTCAGAGGGTGGGTCCACAGTCACTTAGCGCTCCCACAGCAGGCCGATCCCCACAGGCCACAGACCCCCCCCCCCCCCCCCCCCAGTGCATGAATCCTGTGCACCAGGCCTCAAGTAGAGAATAATGTGCAATTAAAGAAGCTAAACTTCAGTTGGAGGGTATGAGTGCTGTGGATAGTAAGAGAAAATTAATTTGTGCTGAATGAGCAGAGAAGAGAAAGAGCATTCCAGGTAGGGCGGAGATGCCATAGAAAAGATTTAGCAATGAGCAGAATCTGTTGATGATATGGCATGATCAGAGTTTAGTGATTTTATATATATATATATATATATATATATATATATATATATATATATATATATTTAAGTAGTTAACTTTGGTAAGATGGAGGGATTTGAGAGCCAGGCAATACATTTTAGTATTAACTAGTCAAAGAAGTATTTTAGGCTTTAGAGTGACAGCATCAAAAATACCTGTTCTTTTTTGTAACTTTTTTTAATAGATTTTTATTGATTTCAGAGAGGAAGAGAGGAGAGAGAGAAACATAAGTGATGAGAGAGAATCATTGATCAGCTGCCTCCTGTATGTCTCACACTGGATGGGGATCAAGACCACAACCAGAGCATATGGCCTGATCGGGAATTGAACTGTGACCTTCTGGTTCATAGGTCAATGCTCAACCACTGAGCCAAAAAGAAATATTTTGTCTCTGACCAGCTAATTAAAAACAAATGGTAGTAATAAATCTGTAATGTTACATTTTACTATATTACATGTTACTTGACTTCTGTATCCATCATAATCAAGAGAAATATCACTATTGTTATTCATAGGTCACTTGAAAGTTTTTTGAAACCATAATATATTTGTTTTTGCACAATTATAAATTTGTGGTATTATTTACATACAGTGTTAATCTCTCATTGCTGCTGTAACTAATTACCACAGACTTAGTGGCTTAAACAATACACATTTGTCTTACAGTTCTGGAGAACAGAAATCAAAAAATCTTATGGGGCTAAAATCGAGGGGTCAGCAAGGCTGAGTTCCTTCTGGAGACTCTAGAGGAGGATCCGTTTTCTTGCATTTCCCAACTTCTAGATGCCACTGCATTCCTTGGCTGGTGAACTCATTCTTCATCTTCAGAGCCAGCAGTGTTGGGCTGAGTCCTTGTTAAACTTTCACCTCTCAGGTTCTCACTCTTTCTCTTTTTTAAAGAAAAAAAATATATATTTTTTTTATTTTTGGCAGTATTACAGATATCCCCTACCTACCTCCACCCGCACCCTGTTTTGCTCCCCTTCACCCAGCCCCTTTCCCACTCCAGGTCTTCACCACACTATTGTCTGTGTCCATGGGCTCTGCATATCTATATATATATAAAAGCCCAGCGACCAAACAGCGGAACAACTAGAACAACCGGTCAACCAGTCACTATGACACTCACTGACCACCAGAGGGCAGACGCTCAACGCAGGAGCTGCCCCCTGGTGGTCAGTGCGCTCCCACAGCAGGACGATCCCCGCAGGCCATGCCTCCCACCAGTGCACAAATCCATGCACCGGGCCTCTGGTAAGTATATAAGTTCTCCGGTTCTCTCTTACCCTCTTTCACTTTTAAGGACCCTTATGATTATATTGGGCCCACTGGGATAAATCTGGATCATTCCCCTCTGTGATGTGAAGAAACATATTACAGGTTCCACGGATTAGGACCACTGTTTTGCTTACCTTACATTTCTTTCATATCTGCTCCTCAGTGACTGCTTTGCTAGACCATAGAGACAGAACTACTTCATTGGCTCAGAAAGGAACTTTTTCTCTGCTTTAAAAGAAACTAAAATGTATCATTTCAGCTGACCTTGAGGAAAAGAAAAAAGAGAAATTAGACTAAATACTATAAGTCACAACAATTGCACAACCAAGTATAAATATTTGTACAAAATTGTATACTAAAATTCATCATTGTGGACATGGCCCAAAAAATGTATTTCAAAGAAGGGAGTAAGAAGCAAGCATTTGGGGGGAACTTATTATGTGGCAAGCACTATTATAAATATTTTGGATGTATTATTGCCATTTAATCTTTAAACACCCAATTGAGTATATTTCTTCCTTTTAATGATAAGGAAGCTGAGGCTGGAAGACTTTAGGTTAAACTTCCCAGAAGACAGTTAATGAGCAATCCCAAAGTCTTCATATTACACCTTGCTAAATTCTGTGAAATGTCAGTTGTATCCATCTATCAAAAAACATATTTTTCCGTATTGGTGAAGATTAAGGCATTCAGCCTGGCCAGCCAGAGTGGCTCAGTTGGGTAAGTGTTGTCCTTAAACACCAAAAGGTTGCCATTTTGATTCCCAGTCAGATTTAATTTGCAGTCAGCAACCGATCATGCGCGCTCGCGCTCTCTCTCTCTCTCTCTCTCTCTCTCTCTCTCTCTCTCTCTCTCTCTCTCTCTCTCATTCAGGTGAGAATTTTTAAAAAATAAAAAAGATTAAGGCATTCAGAGTATCATGAAATTAACAAACAAGTATGAGACATAATCCTGTCCATCAACAGAACACTACAGTTCTCTGTTCTCCACATTCTCACCAACATTGGTTATCTCTGGTGTTTTTTATGATAGTCATTCTTAAGAAGAATGAGGTGATTTCTCATTGTGGTTTAGATTTGCAATTTCCTGGTAATTAGTAATATTAGTACCTTTTCATGTACCTGTTGGCCTTTTTTATGCCTCCTTTGAAAAAATGTCAATTCAGTTCCCCTGCCTATTTTTTATTAATTTTTTAAAATATATTTTATTGATTTTTTTTACAGAGAGGAAGGGAGAGGGATAGAGAGTCAGAAACATCAATGAGAGAGAAACATCAATCAGCTGCCTCCTGCACACCCCCCACTGGGGATGTGCCCGCAACCAAGGTACATGCCCTTGACAGGAATCGAACCTGGGACCCCCCAGTCCGCAGGCCGATGCTTTATCCACTGAGCCAATCCGGCCAGGGCTCCCCTGCCTATATTTTAATCAGATTTTTTTTCCTATTACTAGTACGTTGTATGTGTTCTTCAACTATTTTGGATATTAACCCCTTATCAGATATATGATTTATAAATATTTTCTCCCATTTTTTTTAGATTGTCTTTTCATTTTTTTGGGTTATGTCCTTTGCTGTATAGAAGCTATTTAGTTAGATGTAGTTCCACTTATTTAATTTTGTTTTTATTGCCTTTGCTTTGGGTGTGAAATCCAAAAGAAAATGTTGCCTAGACTAATATAAAATTGCTTATCACCTATGTTTTCTTCTAGAAGTTTTATGGTTTAAGTCTTATGTTCAAGTCTTTAATTCATTTTGAGTTGATTTTTGTGTCTGGTATAATACAGTGATCGAGTTTTATTCTTTTATGTTGCTGCCCAGTTTTCCCAATACCATTTATTGAAAAGGGTATTTTTTTCCCCATTGCATAGTCTTGGCTCCTGTGTCAAAAAGTAATTAGTCATATATGGATGAGTTTATTTCTAGGATCTTGATTCTGTTCCATCTATGTGTCTTTTTAAATGCCAATATGATACTGTCTTGATTAGCTTTGTAATGTAGTTTGAAATCAGGGCATGTCATGCCTTCAGCTTTGTTCTTCTTTCTCAAGGCATTTTTTGCTTCTGGGGTCTTTGGTTCTATACACATTTTAAGATTGTTTGTTCTATTTCTGTGAAAAATGCCCTTGGGATTTTGATAAGGGTTGTATTGAATCCATAGGTTATTTTGTGCAATATGGACATATTAATAATATTAATTCTTCTAATCCATGAGTACAGACTATATTTTCATTTATTTGCATCTTGTTCCATTTTTTTTTTATCAATGTCTTATAGTTGTCAACAGATCTTTCACCTCCTTGATTAAATTTATTTTTAGGTATTTATTCTTTATGTTTCAGTTTGTAAATGGGATTGATTTTTATTATATTTCTTTTTTAGATAGTTTGTTGTTAGTGTGTAGAAAAACACTAATTTTTGTATATTGATTTTGAATTCTGCAACCTTACTGAATTTTTTTACTAGTTCTAACAATTTTTGTTGACATCTTTAAGGTTTTTAAATATATAATATGATGTTATCTGCAAATAAAGGCAGTTTTACTTCCTTCTTTCCAATTTGAATGTCCTTTATTTCTTTTTCTTGCCTATTTGCTCTGGCTAGGATTTCCACTACAGCATTAAATAAAAATGGTGAGAGTGGCCATCCTTGCCTTATTTTCAATCTCAGAGAAATGCTTTTGGTTTTTTACCATTGAATATGATGTTTGCTGTGGGCTTCCTATATATGGTCTTTATGATGAGGTATGTTCCATTTATACCCAGTTTGTTGAGAATTTTTATCATGAAATGATTTGACTTTTATCAGGTGCTTTTTCCGAATCGATTTAAATGATTATATGATTTTTATCCTCCATTTTTTTAGTGTGGTCTATCATGTTGATCCATTTGTGGGTGTTGGATCATCCATGCATCTGCTTGATCATAGTGTATAATCATTTTAATGTATTTTCTATATGCAGTTATGTCTGCCATCAAAAAAATTATTATATTTCTTTTAGATATAGTGGTGCTTTCTTTTTGAAGGGTAGGGGACAGAGAAGGATTATTGGTGCTATGTAACAAACCGTCCCAAAACCTTATGATATAAAACAATTATTTTATTGCCTCCAAGGCTTCTGTGGGCCAGATATTTGAATAGGATACAGGAGGTAGGTTCCACTGATACACTGTTCTGTGACATCTGAGTCCTCAGCTAGAAAGATTTCACAGCTGAAGGTAGGAATCAGCTAAGAGCATCTTCACTTACATGACTAGTAGTGCGTGCTGGCCTTCAGCTGGGACCTCCACTGTGGCTGTACTCTGGAGAACTTGAGCGTAGCCTTTCCATGTGGCCCATACTTCCTCACAGCATGACGGTCTCTTCTTACGTGGCGGTCGAACTGCTTAGATGACAGTGCAGGGCTCCAAAAGTCAGAGTTCCAGAAAACAAGATAGAAGCTGCCTGGCCTTTTATGACCCATCCAGATCATCACCTGGGCCATCCTTTTGGTTGAAACAACCACCAGGCCACCCAGATTCCAGGGGAGAATTCAACCTGCCACTTGATTACGCTGTACAAGGTCACATTACACAAGAGCTTGTGAAGTGGGTGATGCTGTGCAGTGGTCTTTGGAAAATACAATCTGCACCTGTAAATAGGTGCAAAATTATGGTGAAGTATTTGATCCCCTGGAATGCAGTGACACAGTTTTAGTGGAATGATTATAGATGAAAGGTCATTTGTCTAAATGACTTGGTTTTGAAGTGGAGGTTTATAATTATGTTATCCTAGGAATGAAATTTCTCATTTATTAGTGCTGAGAGAAGGATCTGTAGTCTTTTTCAACTTGTTGCTCTGTATGTTTATCAGCTTAAAATCTGAAAACCACAAACATTATCTGACACATATAACAATGACAGAGGAAAAATGTTCCACATTTTCTCCGCTAAAAGGTTTAATGTATAAAAGAACCATACATAGAGAAAGACAAGTACTATACACTGAGTGGCCAGATTATTATGATCTCTGAACGCGTAATAATCTGGCCACTCAGCATATGTGTGTGTGTTTGTGTGTGTGTGTGTGTGTGTGTGTGTGTGTGTGTGTGTGTGTATATGAAGCCCAGTGCATGGGTGGGGTCCGGTCAGCCTGGACAGGGGGAGAGGACATGGGCGGTTGGCTGGCCTGCCTGCTGGTTGAACTCCTGGTCGAGGGGACAGTTTGCATATTGGCCTTTTATTATATAGGATATACACTGAGTGGCCAGATTATTATGTGTTCAGAGATCATAATAATCTGGCCACTCAGTGTATATGGAATTTCACCCATATGTGGAATCTAGTGAACAAAATAAACTAATAAACAAAATAGAAACAGACTCAGAACAGACTGACAGATGTCAGAGGAGAGGGATGTTGGGGCTGAGTGAAAATGATGAAGGGATTAAGCCAAAAAACTCATAGACACAGACAAGAGTATAGTGATTAGCAGCAGGAAAGGGGAGTGTGGAGGTAGAAGATGATATAAAGGAGATAAATGATGATAGAAGGAGATTGGACTTGGTGTGGTTGAACACACAGTATAATATACTGATGATGTGTTACAGAACTGTATACCTGAAACATGTAATTTTACTAACCAACATCACTCCAATAAATTCAGTTATAAAGCAAAAAAATAAAATAAAATAAAAGAACCATACAAATGAATTGTACATAAGTGAATTATATCACAATAAACCTTTTTTAAAAAAACAATTATAAACAAAGATTGAATTCTAGTTAATGATATGCATGCCAAAGTGGTTAAAGGTAAAGTGTATTGATGTCTGCAACTTGCTTTGAAATTCACCAAAAATTAAGATGAATTAGTGGATGATCGATGTTAGAGAGTTGATAAAACAAGTATTGAAAAAGGTTAATTGTACACTTTAAGGTGGTGTGCATTCTCAAAAAAAAATCATCAATTTTTTATATGTTTGAAATTGTTCACCATGAAATAATAGGAAAAATCGGGAGATACCACTACACAAGTACTAGAATGACTTTAAAATGTGGAGTTTTTAAAAATATTTTCTTCATTAAAAGTTCTGACACCATTTTAATGAAGGGAAGTAAGTAACTGACTACTACTAGTACATCACCTATTTTTATTCAAGTAATTGGATAATAACTTGGTAAAAGAGAAAGCAGGAGAAAAGAGTTAAGTACAAAACCTCAGCACAGTTCTGTGACTGCCAAGTCAGAGATCTTCGAAACAAATAATTGTAATTAACACCATTTTGCAAAACCGAAATTGTAAAGTTGCTGAGTAAACAGTATGATCTCCATTTTCAAATGCATGCTCTGCTAAAATCTTACACCTACTTTTTCTGTTTAGGCAATTACTTTAATTTTTTTGTTGTTGTTTTGTTTTCTTTGACCTGAGCAATATGTTCCCTGCTTACATTATTCATGGAATCATGAAAGGTCACTACTGTCTGTCCAATCCCGAAATAGTTTGGCACTTTTTCAAGTTGTTTTGCTTGAACTGTATGAAGTGGTAACCCGTTGATGCAGGCATCCATTCCGGCACTCTTGGGCTCCAGTCAGACCAGGAAAAAAGGAATGTAAGGTTCTTTCAGTTGCTAAGCAAAGGAATAGTAAACCTTTAGAATTTTGTTTTTCTAATCCTCACCTGAGGATATTTTTCCAGAGTAGAGAGGAGTGAGAAGGGAGGAGAGAGAGACACACCCAGTTATGTGCCCTTGACTGGAAATCGAACCCACAACCCTCCAGTCTGGCACTCTAACCACTGAGTAACCGGCCAGAACACAACTTTAGAATTTGTTAAGTCCTGTGGTAAAACTAGGACTCACTGAAAACTTAACATAGAATAGTACATATAATCCATTGAGGTCATTCAACAGAGTTTGAGTTGAATGCCCTTCTTAAGTGTTCACCAGTGACTGGTACTGTGACATGTGGTGCGGAAGCCTTGCACCTAAGAGACATAAGCAGCAAAGCTAGGGAGGAAAGTTGGAGAGGACACCAGGGCATGAGCAGGTTCGCACTGCAAGATAAACCAAAAAGAAGATAAGTGCCAAGGACCAGATGGAATGAAATCATGTCCCCCTGGCTCCCTTGCCCAGCCTGAGAAGCCAGGCAAAGGGAGTTTGTGATCATGGTACAGGAATGGGGGCTAGCACTCCATGCTTATGCTGCCCATCAGTCAAAATTGCTACTCAGTAAACTTCTTACCCCCTATTTTGTATTTAGTCTTGAATGTTTATCTGAAATCTCGCAGCTTTGGAAGCAGACTCGTAGTTTGTTTGGCTTAAGACTTTCACTTCCAAGCACATACTCAGGCTTTGTTTGCCCAGTTTTGTTTGCATGGTTGAATGCTGTCCCTGGAAAGAGGTACTTCTGAGCTAGTATGAAGTCAATGACTTGCCTTCAAGGCTCATGAGGAAGTTCTGAAGTTTCTGTTTCAAGGTTTTGACATGTCAGCAGGTGTACGTCCAGTCTGATGCCAATATGCCTTGTGCCAATAAGTTTCTTTTGTTCTCGGTGGGCAAGATTTTCCTTGTAGCTGTTAACCTGTTGCCATGAAAAAGAAAAAGAAAATGTTGAGGTTGTGGTATGTAGCATAGATTGCAGGTACAAATATAATCAGTGCGGTACCACAACACTGCTTTTGGTTTGTTGGAACTTTTAAGCGTATTGGCACTTTTTTTACATCTGTTTTCCAAAACCGTACATTCAACTCCTGATTTTCCATTCAACCCGTGATGGTGCTTCCCGACCGCTCAGCTGGAATGGGTTTGCCTTCTTCCCTTCAGCACACCTTTGAACCAGTGGCACGTCTTGTTGTAAGGAACATTGGGTAGCAGATTCTAATTTGGCAGCACCCTAGGGACATTAATCAATCAGAAAATATAAATGAGGGAATCATTTCTCAGGTGAAATGGTTCCATTGAGGATAATAGTGAAATGAAAACACCAAAATGTAGACCAAACTAAAAACACGTTTGCAATTCATAACACCCAGGGTACTTTATTGTATAATTCAGATGACCCGTGGTACTTTACCTTATATTAGTGTGCTCTTATCAAAGCTTGACCTTTCAGCCTTTATCATTTAAATAATTGTCAGACTTCCTAACTGTTCTGATGCTAACTTTACCTTTACTGCTTGCGCCTCAGAGCCCTCTCCGCCGCCTCCCTCACTATTATTCACCCTTCAGCCCCGTTGCCAGCAGCTCCCACAATGTGTTGTCATGGGAAATATCACTGATTCAAATTTTGGGTGAAAAATTGTAATTTCTCCGTAATTTGCCATTAGTATAACATAAACATACATAGTATTTCAAATGTTAAAGTAACTGAAATGTTCCTCAGATAAACAGCGCACTTATCCAGGTTGACCATTGGAAGTAAGAGAAGACCTCCCACAGGAAACTTTTAAAATATTGTTTGTTTTTAACGTTTATTCTTTTGTCCAAAGAGCTAATGATTAAGACCTGAGAATTCGGGACAGAGGCAGTATGTGATTTCTACTGCACGGACTGAAGGGGATGGTAGTCTTGGAAACAGTGAGCTACTCCGAGTGTTTTTAGTTAGAAAAATTATTGGAGTCATTCATCTTTTAATTTCTATATGATGTTCATGATCACAGTTGTCTGTATTCAGATAGTTCAATAACCTATCACCTGTGACTTCTCAGTAAGAGTGGCTGGGGGAAGTGCCTGTTTAAAGGCTTCTTATGGAAGAAGGTGAGCCTTGCCAGCAGGACAGGCTGCATAATTTGAGGGGCTCAGTGAAAATGAAAATGTGAGGCCCCGTGTTCAAAAATAAGACAGAAAAAGTGCATTAAAAGTACTAAAATATGAAGGCTTTTCCTTTCTTCCATGGCCTCTTAACTGATAGCAGTGTTTTTATTTGCAAATTCAGGTCAAGCTCCTTCAGGCATATAGATTCTCTCAGAGCCCAGACTCTCACTGGCCCCTGGGGGTCTCACCCTGAGACTCAGGAAACAAGCAGTTCATCAAATGTCACATTTCCCCTCCTGCCGGCAACCAGGCTGATACTCTGTGCCTTAGCCAGAGTCAGGGAAGTCAAGCCAGGCATCTCCCCCTTCCACAGCCCCACTGCTCCAACCCAGGCTGGATGGGTACTGCAACTTTGAACATGACAGGTACCTGGATCAGAGGTGGGTGGGAAGCTTGCCCCTGCCCAGTGCCCACAGAATGCTCTGAGGCACTGCCAACCCTGGGCAGGACAGCTGCTTCCATGCCCCACCTCAAGATGCCATAGGGTGCCTGCCAACCCTGACCCTTCTCACATCCATAACCAGGTTCAGAATGGGCAGAGAGCAGCAACTTTCACTGGGAAGGAGGGCAGAGAGAGGAGCCAGTGGGAGGTGATGCATAGGGGATGGCAGAGCAGACAGTGGAGAACTTATCCTGAAAGGAGGGGACTGCACTATAGCCAAGCCCTTTCTCCTCTACGTATGCTCCCATCAGATTTCACTTACAGAACACAAATTCAAAGAGCAGCACATTAAACCCCAAGCACAGCCTTCTATATGATACCCATAAGGCTGCCTGCAGGCTAAACTCAGTCTGCCATAAAATAATAAAATAATGGTTCACATCTGTTATGCCAAGCACTGATTTATGCACTTTGTTTTGCGTGTATTCATCAATCCTCGAAGAACTTAGGAAGTATGTTCCATTGTTATCCCCATTTTACAGGCCCAGTAATTGGTGTCCAAGGTCACTTTGTAATAAAGGGAACAATGAGGATTCAAACCCAGGTAGTCTGGCTCCCAAAGATCTTTATTGGAGAACTAAAGAATAACATAGATATTTACTGAAGAAGGAAAACACACTTAGAAATACTGTGCAATGATGAAGGCTTTGTCTTAAAGCAGATTTCTAGAAAATAAAATCCTGATTGATTGCAGGTACGTTGAGTACGCTGTTGCATTGATCTACTTAGAGCATCAAAAGCAACTGTCAAATAAATAGGCTTCTCTATGAAGTAATATCAGATGACAGAGAGATGAAATAGAAAGCAGAGGGGATTTGGGATGCACCTAGAATCATAACATTTAATCCTTCTGTAGATGTCTACTCCAACCCACCCCCACCTTGCCCTGCCCAAAGCTATATAGCTAATTAGTGACAGGGCTGGGCCTCGGACCTCTTTGTCCTGGATAAGGAAGTGCAAAGAAAGTCACCAGGCCCCTCTGTTATATTCCTGATCCATGATTAGACTCCTCCTTGAAGAGGATGCTTTGGGAAGAGAAAGAGTGTGAGGCAGGGAGAAGGGGGGTAGCAACCAATGTCTGACTTTACTTTCTTTTTATCTTTCTCATCAAAAGGATTTCATGTTTGTGTTAAAATACTAATGTTGACTGCACCCATTTCATCTTAATCATCAATGAATTATAAAATCACTATTTTGATTGAAAATGCTATTAAGAAAACTTGACTAATTACAATCAAGGAGTTGCTGGGTCAACTTGTCTAAACCAGTTCTCCAAAATAATAGAATTCAAAGGTAATATGGAGTGTGATTCTTGGATGCCCATACCTTCAAAGTACCAGCAAAGTAGATCCTAATAACTGTCATTAATTTTGTTTATGGAATTTTCAAGTGACCAGGCCAGAGACCATGTCTGTTACTTCCTCCGCTGACTCTCTTTTACTCTGGAGAAGAGCATGGCAGGAGTTATATATATTAGGCAAGTTTATTTGCTCTCACGGTAGCTTTCACCTGGCTTTGTCAATCTTTTCCTGTCTCTTAAGTATATGTTTATCATATTCAACAACTTGGAGGTCACTTATTTAGCAAAATTCAGTATTGTTTGGAACTGTAATCCCAAATCCTCATCTATCCTTTACCCAATGCAGGCATAAACTGGGATCCTCACGTTTTGAGCAGTTGAAGGGATTGGAGACCAGAGTCTAGTTCTGAAGATTCTAATTCTCCCTTCTCTCTTCCAGGCCAGAGAGAGTGAATAGAGTGGTAACAGGGCACGTGTTTTTTACACAGCTAGCCACTCTTAGGGTCCTCTGCTACAGCTACTTCTCTGAGTACATCTGAAGCAGGTATCCAAATGCGGGCCCTCTCAAGTGCTAGATATTGAGTTTTTTAGAGGGCCTGTAGGGTGTCTGATGTCAGAGTACAGCAGTTGTGTCGCCTCATCCCTTGCCCACAGCTGTGTGCCTCACCAGCCTCTTGCTGACAGATTTCCCTTGCCAGGCAGGTCTTCATCTTGGATAGAGCACTAGCAAGCTGACTTCAGTCAACTCCTACTTGTCTCCCAGGCGTTTCCTACAAACGCAGGCTGCACCTCATTGCCCCTCTGTCACTCTAGTTCTCTCTGCCCTGCTCACACAGGCACAGGACAGAGGAGCACATTCTCTGCCTGAGCAGATGTCCAATGGGGAATGAAATGTCAGTCATCTTGTCTTATGGGTACAGCCAGTCTCTGAGGTAAACTTTTGGAGCCCCACTAGCATCTTTAAAACTAGCTTCATAGGATAGAATCTCCTCTCGTCACAAGCATGGTCTCCCCACAAAAACCAATGGCTCCACAACTCCTCCCTCCTTTTCCCAAGCTTTTTATATGGAGGTTGAGGTGATGGCTGTGTTGCACTCTGACACCATTCTGGCTTGGGAGGTGTCTGTGCCCAATTACTAGGGACTCTCTTTAGGCCTCACAGCCCTGGTGTTGTCAAGGCTGGGACTGTCCTTCCAATCAACAATAAAAAGTACCACTCTCCTTGATGCTGTGTTTATATGTTGATAAGAGGAATAATTTTTGATGCAATACGAAGTCCTTCACACAAAGTGAAAATAAATGTTCATTCCTTTGCTCTTTTAAAGAAGGCTGGGATTCTAAAAAAAAAGGCTTAACAAATAGACTATAACCAAATGAGTAGGATTGGAAAAATGTATTTCAGCCAAAAGGAGGACATGAACAGAGTGGGATATAGAAAATTGGAGAGCAAATTTGGGGAAAGTGAGTAAACTCTTGGGTAGCGGAGAAGCAGGACAGAAGATCAGAAAAGCAGACTGGGAACGTCAGATCAGGATGTTGTTGAGGACAGGGTTAAGGAATCTGAATCTGGGTACAAGGGAAAGGCTCTTCAGCAAAGACAGTGACCCATTGAAAATGGCAAATTTGGAGAAGTTGACCGGTAGGCGATATGCAGAATCTGGTGGAAGAAAGGAAACCAGGCATGCAGTATTATAACAATTTTAAAAGGAAGAAATAAGAGGGGTGGAGCACATAGAAAGGAGAATGTAAGCAATATTGGAATAATTTTTGAGTTTTGATGACTAATCTTATAGGATACGATATGCCAGCATGTCCCAAATGCATGCTGCACGACACTAAACCTACCAGATGAGCTGAGTCAACAAAGGATTCTCTGGTCAAATAAACTGAGGAAACTCAGCATAATGTAGAGCCTGCTTAGAAATTCATAATTAAAACAACAAAGCAATTCCAAAGGAGAAAAAAACAACAACACATAACTTTGTTTAGCCCAGCATTTCCCAAAATTATTTGATCATAGAACCCTCTTTTGTATAACTCCTACAAAACAGAATCAGTGTTCCCAACGCACACTTCGAGAACCGCTGCACCATGTTATATGCTACAAATAGATTGAAGTGTTGATTTGTAGATTAATATTGTATATTTCTTTAACAAACACTAAAAACAAAGCATAATTTATGATGAACTCTGTTTCTGAGAAGAAAATCATTCTTCTTGGACTCTCTAAGCTTGAACTATGTCTTTTGAAACTTGAGCTTGTCTCATTCTAAATGTCCAATTTTATCTTTTCTTCACACAAGATCAAGAATAAAGAGCTCCAATTTTATAATAATTTCTGGGATTTGCTTTTGTGGCCTTAAGAACATATACATCAGTATGTGTGTCATCAGCTTTGGGTCTAGAAGAAAAAGAGCTTTACTCTATTACTTTCAAGTGAGCACACGTAAAGTAAGGGTTTTGTTCCAGAGAATAACAAGAGGCAAGTTGTCGCATTTGTTGTATTGTTACACTTAATAACTGCTAACTAAAATTTTGTTTATGAAAATAAGGCAGATATTTTAAAAATGTTTTTATTTGATTTTTAGAGAGAGAGAAAGGGAGAGGGAGAGAGAGAGAGAAACATCAATGTGAGAGCAAAGCATTGATCAGCTGCCTTTTGCATGCCCCCTACCAGGGATCAAGCCCGCAACACAGGAATCATACCAACAACCTTTTGGTGCACAGGACGACACCCAAACAACTGAACCACACCAGTCAGGGCATAAGGCAGGTATTAGTCACAGTTTATACACAAAGAAATCTGAGACTAAAGATTGTAACTTATTGGCTCAGGGTAGCTAGTTTATGATAGAACCAGGACTGGAGAGAACCAGGTCTCATGTTCTTTCTGATCAAGCATGCCACCTTAAAGATTAAAAGATAAAATAACTGCTTATGTTGAATGTCAAAAGAACTTTTCCTTTGTTTGTAAAGTATTCTAAAATCCAAGGGGGCCTACCCACAAAAGCTACTGTGTTCACAGTTATTCTTAGAAGTCTCGTCCTTCCTCACAATTATCAATGTCATGCCTTTCATTTTTCACTGTAATAAATGTGTCTTGCCTTTCATTTTTCACTGTATCCACTAAAGAATATCAAAGACTAGTAAGCTCCTACTTTCAGGAATTATACCCAATTGAATAATAAAGAAATTGGGACTAAAGAAAGGTAGCGACTAACCACAGGCAAGTTGATGAGACACCTATCTTACAAGTCTTTGTAGCACAAATATCATAGGACCAAGCATTCAGAATAATTACTCCAAGTACACAGCTATTGAACAGCAGATTTGGGGGGCTGAGGAAATAAATAGCACCTTATTCACATTCCTCCAGTATAATTTTTCAACTAAAGAGGCTTATCTATCTCAAAAATAAAGGTGCCCGTTACTTTAAATCAAGCATGAATTATTGCTATGTCATTTTTAAAGCTTACAAATAAAAGCTTATAAAGAAATAAGCTTTACTTTCAACAATAGAACAATTGCGAGATAGGCTTTAAAAGCCTTTGCTTTATATCTTTAATAATGTTCAAATACTAGGTTAGTAAAAAGGAAAAATATTTTATTTTATCATTTTTCACATATTGCATATTTATGTCATTCATAAAATTGATTTCAAATTTATTCTTATCAGAGTGATAGTTACTTTACATATCTGTTCATTCTGAAAAGTATTTTTAATAATAAAGAATATATAATCTGTTAAAGGATGGTTACCTTAGTGAATGAAACTACATGATTAGGAGTAGGGAGGAGCACTTCAATTTTTTATTTTATTTTTTCCTTTTTATTGAATTTGTTGGGGTGACAGTGGTTAATAAAATTATACAAATTTCAGGTGCACAGTCGGGAGGGGCACTTGTAGTTTTGCTCTATGTTTTATCTTTTAGAGTGTTCATTTATCATAAGCCTATTATACTCAGAATTTTTTCAAAGTTCATAAAACATGGTTTTAAAGTATGAAGGTATATAATTGACTTGATAGGCATTTATACTTTTGTCAAAAAAAATTCAGATATACTATAAAAAAAGCTTTTGTGTATCCATCACCTAATTGTGACAAACATTAACATTTTAGAGAAGTAAAAGTTGCCCTGTTGACCAGGAGTAAATGCGAGTTCTTAGGCTCTCCTCTCCAAATGAGGACTGGTATAGAAAATGGCATATGCTGTAACAGCTCTAAGTCTATGCCACAGTGCTCTGCTGCAAAACAGGTGTAAGCATTGGTTGCTGGGCAATGGACAAAACAGCAAACCCAGCTCCCTTCACTTCTACATGTATTTATCTAGATTAATGATGTAGACCATCATAAACAAACACGATATTTGTTATACAAATAGGATGGCTAATGCATGTCAGGAAATTTTAAGACTTTCCTTAGCATTCATGTGTACTTTCAATGCTTTTAACCTTGAAAGAGATATATATTGTTTGGAAACCAAAATTAAAGTAATATTGAAAGTGTACAATGTGATTTCCTTAGTTCGTGATAAATAGTACCATGAATCTTAGGAAGGTACATTGGGTTTTCTATTTCAATTGTTTCCTAACAAATAGAAGTTATAGAACAATTGATTTCTAGTAAAGCACAGAATAGTCTTACCATTTAGAGGAGAAAAATTACAAGTCATTCTTGGCTCTCATTCTCTACCAAAGTCAAAGGAAAATCAAATCCAGAAGAAAAAAATGTTAACCAGTAAAGCAGTGTTTTGATTATGTGATTTAGAATGTACTTGTTCATTTATAAGGGCTATGAAAGTCATAAATGCAATATATCTCAAATGTTTTCTAAGATATGGCATCTACTGTCGATTATAATGGCTCTGCTGCACCATATTCAGTCAGTACAAAAGCTCCGCCGTCTCTACACAGACTGTTTCCGCAATTAGTATCTATGTACTAAGTTAGCAATAAAAAATATAGAGGTCCATTTCCTCAGGCTCTACCTCCCAAAAGTGTGGCAAAAATAAAATGAAATAATAGGTAATCATTTCAGGAGTAAAATGTGAATTGTCAGCCATGAAAAAAAAGTCTAATAAAAATAATAATATTTTTATTATTATTATACCGGTATTACTATACTGGTTTGGCTCAGTGGATAGAGCATCGGCCTGCGGACTCAAGGGTCCCAGGTTCAATTCTGGTCAAGGGCTTGTACCTTGGTTGCAGGCACATCCCCAGTATGGGGTGTGCAGGAGGCATCTGACTGATGTTTCTCTCTCATCAATGTTTCTAACTCTCTCCCCTTCTCCCTTCCTCTCTGTAAAAAATCAATAAAATATATTTGAAAAAAATGATAATATACATCAATACTAGTTTACTGGAAAACTAGACTGAAGACCTCAAAAAATATTTTTCTATTATAATCTTATACTTTTGTTGGTTATCATGGTAATTTATATTACTGGGAAAGCTTTGAAGCTTTCTGTATGCATAACTGCTTCAGATATATGATGAATTGGCTTTTACTAATGGAGTTCCAAACCTGACTACCATCCTTTTACACCCAGTCAGTTCTATCAAACCACCCGTCAGCTTAACCAAAATTATCAAGTTGGTTGTGCGTGTAAGTGTGTGGCAGCCTGAATGAGGGCTCTTACCAAAAATGCTTGTGTTTTCTTCTACTTTGTCCACATAGAATTCAGCCACTAATTGGTGAGGTTATCTTATTACAAAGGCCAATTGAAGAAAAGTCTGATTGTGTGTCAGCAAGATGGCACAATAGGAAGCCCAGACCTTCCTACCTCCCACAGAGACACCGACTCAACAACAATACATGGAACAACTCCTTTTGTGAGAAATCTAGAAACCAGTTAAGAGGCTGCTGCACCCCAGGCGAGCTCAAAATTAGCCACATTGAAGCCAGCAGAAAAATTCATGCCACCCTCTCGCCATAGTCTTCCCCTCCCCTCCCCCACTGCCCCACCTCTACCCCGCACAGTGTCAGGCATTGGGGAGGGCATTCCCATTGCCTGCCTTCTCCCTGGGAAGAGGAAGAGAAGACTAGGCCCTGTGTCCTATATTCTGTGTTTGTTGTTGTTGTTGTTTTGTTGTTGTTGTTTTGAGGTGAAGAGGCACTACCTGAGAAGTTGGCTTCTGTCTTGCCTGCATGGAACCAAGCATACTCTAATATTCTAGATGGTTGGGGCCATGGAGAAGAGAAAGGAGCTGGGTGCATGCTGCTGCTCCCAAATACCAGTGTGAAGGCAGACAGGGGCCAGTGGGGTTGAGTGGCCTCTCCCTCAGGGGGAAGAAGAATGGAGCGTGCGTCCAATGTTCTGGCTTTTCAGTGGGGTGCCCAAGGCACTAGTTTCTATCTCTCCTCCATGACATTGGTCTGGGCATCGATTTCTTGGATATGGCACCAAAAGCTCAAGCAACAAAAGCAAAAGTAAACAAGTGGTACTACATCAAACTGAAAAGCTTCTTCACAATAAAGGAAACAAGGGAGTGAAGAGGCAACCTACTGCAAAAGAGAAAATATTTGCAAATCATATATCTGATAAGGAGCTAATATCCAAAATACATAAGGAACTCATACACTCAATGGAAAAAAATAATAGTAATAACTCAATTTTAAAATAGACTAAGTAGACATTTCTCTAAAGAAGACATACAAATGGCCAGTATTTCAGGTATATGAAAAGATGCTCAACATCTCTAATCATCAGAGAAATGCACAGCAAAACCACAATGAGATACTATCTCACACTTGTTATGATGGCCATTATAAAAAAAAGAAAATAAGATTTATTTCCAAAAACCTCCTAACAAAGAAATGCCCAGATGGCTTCACTGGTGAAGTCTACCAAAAAATAAGTGAGGTTGTAGAGAAATTACAACACTTGTACACTATTGGTGGGAATGTAAAATCATGCAGCTTTTATGGAAAATAATATGGAGGTTTCTAAAAAAAAAAAAAAATTTTTTTTTAAAGAACTACAATATGACCCAACAATTCCATGTCTGGATATTCATCCCAAAGAATTAAAAGCAAGACCTTGAAGATATATTTTCATTTCCACAGTTATTGCATCATCATTCACAATAGCCAAGGGGTGGAAACAACCTAAATATACATAGGTAGGTAAATGGGTTTTTAAAAAAGGGGTAAAGAGGAGAAACCAAGATGGTGGCATAGGTGAACACCTAAACTGCTGCCTCACACAACAATTTCAAAACTACAGCTAAAAGACAGAACGGACATGATCCAGAACCACAGGAAAGCTGGCTGAGTGGAAATTCTACAACTAGAAGGAAAGAGAGGGGCACACAGAGACTCAGAGGAGCTGCAAAAGGCTGAGGTACGGAGACACGCGCGCGGAGAGGATGGGCGGCTGAGTGCCTGGCTAGCTTTCTCTAGTGGGAGGGAGATGGAAGCTCCCAACTGCACTGAACCCCAGTTCCAAGGGAGACCCCGGCGTCCCAGACTCATACGCGGGGATTTTATACTGTCTGGAAAAGAGAGGAGCGCACGGAAACTCAGGGGAGCCGCAAAAGGCAGGTCTGGAGGCGCATGCGCGAGTGCATGCAGAGAGGACTGACTGCTGAGTGTGACACTGGCTTCCTCTAGCGGGAGGAAGACAGAAGCTCCTGACTGTGCTGAACTCCAGTTCCAGGCAAGAATCTGGGAATCCAGATTCATTGGGGGAGAAACTGGACTGTCTGGCAGTGGGCAAAACTCGAGGGCAGCTTTCTCTCAGAGGTGCTTGCAGAGATTACTGAGGGACACTGAGACCCAGGGGCCTCATAGGGCAGGGCTGACGGGAAGCCAAGGCTGTCTGCTTAGCCCTGAGACTCCGCCCCATCCAAGCTGAGCACAGAGGCTTTTGCAATTTTGCAAGTCTTGTCTCATAAGGCTGTCTCCAGCACAGAAGTTCTCCCATCATAGACACAGCTGATCCTGACAGCCAACTGGCCTGGAGGTCAATTCCTCCCAGTGATACCAACAACAATCAAGACTTAACTACAACAAGGCTGTACACACAGTCCACAGAGGGGTGCACCAAGAGTGTCCACCTCAGGTAAATGGGGAGGCTGAGCCACTGGGCCATATAGGACACCTAGCACACAAATCTACTCTACCAACTCAGGGAAGCAGCCAAAATGTGAGACAAAGAAACAGATCACAAATGAAAGAAATGGAGGAAAGCAGACGACTGGCTGTAGAGTTCAAAACCACGGTTATAAGGTTTTTCAAGAATTTCCTAGAAAAGGCCGATAAATTTAGCGAGACCCTCGAGAATATGAAAAAGGACCAACTAGAAATTAAACATACACTGGCTGAAATAAAAACTATTATACAGAGATCTAACAGCAGACTAGAGGATCGTAAGAATCAAGTCAAACATTTGAACTACAAAGAAGCAAAAAACACTCAATTGGAAAAGCAAAAAGAAAAAAGAATCAAAAAATTTGAAGATAGTGTAAGAAGCCTCTGGGACAACTTCAAGTATACCAACATCAGAATTATGGGGGTGCCAGAAGAAGAGGGAGAGCAAGATACTGAAAACCTATTTGAAGAAATAATGACAGAAAACTTCCCCCACCTGGTGAAAGAAATAGACTTACAAGTCCAGGAAGCACACAGAACCCCAAACAAAAGGAATCCAAAGAGGACCACACCAAGACACATCATAATTAAAATGCCAAGGGCAAAAGACAAAGAGAGAATCTTGAAAGCAGCAAGGGAAAAACAGTTAATTACCTACAAGGGAGCACCCATACGATTGTCAGCTGATTTCTCAACAGAAACTATGCAGGCCAGACAGGAGTGGCAAGAAATATTCAAAGTGATGAGTAGCAAGAACCTACTACCAAGATTACCCAGCAAAGCTATTATTCAGAATTGAAGGGCAGATAAAGAGCTTCACAGGTAGGAAAAAGCTAAAGGAATTCATCAACACCAAACCAGTATTATATGAAATGCTGAAAGGTACTCTTTAAGAAGAGGAAGAAGAAGAAAAAGGTAAAGATAAAAATTATGAACAACAAATACATATCTATCAACAAGTGAATCTAAAAATCAAGTGAATAAAAAATCTGATGAACAGAATAAACTGGTGAATATAATAGAATCAGGGACATAGAAAGAGAGTGGACTGACAATTCTCAGGGGGCAAGGCATGTGGGGGGTGTGGGAAGAGACTGGACAAAGGTCATACACCTATGGATGAGGACAGTGAGGGGGAGGTAAGGGCAGAGGGTGGGAACCGGGTAGAGGGGAGCTGCGGGGGGAAAAAAGAGGAACAATTGTAATAATCTGAACAATTAAGATTTATTAAATTAAAATAAAAATAAAAAAGTGGTAAATACACACAATGGAATAACATTTAGACATAAAAAAGGAAATACTGTCATGTGCTGCAGCATGGATGAACCTTGAGGACATTATGCTAAATTAAATAACCCCATCACAGAACAGTACTGCATGTTTATATCTATCAAAAGTAGTCAAGGCAGAAAGTAGGATGGTGGTTTGCATGGGCTGGAGCTGCTATTCAATGGGCATAAAGTTTCAGACATGCAAGATAAGAAAGTTCTACAAGTAGACATGCCTATGTTAACAATACTGTACACTAAAATTTTGTTAAGAAGGTAGATTTCAGGTTATGTGTTTTTAGCACATTTTTCCAAAAGTCTAGTTATTTTGGTCTTATACACCATCATTCTCATGAAAAATGGGAAATGTTAGGGTGAAGCAGATTTGCATTGAATACTAGTAAAGTAGGACCAACCAAAGTATAGTGAGACCATTAAAATTTTCTAAGCCTGGTGATTTCTGAAAAATATCAATGACTAGACTACCATCAAAATGCAGCTTTCAACTAAGTCTGCTTATGTGTTTATTTTCAAAAGTGTGAAGTTGGTATTTATTATAGCTATTAGAGGAAATTTTCCTTCACTATATTTTAGTACTTGCTAACTTTTTATTTGCGATTTATTCTGAGGGAAATTTCAAATGTAGACACATTATAGAAATCATTTTCTTGACATGTACAGTATGTTCACAGTACTTTCTCCAGTCTTTCTTTGGTGTCCAAGTTTGTTAATAGTGACAAAGTACTTTGTTTGAAGTAAAATCTAGTACTACTTAATATTTAATACTTTTAAATTTAGTAATGATGATTGATTTTACCTAATCTTTTTTTGAAATTCAGGCAACATTATCATTATTTTAAAACTATGCAACCTGTACGAGTTTTTCAAGAACAATTTGAAAATACCAATAAATAGTAATACTCAAATGCCACATGTTTATCAAAGTATCTTACATTACTTTTATGCCTTGCCAAGCTTCCTCCTCTCTGTGTACAAGCAAGCATACTCACCAGGGCAAAGCAAACCCATTATCTGCATAATTGGTATCAATATTTCCTTTCACTTTGAATGTATAACACACATACACACACACACACACACACACACATATATGAGTATTTACTCATGGAGTCACTTTATGTATTCCACCACCATTTGAATTCTGAAAATGAAGAAAATTTTTCTTTCTAATCTCTTAAACATGCTTTCCCCTCCAGCTTTAAAAAGGCAAGCATAGTTGCCAAGAGAAGCTTTAAAATGCCAATTTCATACCCTGAGGCTATAGAGTTGGAGGAATTATGTAGACATCATTCTAAAATTTGTACTGAATTATCTGATTTGGCTCTCAGGCCTGAAGTTCAGCAGATAATTCCCAGTGCTATCATTTATTCTCAATTATGAGGCCTTAGTTATTGGGAAAAGGGTCTGTTTGTTTCCCGTCTCAAGTTTTTCCAGTAATGCTTCCATGTGCCGTTAAACTGTTGGCACATTTCACTCCCAGAGGATGGATTTTGTTTGGCGTCCTGAGGAATTTTGATATATTTAAGAAGGTGAGAAGTACACATTGGCATCATTTTTAACAACATAAGTCTAAACCCAAATTGGCTTTTACATGCCAAAGATGTGAAATGAGCCAACTGTCTAATAGTACACAGTAACTGTTCAACTACATAAGTTGATTTCAGCAAAACAGTTTGGTGTGTGTTTCATCCTGAATCATTTAGATACAATCATGCCTTATGGTGCCTTAATAATGGAGGCAAGTTGTCCATGACTTTCACATAAGCAGATTCGGATAGCATTGAAATGTTAGTCACACTAGAGCTGAATGAAATATAAGAGTGTTGCTTTAGTCCAAAGTGCCTCTTCAGCTTCTGTGCTGCCAACAAATGTGAGATAGGAAAATAAACTTGAGGTTGATGACTGCAGATAGTGAACCTCTTAACCTATTTTAATAAAATAAATTTAGTTAAGTGAGTTGGAGAAACATATTACAGACTTCACTTTATTTTCAGACATTTAAGTATGTATGCTGTTCATTTTTAACAGGACCAATATTAGTGTGTGTGTGTGTGTGTGTGTGTGTGTGTGTAAAATGTGTGTGTAAAATGTGTATATATGGGGTGCTGTGTTGGAAAGATAAACATAGAAAGATATAATCTTTTTTTAAAAGCTTACAGTTGAGTGGGGATGCCAGGCCCTGAGAGAGCACAAGTGCTAATTTGACCACAAAGCAGACGGTGCTTGTGTTTTAATGCAGATGAAACCCATAAGTCAGTGTGGCTTAGGAGAGTAAGAGAATTTGGGTGGCAGTAGAGGCTGTTTTAGAAATTATGATGTGGGAACCTCATGTTAGTAGACTTTAAGAATGATCCCAGGGTAAGGAAGCAGAGGAATAGAAGTAAGCATACCAGCCAGAGTGTGTGGAGAGGGAAAGGTAGAAGGGAAGAGATTGAAGTTATATTAAAAAGGTACTTTTCTCTCTGTCACCAAGTCAAGGGAAGGGACTAGATGGGATTTTAGAGCATATGCAGCATATAGTTGAGATGACCGTAATATATTAATTTCATGACCTACATAAAACTCACTTTGGGTAATCTGGAGTGACTCCAAAGAGATAGGCAGCCATCCTCCAGACAGCCAAGCTGAGGTGCATTGAGAAGGTAATGTGACTCCATTATAGAGAGACATGCCATTGGTGATAAGTCGCCATGGATAGAGAGAAGCAGCAGTACTTTTAAATATGAACCCCAGAAGAAAAGTCATAAGAACAGTTGCTGTAAATGTGGCTGCTGCCCTCATAGGCAACCCTTTGTAGTGTGCTCCAGAGTGAATGGCAGCAGAGATTTGCTTACTTAACAATAATTAATGATTTCTGCAAGCCACCCAGGAGCCAGGTAACAGAAAATAAAGTTGGGCGATAACTTAGTGTCAACGTCATGAAAGCCTTCTTTATATGTAATGCCAAACAACTTCTCTGCATAAAAATTATTACTTAAAGTTGTATTTGGACTATGTCCAATGAAAGAGCTTTTCTTATAATATGCAAAACAATATTTTACAACTGTATATTATAATTTCTTTTAAAGATAAGCAGCTGAAAATAATTTTAGATCATCCTCCAGATATTTTCTTTTTCTGCAATAAGCAAATTCCTTAGTTGTGTTCCCTCAAGGTAGTAGTTAATATTATTATTATCTCTTCCTCTGATCTAAATAAATTCCTCCACAGCAAAGTTAACCCAGGTCTTATAGCATAGATTTCTGGCTGACATTTACTATAATGAACACTGAACTATGTATATTATAGGTGTCTTTTCCCCCCACACAGCAGACTCAGTGAACTTACAAATATAGTAGGGCAGAAAAGGCTAGTAGATAAGAAATATTCATATATAATGAAGTGTAAGATTGTGCAGAGTAGCCTATGGTTATAGCTCAGCCAAGAAGTCCGTTAGGTTTAGAATAAGGAAAGTGACTTGGCCAAACCTTGAAATATGGTAGCATTAGGGAAATATTGAAGGAGGAAGGTCTTTCTGATAGAGAAAAGCATGAGTAAGTGCAAGGAGGTTTATTGCCAATGGCATACTTGGAAATCTAGAAACTGGCTTGACTGAAAGAAATTTGTATTGGGGAAAATGACTGTGAGGGGATAATTTGTGAATTACCTTGAATACCATGAGCATATGGAGAACCATTGTAGGTTCTTGGCAATATGCTAAGAGCAACATTTAATAAATATTGGTATGGTAGAAGTATGTAGGATGTATTGGTGGAGGCAGAGAAAAGAGGCGGGGATGCAGTTAATTTAAATGTGAAGTTATGAAAGTGTCAAAAACAATAGTAAAATGAGGAAGGAAAGAGACACGTAAAGGCCCTTTCATTGGCCCTGTGTAGTCATGTTGGCTTTGCTAAGAGATATTTCCCCAGCAAGTTGTACCTACATTTTTTGTACATGTCCACATAACTATTATTCCAAATTACCTCCCCTACTATTGATTTCTGATTCTAATAAGTGATCTTTAAAACATCCCTTACTTAATTTCTATGTTTAGTCTATCATGAGAGTTTAAAGGCTTTTACATGTGTTTAAATTAGGTCTCTGTGGAGTGTAGATAAAAAAGAGGAAAGGCACTATGGGTGAGAGAAGAAGAAAGGAGAAATAGTAAAGGAAGGAAGAAAGGAAGGGAGGAAGGGAGGGAGGGAGTAAATACAGTGCGTAAATTGAACTGCATAGTAATTCCGGTAACTAGATCATCAGGGCCTCTTAAGCTGCTTTATTCCCTTCTATGAACTTCCATGAGCCATTATAACTTGAATGATAGTGACAGAAGTACTTCCTAAGAAGGGGATTGTTTGGTTGGTAGATATTCTTCCAACTGTGTTGCTGGCACAACACTTCCAGGAAGGGGAAACAGGTTGGCAATGAAGCTCAGCCTCAGTGTGGACAGCAGAGGCTTCCCAAGGGTTACAGGAAGGCCTTTTCTGGAGAAACCTACGGTTTTGTAAGGTTTGTCCAAGCCCTGTCACCTCCAGTAAAGCAGCTGCTTTCTTGTAGGGCACAGTTAACTCATTCTCACTCCACAGCATCCCTTCTTCTCTGCCACAGTGGCCTTTCCCTCAGGCTGCCTGGGATGCAGTCATTGGTTTTTCAGAGCTCTTGATTGTCTTGCCTGGAGGTGCAGCCTGACCCAAATGGATGGGGCATGTTACCCTTGTCCTGTTGCTCAGTTCACTTCCACAGAGGTTTTCTTCCAAGAAGTACCGAAGGTTCGGAGGTTGAGTGTGAGTGTGTGTGTGTGAGTGTGTTACATCTGCTTTCTGCCCAGTACCTCCAAGTCCTTAAAAAGAGAGAAGTGTGTATTTTCTGATTCCTCCTTCCTGTCAGAATCTCATCCTCATAGCATGTTTCTTAAAAATGGCTCATTTAAATGCCTTCTGTGATGAAAACCCAGGCTTTGGTCTTTATTCTTTATTTCCCTGATTATTCAATTTGATGTCCACATTAAATTCCCTGTACTCTGATTCACCTTTTCTTTCTGTAACCTTCAGACAGGCGTGCACTTAACTCTCTCTCTCTCTCTCTCTCTCTCTCTCTCTCTCTCTCTCTCTCTCTGTCTCTCTGTCTCTCTCTCTCTCACATGCACGCACCATTACTAAGTAGGGTTTCTGGCATAAGAACAGGAATGGTACAACATCACAATGTAGAAAAGTGCTTGATAAAGTTTAGCAGTCATTCTTGATAATTTTTTAATAATTGTTTTTCTACAGAACAGCATAGAAGTTGAGTTCCTATCCTGATAGTGGGTAACCATCAGGAACAAAGAGGAAACTTTTTTCTTTTTGGTGGTAAAAGTTTAGAAATGTTTCTTCTAAAGTCAGGAGTAAGAATATCCCCTCTCTACTAGTCTATCTAGCCTTGTTACTAGAGATCCTAACCACTTGAATAACACCCCCCCAAAAAAATATGGATAAGAAATAAGTGTGATTAGAATCTGCCAGAATAAGACCAACTGTCCTTATTGTCAGATAATGTGACTGTTTACATCCAGGAGGATCCATAGACTGTTAGAGAATTCAACAAATGTTGACCCACATAAGATATCAGACATACTATAACTAAGATAATGGCTAAAGTCTGGCAGTCAAGTAAATTGGTGACAATTTGAGAAACAAGAACTTTCAGACAGTGCTGATGGGATTATAAGTTGTTACAACTTCTGAGAACAAATTAGCAGTGCCTTGTAATATTGATACTGTATATATCTTTTGACTCAGAAATTCCACTTCTGGATACACACTTTAGAAAAACGTAAGCATAGGCACCAAAAAGAATAATAAAAGAATGATGAATATAGCATTTCTTGTAGGACAGAAAGATTGAAAACAGCATAAATGTCTACTAACAGGAAGATGTATAATTTTATACGTTCACACAATGGAATACTACTATAGACCAGCTTAACATAATTGAGCTAAAGCTACATGTATCATAGAACAATTTATATAGAAATGTAAACATATAAAATATATATTATTTATGTGTGTATATATACATACATATATATAGGCAGAAGTAGGTTTATAATTATTTGTGTGGAAAATAATTCAAGAATAAACTGTTTCACATACTCAACAACTTTAAACCTATTTTTGCCCCATCCATCCTGTATATATATTTAGAGGTCGTTAAAACTGTCAAGGAGAAAAGTAAATGTCAAATCTATTTAGTGTTTACCTCTGGAGAGATTTGGACTGGTGAGGAATACGAGGATCTTTACTATGCTTTTATTCTAAAGCAAATGTGGCCAAATGTTAGAATATGATGCAGTTTGGTGATGAACATGTGGGTTTTTCACGTAATGTAATATTCTAAGTCTTCTGTATGCTGGAAATATTTCCCTATAAGTATACACATGCAACCAAATCCAGCCACTTCTTACCACCTCTGCAGCTGCAGTCCTGACCCTGACCCCATTTTACCTTGCCCTCCAAGCTGCAACTACACTCACCCTGCTGTTCCTTGCTGACCATGTTCTTCCCTCTGCGACTTACAATCCCTGGACACTCAGCCTGGAAAGCTCCCCCAGGTCTGCATTGCTCTCTCCTTCACCTCATTCAAGTCTCTACTGGAATGGCCTCCTCAGAGAGACTTTCCCGAACCAACCCATCCTGGGTGTGCCCTTTCCTGGGCCTAAAGTGGTGATAATGACAGTGGCATACCTAGCACCAGATTATGGTTGTAAACACTATTTTGCAATCAAAGAAACCAGGGTTGCCCCAGCCAGTGTGCCTCAGTTGGTTGAATGTCATTCCATGAACCGAAAGGTTCGCTGATTTCCAGCCAGGGCACATACCCAGATTGCAGGCTCAATCCCTGGTCCGGGTGCATACAAGAGGCAACAATCAATGTTTTCCTCTCACATCAATGTGTTTCTCATCCTCTCTCTCTCTCTTTCTCTCTCTCTCTCAAATCAATTATATATATTGATTATATATTTTTTTAAAAGAAAGAAACCCAGGCTCCTAGAAGTGTTTGATTAAGTCCAAAGGAGGAAAAATATAAGATGAGGCTGAATATCTTGGTTCAAGAAGTTAGGAAATGCTTTATTAAAAAAAATTGAAGGAACACAGGTTCCAATGTGAAGGAGCTCCTAATGACCAAAACTGAAACAATTTGAGCCACAAAATAAATAATGATAGTATTGATTTTTTAACCCATAGGATAAAATAATCTAATAAATTAATAAATGCAGAAGGAAAATAGAATATCACCATTAGGCGAGCATCACAATAATCAATGTAGCATACTCATAGAGGAAGACCACAGATGGGTGGTTACCGGAGGACAAGGTGAGTGGAGGGAGGACCACATGGATAAAGGCGGTAAAACTGTATGGTGCCAGATAGAAACTAGACACAATGTAGTAGAGACAGATGTCACATTGTACTGTTATATACCTGAAACATACGTAATGTAAACCAATGTTACCTGGGTAATAATATCAGTGCACAAATCTGATTTTGTCACTTCTCATGATTAAAAACCTTCAGTGACTCACCATTGCCTTCAGAATGAAAGCCATACAGGCTCTGGCCCCTGCCTAATTCTCAGCTTTATCTGTCACATTTTCCTTGCCAGTCCATAAACTCCAGTCATACCAAACAACCCAGACGCCTTGTGGCACCCCTCTTTGACTTTGCGTTTGCTGTTTTGTTTTCTTCTCTTAGGCGTCTGACTGCCTAACTCTAACTTGCCCTGTAAATTCAACCGGAGCAGTGCCTGCTCTTCACAGCCTTTCCTTGTCTGCCGGTTCACACAGTAACTTCACCCCTTATATCTAACTCCTTCACAGACAAGGACTCCTTGTATCTCCAGCTAGTTTGTTGCCCAGTACCTAGTAGGTGCTCAATAAATGTTTGCTGATAAAGGGAGAAAAGGAAAGAAGGAAAGCAGAAAGGGAAGATTTTAAGTTACATAAATATTAAGCAAATAAACTCCTCCCTAACTTTTCTCCTGTATTTCTCTGACTTTAAGCTCTTGCATATGTGTGTAATTGATTGAATTTACCAGGTTCTCTGCTTGTCCTTTGACATAGAGGAAACATTTATATCAATTAACTGAGGATTATTAAAAAGCTGTCCACTTTGACATAAGAAATTCTGGTAAACATGCTATTGAGCCAAGTTGAGACTGTGGAATGCTCTCTCATTTTAACTTTCAGAGAATCTGCTAATCTAGTGAAATCTAAAAGTAGCACTAAAAAGTATGCCTTTAAAATGTATGCCATCTTAAATAAAGACATCAAAATATACCTTCCATTTACTGATATGTTTCCTCTTTATAATGTACTGAGAAGTTTAATTGATATTTATTCGCTTTCTCCAGAGTGTGGTAAGCCTTAAAGGGGCCAAATAAAGTAACCCCTGAGTTTGGGGTCTATGTAGTAGGATGCAGTAAAAATAAATTTCCAAGAGAAAATAGAGGAAGCCCAAGGCTAGTGATAGTGAAAGAGGGAAGGCCCTGGTTACATTTTTTACCTCAATGAATTCTTTCCAAATCAGACTGCAGATTTTTTCATGCCACATGTGGTATTTCTACTAACAGTAATACAGAGCAGCAGCCTGTCGTTTGGAAGCTTACAAATAAGCATACTGTTCCTCTTACACACAATATGCTATACATCTTTATTTCCTCTCATCCTCACAGAAGCACTCTAGCTTCCCATGTTTCTTTAAGGAGGTGACAAGGAGTACTGGTTAATAAGCTCTTGGGGTTATTCAATATCCCTCTTCAGTGCTCATTTTCTGAAGTTGAAAACACTCGTGCGTGTGCACACATGCACACTAAACGTTGTCAGCGGTGAAGTGCTTCCAAATGCCACTTGAGTGTGATTAAAAGAATCTGGGCTTGATGGGACTCATTACAATTACACAAGATGCCAGGCCTAACTGTTTGCTCAAACTTGGGTCTAAGAAAAGGACATGTCTTTTTTTAAAAAGGGCTCATAGAAATGGAGGTTAACCATTTAACAGGTTTTTGTATTTCTATAAAAATGTATGCTGGATATATCATTCTAAAACAAAAAGTAACTATTTCTTTTTTTTAATCCTCACCCAAGGACATTCTATTGATTTTACAGAGGAGAGGGGGAAATAGTTAGAGAGGGAGAGAGAGAGGGAGAGGGAGGGGGAGAGAGAAATGCTCATCGGTTGCCTCCTACATGCACTCAGGGAATTGAACTCACAACCTTCAGATGCACAAGATGACTCTCCAACCAACTGAGCCACACCGGACAGGGCCAGAATTTCTTATTACAAAATACATGTTGGGAAAGCGTCTGCCATTTCTTTGGCTTCAGATGATAAATCAACGTCCATTTGACTTATTATTGCTCCTAGTTTCTGGTCGAGTTATCTTGTTTTCCTTTCCTAGTCCTTCTGATTTCCTACAAAAGTTCAGGCTACTATTAAACAATTGTATGTTTGACATCATTGGGAAATACAGCTTCAAGTTTCTCTAACTCAGTTTTCACCTTCTCATCTCAGGGAGTATTCACAACTCCATCCTATGGTGGAGTCTGCCCCTAGGTAAATTCCTCAAGGAGTTGTAGCATCCCAGATTCGCTAACACAGTTTGTGAACCTCATTCATGTTCATGCTTTATCATTCCTGCAGGAGGGTCCGTTTGAGATGTGCAGTAACATACCTAAGAGGTTAATGGTTGTTGACATCAAACAGATAGACTTGTAGGGACTTAAGATTGTAAATCTGAGGTTTTGTGGATGGTGATGCCACTCACTGTGTTTCAACCAGACTAGACTGTTTTGACCACAGAAGTTGTCAGACTAGAAAGTTGTCTGCTTTTGCATTTTTTTAACCCAGCACAAGTTTT
Source organism: Corynorhinus townsendii (assembly GCA_026230045.1). Taxonomy (NCBI): domain Eukaryota; kingdom Metazoa; phylum Chordata; class Mammalia; order Chiroptera; family Vespertilionidae; genus Corynorhinus; species Corynorhinus townsendii. The sequence continues at coordinate 22,216,436 of JAPDVU010000008.1, read as the reverse complement.
ATCAGGCAGCATGTGTCACAAGATATTATACAAGGCCTCACCTTATACTAAAACACTTTAGATGAAATGATTACACTTTGATTTCCATTCTGTTGTTAATTTGTTAACAAGGAGGGTAGAACTTTTAAATAAAAAACAGCATGTATAGGTCTTAAATAAGGAGCCCATGTCATATTATACAACCTATCTTGTCTTCTCATTGCTCGATATCAGCTTGTGACTTACTCTCACCCAGCAGTCTGTTCAGTGGAAATTAACAAAATTGATTAATTGGATTTTATTTTATTTAAATGACTATACTTGTTGAAAAACTAATGTTATATTCTGGGACCTATAAACCAAATAGCAAAAAGAAGTTGTACCTAGAGAGCCCACATAATGAATTAATCCTTCTCCTAAGTAATTAATTTACAAATCAAGAAATTCACGCAACCAGTATGGTTCAGTGGTTGAGCGTTGATCTATGAACCAGGAGTCACAGTTTGATTCCTGGTAGAGGCATATGCCCAGGTTATAGGCTCGATCCCCAGTATGGGGCATGCAGGAGGTAGCTAATCAATGACTCTCTCTCATCATTGATGTTTCTCTCTCTCTCTTCCTCTCTCTCTCCCTCTCTCTGTAAAAAAAGGAAAAAAGAAAGTCTTCCCCATTCACATTTTCCTGTGGTAGAAAGGAAAATTAGAGAATTTAAGTGTTAGTCTTTCCTTTGCTTTGAGGTGCTATGAATGTTTAATGTGTAATTCTACAAGAATATTCTGCTTAAAAAGGATTGATCCTATCCTGATTGACTGGCTGGAGCAGTTATAGTAACATTAGAATTTCCATATAGAGGGTAAGAAAAATGTATCACTTATGGATATTCAAACTATCCTTTCATTTTCAAAAGGCTTTATCATAAAAGGTGTCTGAAATAACAATTCGCTTTCCTCCTCCAAAGCTACCAAAAGTGTATGATGCTACTATTCTGTAAACCATGTCTTCTTATAAACCTCTGCTAAGTACAAAATAGCCAATTGATTTGCTTTTATTAATGCTCATTTTTATGCATCAGTCACAGTGTTTTTCCTATAGTGTCATACGTTTTTAAGTGTTTACTAATTAGCAACTTGAGTAGTTTGTATTCATCAACCTCAGTGATTATATTGTCATCAGAAATATTGATGAGCCTGATTGCCATAATTAAATGATATATGTCCATATTTCCACCTGTCTTGGGATGAACTATTTATCCTATTTATTACCTAAACTCCCAGCAAATTTTACACTAGCTTCTCCAATGCTGGGGCAGGTGGGGAGGGGAGGGAGGGGGGGCAGATATCTGCCCTGCCTACAGGGACACTGGAAAAACTGAAGTTTTAACCTTTTTCCAAATGGCACAGCTTTGAAAACGCACATGTCACCACATTAAATGATATTGATATTCTAGACCCAAAAGGTCCTCTTGCTTTTTCCCTGTGAGTTTCATGATCTTTCCAGGTGCCTCTGTTCCTGGAAAGGAATGTATTGGAAGCTCCGGCTTAATAGATCAGATTGTGTCTTGCCACTCTCATTTTTTCTTGCTTTGCTTTGGCAAGTCCTTTTCCTTAATTACGGGAATACATCGGTTTAAGTATGCTACCTATTTTTAAATATGGATTTATAAAAGCATTAGGGGAGAATATTTATAAAAGATTTATAATAGAATCTATTTACATATAAGTCGAATAGTGCATCTCATTTCACAACTTAATCTAGATATAAAGTCTCAGAAATTAATCTACCTGTAAACCCCTGTACTTAGGAGACTTCCTGAGACATCTCAGATGAGTCTAAAGGAAAATTTACTGCAAATTGTTATGACTTAATTTTTAACCTGATTATATTATAATAGCAGGGCCGCACCAACCTTTTACCAGAATGTTGTATGTTTCTGGATGATATGATGTAGTGCTTTATCTGCCCATAATTGACATGGTTTAATAATTAACTGCTATTTTCCAACAGGTTAGCTTAGGATGTTCCCACTAGTTGTATGCCCCCAAGAATGGGAAACTATGGACTTTGTGGGGTTTTTTAAAGTATTTTCTGAACCTTTAACCCGCTTAGGAATTCAGCTCCACCCTATAATAGCTTAGGTATCAACATTTTTGGAAATGTTATCAACTCAAAGTCTGTTTAGATGTTCTTTACAGTTATAAAACAGTTGTTCCTTTATGTATTTGTTTTCTATAAAATAAAATACCCAAAATTTAACATTAATGTTTTTCATTAGAATGGAATGATAGGAGTAATAATTTATAGACCTTCTCACTAGAAGAGAATTTTAACCTACACCAGTAACTATATAAAATCTCTGTAGTTAGAGATAAATATGTATGGAACCAAAAAGAAATTTGAATTAAGGAAAATACATTGTAATAACATGGTAATAAAGGATAGGGATAGAGGGGAGAGATGCTAATAGGAAGATATATCAAAGAAAATTGAAATAAGAGCATGTGTCATTTAGAAAGATATTAGGGAAAATGATTTATTAAGCTAACCAAATAAGAAGAAGTATCTTAGTAAATAAGGACAGTTGGCATGTATGTAGGTGTGGTCTTGGGACGTTGCCACCCAGACCAGGGATTTGGGCTGTGGGGAAGGATGATGACCATCTGCTCCAAGTGACTCCTACTGGCTGGTACAGAGAGCTCAGTTGGCATCAGTCTCAGAGGAGACTGCCAGCCTTCCAATGAGGGAAAAAAGCAAAACAATGGCATTGCTGTCAGGCACAGAAATGAAGTTTAAGATTTAAGTAAGTGGCGGCTCAGAACAGGTCAGGGAATCTCAGAGTGTAATCCAGACAGATATAAGTTAGCTTGGTGGGGAACAGGCCATCCACGGAGGAAATGGAGGATTCTTAAAAAGCTGGGCAGAAATGATCACCAGTGATGGTGGTGAGCAAAGACTGAAACTACTGCAGCTCGTGAGACACTTAGCACAATCTCTACCACCTAAATCAGACACAAAGACAAGACTGTGAAGGGGAAAACCACACCCCACAAACCAATTAGATTCTATGAAAGTCACATAAATATTAGTGAGATTAAGACAACATAGTGAAAAGATAACCTTTGCCTTCCTGGCCTGTCCTCACAGCAAAGTTTATTTCAATAATCTCTTCTTTAAAAGCT